>OX457153.1:7897827-9097827 GCA_949752895.1 Dendrolimus pini
ATAATTTTACGTAAAATTGTTATCAGTATTATACAATTAAAGTAGAAGAAAATAAAAATGTAATTCAAATGAGACGGCTCTTTAAATAAAAATAAACAAAATCGAGATAAGGTGGATTGCTTTGGACACCATGGATTATCTTGCAGCAGAAGTGCCGGTAGAATTTTTCGTCACGTGCCACTGAACGACATTATCCGCTGGGCTCTTGTCACCGCCGCGGTAACTGCCGTTCTGGAACGAAACGGCTTGTGCCGTGACGATGGCAGGAAATCAGGTGGGATGACGTTAGTACCTTGGAAAATGGGCCTCCGTTAGTGTGGGATACTACTTGCGTTGACACCCTGGCGGCGTCCCATCTTTGAACAACGTGTGCTACCGCCGGTTCTGCTGCAGCCAAACAGGAGGCCCTCAAGCACTGCAAGTACGCCGCCATCGGAAAGTTACACATTTGCGGTGTTTGGCGTGGAAACTCGGGTCCGTGGGGCCCTAACGCTCTAAAATTTTATCGAGACGTCGCAAAACGTTTTGGTAACGTTCCCGGTAAGTGAAAGTGGTTTGGGATCAACATTTTATTTATAATTGTACCTACCCTCTTTTTTATTTATTCTAGTATTGAATTTTAGGATTCTTTTCTATGGTGTAGTTTAAATTTTAACAAATTTGTGAAAGAAATGATAATACATTAAAAGTATTTATAATACAACAAACTTTGCAATAAATAGAAATTGTTATCGTCGCTTTTCAAATTCCGTCCTAAACTTTGGCTACCGAAAGTTATAAATAGCAACATCGTATATAACATGTCAAAAAAGTTATCAAGCAGCTGTGAAGCTACGTGTTTTTATGCGAACAAATTATCGAGAAATGGCCATTTAATGGCTTTTGTTTATTAACATTCGATGTGAAACGTCTAGTTAAGATGTCGAGCCGCCGTTCTATGCTCGGTTCGGCGTTGGACGCGCTCCCGGCACCCTCAGATCCGCTCCGTGAATTATTTGAGGCTTGCAAAACAGGGGATACTGCCCGTGTGAAAAAGCTAATTACACCTCAAACTGTGAATGCCAGGGATACTGCCGGGCGTAAATCCACTCCTCTACACTTCGCTGCAGGTGTGTTACAAACAAAAACATAATAAATATTGTAAATAAACATTGTTTTCGATCGATAACAAATGTGCATAAAGAGTGAAAGGTATCTTAGAAGTAATAAATTTTGGCGATTATTGCATAATTTGTTACGGTCTGTGGTCGTTTGTTCGTGTTTTATGACTTTTTGGGTTATTTTAACTGTTTTCTGATGACGTAATTGCTTTAATATAAAGATTAAAACACTAATTAGTGCATTGTATTGAATTCTTTGTTTATATGAACTTGATTTTTATTTATATTTGTTGCTTGTATGATTTTAGGTCTAACTGTCTTATTTTATGGGAACCGTTAGAAATATACTCCAACTAACAAACAAATTTGAAAGAAAGTGTCTTAGTTCCCATGAACAAAAAAAATAACTTGGTTATTTAGATTCTGATACACATAGCTGGGCACCGTTAATCAAATAGTTAACTTCGTTAATCACTAATACGTTACTGAAAAAGTTAACTTTGTTGAAAGTTAAAGCATCACATTTCAAAAAGTTTAATGTAAGTTAATGTTAATTGTTAATCTGTAAAAATTGCATCTTATAAAAACTGTTGGTTCTGGAAGTTAGCAGGTTAAACCAAAGAAAAGATGGGTATAATTTTTATAAGAGTGTTTAATATAGGCATGTTGACAAACAATGTTTTTTCATTAAATTGGATTAAGGTTTAGAATTTTGTTGCGTTTTGGACGAAACACTAATTAGACGAACTAATTTTAAGATTATTTTATAGTAATATAATGACCAATTGCTATTTAGACGAACTGCTACATAGACCACTTACATCTTAGACGAAACGATACTAACCTGTTCACTTTAGTCATCTGGCATAATATAAATATTCCCCTTGATAAACATTAATATGTTGAAGTTCTCGTCTGAAAGTGAGGCTCATTTCGGCTGTAGTACCTATATCCTTGCCCGTGGAGAAACGACTGCAGCGCTTGTGGGTATGGCTGTATTATATTTAATAAACCAATTTGCGAATATCTTTTCCCTGAGGAATGTCGCATCATTTAACGAGTCTTTCGACTTTATGTCTAGCCACATGTCGACAAGGCTTTGAGCTTTGCTCTTTAAAGATTTGTTGCTAGATTAACGTTTCACAGACTTTAGGACATTTAACACAAGTTAACGAGTCTGTTAACATATTTTTATGTTAACTTAAAAGTTAATCCGTTACTTAAAATGTTTACTTCGTTAGTTAATGATTAACAGATTAATGAGTTAATGCCCAGCTATGCTAATACCTAAAAATTGGAGACTCAGTCATCCAGACTTCAGATTTGCAATTATCCATATTGGTAGTCATTTTATGATTAGGATTGCAATATTTTAGTAACTTAAGTATATAAGTAGCTACATTTATATGTACGTATCTAATGTTTGCCTAATTGGTTTCACAAGTTTTACTTGTTATCATTATACAGTGAAACTTGGTTAATTGAGACATCAAGGGACCTGCAATGTGGTTCCACTTATAGAGGTATTCCACTTACCCAGTGTCTCAGATATCCAGGTATAAATAAATATTTGTCTCATTTACAGAGGTTATTAAGGCTCAGAATTACTTACGTAGTTAAGTGCAGGATTTGCGGGTAGAATAAGAATAAGTAAGTAAAGAAACAAAATGATGTTATCTCAGTTACAGAGGTCTATGCATATAAAATTCACTTGCTTTCTTAGTTGTACAGGTAACTATGATGATAAATCGAAAAAATGAATCCCAGATATAGAGGTTTGCTTCGTCCCACTAACGGGTAATTTAGTGCCAATGTTTTGGGACCTCAGCATGAGTTCCAGTTGTGGAGGTTTCTCACTTATCCACGTTCCACTTAACCAAGTTTCACTGTAGTAATATGTGTCCCTTTTTATGCAAATTGTGCAGACAGAGAAGTATGAAATTTCGCACACTTATTGGTTATGCTAGGAATATAATACGAAGGACTTACTGGTTGATGGTGGTGTCCTCATGTTCTAAAGTCCTGATGATGATGATGAGAGCAGATATGTTGCACTTCACTTGATTTATTTAATTGTAATGTAACTGTGTGTGCACTTGACTGATAAATTTAACGCTAACAGGGCTGCACGGGGGCTGATTATTTAAACTAATGACAAATGCACACAAGACCCATTCTAAGTTCACAATTATGTTTCTATCTATCCCATCTGCATATCCTGCAGGAAAGGAGAAGCAATACAATTTTCTGCGCCTAGGTGGTCTATGCTAAGAGGCATGAAAATAACCCACAGCCAGGTGGTAGGAAATTTGCCTGTCTGGATGGCTACCACCCCTGGTTTAGGGTATGCCAGCATAATATCCTTGAATTGTATTTCGGCATTAGTGGCCAGGTTCCAGCCTACCTTTAGAGAGTGGCTGAACATTGGTAGAACCTCCGGTCTTACAAAAGTCCGTCGTGTTAACCGCTTTCCATCAAGTGAGATGGCCCACCTGGTGAACTTAAGCAATAAATAAAAAACATCTTTAAATAGTACTTGCTTCATTATCTAGGCTAATTGTAATACAATGTTACATTAACAAAATTTACATTAATTATATGATCCTAAATGATAAAAGGTTTTCACCTATATACATAAGTAATAAGTAATTAATCTAAGAATTATAATCTCTTTTTTTATGAAGAAACAAAACTTATCATAATCACTTAATTATATTCATTCATTAAAATATAATTAAGTGAATAAGAATAGCATTTATTTTACTGACAGAATTTTTATGTAAATTGTTAAATATCACACATAGAACTCCTCCAGGATATGGCCTTATGTCTGTTCCCCAATCTTCTACAATCTCTTGGAGGAACAACTTCTTTACTGTCTACCTCTTCTTCCTTTTCCGTAAATGTTGTTCTGGGCCCCAAAACCAGAAGGGACGGCCCGTAGAGGCGTTCACCGTCATCCATCTGCGAGTGAACTCACAGCCTGCACATAGGTCGTCAGGAAGAACTGAACTGGGATACCCACTAAAACCCCTCTCGGTTTTACTGGGTATCCCGAGGGACCCAGGTGATGTCGGTGCTAATGCTACCTTAACCTGGTGAATCGCACACACTCCTTAGTTTAGAACAGTTGGACCATCACCCTATCTATATCCTCATCATCATTACTCTAAGCACTCTAAGCATGTATTCAAGAGTTTAATTTTCAAAACAATTGTTGCAACAGATACCACCACATCATATGAAAAATAACTATATATCTAAGTATTATGTTTAGTTGATATCAATATGCTTTTAGGCCCGCTTGCATAACAATCGCCTTTAAATAAAATTTGTTAATCAAATATTAAACTGCCTAAATACGTTTTACACAAAACGTATTGCCAGTTCTTTAAAAATATTTAGCGGCAAATTTTGTGTTGTGCAAGACGCCAATTGTATTTAAAGGTGTTAAATACGTTTTGTGGTTTTTAAATAAATTTAAGCAACCTCATGCAAGCGGCCCTTAGTATATTTAAATGTTATTGTGTAATATATATATATATATTTACATGTATCTATTATCAATGTATCTTATTTAGATTTATTTTAATTATTTATTATTATGTATATATGTGTGTAAGTTAGTTCACTTGTGTGCTCACAAGTAAATTCAGAAAAACATGTTATTACCCCTGAATTATAAGTAATTTTTGTTGTTGTTTGTGTTATTGATATGCGCTGTTGGTTTTTTTCAATAAGTAGATAAATAAAAATAAATAAATCATCTAAGTGTTAAATCCCCGTTGCGTTCAGAGCGTTCGCTCCGATGCCCAGGTTCCGCTATCTTAATTTTTCATGTTCTCATTTACCGAGTGAGAGCCTTGTATGAAAAAATATTCTTAAGGAGTACATTCTAAAAAGTTTTTTTTTATTTATTTTTTATTGCAGGAGTTCAGCAGACAGGCAGACGGTCCACTTGATGGAAAGCGGTTACCATCGCCTATGGACATTTGCAACATTAAAAGTGCTACAAATGCGCTGCTGTTCTCTAAATGGAGACTGGAACCAGGTTACTAATGCCGGAACACAACTCAAGGCGACATACTTTAGACCAGGGGTGGTAGCCATCCAGTCTGGCAAATGCTCTACCACCTGGCTGTGGCTTGTTTTGTCGCCTCTTACGACAGGCCGCCCCAACGCAGGAAATTGTATTCTTTCTCCGTTCCTGCACAGATAAAATACCGTACCATCTTATTTAGGTTACGGCCGGAGGGAGGTGGTCGAGATTCTCATAACGGCCGGTGCAGCGCTCCAAGCGAGAGACGACGGCGGCCTGCAGCCCCTCCACAACGCGTGCTCGTTCGGGCACGCGGACGTCGTGAGAGCCCTACTCGCCGCCGGGGCTGCGCCGGCGGCCAGGGACAACTGGGGGTACACGCCGCTTCACGAGGCCGCAGCCAAGGGCAAGGTTGATGTGTGCATTGGTAAGTAACATATTCAAATTCAAAATTTTTGTTCAAAATAAGTTCCATTGGAGAACATTTTTTAAGGGTCATACATTTAAGTTAAAAGTTAATTTTACTTCCTAGTCTATGTACACCGCTTCGCAACGTGTTATTGCTGTTAAGGAGAAGAAGCGGCAAGAAACTCCCCGGCAACACGTCTAGTTAACAATGGGGATTGTTCACTTTTTTTCAATTTAGCTATTTCAAAAACCATTTCGAGGAATAGTGTCCCTAATCATTTCTGTCTAGTTAAAATTCCAAAAAACGTACGATCTTCTTGTATTTGTAAGAAATGTGTTTGACCTTTATTTGACCTTACTAAATCCAATCAGGTGGGCCGTCTGCCTGTTTGCCTGCTTCAGGTGTAAAAAAAAATCTAGCTGTACATTATTTGATTTAAGTTATGTAACATGGATTTTCCCTAAAGACCACTTTAAAACATTTAACGATAACTATAGAAAATAATAATGGTTGAACACGAAAAATTATAAGCCTAGCGACAAAATACACTAAAATGATCACGATACGTAATGAGTAATGACAGTGATATTTAAATAGTAGCACAGATTACTATGATTAGATATAGATAAAACTTGCTTTTATTATTTTTGTTTTCTAGGCAAAGAAATCAATGTAAACTTGTGCCTTATGACGTCATCGGAGAAATAACTTTAAAATCGAATTATAAAAAAACTAACGCTTAAAATACAAAAATATTCAAATAAGTATCTTAAAATACCCTATTTTACGTAATAAAAATATAAAATCAGAGGGTATTTTTTTGTGGACAATCCCCATTGCTTATCTTCTTATTTATCTAGGTCAAATTCTTTTCTTGTTTTTAATAATTTTTATGCAGAAATATGTTACACAATTACTCATCGAAGAATTAATGGAGTTGTAGCAAACAGCGCATACTCAGTAAGACAAAAACACAATAAAAGCAAAGAAAAGAAGTCTTCTCGAAGTCTTCAAGTCACGAGTGAATAGGTATCTTCTAGGTAAGCGTGCTCCATCCTAGACTGCGTCGTCACTCAACATCAGGCGAGACAGTGGTCAAACGCAAACCTATACTTCCATTAAAAAAAATATTATAGTCAAGGTGGCGAAATCCCGTCAGTGGGGTAACTCCATACACCTCTCGTTATTTCTGTGTTTGAAAAGAAACGACGGCAACAAACCGGTCAGTAAAGCCGTTTAATTCCGTGTTCAAATTGTAGTTGACGTTAAAATCCGTTTAAAACAGGTAAATAACGAGAGGTCCGTTTTATCCGTGCAGGCACGGAGAAAGAATACAATTTCCTGCAGCCGGGCGGCCTGTCGTATGAGGCGACAAAACAACCCACAGCCAGTTGGTAGGGTATTTGCCCGTCTAGATAGTCATAGTGCAACACCAACGGTGCTGCAAATGTGCTGCCTGGAGCGGAGGACTGGTCACGAATCTCGGAAACAGGTCAAGGTTATACATGCCTGAACCCTTGCCCTGAGACCCCTGAGTCCTTGAAGGTGAAACTGCAACCATCCTGTCGTGCTTCAGCAAAAAAAAAGAAGTGTTCAGCCCTTGCTGAAGAAACAATAAAGTAGTTACGTTCTCTTATAACTAGATGTCGCTGTACGTTTTTGTTAGGCGCTACTCTTTCATAACTACGTACTATAGTTGACCTATCATGATCCTACTTTCGTCAATCACAGACAGACATATTTTCGTTTTTAAAACTAGCTGTGTCCGCGACTTTATTTCGCGAGTTTTTGGCTGGGCAAAGTCCGTTGGACCAAGCCTCACATGATCAAAACTCACAAATAGTAAGAAACTTATAGTCAATCAAAAGTATGCCGTTGACACTAGAAAGAAGAATGAACTAATTTATTTGCTAGGAAAGCGATACAATGATACAGAAATATTTATCATACATTTTTTTATGATGACATTATATATATTTTACACCGCATTTCCTACAAATGAGGTCGGTATCGGTGTTTGCTTCAAGCTGGGGCTTCATCAGCGTAACATAGAGACATCTTATACTAATACATAAAGCTGAAGAGTGTGAAGAGTTTGTTTGTTTGCTTGAACGCGGTAATTTCAGGAACTACTGGTCTGATTTGAAAAGTCCTTTCAATGTTAAATAACCCATTTATCGAGGAAGGCTATAGGCTATATATCATCGCGCTAAGACTAACAGGAGCGGAGCACCAATGAAGAGTGTTTCAAAAGAGGGTTTCTTTTAACTTACTTTTTTTTTACTATTCCACGCGGACCATGTCGCGGGTAAAAGCTAGTCTCGATATATAATATTTAAACGGGAATACACTATTTAAACGATGGACAACACGATGCAATCATTTTTTTTATTTCTTGTCAGTTTGTCGGTTTGTTTGGAATTCATGTAAAAACTACAGGGCCGATTTTGATGCGGTTTTTCTTAAATCAAATTCTTACACTTATAATCTGCGCTACTTTTTATCCCGGGAATTTTTCCGGGAAGTATTTAAAATGGCCAAATTGAAAAAAAAAATCGAATTCCAATACGATTTGTTCACTAATCGATAGCAAATTTTACGTATCAAAATGTGTGATATTTTTTATCCCGGGAATCCCGCAGGAGTTTTACAGAATTTAACTCCTTATTAGCATAAAGTTCCATTTTATGTCGATTTGCGAAAACGACACCTTTAGGCTCTTTCTCTTCTTTAGGTTTTAGTGTCACGCGGACCGTCATTACGGATCGCTGAGTAATGCGGACCGGTCCGTACGGACGACCGTCCGCGCGGACCGCTGCTCGCGCGCCTCTGCCTGCAGTAGCGATGAAACGAACTGAATTTTTATCAATTCGAATCGATCGAATTAAAATTACTCTTGATTCGAATCGCAATTCGAATCGATTCGCGCGATGAATTTGCGAAAGCATTATAGTCAAATTCGTACTCGTATGTCGAGTCATCCGCAAGTCAAGCCGAGTTGGCGAGTTATAACTCGTTTACATTATTATTCGAGCGAGAGTTTATTTTGGCAGTTTGATTTACATTACGAATGAGTCGAGATTTCGAGTTAAAAACAGTGTGCGGTCAAACGAATCGAATTAGAGCGAGAGAGCGAATCAACGAATGTCGATCAAGCCGTCTTAGCCGCCAGTTGATAGAGCGCCGCGCCGCCGCGGCCGCCCGCACTACGACACGAGTTAACGAATTGATTCGGTTTCGGTCAAAAGCGATTCAAATAAACGAGTCAATAGTCTTATTCGAGTTATTCGAATTACTCATCGCTAGCCTGCAGTAAGCGTTTTAGAATCGTGCAGCGCGCGCGTCAGCGCGGTACAATCATAGAGAAATTGCCGTATAATATGATGAATTCTCCCGCGACGGCTCTCTGCTCTATTAAAGGGTGAACATGTAGTCTCCTTCGCTTCATTTTTCTTATGTAGTATCGGTATAAATAACTAATAACAGCCGCCACATCGGTAGCATTGCGCGCGTCTGTACACGGCGGCGGTCAGGACCACAGAGTACTTTATATATACTGGTCAGGACGATACTAAAACGACACAAGCGGACGATCAGCGCGGATCACGTACGCGCGGACCGATCCGTACTTACGGTCCGTGTGTCACTAAAACCAGCCTTAGGCCCTTTGTAACATTGTCGCAGATGAAGCCATACCGTTCAAAGTAAGATAATTTTGTTGCGGTGTAGCGTTGCTGCAACACGGCGCCGATCCGAACATAAGGAACACCGAGGGAAAGACGCCGCTCGATCTAGCGGACTCCGCTACCAGGCCTGTGCTCACAGGTAAATATACTCTTTCGACAAATTTATTCAGAATAGTAGATTGTTACACAAGAGGTAAAAGTGACCTTGACGCGTGGGTAGAAGCGGGACAAAAATTTTGAAGTGGTACAAATCTATTTTGTACGGGGCAAATGTACTGCCTCACACGTGTACTATCATCACCAGTTACGTTCTCGAGTTTTCAGTGAGACTAACGAACAGCAATTGATTTTCATATATTGTTACGAGTCGTGAGACTCGAATTAAAATGCCGTTAAAATTACTATAGGTTTTATTAGAACTATACAAACACGTATGACACAAGTACAAGTAGAACTGAACACAACAAGTCCAAACGTAATGCACAATTCAATAACACGCGCAAAGTCCGTCACTAAATTTACCGAATGTACGCAAGTCTTGCTTTGCTTGTGGTTATCGCTTGGCTGCCTCATCTCTCAATTGGGGCATTGCTTTATACTGTACAAATGAAATATGTCTGCTCGGCCGCGTGGACCGAATTTCCTAGAATCACCACACCTGGCTAATGACTACCATAAAAGATTATAATACACAATGGGCCGTTTGCCAATCACAAATATTTATACACAAAGTAAACAAAAGCAGTCCAAATGCCGAAAAGGTAATAGAATATGTTTCTACAGGGCTGCAGGTGTGCATTTGTCTTTGTCGGCACCTAGGTCATGACAATCTATCTATACATATAATAAAACTGTAGAGGTCGAATTTCTGTACAATGATAAAAAGTGCTAAAAACGAGCCAGGGGGATGTAAGAAGTGAAATAGAACTAATTTAGTTTTTTTTCTAATTTTTTATTTCTCTGTTTGTCTGTTTGTACCGGCTAATTTCCGAAACGACTGGACCGATTTAAATGAAATTTTGCATGGTGGTAGCTTATATCCCTGGTCAACATATAGGATACTTTTGATCCCGAAATATTAAAGAGTTCCCGTGGGATATGTAAAACAGCGTAATGGCTAGCGCACGCGTCCTGAACTCAAAGGTCGCGGGTTCGACCCTGGCCGGAACGCATGCACCACTTAGGCTGTTCTCTGACCTAATGTGCACATTGCTATAATTACCACGTGCTAACGACGGTGAAGGAGAACATCGTGATGCAACCTGCACATCGAGATAACCGAAGTGTCAAACCTGCCAAGCCGCCTTGCACAAGCGTGGCGGGTATACCGTCCGTTCCCCTACAGTGGGAGGCCCGAGCCCAGAATTCGGACAGTTATGCGCTGCTGTTATATATATGTTATATGTAAAAAACCGCACCACGCGGACGAAGTCGCGGGCATCAGTTAGTATTAAAATAAACGTAACAAGTAAAATAATAAGGGTTTCAACAAATAAACAAACGACAATACTAAGGAGGCATATGTGCTTCCAGGTGAATACTGCGCAGCGGACGTGCTAGAAGCGGCGCGTTCGGGCGCCGACGACAGACTAGCGTCCCTCCTCACTCCGCTCAACGTGAACGTGCACGCGAGCGACGGCAGGCGGTCCACCCCCCTCCACCTGGCGGCCGGCTACAACCGCGCGAGGGCAGTGAGGCTCCTGCTGCAGAGGGGCGCAGACGTACATGCCAAGGACAAGGGGTGAGTTGTATCATTTCACATACTGTAACGTAATTTAACATATTTAAAACAAAAAATATAAAAAAAAGACTAAACTTATTAAAATAATAAACGCGTGCTTCGCTGCGTTAACGCACTAGTTTTCAGAGGTGTAAGCAACCGCTCGCGACCGATTGATTAGACCACGTTTTTTTTTTTTTTTAATATGTATTACGTTACAATACTACAGGGGTTACTTGTATAATTTTACAAGCTTTTATTTAACTTACAATGGATGTAAATATTTATGTAAGTTCGGGTGGAATCTTGCAAGTTAAATTTGACCATCCCGGTTTCCGATTGAGCTGAAATTTCGCACGCATTTGTATATCGCGTGACAATCCAATAATATGGTACCACCATGCACGTTCAGTGTCGTTATGTAGAGTTTACACTGTATATATTTGACTGTCGGCTTCTTTTATTTTGACTATCAACTACTCAAATTCGATTTCAGTGGTCTTGTGCCATTGCACAACGCGTGCTCGTACGGCCACTACGAGGTGACCGAGCTGCTGGTAAGGGCCGGCGCTGACGTCAACGCGACGGACCTCTGGGCCTTCACACCCTTGCACGAGGCCGCCAGTAAGGCGAGGCTCGAGGTATGTGTACTGTACCTTATTTTAGCCGAACTGCCCAGTGACCACTTCGCTGGGCATCATTTAAAAATATTATCTTCATCTTCTCCCAATTATTTGGTGTCGGCATATATATGTCTTTTTCTTCCATACTCCTCTATTATACGTCCTGATAGGACATGAATGGCCACTTAGCCGGAGCAAACCCTGATCTCTATTAGACCTGATGCCGCCTCGCAAATCCCAGTGAACTAAGCAGAAAAAAATGAACGCTTACCGTCACTGGAATGGAACTGTGTAAGGAATCATGCAGGATTTCGGCCGGATTCTCGAGTCCTGCTAATACACAAACTACACAGGTGCCCGGGACACATAGGCCACAATGCAGTAGTTTTGGACTATTTATCGGCGAGCGTGGCGTCACGACGATATTTAGGGCAGCCATTCTAGGATTCGAGTCGGCCAATGACGTGCATGTGTGTGTGCGCAGCGCCCTCTGGTACAAACCGGCCGAATGAAGGCGGAAGAGGAAGTGTTCCCGGGAAAGGGATGTTATCCGAGAATGTGACGGGATGTCGTAACACGTCCTCTGTCACACCACAATCTAGCAGTTAAGGGCGGTTTCAGACTAGCGTCTTTTTCTGCGCGTATACGGTCGTTTCAGCATACGCACCTACATACGCTTCCAAAAACGAGCTTATACGCGCGTATAAAACGCTAGTCTGAAACCGCCCTTAACATTTGTGACCTTTCGTCACATAAAACGACCACACCATCGTCTCGGCGTGTACAAGCGTACCCACGACCGGCGTCGAAGATGCGCAAGCGCAGCTCGCCGCCGGACGCGACTGCGTCAGCGAGCTGACGTCACGATTGTTGGCTTCTTGGTGACGACCCATATTTGAGTCCTCGATATAAAATCTCAAGAGTACTCGGTATCGTTTATTCCAAGAGCGTTACGTTACGACTTCCCTGAGAGGTCCGTCCCGTTCGACGGCTCGAACGATAATGAGACATGCCGGTCGAACCTTCCACTTTTATAGTCGTGAACAAACAACTGACGTACTTTGTTATTGTTCCATGTTTTTATACGACACATAAAAATTTTAAGTAGATTATAAACAATATAATGTACCAAACATTAGATCAACCTAACAAGTGCACATCTGGCATTCATCTACTTGGCGTGGTCGGATAGTATAAGTGAGTTGTGAGTACACGATTGGCTCCTAATTAGGTTCAGTACTTTGTGAAAGGTGTGAATTATTGTTAATAGATTCCACCATGTGCGTTTCAGGTGTGCTCGTTGCTGCTAAGCGAGGGCGCGGACCCCACCCTGCTGAACTGCCACGGGAAGTCAGCCCTGGACGTCGCCCCAACGAGGGAACTCCAGGAGAGGCTGGCATGTGAGTCCTCATGAGATCCATACTTATATGTATATATTTATTTCTCTCTAACAAGAATTTACATATAATAAATACATGTTGTCTGAGACTGGTGCTTAATGTAGATGTGTATTAGAGGTTCGCAGTGCTCCACCCCATGGCTAAAAAACTGAATACGTACTCACTGTAAGGTAATAGTGTGTGTGCTAGCGTACGTGAGTGAGTGAGTGAATGAGTTAGTGAGTGAATGAGTGAGTGAGTGAATGAGTGAGTTAGTGAGTGAGTGAACGAGTGAGTGCATGCATAACATAAGTTGTTTGTGACTTTTGAGGCCTTAACTAGGTGTCCCGAAAAGCATACACGTCAGGTGTGTAGAATAGGACAAAGGTACCCTTCGATCGGAAGTAAATGTGCGAATTGACAAGCAGTAGAAGTGAAACTTCAGAGAATATACTCACAGATAATTCTTCTCATACAAATATAATTCCTTCAGCCTACGTCCGTCAACATATAATTCAAAATGAACTTCTTGACTCTTGGAATCGAACTCATCTTTTCGGTTATATTAGTCTATTCTTCGGGAACAGTGCTTTTAAAGTGAAACTTTTTTAGAATCGTTGTGATTTGAAACTCGTAAATAGGGTTATTATTTAACAAAATTGGGTCGTTTTGATCTTACGCCAAAAGGAAGGTTAGCATCGAAAATCGGCGTTGTGTCGGATATGATTCCGGCACAGCAACATATATAACAATGTAAGCAATGTAATTACGTCGCTATTTTTTCAAACAAAGTATTTATTTCTTTCTTTGATGAAGCCTGCGAGAGAATGAGATACGGGTTTTACATTTTTCAGCACAGCTTAGAGTCTAAAAGACCGATGATTAAACATAGGTCCAATTTGGACCGAAATAAGACCGTGCTTAAACATAGGTCCAATTTGGACCGAAATAAGGCCGTGTTTCAACATAGGTCCAATTTGGACCGAAATAAGGCCGATGATTACACATAGGTCCAATTTGGACCGAAATAGAAGTGATAATAATATATCTTAGATTAAAACAGTGAAAAATTGAATGTGTCCTTTCAGTCGAGTACCGCGGCCACTGCCTGCTGGAGGCGTGTCGCCTCGCGGAACCCGCGAGGGTCAAGAAGCAACTGTCCATGAACTCGACGCAGCACCAACATCAGGTGAGTATGCTTTCAATTAAGAAGTATAAAATAATAAGTATAGAAATACAATAAAAACCACTTCAACTATTTAACCTTGTATAAGAGACAAATTTTATATATATTTTTTCCACCATTAAAATTGTCGCGACAGAACCAAGAGTTAGTTGTTTATTTCACCAATTATATCGTCTCTTTTATTCTAATACGAATTCTACTTAGCTAGAGGGAGAAAGCATCAGTTCAATGTTCGTTTCAATTATCTGTATTTGACCACATATATGTGGTGCTTCCCAATTAGCCGTGTGTGACAGTTTGGACAACAAATTTGTGGTGGTTCCGTATTAAGGGTTAAATAAAAACAATAAGTAATAAAAAGTATAATAAAATAAATGAGTAAGTAATATTCGTGCAGGAACGGAATGCTTGAAAATTCGTTATAAAGAGGTTTTACAAAATTATATCCGTAATGTAAAGTTATATTTTGTATTAACTCTAACGGCCGGTTTTAGGTGATTTCTCTAAATTCGTTAAACAGATAAAATCGTTATATCGAGGTATGAAATGTTGATTGTTTTAGTATATGTTTATCTGCTTGATTGCGTTACGCGACCGATAATACGCGACGCATTTTCCGTCAGATATGTACCGACACTTACAAACTTATTTTATCGTAATAAGTTTTTTTTAAATCAGGCTATTCGACTCCTGGACTAGGTAAATCGATTTTAAATAAATTTCATTATACCACTTCTGTTTTTATCAAAAAAAATATCTCATAGTTTTGAGTCACATATAACTTATAAGTTAATCATATTGTTACGAGCTACATAGGGCTCGAATTAAAATGCCGTTGGAATTACTATAGAATTTATTAGAACTATACAAACACGTATAAAACAGGTACAAATATAACTGGGTACAACCTGCACGATCCAATAACACGCGCAAAGTCCATCACTATATCGCTTATCGAATGTACTACACACGTCTTGCTAGTATCGTAATCCTCGCTTGACTGCCTCAGCCCCCATTCGAGCATCGTTTTATATTAAACTGTATAATACGACAAGGGACTGCGTTGACTGAGGTTTCCCGAGAAAATGTAATCGGCACACCTGGTTAATTATTCCTGCGAACTGCCAACAAACTCGAAAACAATAACAATAGGCTATTGTCTAATTGCAAATTTTCAACACAAAGCAAACAAAAGAACTCAGAATGCGGGAAGGGTAATAAACCAGGTGCGCATTTCTTTGTCGGTTTGTAACAATATTCACACTGTGTATAATAATGTTTTTCAGAACTCCCAACCGTCCTCGTCCGGCAGCAGCCACTCGTTGCCCGGTGAGTGCAACCTGGAGACCCTGGTTAACTTCCAGCACCTCGGCACCGGCGATAGGGCTCTGCACTGCGCAGCCGCCAGCGTATACCCGAAGAGGAAACAGGTATACTTCACCAATATCGCTTCCACTTTCCATCAGGTGCAACCACTATCTGTACAGGAACGGAGGAGGAATACGATTTCCTGCGTCCGAGTACAACCCACAGCAAGGTGGTAGGGTATTTGCCCGTCCGCATGGCTACCACCCCTGGTCTACATCTAAAGTATGCCGCCATAACAACCATGAGTTGTGTTCTAGCATTAGTGGCTAGGGTCCAGGCACTCATTAGAGAGCGCCAGCCACTTTCCATCAGGTCGTATATTGCTGTCTTCCAGCAATAGAAGAGTGTTCTTCTCTTCTCTTTCAGGTGATGGAGATGCTGATAAGGAAAGGTGCTAGAGTGAACGAGAAGAACAAAGAAGGTCAGACGCCGTTGCACGTGGCCACGGAGCATGCTCATCTGGACGCCATGGACCTACTTCTGAGGCATGGTGAGTCTTCTCTTCTTCTTCTTCCGATTTCTGGTATGGTAATTTTTTGTTTGATATATTTTTTCCTTTTTAATCTGTACATATAATAAAATGGGGGATGTAAGAAGTGAAATAAAACTAATTTCGATTTTTTTCATTTTTTTTTGTTTCTGTGTTTGTCTGTCTGTTTGTACTGGCTAATCTCCCAAATGACTGGACTGATTTACATGAAATTTTGAATTACGGTAGCTTACATCCCTGGTATATAGGTAACTTTTGATCCCGAAAAATTAAAGAGTTCCCGTGTGATAGTTAAAAACCGCACCACGTATAAAACTAAGATGTTTCCGCGGGATTCCCGGGACGCCAAATTTAAAAAAGAATGTAAGCATTGTTTCAGTGAAAACTGTCGAAACAAGCTAATTCTTATGCACGCGAACAACTTCAAACCGCTGCCGGGAAAATTCCCGCGGGATTCCCGGGATAAAAAATGTCTCATATTTTATTACATAGAATTTGCTATCGATGAGTGAAAAAATTGCTTTGGAAATGGGTTTTTTTTCAACCCGGCCATTTTAAATTATTCCCATTATAAAAAAGTTGCGCTGATTGTAAGTCTAAGAATTTGCTGTCTATCAGCGAAAACCTTATCGGAATCGGCCCAGTAGTTTTTACATGAATCCCGAACAAACAGACAAACCGATAAGCTATAAAAAATGCATCGTGAGATAAGTAGGGTGGCGCGGAAAAGCCTTAAAAAAAACAATTTCTTAAGACAACTTTATTGAACGACACTTCTTACGAGACTAAATTAATTACAATTAAAATTATATTAATACTATGATAACTTAATACTGCTACCATGCCGACAATAAGTGAATGCACATCTGCCTGCCATAAACCTGGTTTATTAGCTTTCCCGCATTTGGACTTCTTTTGTTTACTTTGTGTTTTAAACGTGTAATTAAGAAAAGCATTCTATTGTTATTGTACTTGTTTTATGGCAGTCATTAGGCAGGTGTGTCGAACTAATGCTTAGAAATTATTGTTTTGCGTCCAGGCATATCGTATTTGTACAGAATAAAAGGAATGCCCGAACGGAGGAGTGAGGCAGTCGAGCGACGATTATGATACAAGCAAGACGTGTACATTCGATAAGCTATATAGTGACGGACTTTGCGCGTGTTATTGAATCGTGCAGTTTGTACTGGTTGCGTCCAGTTATATTTGTACTTGTGTTATACGTGTTTGTATAGTTCTAATAAATTCCATAGTAATCCCAACGGCATTTTAATTCGACTCCTGCAGCTCGTAACAATACTAATAATTCGCTGATACGGTGACTGGTCTAACTCGTGTTCGCCGTCGTTTAAATAGTCTAGTCCAGGGGTCGGCAATCTTTTGAGTCGGAAGAGTCAAAAATACAATTTACTAAATTTCAAAGTTTTTAAAGAGCCACAATTTTTTCCTTGCCAACAATAAATATTACTTGCATAAATTAAGTGTTTGATAATAATAAACAAATCTATTTATTCATATATAAGTACATTATTAGATAATTAGTTATTATTAAATAAAAGAATGAAAACAATTAACATAAAAGACTAACTTGTGCTTCAATAACAAACATTTGGGCAAACAAACTCAATGAAAGCCATGTCTTTTTTGCATATCGTGAGCTTCATAACATATAGGGGTATACACAAAAATGCCATTTTTTGTTGTTTACAAAAAATATGCATGTTACAATTTAGGAGGTCTTACCAGTATGCAAGTGTACCTAAGAAGAAGGATATTCCGGATTTCAGCCTTATGCAATCAACTAGTTTTGTTTTAATCGCAATTTTGTGCATTGTGTAAAACTGCACTTTTGTCTGTACGCCCATTTGGTAGGAAGTTCGCGATGTATGTATGTATATATATAGTTTAGTACGCTAGTTTTATGCATTGCAATGATGTAATGTTTACCGTGACGATACCTTAAGGGCACAGCGGAAGATCAGCGCTGGTTTTAACCGACCGGCATTATGCTGAGTCTGATGCCCCTTTTGGGACAAAATTATACTATTTTCGTTTTAATTTTTAAGTAATTATACTGTGTGTGTTATAATTTGTCCTAAATAAAATTATTTTCTTTCTTTCTTCTTTCTATAACTACAGAGCCGCAGCTCTATACCCAAAGAGCCACATGTGGCTCGCGAGCCGCAGGTTGCCGACCCCTGGTCTAGTCCAGTTGTTTTTCTTTAATAGCTACAATGTACAGACGGCATGTTTAGAATTTTATAATATTATAGATGTGGAAAGAGTATTGCTTATTAAATTATCACGCAAGTAAGCGAGCCGCAAAGTGACGAGTGAATTGGGCAGCGGAAGTATGTAAACGCAGTGTTCTAATTTGCATCGAGTAGGACGTTGAGTAATTTGTAACTAGATGTCGCTGTACGTTTTTGTTACTCACCACTCTTTTATAACTCTGATAAAATCACGTGTCTTTGAGGGTTTTTCTCCTCCAGACAGACAGACAGTGATGCCATATCTACCAACTTTTTGGTAGATCTACCAATTTTCACTTCAGTCTACCTATCTACCACCCTAGACCTAAAAACTACCTATTTTTTAAATTAGTTTGACATATCACCACTTTGAATTATTTTTATATCGACGTTGCGATGTGTTGCGTGAGCCATTCGACGATGCGTTAAGCATACATAGAGTCCAGACCATAAAGGATAAGCCACAAAAAAGTCAGCAACAGTTCGTCGTTCGCGCCATTTCGCACCCACAGACATTATTATATTGTTCTGTGGGCCATTCCTGGTTGGTTTTAATAGAATTTGCAGGGAGACTCTAGAGGGATTGTTGCGTACTAAAAGATTCATAGCAAAAAACGGGCAGCCTAGCGCAGAACATTTAAAAAAAGAGTGCGTGTAGCGTTCACACGCGATTGAAGTAAAACTACAGATGACGGTGTCAAATGTTCTTGAGATTCAGACATTTTCATTCAATAAAGAATCACTTATTATTTTTATAATATGTTTTTTTTCAAATTCCTTTTTATCACTTGCACTTTTAGAATATATTATCTTATAAAACACGTGGACGTACAGATGCTATAAAATTAAGGTTATATTGGGTCAGCTGCATTCTGAGAGGTAGGGAGTATCCATAGCTAGAGTACCAAAATAGCTTACTTCGCTTATTCCCGACTTAAACATCGGAATATACTTACATCGACTATACAAGCTAGTATACTGAAAAGACCTTAGTTACTTGTATGTATAATTAAATATTTATACATAATTAATTCTATTGTATAATTTTTATTATTATTATTATTCAATTTAATATTTTTTACTATTTTTTTTTTCAAAAAGGTTTGATTGATTTGTTTATAACTATCTATTGACAAAAACAAAAATATTTGAAAACATGATGGTACAGAAACGTGACGCCATATTGCCGTAACGGACTTCCGTTGCATTGTCGTCCAGTTAGCTCCTAGTCGCGCCTAAATAAGTTTTACTTCAAAAATTTCAATAAAATATGTACAATATCCAAAAATAAACATTTTAAAAACAGTTCATTCATGTTTAATCTTAAAAAATCTTCTAAATTGAGGTGGTAGATCTACCAATTTTGCATTTTACATTCTACCAACTTCTACCAACATTTGGCACATAATCTACTAATTTCCTAAGATTCGGGTTGGCAACACTGCAGACAGATAACATTTCACCCGTTCTAGTTTTATGCGCGACTTTGTTCGCATATTTTTGATAGGTGATGTCGACGGGACAAAGCCCGAGTAACAAACAAACAGTTCAAGACAAAAGCTTATGAACTGAAGTGGTTAATAATATTCATTATTCATAACATCATAAATATCTGTTACTTTTATCTAATAACTAGCTTCTGCCCGAGACTTGGTTTGCCTGAAATAGTTAAAAAAAATGTGTGCGTGTACTAGTGTACACACGTGAGAGGTGAAACTTCTTTATGACCTTATTTTTCGAAAAATGATCTACTATATGCAACTTTACAGAAATTGGTTTAATAAAGTTAAATTAGATAAAGTTTAAACAAAAGGCTTTTATTATCATAGACGTGAATACAAATACTACAATTATTTCATTTTACCTTATTGCTACTAAGATTATTACAGCATTTCATTAATTGTAATTACTCTTCGTTCGAATCGACCGTGGTAGGGGCAAGAAAAAGATGGCGCGTAACGGAAAAAATGTGACGCCTAACCGAAAAATGTGACGGTAATTTTTTCTTTGTAATGCCGATAAAGAAGTTTCACTTTAAAAAAGTAAATTAAATAACCCCGTGATTTTGAAACATTCTCCATTGGTGCTCCGCTCCTTTCTCCGCTCCCAGCCTATCTATCTTCCTCGATAAATGGGCAATCTAACACTGAAAACAATTTCAAATCAGGCAGGTAGTTCCTGAGATAAGCGCGTTCAAGCAAACAAACTGTTCAGCTTTATATATTAAGTATAAGATATGAGATTTGAGAAATATTAAATAGGTTAGTTTAAGAGTGTAAATGTTAAGTTGGAGTGAGCAAATCTTTATGGTAAATGTTTTGACAATTTTGTTTTGTGTAACACTGGTCGGCAAAAAATATGAAAATTCACTCCTTGTAACTATTGTAATTTTTTTTTATAATTTCGACACTTATGAATATAAATGTAGTATTAAAAGCTTTGTACCACGACAATTTTTTTTTGTAATTGATTTTTCAAATGAAGCGCTTTTTTTGCTTTACATACAAAATGCACATTGAATTATTATGACCATAGCTCATTTAATTCCTTCGAAAACATTTAAAATCATCAAAATTATATGTCTAATTAATTAATAAACTCATTCCAGTTAGTAGTTTTCTCAATTTTTATGTATTCTATTGTAATTTTGTGGCGAATGAAGTAACATATAATTCTGAGCATTTACCATTCGTATCGTTTCTCTATATATGCCAAAAGGGTGATAACTTGTGTTTTTACAGACGCAGGTGTGAATTTGTCTTTTGTCGGCATTCAGGTCGTAACAATATTATATTGCTTAAAGATTTGTGGAAAACAAAATTAAATCTACTGACATGATAAGAAAAAAAATTTGCAAAACCAGCTCTAAGTTCAGCATGTCAAATTCTATATATTTATCGAATTTTTATTTAAAGGAGTGTAATCTGTAATAGTTTTATTATTTGGTTATTACCACCATAAAACCGTTCGGAGTTGTAAGTATTATATAATTGAAGACGTGAGTGGATGAAGGTGATATGTTGCATATTCGGTTTTTGCTTTTTTTGCGTAGATGAATGTTGATAAGTCGATACCAAATTTAAAAAATAAAAAGTTGCTAAAGGTGTTAAGTTCAGTTCAGTTTCAAATAAAAGTAAAACTTTTATCTCGATTTACTCGGAATTGGAATTATGCGACTTATCACCTTCATCCACTCATGTCTTCAATTATATTATACTCGTATAATAGTCTAACAAGGCTCTAAACCAAACTCGCATATAGAGTAGAGGTGTGTAACTCCTGAGTGATTAACTCAAAAGATATATATCCGACGCGAAGAGTGATTAGATCTGTATATCACTTGCGTTCAAAATGTGTCTTTATATCTTTAACTCTAGTTCATTCCTGTTCCACGCGATGAGAAAGAATGATTAGCCCGCGCACTGCGCATGCGTAGTAATTGAACGAGAAAACCGAATATAATTGCAAGCCAAAATAAATCATAACACTATAGTTTTATTGTGTAATTTTGTAATATATACTAAAAGTCAAAGGCCATCTAAATGACGTGCATGTTATTTAAATGTCAGATATTTTGCGTTGCCACAGGTACGCGTGTCGGCTCTGCTAGTATATCACTCACAGATAATAACTCATCTTGTCTGCAATTGACACTGACACTATTCACTGTAAAGAGTTAAAGATATAAAAGAGTGATATATATCTTTGTATCGAAAAGATATATATCACTCTTTTCTTCTTGGTGAGTGATTTTTCCCATGACTAACAGAGGCTGAGTCCTGTCCGGACATCGCCTGTCAAAAACTTATTAATCTTCAACGCCCGTACGCGCGCTGCGTTCTCCACCAGGGCCAGAAGATCCACAGAAAACCTAACAATTCAGTGATACGACTACAGTCAACTAGCAAATATTTACCCTGAATCTACTCGCTTACCATCATCCGCGATAATAAAAGGTTGGCATGCGACGAAAAAGTACAGCGACATCTGGCTATGACAGTTTGCACCCCTGTACAAGGGTAATAGAACCTTAGGGGTGTAGCTGGCCAGTTGTGAACGCGTATTACGAATAACGGACCGAGAGATGGCGTTTCGGGCGTTGCGAGATTTTCGACAGGACTTCTTCAATGATATCTGAGTCTTTATAAATATTATAAACGCGAATGTTTGTAAGCATGTATGGATGGATAGAATAGAATGGAAAACACTTAATAAGTTTTCGCGACTTGTATAAATAATAAAAGTACGTTTTAACGGTTTTAAGCGCGGTAATTTATTTGATTTTGGTTTATCTGACGTTACGGCCGCTTTTCAGTGGCCGTGGTCACTGACGACAAAGATGACATTTGTCCAACGAGTGTTGTTAAAGTTTTATTTAGCCTACCGCCAACTTGTTCGTTTTAATTATTTCGTTTTAATTTTGTATATGGTTATTATTTACTCTATGGTAGCCTAATCTAATTTACCACCGCTTAAATTAAATAATAGCCATAAACAAAATTAAAACTAAATAATTAAAATGAACAAGTTGGCGGTAGGCTAAATAAAACTTAAACAACACTCGTTGGACAATTGTCATCTTTGTCGTCCGTGACCGCGGCCACTGAAAAGCGGCCGAAACGTCGGAATAACCAAAATCAAATAAATTACCGCGCTTAAAACTGTGAAAAACTAGTTTCATTAAACACTTTATTGTTCACCACATACACATAAAATAAACAATTCGGATTAAGAGTACAAGATTAAGGATGGATGTATGTTTGTTAGTCTTTCACGCAAAAACTACTGAAGGGATTTTGATGAAACTTTACAATAATATAGCTTACCCATCAGAGTAACATCAGAGTAAAAATTAAAAATATAATAATAGCAGCCCATAAATGTCCCACTGCTGGGGCTCGGGCATTCCATTACAGGGGAATGGACAGTATACCCGCCACGCTTGTCCAAGGCGGCTTGGCAGGTTTGACACATCGGTCATCTCGATGTGCAGGTTGCATCACGATGTTTATTTTATTCAGCTATATAAGCTAATTTTTATGAAGACGCAGGAGCATAATGGCTTGTGGACGCGTCCCAAACTTAAAGGACCACCACGTGCTAAGAGCGGTGAAGGAAAACATCGTGATGCAACCTGCACATCGAGATGACCGATGTGTCAAACCCGCCAAGCCGCCTTGGACAAGCGTGGCGGGTATACTGTCCGTGCCCCCTATAATGGGAGGCCCGATGGACATTTATAGGCTGCTATTATTATATTTTTAATTTTTATGCACCCGAACAACTTCAAATAGTGTGGAAAACACTTGTGTTACTCTGATGGGTAAGCTATATTATTGTAAAGTTTCATCAAAATCCCTTCAGTAGTTATTGCGTGAAAGACTAACCGTTGTTAGCACGTGGTGGTCCTTTAAGTTTGGGACGCGTCCGCAAGCCATTATGCTCCTGCGTCTTCATAAAAATTAGCTTATATAGCTGAATAAAATCATGGCGTGATTGATACATTCCAGTCCGATTTTATTCACAGCTACATTGTAATCGATTTTCATTTCCAATATTCGTCTTCTATTATTATAGACGGTCGTTAATTTAATTCACAAGGTGCCAAGGTGAACGCGTGTGACGCACGCGGCGAGAGCGCGCTGTCACTCGCGGCGCGCAGAGACAGCGCGGCGGCGTGTAGGCTCTTACTCGCGTGCGGAGCGGACACTAGGGTGGAGCCGCATTACACGCAGCCCGACGCTGATGGTGAGTGTTCAAATACCTTATTTCCTCACTCAGAATTCACACACATGTGGCTTCTATGTATTAATGTGACTTCAAAATGTTGTAGACAATATTTATTTTTCGCTTTTTAGTCTTAAGTCGGTATTGACCCCCGATGAAGAGACAGTCATTTTCAATACACTTTTTTTGACAAGAACTTTGTTTTTTAAACAAGATACAACAAATAATTGAGATAAAAATGATTGAAATTTTAATCGTATAATAAGAGTAAAGTTTGACAATTATGAATGAATAGTGATATCGAACAAATCGTTGTTTCGCAATATGGGCATGTGTCTGTTTCTAAGTTTCGAATCCTGCATAAGTGGCAATCGCCGACCTAGTGTGAAATCACATATGCATGCAATTTTACACCAAGAAATTATTTTTTAATGATTTAAACACTTCGCTCACATATAGATGTTTTTCGTTAATAGTTTAAATTTCGTATTTTAAAGCTTACATTTGTTAAACCCTGAACTAAGGTTGCCAGAAGTGTCTGTAACGTTTTTCAACGGATGCTTGTTACTTTTTAATATTAGAATACTTAGACACATAAAATTAAATAATGTGTTGGGTTGATATTCTCATCTCCAACAAATATATTGAACTTTGAAATATATAACGTTACGAAATTTCACACACACACAATATGCCACACTACGTCACACAATTTCACACTACGTCACAAAATGTCACACTACGTCAACCCTCTTCCCTATTAACATGTGCCGTTATTTATGGATGGCCCCTAAATAGTTCTGGAAACAACCAAGGCCAGTTAACACTCTGACTCTATCATATCAAAAGAAGAAGCTGTAGGAAACGGTACAGAACAAGAGAAGTAACAGGACGTTTTGTGGTCAGACGCGTGTTCGAACGCGGCGGCTTTGAGGCTGCTGGAGGCGGCGCGCACTGGCGACGTGGAGACGGCGCGCGCCATCTTGGACGCCAGACCCAGGCTGGTGAACTGCCGGGACGTGGACGGAAGGCATTCGACGCCGCTCCACTTCGCTGCTGGGTAAGAGGATTCTTGAAAGCCTGAAGCGGACCAAGCGGTCCACCTGGTAGAAAGTGATTACCATCCCTATGGACGCTTTTCGTACTAGGACCAATGTCAACGGACTGGCAGTTCTTAGGATAGAATAGGGGGATGCGATAGGTCGAGATTTACACGGGCAGCGTTCGACGTCACTTCACTTTTCTACCCGGTGAGATTTTTTTAATGGCCCGGGGTGACCAAGCGCCCACTTTATGGAAAGTGGTTACCTTTGTCTATGTACACTTCAACATCCGGGCCAAGGCAATGGGACTGCCATCCTTTAGTATAGGATAAAGGGGATCATATAGGAGGGAAGGGCTAGGGATATGAGATAGGTCGAGATTTAGATCTGCATTTGATGCCTCTTCACTTCTCCGCCGAGTAAGGTTTGTTTTAATGGCCTGGACCGAGTAAACAAGCACATGGCCCACATAATGGAAATTGGTTGCCGTCCCCTATGAAAAATTGGGATTGTTCACTTTTTTTCAATCTAGCTATTTGAAAAACCATTTCGAGGGATAGTGTCCCTAATCATTTCTGTCTATTTAAAATTCCAAAAAACGTACGATCTTCTTGTATTTTGTAAGAAATGTGTTTGACCTTTATTTGACCTTACTAAATCCAATCAGGTGGGCCGTCTACCTGTTTGCCTGCTTCAGGTGTAAAAAAAATCTAGCTGTACATTATTTGATTTAAGTTCTGTAACATGGATATTTCCCTAAAGATCACTTTAAAAAATTTACCGATAACTATAGAAAATAATAATGGTTGAACACGAGAAATTATAAGCCTAGCGACAAAAACCACTAAAATGATCACGATACGTAATGAGTAATGACAGTGACATTTAAATAGTAGTAGCACAGATTACTATGATTAGTAAGTTTTATTATTTTTGTTTTCTAGGCAAAGAAATCAATGTAAACTTGTCCCTTATGACGTCATCGGAGAAATAATTTTAAAATCGAATTATATAAAAACTAACGCTTAAAATACAAAAATATTCAAATTAGTATCTTAAAATACCCTATTTTACGTAATAGAAATATAAAATCAGAGGGTAATTTTTTGCGAATAATCCCCATTGCAACACCGGGGGCGATATCAACGGATCGAAGGTAAAGGGGATGATATAGAATGGACGGGCTAGATCAAGATTGAGATGTAATGCATTTGTTGCTTCTTCGTTTCGCCGCCGGGGAAGTGTTTTTTAGTTGCCTGAACCAATCAAGCTGATGGAAAGTGGTCACTATCGCCTATGGACGCTTGCAAGACCAGTGCCGATACCACGGTGTTGCAAGTCTTAGTTTTGGGTAAGATAGGGAGGGGGGATAGAATAGGGATATTTACGTGGACGGCATTCGTTGCCTCTTCAGTTCGCGATTATTTTTTTAATGGCCTGATGTAGACTAAGCAGCAGCCGGGTCACATAATGGAATGTGGTTACAACAGGGACTTTACCATAGAGTTGCCAGCCTTTAGGATAGGATAATAGGGATGGGATAGGTCGAGATTTAAACGAACAGCATTTGACAACACAAACACGAAGTATTTTTTTAGGTTTTATTGGTAAAAGGAAACCCTTCATTATTTTATCCCTTTTCTGACGAACAGATTGATTTTATCGTTCATTCATTCACTCATTCATTGTCATTCCAAATATTTTCTACATAATAGTATTAATATTTCTAGATACAACCGGTTGCCGCTCGCTCAATTGTTATTGCAGCGAGGCGCTGATGTCCACGCGAAGGATAAAGGGTAAGTATTTGATCAATGAATGGACTTATGACTAAGGTTTACTATGCGATGTAAAAACTTGTCATAGGTGAACATAGCTAGCAATATCATTTCTTGACTGTCATTCTTTAATTAAACTCTAACAAATTGTAAGTAAGATATTAAAATTTGAGTGTCCGTCAGTGTATGTCAAATAAACATACATTTGAATCTTTCGATGTCCTTGAGCACCGCAGTGTCCTTTCAATCGAATGGATCCAATCTGGTTTTGGTCCTTCGAGCAGGATATGAACCAAAGATCTATGGCTATACGTTTACCGCTATGAAATTTCACTTTGTACTAGTATTTATGTTCATTAGCATGAATAATTTTTGAAGTGAAAAGTTCTTTAGTCATGTCGGGCACTTGCTGCGGGGAAAAGCATTGAACTTGCTCTCAAGTGGAAACCCCTTTTTTAAATTTTTTACTGCAGTAGCTCAGCAGACGGGCAGACGGCCCAGTTGATGCAAAGCGGTTACCATCGTCTATGGACATTTGCAACACCAAAGGTCCTACAAATGCGCTACTGCTCTTTAAAGGGAGCCGTGACCGTTGCGCTCTAAGTGAAAACTTCTTTAAGCACATTGGGCTCTTGGTACGGGGAAAAGCATTGAACACGTGTCATCGTCACGCTCTTAAATAAAAACTTCTTTAGATATCTTGGGCACTTTTGGTATGGGGTAATAGCATTGAACTCGCGTGACCGTCATGCTTTACAATTACGTGACACGTTACGAGGGGGCCCTCCTCCAGCTTCTGCTGTTTTCATTTAATAATTTCCTGATTGAAAATTGCATAATAGCAGGAGCGAGGAGTCTCACGGATGTGACCAGATGTGACAAGGACGGGGGAGGGATCAAAAATCATGCAATTTGTGCGATGGGCATGCTGGGCACTTGGTGAACTCGAGTGACCGTCACGTTCATATATAAAGTTTTCACTGACGACTGATAGTTTTTTTTTTTAATTTATTTATTTTAGTGGTCTAGTCCCCTTACACAACGCGTGCTCTTATGGCCACTACGAAGTGACCGAGTTGCTCGTGTCGTGCGGCGCGGGCGTCAACGCCGCGGACTTGTGGCGGTTCACGCCCTTGCACGAAGCCGCGGCCAAGGGCAAGGCGGACATCGTCAGGCTGCTGCTGAAGGTATGGATCTTGTGTGCGCATGAGGCTGTCCTATAATTATGTGTTTTCCAATAACTTAATTATAATAGCTCTTCATTTCGGTTTTTTTTATTGAAGTTATACTTCTATAGGCGCGTTAGGGAAAAATGATGAGAGTAAATTTTTATGATGCGCGCGCACACCGTCACACGAAAAACCTACACCATGAAGTTAGCTATAGTCAACCGACACCCTGAAGTTAGCTATAGTCAACCGACACCTTGAAGTTAGCTATAGTCAACATTTTAGTTTTTCTATTCTTAGTGTCGTTATTCTACAAACGTAGAATAAGGCAAAAGATAAAAAATTTGAAAAGATTATTTTATCTTGATACGCCAACGAAGTATAACTTCTAACGCATGTACTTAAGTAAACACACAATTTTTTATTATTTTTAATACGCTTTTATTAGCTTCATACGTATGTTAGTATGTAACGGAATCGTTCAAGTTAAATTTGATCGACTTTCCGGGTTCCGATTGAGCTGAAATTTTTCACGTATGTGTATATCGCGTGAAAATGCAATAATATGGTACCATGGAGCTGATCTGATGATGGAGTCGGAAGGTGGCCATAGGAACTCCTGTACTAAACAAGATAGACCTGTCGTGTTTGGACTCGTTTCACTTGTCTTGGCTAGCACTCTGCTGCTACGTGATATGCAGGATCTCAAAAGCTTGTATTTAAAAACCTTTTTGAAGTGAAACTTCTATATAGAGGGGGTCTTACGATTTTTCGCTCACGAAAATGCGTCACAGGCACGTGGTCTAATTCTTACATTTTTAAACTTTTCAAAAAGCTATATAAAGGTATTGAAGCAGTCTTGAATATGAAGTAATTTATTTTGATAAGGATGAATACCAAGATACAAATAAAGAGCCTTTTCTAGCGGCGTAATTTTAATTATAAATTTTAAATATAAAAAACACTTATTGTGGCATAACTATAACAGTTAGATATATAGTGTCGCGATATTTTTTGTGAATAATGATGTGTTCTGCAAAGTCGTAGTACATTATTTTATTCTATCATCAATAGTTTTCGCATCGCACGCGATTTTAGGTATTTTTTTACACCTTCGGTTACATTATTGGAGTTTTAGTAAGGACCCCTAATTTATTTGTAAATATAATATACCCTATGTCACCCGGGAATAGTGTAGCTTGCCAACAGTGAAAGAATTTTTCAAATCGGTTCAGTAGTTTCGCAGCCTCATCATCAAAACATGAGCAAACGAAATTTTATTGAGTTATTTTTATTGGAAATATTTTTCTGCTAACATAATTTGATGTCCGAATGAAGTTGAAGACGAAAGATGCGCATTTGTTAATGTTCCGTTGTATGTGTATAATATTAGAGTAGACTATGAATGTTTTTTTGGTTCCGAATCAAATTCAGTTTTTTGTTTGATAAAATAAAATATGTTTAAATTAAAACTGCATCATTAAAATGTACCTAACCTAACCAAATCATAATTTGCAGTAAATCTGAGAAAAATCGAAATGTGTGCTGGGACACATATTAGAAGTGAAACTTCAACGGACAAGTTGAAAAACGAATCGCAACGGACAAGTGGAAAAATGAATCGCAACGGACTAGTGGAAAAACGAATCGCAACGTACAAGTGGAAAAACTTCAACTGACAAGTGACAAAATGAATCGCATCAAAATTTTAACTTGAAGTTTTACGGGCATGTTTTGAAATTGGACAAATACATTAACAATGTACCCGTAAAACTTCAAGTTAAAATTTTGTTGCGATTCATTTTGTCACTTGTCAGTTGAAGTTTTTCCACTTGTACGTTGCGATTCGTTTTTCCACTTGTCCGTTGCGAATCATTTTTCCACTTATCCGTTGCCATTCGTTTTTCCACTTGTCGGTTTTAAAAAAAAGCTTATTATTACATAACGTTCCATTTTATCATAAGAGTGTATTTAATTATTTTTTCAAAGTTTCCATGAAGAAGAATCACTAAATAATCACAAAAAAATGAAAAATAAATAATAGTTTAAAAAACTAAAAATACGCTTTTACAGAAAATTCAATTAAAAAATGAAAAATAAATATATAATAAATATATATATAAGTAACCAGAACGAATGCAAGGATAATGGTCGATGATGTTATGCTGGAACAAGTGAATGAGTTTGTATATCTTGGATGTGCTTTTAGCAGGGATGGAAGGTACACCGCTGACATAGAAAGAAGAGTAAATTTGGGGAATAGTGTGAATGGAGCGTTAGGTAAACTTCTAGGCGCTAAGAACCTCAGCCAGAAAGCCCAGCTTGCCATACACAACGCGGTGCTGGTACCTACGCTCACGTATGGAAGCGAGAGTTGGGTATAGAACAGAGAGCATGAAAGTAGAGTAAACGCGGTCGAGATGCGAGCACTGCGCAAAATCGGCGGAGTGACGCTCGCGGACCGCGTTCGTAATACCGAAGTAAGAAAGAGAGTTGGTCTGAAAGAGAGTGTCGGGGTGAAGGTAAGGAAAGGAATGCTCCGGTGGTTCGGGCATGTGGAAAGAATGTATGATGAAAGAATGACTAAACAGATATACAATGCAAAAGTGGATGGATGCAGATTTCGCGGAAGGCCACGACACACCTTCCATGATCAAATTGACCGTGTACTAGCAGAAGGTGATGTCAGGAGCCTTAAGAACAGACGAGCGTGCATGACAAGAGCTATGAATGTCAAAGAAGCAAGCGAGGTGTGTAAGAATAAGCCTGTATGGCGCTCTGTTGTTCGTGCCTACCCCGCAAGGGACCTGGCGTGAAGTTATGTATGTATGTATGTAAAAATAAATAATAGTTTAAAAGAAAAACTAAAAAAATACGCTTTTATAGAAAATCCAACTCAAAAAAAGAAAATAAATTTGAATTAAAAATAGTGTAAGAAAAAATGATTTTATTGTAAAAAAAGCGTGGGGTGCTTTTCAGGATATTATCAAAATAACCCTTATACTGATATATTCTTAAAATATTTATAACTATCGATACCATGCACCCCACGCTTTTTATACAATAACATCATTTTGTTATTGCAGGAGTTCCACAGATAGGCTGACGGCCCAATTGATGGAAAGCGGTTACCATCGCCTATGGACATTTGCAACACCAAAGGTGCACAAATGCGCTGCTGCTGGAACCTGATCAGTGGTCACTGATGCCGGAACACAACTCAAGGTTGTTATGGCGACATACTTTAGACCAGGGGTAGCCATCCAATCGAGCAAATGCTCTTCCACCTGGCTTTCAATATTTTGAGGGGTAATGACCAAAATGCCGAATCTGGGGTCAGTTTGGTCCATACACCCACACCATTGTGAGGGTTTGTGACAAAAAACCCGAATCTGGTGTCCACTTAGATACATACATCCTTAAAATTCTGAGGGTGTATAGAGTAAACTGCATCGAAATACATACATACATGTATTAGCTTAAATGCACAGACCACTTGTTATATTTTGTGGACCGGTGTTAGTAATGCGGTATTTGACTAGCTTTATTTGTACTTATGACGTCACAAATAGGTACGTTGTGTTACAACCCTATTCGGTAAGCATTTATTGCTGAGTCGAAAAGTTCATTGACATCGGTTTCCAAAATGTCGATCAGCAGTAATTGCCTATAAATACCATATCTTTTTCCAAATTAAAAGAGTTCTCTTGGTTATTAGTCACAGCTCTACAGCTGCGGACCTGGTTTATGCCTGCCTGGATTGCCTAAACCAATACCATATCGGTCCGGGAGACCTTTGAGGTCCCGTATATTGAGACTCCAAGCAACTTATTATTCGTTATAGTGAAATGAAAAGGCTCCTAATAACCAAGAGTGTTTTTAACCGACTTCCAAAGGAGGAGGTCGGTATGTTTTTTTTATATGTATGTACACCAATTACTCTGAGATGTATGATCCGATTTACGTGATTCTTCTTTAGTTTGATGCGGAATACTTGCTATTTGGTCCCCTAAAAATTTAACATAGTTTATCCCAGTAGTTTTCATTTTACGAACGTTGTTTTGTTCCCGTTTCTTGGGACCTATATGTTTTAAGAAGCGCGGCACCATTCGTAGGTCCACTCATACATAGCTAGACACTAAAAAGTAACAAATAAAAAAAACTTCGTTTAAAAAAACCGTCTTCAAAAACTAAAAAGTGTAAAATAATTTATTTCTTAAGCTATTTTTAATTATAATATCTTATTTTTATTATATATTATCTAAAACATCTTGTTTTTTTAAACGTATAAGTGCTCGGGACTAACATTTCGTACAAAATATGTGAAGCTACGACGTTCTGCAAGTTCATGAAAGTGGACAATAGTGCGTTCAAGGTTACTCGACTTGTAATGCCGTCTCTTTCTAGCACGGTGCGGATCCCACGAGGCGGAACAGAGACGGACTCACCCCGTTGCAGTTGGTCAGGGCCGGCGACAGTGACACTGCGGACGCGTTGAGAGGAGACGCGGCTTTGCTCGACGCGGCCAAAAGAGGAGATTTGGCTAGAGCTAGGCGAGTTGAGTTTTTTCAATATTTTTTTTAAATCAAATTTTCATTTCTTAGATTTGCCTTCAGTTTTTCAGTGACTAAGTAATATTTTCTTAAGTTTTCGCGACTTGTACATAATAACAGCGTGAACACACGCCGGATAAACCCAACCATTACATCAGATTCGATAACCCACAAATCCTCGCGAAAGACAATCGTTTCATACCTAGAATGATGCGTGAGGCTATTGAAATCAGAAAACACCCAAATTACAGACGTCCATAGGCGACGGTAACCGCTTTCCACCAGGTGGGCCGTCAGCCTGTTTGCTGTACTCCAGCTATAAAAGAAAACACGATACTTTAACTATTAACGAAAAACTTCAGAATATTTTCAACTCAATCTGTATGAAGCATTATGTTTAAATTATTAAAAAATAATAAAACTGCGTTTTTTGCATGCATATGTGAATTCACTAGTATGGAGGTAGGTGTCACACGAATGTGATCAGCTGTGACGAGGATGGGGGAGGGGTCAATTCATGTGACCAGGTGTGACGAGGATAGGGGAGGGGTCAATTAATTTGACCAGCTGTGACGAGGATAGGGAAGGGGTCAATTCGTGTGACCAGGTGCGACGAGGATAGGGGAGGGGTCAATTCATGTGACCAGGTGCGACGAGGATAGGGGAGGGGTCAATTCATGTGACCAGCTGTGACGAGGATAGGGGAGGGGTCAAGTCATGTGACCAGTTGTGACGAGGATAGGGGAGGGGTCAATTCATGTGACCAGCTGTGACGAGGATAGGGGAGGGGTCAATTCATGTGACCAGCAGTGACGAGGATAGGGAAGGGGTCAATTCATTTGACCAGCTGTGACGAGGATAGGGGAGGGGTCAATTCATGTGACCAGTTGTGACGGGGATGGGGGAGGGGTCAATTCATGTGACGTAATTTTTGCTTATTTCTAACCTTCGCAATAAATAAATAGAAAAATTTTGTTTTTAGGAAACTAATCACACCACAGAACGTGAATTGTAGAGACGCACATGGAAGGAACTCGACGCCTCTCCATCTTGCTGGTAATTATCAAATTTAGTTTATTCGTTTTTTTTAGGTTCCGTAGTTGATTTGAAGTGAGCAGAACATTCCTTGTTTGTCGTTTCGTCTTTCTGTGTGTCACTATATTTTGTATATAATTATATGTGACCTATGTATATACGCATTTATTTGTTAAATTAGTGACTATTTGTGTATCTATTAATAGACTGATATTGCCATCTTTTAGATTGCAAAAAGTATTGTCCTATTTCTTGGAGGTTGGTATACGCTTCTTCAATAAGATTCCGAGTGAAATGTTATTTCTGCCTTTCACTAAATTAAAAACCAAATTAAAAAGTATCTTGCTAAAAAAGGGATACTAAACTATTGAAGAATATTTAAATGACAAAACTTCATTTACATAGCAGCTCGCTCCAAACTCTTATGTGTTTTGTACGAGTGTAACGTTTTTATCTTGCCGTACTTGTAATGAATATATGGAGATATGTTGCAAAAAAAATATTAGTAGGTACGTTATGTTTTATTGAATATGCACTGTTTGCTACAACTCCATTAATTCTTCAAAAGTCATTCTGTAACATACTTCTGTATAAATCTTATAAAAAAAAGAACTTGAAATATAAATAGAACAACAAATATAAAGAAAAACAATATTAAGCTAGACGTGTTGCTGGGGAGTTTGTTGCCGCTTCTTCTCCTTAACAGCAATAACACGTTGCGAAGCGCTGTACATAGACTAGGAAGTAGATTTAATTTTTGACTTTAATTTGGATCTACTTATGCAAAACAGAATCAATCCAAAATTGGGTTAAGGATGCAGAAGGCTTTCAAAATGCACCTTCTATCGAGTCAATAAGAGTCATAACGACATTTACAGAATACAATATTTTTATCACAAAATAGTTAACCCACAAAACACCAAGAGTATAATAAACTAACAAGATCCATGACCCATGTTAATCCAAAATCCTTATAGGTTTATTTGAATACTAGCTTCTGTCCGCAACTGCGTCCGCGTGGTGCGGTTTTTTAACTATCCCACGGGAGCTCTTTAATTTTTTGGGATCGAAAGTATCCTATATGTTGACCAGGGATATAAGCTGTCACCATACAAAATTTCATGTAAATCGGTCCAGTCGTTTCGGAGATTAGCCGGTACAAACAAACAGATATACAGATAAACAAAATATTTGAAAAAAATCGAAATTAGTTCTATTTCACTTCTTACGTCCCCCTGACACGGTTTTTAGCAATTTTTTTAATTGTACAGAAATTTGACCTCTACAATTTTATTATATGTATAGATATAGGACAAAATATAGTATACAATATTCAACTTTTTTTTTCTGAAAATATAGTCACATTTTTGTTTGCAAAGTTGTAATAAAAACGGCTTTTTCCTCAAAACTGTCAGTATGTGCGTTGGTTCCATTTTGCATAAGTACGTCCATTTATGACCTTTTTTTTATTGCAGGAGCTCAGCAGACAGGCAGACACAGCCCACTTGATGGAAAGCGGTTACCATCGCCTATAGATATTTGCAACACCAAAGGTGCTACAAATGCGCTGCTGCTCTCTTAATGGCCGTAACACAACTCAAGGTTGTTATGGCGCCATCCTGTAGACAAGGGGTGGTAGATATCCAGTCGGGCAAATGCCCTCCCACCTGGCTGTGGGTTGTTTTGTCGCCTCTTACGACAGGCCGCCCGAACGCAGGAAATTGTATTCTTTCTCCGTTCCCGCATGGACCTTCAAAGAATGTTCTCCAGTGAAACATGTTTTGAATTTGAATTGACAGCCGGCTACAACAATCTGGAGGTGGCCGAGGCGCTGCTGGAGGGCGGCGCGGCGGTGTCGGCGCGCGACAAGGGCGGGCTGGTGCCGCTGCACAACGCCGCCTCGTACGGCCACCTCGAGCTGGCGGCGCTGCTGCTGAGGGCCGGCACGCCGCCCAACTCCGCCGACAGGTGGGGCTTCACGCCCCTGCACGAGGCCGCGCACAAGGCCAGGACGCAACTGTGCGCCTTGTTGGTGAGTCGCCGCGATCACTTCGGTTCCTAATTAAGTAGGTGTATAACACCAGCCAATAACCTAATAGGTGTATAACATCATCCAATTATGAATTAGGTATAAAACAACAGACATATAATATCAACCCATAATTGAATAGGTATATAATGTCAGCCAATAATCAAATAGGTATATAAATCAGACAATAATTGGATAGGTATATAATATCAGCCAATAATTGCATAGGTATATAACATCAGCCAATAATCAAATAGGTATATAAATCAGACAATAATTGGATAGGTATATAATATCAGCCAATAATTGCATAGGTATATAACATCAGCCAATAATCAAATAGGTATATAAATCAGACAATAATTGGATAGGTATATAATATCAGCCAATAATTGTATAGGTATATAACATCAGCCAATAATCTAATAGGTATATAACCTCAGCTAGTAATCTTATAGGTATATAATATCAACCCATAATTGAATAGGTATATAATGTCAGCCAATAATCTAATAGGCTTATAAATCAGACAATAATTGTATAGGTATATAATATCAGCCAATAATTGCATAGGTATATAACATCAGCCAATAATCAAATAGGTATATAAATCAGACAATAATTGGATAGGTATATAATATCAGCCAATAATTGCATAGGTATATAACATCAGCCAATAATCAAATAGGTATATAAATCAGACAATAATTGGATAGGTATATAATATCAGCCAATAATTGCATAGGTATATAACATCAGCCAATAATCTAATAGGTATATAACCTCAGCTAGTAATCTTATAGGTATATAATATCAACCCATAATTGAATAGGTATATAATGTCAGCCAATAATCTAATAGGCTTATAAATCAGACAATAATTGTATAGGTATATAATATCAGCCAATAATTGCATAGGTATATATAACATCAGCCAATAATCTAATAGGTATATAACCTCAGCTAGTAATCTAATAGGTATATAATATCAACCCATAATTGAATAGGTATATAATGTCAGCCAATAATCAAATAGGTATATAAATCAGACAATAATTGGATAGGTATATAATATCAGCCAATAATTGCATAGGTATATAACATCAGCCAATAATCAAATAGGTATATAAATCAGACAATAATTGGATAGGTATATAATATCAGCCAATAATTGCATAGGTATATAACATCAGCCAATAATCAAATAGGTATATAAATCAGACAATAATTGGATAGGTATATAATATCAGCCAATAATTGCATAGGTATATAACATCAGCCAATAATCAAATAGGTATATAAATCAGACAATAATTGGATAGGTATATAATATCAGCCAATAATTGCATAGGTATATAACATCAGCCAATAATCAAATAGGTATATAAATCAGACAATAATTGGATAGGTATATAATATCAGCCAATAATTGCATAGGTATATAACATCAGCCAATAATCAAATAGGTATATAAATCAGACAATAATTGGATAGGTATATAATATCAGCCAATAATTGCATAGGTATATAACATCAGCCAATAATCAAATAGGTATATAAATCAGACAATAATTGGATAGGTATATAATATCAGCCAATAATTGCATAGGTATATAACATCAGCCAATAATCAAATAGGTATATAAATCAGACAATAATTGGATAGGTATATAATATCAGCCAATAATTGTATAGGTATATATTACGAGCCAATAATTTAATAGATGTGTCGGAGAAGGCCTCGTTCTCGTGACATCTTCTTTATTGCTTGCAGGTTTAATGGGCGTCATCAGGGTAAAATACGAGCATAAAACACAATGGCCACGGTTTATGCACTTTTAATTTAGATTTAAAACACATTTTAACATAGTTTAGACCGAGCAGCGGGTTCAGGGCACCGCACATACTTCCAACTTCAATACTTTCTTTAAAATTCTCAAAGGTCCAACTCGACCTGTTGCCATCAACCAAATGTGTCACAAAAACTCCTCCGTCTACCGAAGTAGATACTACTGAAGTATAGATGGCGTCTGACCCCGCTCCGAGCGATATGCTCTGCTCTGATTGGTCGTTTATTAAATTACAATATTCATAACTTTTATTATGTTAGGACGACCTTTAAGTTATAGAAACATTTAAGACATCAAATTAAATTAAATTAAGAATTTTATAAGTAATTAAAATGTAAACAAATGATATTGTGCGTTATACATCCAAACAACAATCCATCCAATTATAGCTTCCCTCCGACAGATATATATTACCAGCCAATAATTGAGTAGATATAGCCAATAGTCTAATAGGTATATAATTTTGTTTTCGTCCCACCGCTGGGCTCGGCCATCCTCAGTTTTAAGGGAACTAACAATACATCCACCACGTTTTTACGCACTGACTGTTCAGAGCACTTCGCCAATTTATGTTCTTCAAACCTGATCCGGTCAAGACTTGAATGAATCTAGAAGAAATTTCCGCCATACAGCTGGCCCACGGCGCGGATCCATTCCTGAAGAATCAGGAGGGGCAGACGGCCCTGGACCTGGCCGGCGCCGAGGACGTGAGGTCCCTGCTCCAGGATGCGATGACGTCTTCCGCGGGGGAGGGCGCCCCCCCCTCCTCGGTGCCGCCCCCCGCCCCCCTGCCCCCGCCGCAGATGCCGGTGCTCATGCCCTCGGGCGACACCGTCCCGCTCGCCTTGCCGGTAAGTGGCAACACCAAGACAGTGCAAGCAGGGAAGGTCAGCTTTTGTTGACTTTATATATATATATATCATTTTGGTATACGATCAGGTCGTGCCAAGCAACTATTGGGCAGAAGGTTCAAGGGGTAGTCTAGAAGACGCTGCGGGAAGGCCAGCTTCTGCTCTGTCCACCTCGGAGTCTCTTCAAACTTTCCTCTCGGGGTAAGTTCTTATGCTATACATAAAACCACACTACATTCACAACTTGTACTTCGAGTTTTTTGGTCAACGAGGTTCGCAACTCAGCATTGTGCTTAATTAATATGTTGTTACGTACGAGCGGGGGTACGCACTTATGGATTGGAAGAAAACACCAGTTTTTAATTTAAAAGCTTTTATTGACTTACTCAGCCGCACGTAGTACCTGTCTGCAGGGTTGCCCCTATACGCACGACCAACGATGCACAGTGCCGACGATAAGTTGTCACACCCTCAATACCGTCGCCGATATTGCGTGGACCACCTCCGATATTATCGCGGGTAGCTTGCGTCTGGTTCCTCTTTCGAACTGCGCTACACAGCTCCTTCACGTATCTGTCCACCAAACTTGTTACTAAATTCACCACTTAATTCGTCTCTGTACTCTATTAACCTTCTCTGATAACTCTTTAGTATCGCTCTTGTCGTTTCACCGTCTTGGACTGAACTCAACTTTAAACTGCCCAGTAGGCGCGCCTTACGCTGTTTATATACCTGGAAGAATTTTCTAGAACCCGTCTATCTATCTCTGTCTTTTCTTTCCCGAACCTTCTGTTCGGGAACTTTCGTTTGTACATCTATCCCTTTCTAACATCTATCTATCTCTTTCTCTCTTTTGTCGTCTATCTCTTTCTAACATCTATCTATCTCTTTCTTTCGTTTATCGTCTATCTTTTTTTAAATATATCCGTCCTTGTCTTTTTGTTCTAGATTTTTCCAAAAGTTCTAAAACTAACTAGATGGTTCCACCATCGTTCGCCACAATATATTAATAAATAAAAAATTTAAAAACCCTGACACACAGCGCTGATTTTTAATGCCAAAAGTTGGCATACACGTGTCCCAATAACTCACATCTCTATACATATTGTATTGTTACGAGTGTGGGACTCGAATTAAAATGCCATTAGAATTACTATAGAATTTATTAGAACTATACAAACACGTATAACACAGGCACAAATATAACTGGACACAACCAGTACAAACTGCACGATTCAATAACACGCGCAAAGTCCGTCACTATATAGCTTATCGAATGTACACACGTCTTGCTCGTATCGTAATCGTCGCTTGACTGTCTCACCCCTCCGTTCGGGTTTTTTATACTAAACTATACAATACAGTACTCGACCTCGTGGACTCAATTTTTCAAGAATCACACCTGGCTGACGTCCTCATAAAGGATTACAATACACAATAGGCTACTTTTCTAATTACAAATTTTAAAGACAAAGTAAACAAAAGAAGTCCAAATGTCGAACGGTAATAAACTGCAGGCGTGCATTTACTTTTGTCGGCGTGTAACAATATTAAAAAATAAATAATTAACCCACTTTCCTCTGCAATATCTGGAAGTCGATGCAAAGTAAAAAAATTTGTTATTTTTTTGTTTAATTTGACACTGACTTCAAGATGTTGTAAAAGAAGTCGGTTAAATATTTATTATATGCTTTTTTGTTTAAAGTAGGTTTTGGTTTTGTTAAAAAAAAATGTGTGCTGGGGCAAAGACAAGTGAAACTTAAGTGGACCAGTGGAAAAACAAATGCCAACTGAGAAGTTGGTTAGTTGGGAGGTTTTAACTTGAAATTTTACGCGTGTCAAATTGGACAAGTACATTAACAATCTGCTTGTAAAACTTCAAGTTAAAATTTTGTTGCGATTCGTTTTGCCACTTGTCCGTTGATGTTTCACTTCTACTATGTGTCCCCAGCACACGTTTAGATTTTTCGCAGGTTCACTCCAAATTATGGTGGATTAGGTTAGGTACGTTTTAATGAATGCATTTTTTATTTAAACATATTTTATTTTATCAAATTAAAAAACTGAATTTGATCCGGAGCCAAAAAAGCATACATACTCTACTCTAACATTATGCCACCTCTCACCACGCGATATACCTTCTACCCCCCCTCCATAACGCTTTTTCTGAGAGAAAAAATTCTAATACCCCGTGTATATAGAAGTTTCACTTGAAAAATATTCTCCTCTAGCATCGGTCTCGAGCAACTGGCGTCGGTGTTAGAGAGAGAACAAATAACTGTGGACATCCTCTGCGAGATGTCGCACGAGGACCTGCGCGCTGTCGGCGTTGCCGCGTACGGGCACCGGCATAGGCTGATCAAGGCCGCCAGGCATCAGGCACAGGCCGCCAATGGTGAGGGACCTTACTGTCGCTTTTTTAACCGAATTTAGCCATCTTGACATTGACATATATCACTTTGACGTTGTCTTGTGTCATCGAATTTGAAATTGGAATTAATTTTTATGGTAAAGTGTTATCTGTGTTAAGGTGCAATTTAATTGGTTGTTGTGAATGTTTTCTGGATCTATGTCAAAGATGTTATCTTCCCGAATTTGCAGGTTAGTTATGGCTTCACACGGCTTGTGGATCACACTAGCGTTGAATGCCTAAGGATATTGAAATGTTATAATAACTTTTAACTAAATAGATACCATATGAAAGACAGACCCTTAAACCCCAAGTCTCAGCCAAATTTTAAATCTTGCACTGATTCCAGGCATCGGGGTTATGTGTGTTTGAAATTTCACATTTCATTAAACAGTTGTGATTTTGCAAAATATGTACTCAAAAATGACTTTTATCCCACAACCATTTCTATTATTTATTGTTGTAAAACCTCTTTTAATGTCGTAGACAAAAAATTAATTAATGTGTGGAATACATTTTTTAAACATACTTCAATAAAAAAATGTTACGAACCGCTAACACGATATTTTACTTAAAAGATTTTCCAACATTTATACAGTTTGGTTTATATAAAACTGAAGGATATTAATATGATGACAAAAATCCCGCCAGAAAAAGCTCAAGTGACATATTGACATTGACATAATATAGGACAGTGCTTTTCAATCTTTTTGTATACGCGACCCCTTAACAGGTTGAATAATTTTGGTGACCCCCTTGGGATATAGACAAGCCAAAAAGTTAGTCATTTAAATGACTACGTTCATATCTTGCTCCACTTTGTTACCTATATTAATTATTACGTCGTACCCTCTGCAAAAAGCTGCTGAGCTTAGAAAGTACCTAAGTATGAGATATAAACTTAAATTGCCTTTTCCCTTTTGGCGGCGACCCCCCGAGCAAGGCTGTGACCACCCTAGGGGTCGCGATCCACAGATTGAAAAACGCTGATGTCGGGCATTGATATATGTGACATTGACATTTGTGACGTTGACGTGTGTTTAGAGTGGTACGGCGGCACGACGCTGATAGAGGTGACGGCGTCGCCGGAGGGCGAGTGCGGTGAGAGCGAGTACACGATAGTCGAGAGGGAGATGCAGGCTTCGATACGGGCGCATAGAGACCACGCGGGGGGGCAGTTCTCGCATTACAACCTCGTTAGGGTGAGTATCGGACCCTAAGACTACAACTGAACTACAGAAATTAGTCGAAAATCATCAAAAATCTAATCATTTGCGTTCAACACACTGGATCTTTTCCCTTCATACTCCTCTATTATTTCATGATACTATTATATTTGTACATACATACATAAAATCACGCCTATTTCCCATGGGGGTAGGCGGAGACTATGGATCTCCACTTGCGACGATGCTGACAAACAACTTTCGATTCACCTACTTTCATTAACCTCTTCATACATGCACGTTTATTTGAAATGCTTTTTAACTGACCTCTCTTTAATAATTCTGATATTTGTTCATGGTATATTCGTCTCGGTCTACCGGCAACAACTCTACCATTGACAATACTGTCATACACCTGTTTTGTGATTCTACTTTCATCCATTCTCTCTGCATGTCCAAACCACCTTAACATTCCTTTTTCAACTCTTGTTATTACATACATTATGTTTGTCACAATAAAAATCATCAATCCATATATCATTTTTTGTGCGTGACCAACTCCTGCTGCCGCGGTATCAACCTCCGAATTTATTGTGTGTAGCTCGCTTCTGGATTTTCTCTCAAACTACGCTACACTCCTCCTTTACTGAACTGTCAACTAAACTTTTCACTAAATTCGCCATTAAACTCCTCACTACCTTATATAAAACTTCTCTTCCAACTCTTTCGTATCGCACTTGTCGCTTCGCTGTCTTAAACTGAACTCAACTCTAAACTGCCCGGTAAGTCTTATGCTGCTTATATACCCGGAAGAATCTTCGGGAATCCATAATTTCGATGTTCTTTTTGTTATTCTTTTATTTACTATCTGTCCCTTTCTAAACATCTATATATTTCTGTCTTTTCCTTTCCGAACCATCTGTTCCAGAAGTTTCGTTCATCATCTATCCGTCCTTGTCTTTTCCTTCCAGAATCTTCTACGTTTTTAACCGACTTCGAAAAAAGGAGAAGGTTCTCAATTCGTCGGAATCTTTTTTTTTTCATGTATGTTCACCGATTACTCCGTGATTTATGATCCGATTTACGCGATTCTTCGATTCGACGCGGAATAGCTTCCAATTGGTCCCCTAAAAATTTTACATAGTTTGGCCCAGTACTTTTCATTTTATGAACATTCTTTTGTTCCCGTTTCTTGGGACCTATATTTTTTAAGAAGCGCGGCACCATTCGTAGGTCCACCCATACATAGCTAGACACTGAAAAGTAACAAATAAAAAATAATAACTTCGTTTAAAAAAACCGACTTCAAAAAACTAAAATGTATAAAAGAACTTATTTCTAAAGCTATTATTCTAAAAGTCTTGGGACTGGCGTACGTTGCCCGAAAGTTCTATCGTCGGTCACAACAAATATTTTTGAAAATATTTCTTCTAGATACAAAAGATAGTGAACGGTCGCCTCTGGGAGCGATATCAGCACAGGCGGCGCGAAGTGAGCGAAGAAGCAGGCTCGCCCAACGAGAGGATGCTGTTCCACGGCTCTCCGTTCATCAACGCGATAGTCCAGAAGGGTTTCGACGAAAGACACGCCTATATCGGTGAGTTGACCTAAAGTAATATGGGGCATTGTTGAGAGCAAGCTCTAAGGAATAAGGGCATGTGGTTTTCATATCCATGCTGTTTGATTTCCAAGGGTTGGCGTAGGAATTACCTAAAATCCAATTTAAAACTATATATATCTTGTAGTAGGGAATATATTTGCGTGGTTTATCAACCTGTGTTGTTCGATTTTTAAGGATTTCAAAGTGCTGGCCTAAAATACCTTTAAGAGTGTTATAACTTCTCATATAATGGAGAATATATTCGCGCGATTCTGTCTCTGCTGTTTATTTTCCGATAGTTTTAAGGGCACTGACTTAATATCTCAGTTATATTATCGTTTCGTATCTATGTACTGTACAGAAGAAGTGGTTGAGAAGTTCGCGCTGTTTCGTTTTTATGAGAAGTGGTGGCGCCGACCTAAAATTCAATTTAAAATGTCATTTCTTATATACTGGAGAATAGATGATCACGGTTGGAAGGTTCGTGCTGTTTGTTTATCAGGAGTTGTGATGGTGTTGACCTAATATCGTATTTAAATTATAATTTTTGATATAGTACACAGAGTATTGGTGACAATTAGAAGTCTATACTGTTTAGTTTCCAAGAGTTGTGATGTCGCTGGCTTAAAATCTCATTTACTGTATAATTTCTTATATGCTGAAGAATATGTTCGCGTGGTTTTGTAGTCTGTGCTGTTTGGATTATGGATGTTGTGACCTAAAATCGAATTTAAAACATGTACCTTTTGTTTTATGGCGAAACGGATAAACAGGTAGACGGCCTACCTAATGGAAGAACTTTACGGTCGCCTATAGACGTTTGCAACACCATGGTCGAAATCAAATTTTAGGATTTAGGATGGAATAGGAGGGGTGAGATCGTCTACTTCGAGTGCCTATAGCTCTAGTATCCGAGGCGCCTCGTAAATGTGCGGTGAAGGGTCCAGGTTAAGTGATACTTCAGATGACAGAGAGTAATGTTTAGTTTCGATTGCTGATGTGAACTGAAGTGAACTAGTTTATTTTGGAAACAGTAATCTTAAGTACAAATATTAACAAGTCGTACAACTAGTATTATAATACATAGCACAATGTGTGAACGGGGCGGATGATGTGCGAGCGAGATAGAGCAACTATTAACATGTGCGCTCCCGCAGTGCGCTAGTCAGTAGTTCGTTGTCCGCTGCGATGACAAGACGTATGCAGTTCCCATAATAGTCTTTCGATCCGTTCATTGCCACCGGCCATTAAGAGTTCCACACACCCTCCAGGTCTGGACATGGTGCGCAAAAGCATCCAACCAGTGTCATCAAAAAAGGCTGGATGGGCTAGATAACACAGACATGTGGAATAGGATAGGTAGGCTAAGAGGAAATGGGCCATGGATATTCTGTGAGACCTTGGTGTCACACCGATTGAGACAAAGAAAATAGATAAGCATTATTGGGAAGTTTCTTACTTAGGATAGGATACCATGAACATTCTTCGCCTCTTCGGAACCCTTTATTGTTTCTGAACTGGCACGCAGCTAACGTTTTTTTTTACAATTCCAGGTGGTATGTTCGGTGCCGGTATATACTTCGCTGAGCACTCGTCAAAGAGTAACCAGTACGTGTACGGCTTCGGGGGAGGTTCGGGATGTCCAGCGCACAAAGACAGGAGCTGTTACCTCTGTCATAGGTAAGAACAAAACTTCACATCCCTATCGCATTCCTCTTGTCTGCTCTGGTGTTGGGCAGTACATGATTTTAAAATGAGTTTTTGAAGTTATACTTCTTTAGGCGCGTTAGGGAAAAATGATGAGGGTAAATTTTTACGATGCGCCGTCATACGAAAAAGCTGCACCATGAAGTTAGCTATAGTCAACTGACACCCTGAAGTTAGCTATAGTCAACATTTTAGTTTTGAAGTTATACTTTTACGACGCGAGTGCACACCGTCACTTAAAACCGACACCCTGAAGTTAGCTATAGTCAACTTTTTAGTTTTGAAGTTATACTTTTACGACGCGAGTGCACACCGTCACTTAAAACCGACACCCTGAAGTTAGCTATAGTCAACTTTTTAGTTTTGAAGTTATACTTTTACGACGCGAGTGCACACCGTCACTTAAAACCGACACCCTGAAGTTAGCTATAGTCAACTTTTTAGTTTTGAAGTTATACTTTTACGACGCGAGTGCACACCGTCACTTAAAACCGACACCCTGAAGTTAGCTATAGTCAACTGACACCCTGAAGTTAGCTATAGTCAACATTTTAGTTTTGAAGTTATACTTTTACGACGCGAGTGCACACCGTCACTTAAAACCGACACCCTGAAGTTAGCTATAGTCAACTTTTTAGTTTTGAAGTTATACTTTTACGACGCGAGTGCACACCGTCACTTAAAACCGACACCCTGAAGTTAGCTATAGTCAACTTTTTAGTTTTGAAGTTATACTTTTACGACGCGAGTGCACACCGTCACTTAAAACCGACACCCTGAAGTTAGCTATAGTCAACTTTTTAGTTTTGAAGTTATACTTTTACGACGCGAGTGCACACCGTCACTTAAAACCGACACCCTGAAGTTAGCTATAGTCAACTTTTTAGTTTTGAAGTTATACTTTTACGACGCGAGTGCACACCGTCACTTAAAACCGACACCCTGAAGTTAGCTATAGTCAACTGACACCCTGAAGTTAGCTATAGTCAACATTTTAGTTTTGAAGTTATACTTTTACGACGCGAGTGCACACCGTCACTTAAAACCGACACCCTGAAGTTAGCTATAGTCAACTTTTTAGTTTTGAAGTTATACTTTTACGACGCGAGTGCACACCGTCACTTAAAACCGACACCCTGAAGTTAGCTATAGTCAACTTTTTAGTTTTGAAGTTATACTTTTACGACGCGAGTGCACACCGTCACTTAAAACCGACACCCTGAAGTTAGCTATAGTCAACTTTTTAGTTTTGAAGTTATACTTTTACGACGCGAGTGCACACCGTCACTTAAAACCGACACCCTGAAGTTAGCTATAGTCAACTGACACCCTGAAGTTAGCTATAGTCAACATTTTAGTTTTGAAGTTATACTTTTACGACGCGAGTGCACACCGTCACTTAAAACCGACACCCTGAAGTTAGCTATAGTCAACTTTTTAGTTTTGAAGTTATACTTTTACGACGCGAGTGCACACCGTCACTTAAAACCGACACCCTGAAGTTAGCTATAGTCAACTGACACCCTGAAGTTAGCTATAGTCAACATTTTAGTTTTGAAGTTATACTTTTACGACGCGAGTGCACACCGTCACTTAAAACCGACACCCTGAAGTTAGCTATAGTCAACTTTTTAGTTTTGAAGTTATACTTTTACGACGCGAGTGCACACCGTCACTTAAAACCGACACCCTGAAGTTAGCTATAGTCAACTTTTTAGTTTTGAAGTTATACTTTTACGACGCGAGTGCACACCGTCACTTAAAACCGACACCCTGAAGTTAGTTATAGTCAACTGACACCCTGAAGTTAGCTATAGTCAACATTTTAGTTTTGAAGTTATACTTTTACGACGCGAGTGCACACCGTCACTTAAAACCGACACCCTGAAGTTAGCTATAGTCAACTTTTTAGTTTTGAAGTTATACTTTTACGACGCGAGTGCACACCGTCACTTAAAACCGACACCCTGAAGTTAGCTATAGTCAACTTTTTAGTTTTGAAGTTATACTTTTACGACGCGAGTGCACACCGTCACTTAAAACCGACACCCTGAAGTTAGCTATAGTCAACTTTTTAGTTTTGAAGTTATACTTTTACGACGCGAGTGCACACCGTCACTTAAAACCGACACCCTGAAGTTAGCTATAGTCAACTTTTTAGTTTTGAAGTTATACTTTTACGACGCGAGTGCACACCGTCACTTAAAACCGACACCCTGAAGTTAGCTATAGTCAACTTTTTAGTTTTGAAGTTATACTTTTACGACGCGAGTGCACACCGTCACTTAAAACCGACACCCTGAAGTTAGCTATAGTCAACTGACACCCTGAAGTTAGCTATAGTCAACATTTTAGTTTTGAAGTTATACTTTTACGACGCGAGTGCACACCGTCACTTAAAACCGACACCCTGAAGTTAGCTATAGTCAACTTTTTAGTTTTGAAGTTATACTTTTACGACGCGAGTGCACACCGTCACTTAAAACCGACACCCTGAAGTTAGCTATAGTCAACTTTTTAGTTTTGAAGTTATACTTTTACGACGCGAGTGCACACCGTCACTTAAAACCGACACCCTGAAGTTAGCTATAGTCAACTGACACCCTGAAGTTAGCTATAGTCAACATTTTAGTTTTGAAGTTATACTTTTACGACGCGAGTGCACACCGTCACTTAAAACCGACACCCTGAAGTTAGCTATAGTCAACTTTTTAGTTTTGAAGTTATACTTTTACGACGCGAGTGCACACCGTCACTTAAAACCGACACCCTGAAGTTAGCTATAGTCAACTTTTTAGTTTTGAAGTTATACTTTTACGACGCGAGTGCACACCGTCACTTAAAACCGACACCCTGAAGTTAGCTATAGTCAACTTTTTAGTTTTGAAGTTATACTTTTACGACGCGAGTGCACACCGTCACTTAAAACCGACACCCTGAAGTTAGCTATAGTCAACTTTTTAGTTTTGAAGTTATACTTTTACGACGCGAGTGCACACCGTCACTTAAAACCGACACCCTGAAGTTAGCTATAGTCAACTTTTTAGTTTTGAAGTTATACTTTTACGACGCGAGTGCACACCGTCACTTAAAACCGACACCCTGAAGTTAGCTATAGTCAACTTTTTAGTTTTGAAGTTATACTTTTACGACGCGAGTGCACACCGTCACTTAAAACCGACACCCTGAAGTTAGCTATAGTCAACTTTTTAGTTTTGAAGTTATACTTTTACGACGCGAGTGCACACCGTCACTTAAAACCGACACCCTGAAGTTAGCTATAGTCAACTTTTTAGTTTTGAAGTTATACTTTTACGACGCGAGTGCACACCGTCACTTAAAACCGACACCCTGAAGTTAGCTATAGTCAACTTTTTAGTTTTGAAGTTATACTTTTACGACGCGAGTGCACACCGTCACTTAAAACCGACACCCTGAAGTTAGCTATAGTCAACTTTTTAGTTTTGAAGTTATACTTTTACGACGCGAGTGCACACCGTCACTTAAAACCGACACCCTGAAGTTAGCTATAGTCAACTTTTTAGTTTTGAAGTTATACTTTTACGACGCGAGTGCACACCGTCACTTAAAACCGACACCCTGAAGTTAGCTATAGTCAACTTTTTAGTTTTGAAGTTATACTTTTACGACGCGAGTGCACACCGTCACTTAAAACCGACACCCTGAAGTTAGCTATAGTCAACGTTTTAGTTTTTCTATTGTTAGTGTCGATTTTTCAACAAACGTAGAATAAGGCAAAAGATAAAATTTTTGAAAAGATTTTTATCTTGATACGCCTAAGAAGTATAACTTGTAACGCGTGTACATAAGTACACACGCACGCACACGAACACACACACACACACACACACACACACACACACACACACACACTATTTTTTAAGAGTAACATGACATTTTGTACTGAACCAGTACAATTGTACGACTTCAAATGAGGCAAGGACATTTGTACGGTTTGTACCGCGCCAGTACATTTGAAGCGGTGAGGCGGTGAGCGTCGTTCCCTCATTTGTCAAGTTCAAAACTAGTTCTGAAATGTTCGTTAAGAATCGGATGTGCTCGGCCTCGGTAGCCTCGTTTTACTAACAGTCGTACTATGACATTGTTTTTTTTTTATTGCAGGGTTTCAGCAGACAGGCAGATGGCCCACTTGATGGAAAGCGGTTACCATCGCCTATGAACATTTGCAACACCAAAGGTGTTACAAATTCGCTGCTGCACTCTTAAGGAAGACTGGAACCTGGTCACTAATGCCGAAACACAACTCAAGGTTGTTATGGCGACATACTCCAGACCAGAGGTGGTAGCCATAAAGTCGGGTAAATGCCCTACCACCTGGCTGTGGGTTGTTTTGTCGCCTCTTACGACAGGCCGCCCGGCCGCAGGAATTGAGGATTGTAATGTTGTCCCTCTTTGTCATGTGAATATCCAGTGAGGAGTTATTGTACTATTGTAGAAAAGCTTCGTTCCGTCCTTCCTCTTACTTTCAAGTAGTAGCGCGACAAAAAATTTCAAGTGATATATTTAGAAAGCTTAGACTATTGTACTGCATTCCGATGCCGTCAAATAGGGTTTATTGGTGCAGCATTTAGTTTCTCTCCTTGCGGGAACGGAAAGAGAATACTAATTCCTGCATTGGGGCGGCCTGTCTTAAGAGGCGCGAAAACAACCCACAGCCAGGTGGTAGGGCATTTGCCCAATTGGATGGCTAACACCCTTAGTCCGGAATTAGTGGCCAGGTTCCAGTTTCTCCTTCAAGGCCGGCAGCACACTGGCAGCATCTGTGGTACTGCTGATGTCCATAGGCGACGGTGACCACTTTCCATCACAGTGGGGCCGTCAGCCTGTTTGCTATGCTTCAGCAATAAAAAAAAGTCAGGCCGTCGGTTCACCTGATGGATAACGGTTACCGTCGCCTATGAACATTTGAAACGCTAAAGGTGCTAGCAATGTGCTGCCGATCTCGGTGAGGAAACTGGAATCTGATCACTGATGTTCAACATAACTCAAGGGTCTTTATGGCGGCATACTCTAGACCAGGGATGATAGCCATCCAGACGAGGAGATGCTCGTGGATGTGGGTTGTTTAGTAGCCTCTTATGAAAGTGTAGCTTTATTAATACACTTTTGACCCGTTTCAGACAAATGCTGCTCTGCCGAGTGACGTTGGGCCGAGCTTTCCAGCTGATGAGCGCCATGAAGATGGCGCACGCCCCTCCCGGGCATCATTCGGTGGCGGGCAGGCCCAGTCAGGGGGGACTCTGCTTCCCGGAGTACGTGGTCTATAGAGGAGAACAGGTGAGGACTCACTTTGTCAGTTCAGGAGTCAAGAAAATAACGTGTATTCGTGACCCGCAGGAATAGATAAGGACTTAAAGTTGATCCCTGAGGAAAACCTACTTTTATAGATGACTTGATATATAACTGTCCACATACCAATCCATAAGTCTGGCTCGATCAGGATTAATTCTGATCGAGCCAGACTTATGGATTGGTATTTGGGCAGTTACATATCAAGTCATATATGAGAGTAGGTGTGCCTCAAGGGTCAACTTTAAGTCCTTATCTATTCCTGCTAGCCACGAATATACGGACCACAGGATTATACTTGTGATTGGGATGAGTCATGTGGCAAAAAGCATGTTAAACTAGAAGATCGATGGATACAAAGGTAAAGGTAGATCGAAGAATTGGATGGATTGTGTGAAGGGGAACATAATGATTTGTGATGTGACAGAAGACTTATGTCAGAGAAGTATGAAAAAAGACATATTATACCGACCCCGACATTATTAAAAGGTGAGAGAAAAGACTTTAGGGCCAGGGGAGAACAGATGAAGGGTGAATTTTAGGCGGAACGCAGAGGTAATCGACCAAATTATAAAAGAACACAAATTCAAAATGTCTGTTGCTCCGGTAGTCCATGAGCATTTGGATATTTCTCCTGGCACGAAGATGAGAATGATTAAGAAAAAGTTATTTAAGTAGATTATACCCCTATGACCAGGGTTCCATAGTCATTTTGGTACAAATGGATTCCTTACATTTTCGTTTTCTGTTCTCTATCAGAAGATGAAATTTGACAAAATTGAGTAAAATATTCATTTTTCTTTTACAGGCGTATCCAGAGTACCTAATCACTTATCAACTAGTAAGCGGAGATAATAACTCTGGGGCGGTATAAAGAAAAGTAAAAATCAAGTTGCTCAATGCTGGGCAAAAACTATTTTCACGTTGCCCACTGCTGGGCTTGGTTGTACATGTTATTATTTAGAGGAATATGAAATTGTCTATTTTTTGCCCAACATTGGGCATGGATATGTTGAACTTGCTTTACGTTTTACCCAATTTTAGGGATTGGGATATATTTTAAGGAACATAAGACTTGGTCTCGGCAAACGTAGTGTAGTGAACATTCGGAATTTTCAATAGAATTTATTTTACCTACTATTGGTCTTGACAATACATAAATTGTTAAGTTGCTTTAAATATTTCTTATTTAGGACATCCCTAGTGGTTTCGCTCGTTCAAAAATCAATAAACTTAATAGACCTATATAATCTATATCATGAAAGAATATATAAGTTATATTATATAAATGATCAAAGATTGATTGAAAACTTTGGGATTTTATATAAGAACTAGAAAGGGTCGGACGGCGCCACGCCAACTGATTGATTGCAGAGTGTAGTGATGAGTAGTACACGTCTGAGGCAGTACATTTGTCCCGTACAAAATAGATTTGTACGGCTAAAAATTTAAATTTTTACTACTTCAAAAATTTTGTCCCGCTACTACTCACGCGTCAAATGTAAGAGGAAAGAAGGAACGAGGACAACTGTTCAATAACGCCTCTATGGATATTCACATGACAAAGAGGGACAACATGACATGTACGACTGCTAGTAAAATGAGGTGACCGAGGCCGATCACATCCGATTCTTAATTAATATTTCCAAATTAGAAGTTTTGTACGGGAAAAATGAGGCAATGGGGTTGACGTATCCGTGTGGATAAATACCCCCCCAAAAAAGACAATAAAAAAAATGAGGCAATGACGCTCACAGCTTCACCGGCCTCATCGCTTCAAATGTACTGCCGTGGCACAAACCATAGAAATGTTCTTGCCTCATTTAAAGTGGAACATTGTACTGGTTCAGTACAAAATGTCATGTTACTCTTACAAACTTGTTTTAAAATCATGTCCTACCAACTCTAGCAGAGTGTGTTAAGAGTTTCATATTCGTTGATTGTCATTATTCTTGGTTATATGTTCTTCTTCATCAATATATTTATAGCGTTCAGAAACTGCACGTGGTGTATTTAAACAGTATTTTTTGTATAAATCGATTTTAATGTTAATTATTATTAATAAAATAATTGAAAACATACAATAACTGGCTTTTGAAAGTGGACAGAGAAACCGCGGCAAATTGTAAAAAAAAGATCAGTATGGCAACTCCAAATTGCCATAGAGTAGTAGTACAATTCACCACTATGGCAGGCAAAGGAACTTGGTCCATACTACCTCGGCTGAATTGGAGGTCGACTGACGCCATTGAACGGAGTTTTTGCGACAACTTGACAAGCCACATTTGACTATAGAGTTCACATTTCCCACAAAAATACATAATCACTACTCAATTTTGCTGGTTCTCGAATTTGGAAATCATGCAAAATTATAACTTCCGCACATCATTTTTAACGTTTTTATTAATGTTTTAAGCTCGTAAATGCTAAACACAGGACCTACTTATGCAAAATGGAACCAACCCACATACTGGCAGTGTTGAGAAAAAGCCGTTTTTATTAAAAATGTTCATACAAAAACTGTCTATATTGTGGAAAAAAAGTGGTGAATATTGTATATTATATTTTGTCCTATATATTCAAGTAAACCTTTTAGGTTTTTGGATTACCAGGGGTCATGGATCTTGTTAGTTTATTATACTCTTGGTGTTTTATGGGTTAGCTGCTTTGTGATAAAAATGTTTCATTCTGTAAATTTTGTCAGATCGTTATGATTCTTATTGACTCGATAGAAGGTGCATTTTGAAAGCCTTCTGCATCCTTAACCCAGTTTTGGCATGTTTGTGGATTGGTTCTGTTTTGCATAAGTAGGTCCTATTAAACAAAAATGACAGTAATTATGACATTTAATTTTAATTTTGAAATTCAAAAGTTTTTATTCAAAATAAGTTCCACTGGAGAACACTTTTTGAAGGTCATACATATAGGTTAAAATTTAATTTTACACATTTTACATTGTTGTGGTGAAATGACATTGACAGTTGTATTAGTGTTGTCATGTAAAAAGTTTGCGAATAATTGGAGCGTCTACTTTACAATAGTTAATTAGAACACCGGAGTCCCGGAATCTATTCCCATCATGGTATTATCTATGGCCGATCTTTTTCGCGTTTTATTGATATCAATTTCAATTAAGGTTCAGTTCCTATATTTTACCTACCGTGTATTTGCTTTACTATCGATTGAAATTTGACATAAACTGCATACAAGTCATGTCAACTATGGAGGGTTGAGGTAAGGAGGACCATCCACTATGGGGGATCAGTTGAAAAAGTGTCCACCTGTAAACAGCAAATTATAGTTCGAAAACACGTCGAAATAGCGCTAGTGTAGGAAAAGGAAATGATATGAATTTAGCAGTTATAAACGAAGTGAAGTCTACTGGGTTGAAAAATGTAAAAGTTATATAATTTGAAAAAGTATTGAGACTTTCCCGTATTGAGATGTATGTATATGAATGCAATAGTTACATTTTCCTAAAATGCGCGGTGACAAAGAGGAAGTGTTTCTTTCCTTCTTTAATCTAGTATCCTACTCTAATTATTTGTGGCGCTATTTTTAAATACTTTCCACTTGCTATTGTGGCGCCATCTTAATTTGCTGCCCTTCAGTGGACACTTTTTAATATACTGAGATGGTTCTCCTTACCTCTTACCCTCCATAATGTCAACGTTTTGTGACGTCGCACTGAATGCGCATCATGAAAAGTCTATCCGTCTCTCTCGCACGCGGGCAAGCTTATGAGTATGAAGGAGACAGAGAGAGTAGACTCATTCCCCGCGTCCCTTGACAACCAAATACCTTAAGAACGACTTTGGTCGTCGCGTGCCGGAGATTATAGGGCAAGCGAATGAATAGTAAGAAATACATACAAATCGGTCACAAATGCTCTTTTTAACCGACTTCGAAAAAAGGAGGAGGTTCTCAATTCGTCGGGATCTTTTTTTTTTTGTTGCTTTTTTTTATGCATGTTCGCCGATTACTCCGTCATTTATGATCCTATTTACGTGATTCTGAGATTTATGATTCGATTTACGTGTTTCTTTTTTTGTTCGACGCGGAATAGCTGTCATGTGGTCCCCTAAAAATTTGACATAGTTTGGCCTAGTAGTTTTCATTTTACTATCATTTTTTTGTTCCCGGTTCTTGGGACCTATATTTTTTAAGAAGCGCGGCACCATTCGTAGGTCCACCCATACATAGACACTACTAGACACTAAAAAGTAACAAATAAAAAATAAAAACTTCGTTTAAAAAAACCGACTTCAAAAACTAAAATGTATAAAATAACTTATTTCTAAAGCTATTATTATTAATATATATTATCTAAAACATCTTGAAGTCGGTGCAAAGCAAAACATAAAAATTACTATATTTTGAAAATTACTAAGCACCGACTTTAAGTTTAATAGCTTTAGAAATAAGTTATTTTATACATTTTATTTTTTTAGTTTTTGAAGTCGGTTTTTTTAAACGAAGTTTTTATTTTTTATAATGCTTTGTAAGCGAATTATAACAATAAAAAAATGTGTGCGTGTACTAGTGTACACACGTAAGAAGTGAAACTTATCAAGAAGTAATTTTTCTTTATTTTTTTGAATCGACCGTAACGGACAAATGTGACGCCTAACCGGAAAATGTGACGGTACCTTTTTTTCCAACGCCGATAAAGAAGTTTCACTTCAATAACTGTTCGGCACTTCTGCGAAACATATTAATGTGTACGGGATAGACACACATTTGGCCGATTTTTGTGGTCTCTGAATATATTATTAATATTTTATAATTTCAGAGGTTATAAAGGTAATGTAAAAAACTTTATCATTTTTTTTTAATTAACTGATACTGAACCCAACAGACTCTTAAGACCTAAGACAATTCTAAAAGCCTTTTTTTAATGTTAACAGCAAATGTTTTTAATTGTATTATTGATAAGTTGTAATATTTGGACACAGTTATGCCAGAATGAACCAGCTTACAGTTAATAAAAAAATATGCTAATAAAACTACGTTTTCACGGTTTTAAGTATTTTATTCGGTTTTCGTTATGCCGACGTTTCGGCTACTTTTCAGTAGCCGTGATCAAGGAAGACAAAGATGTCATGGCAATGAGTATTGTTAAAGTTTTATTTAGCCTACTGCCAACTTGATTTTAATAATTGTTTATGGTTATTATTTACTCTATGGAAGCCTAATCTACTTTACCACCGCATCGCAACATGTGGCTTCAAGAGAAGCGGTACAAGAAAATCTTCAGCAACATGTCTAGCTCTAATAATTGATATAATACCAGGATATGCCTGCGACTTTGTCCACGCTTGACTTGAGATTCCCGCGGGGTTCTCGGGACACAAAGTACAGCAGTATTCAAAAAAAGTGTTCGTTTTTGTGAAAACTGTTGGAATAAACAATTTTTTATGCATCCGAACAAGTACAAAACGCTCCCAGGAAAATTCCCGCGGTATTCTCGGGAGAAAGATACCAATTTTAATACATAAAATTTGCTATCGATCAGTGAAAAAATCGCATTGGAGTTCCAAATAAAATTCGATCTGGTCATTTTTAATCATTCCCAATAAAAAATACAGCGGGATTCTCGGGATAAAAAGTAGTGCAGATTTTTAAGTCTAAGAATTTGCTGTCGAACGGCGAAAACCGCATCAACATCGGCCCAGTAGTTTTTGCGTGAATCCCGAACAAACAGTCAAGAATTCTAAAAAAATGCATCGCGTTCTCGATCGTTTATAATACCTACTTATGCAAAATGGAATGAACCCACATACTGACAGTTTTGAGAGAAAGCCGTTTTTATAAAAAAAATTGCATACAAATAATGTGTCTATATTTTGGAAAAAAAATATTTAAAATATACAATATTCTAAATATAATTTTTTTTGCAAAATTTTAATAAAAACGGCTTTTTCTCAAAACAGTCAGTACGTGGGTTGGTTCCATTTTGCGTAAGTAGGACCATATAGTTTATAGTATATTGCAGTTGTGTTTCTTTTTTAAAATAGCTTTAATGTACAGATATGGCATGTTTGGAATATTGAAATATTATTATAGATTTTAAAAAAATGTATGAGAGGTAAAACCTATCAAGACGAAGATCATCAAAAATCAAGTGCGTCGAAAACTTTGAACATATTTAAAAATGTGAAGTGAATGTAGTTGGTTCATTTTGGCATAACTGCGACCAAATGACATTGTGAATGTAAATTATGGACTTATAGGCTACTTTAATAATTATAACGATTACATTAAGTACGTAAAATGATGCTTCGTTGGAATTCAAATGCCTACCATTGAAATTAGTAAAACAAAAAAAGAAATATTATGAAAACTAGCTGTCCCGGCAGACGTTGTTCTGGCCGGAAAAGCTTCAATCGTTATGCCGACAGCAGCGCCACCTACCGGGTCCAATTGTGAACCAACTCAGAAACCTTCTTTGGCTCATGCACAACAACTTTATTAAATGTCATCGCATGATCAAATGTATAGTTTACGATTCTATAAAGGACATACAGACAAACAGTCATTTTTATATATAAGAAGAAGATGTTCAAAGTGCTTGGTTCGTAACGGTTCCCTTGGTTGGAGTTACAGATGTCCGTAGGCGATGGTAACCACTTTACATTAGCAGGGCGTTCCACTAGTAGCTCATAATGCCCAAAATGCTCCGTTAGCCGCGTTCCATAGGGCGACCGCGGTCGTTGCGCTCGTGGCGAAAACGTCACTAATGACGTCATTTTCGATCACACAACGCTCACAACGACCCATGTCAGTAGCTGGGTCGAATAACCGTTCCACTTGGGCTTACAATTGTAATGGCATATTATCCCCGCAAATTGCTATTGCACGTGGCCGCCATTTTGGTGACGTAACCGTAGCCGAACACTCAGTACTGTTAGCATCACTGGCCGGCGAGTACGCGTACATATCGCGTTGCGGATGACGTCACGTGAATGTTAATTTGACAAGGTTCCAGCGCATTAGCAATTTGCGGGGATCATACAAGTGGAACGAGAAAAATGTGGTCGTGAGCGTGTTCGTTGTGAGTCAACACTTATGGAACATAGCCTAGATGGGCTGTCTATGACTATGTCTAACATAAAAAATGTAATACACTTAATTCAAAAATGGCCGGATTTCAATGAAGCAACCATTTTAAAACCTGAATGCGATTTTTGGCTTAAAATAAAAGAAGGTTTCAGCTATTTTAGTGTTTTATTTCTCTTTTGTAGCAGTCTCTATTCAGATCAAAGTATAATTTACATTTATTTAAAAATTTTATTTAGGTTTATGGCTTGTGGCAGCTAGGCGTTTAAGCCAGATCTTAGTTTACAATATAGTTTCTTCATTTTCTTAAGCCTATGTGTAGTACAGCTGAACTGTAGGTTATCAACTGGTGCCATTCAACGGAGTTCTTGTGACAACTCGAAAGGCCACATTTTGACTATACAGTTCACATTTCTCACAAAACACATAATTACTACTCAAAAACTATCAATATCCTACAACTATTGTTCATTTTAGAGTAATTTTACACATTTTTAGAAAATAAAACTGCACAGCACAACATCTCCGTTCAGTTCCCGCCAAAAACTCCGTCGCGCTATCTTCAGTTAACTCGGAGCTAGGGCTTTAAGCTGCGCCTGAGTTGTAACCAAGATTTGGAACCGGTTTTTATATTATTTCTGATTTCTTCCACGTGAATAACTTTCTATCTCTTTCAAGATGTGTTTGTGTGCAACTAAAAACATGCTGCGCTTTGAAGGTGTGCGCCAAAAACGGTTTTAAAGAAGTTTTGTAACAAAAACCGGTTGATTCCCAGAACACAGTACATTAAAAAAAATGATATAATCTTTTGTTTAAGTGCAATCTGTGTCGAAATAAGCTAATTTTTATGCACCTGAACAACCACAAACCGCCTCCAGGAAAATGCCGGTGACATTTTCGGGATAAAAAATATCACACATTATTACATAAAATTTGCTATCGATTTGAGATGATTGAGCTTAAAGTGAGAACAAAACCGAAAAGTTTCCATGTAGTTAGAGTGTAACCAATTCGACATTTTTACCGGTTTTCAAATCTTGGTTGAAACTGCCCATCTCTAACCTGTATAATCTAAAGTGCTCTCCACAATTATGCGAGATACCGAGAATGTGGGATAAGAATTCTTATTTTAAACGCAAGGATTCAAATCACCAGTCATATTAACATGCGAGCAGCTAACCTTCTGCCCAGTAGGAACTGCAATCTTAAACAACTTCCCTAACGGCATACAAACGCAAATTTTAAATTGCCCAGTCGGACTTTTGTCTGTACGATTGATGGGCAAAGCTATAGGCAAGTAGCGGACGTCAATGTACACGCCATCTTTGCCACTTAGTACCACAGATCCGTTAATAGATTTCAGGTGTATATCTTGGTCTGCGGTCCAGAATAGTTCTTTGGACTCCATATGAGTTCCTTCAGCGCCTCGTAAGTGAGCTGATGCCTCCGAACGGAGCGTCAAGTCTTCGTCCACTGGAGACGATATGCGTTTTGTTGATACTTGCTGCGGAGGAAACATATTTTATTTATTAATGGCAAACCTACTTTGGATTTTTGAAAGTTGCACTAGTGGCTGAAAAATTGAGAGGAAAACTAAGTTGGTGTGGGCATATAATGAGGAGGGATGAAAGTCACGTGACAAAAAGAATGTTAAACTACAAGATAAATAGGTACAAATGTAGAGGCAAACCAAAAAAAGATGGATGGATTGTGTGAAGGATGATATGTGCTGTGGCAGAAGATGTATGTCAGAGTAGAGGAGTGTGGAAGAAAAAGACATTGTGCCGACCCCAAATAACTGGGACATGGTGAAAGAAAAGAGAGACTAAAGCCAACTAAGGGCCGATATTTCAATTGTCAGATAAAAGTCCATCCACTCCATTTGACAAGTAATACCAAAATTATGGCAATGGTAAGGCAAGCGAATGAATATTAAGATATAGGAAAGTAGCGTACGAGTGTCGAACTCAAAGGGCGCGGGTTCAAATATTGGCCAGAAAGCATGCATTGGTACATTCAAACACTTGATCACTGACCATTATTTGTCCATTAAATAAAATTTGTTGCCGTAAATGGAATTCTATTATTATTCGCATGTAAGTATATGTAATTTATATTATTTTAATCTTTTTTAATTATGTATTTCTTTATTAGTTTATTATTGTAATAATCTTGTTTTTTTTTTCTTCAATTACGATTGAATTTAGTTAAACCACCAAATATTATTTAATTTTCTTGTAATATCTCCTTGGACACCGGGTTGTCTGGAAGAGATCGCAATAAGCGATAAGGCCGCCCATTGTTCTAATTGTAATATGTTTATATTAAATATCTAGGTTTAAGTTATGGTGAACAATAGAGTTTTCATTCAATCATTAATTCGTGCACCACTTAGGCAGTTTTCTGACCAAAATTGCATATTGTTACAATTACCACGTGCTAACAACGTGATGCAACCTACATTTCAGGATAACCGATATTTAATATACATCAATGTGTCTTGGACAAGAGTGGCGGGTATAGATAACACTTTATTGCTCACCAAATATACAATTTAAACACACAAGTACAATCTTATCAAGGTAGAAACAATAGGCGATTTTATCGCTGGCGGTGTAGATGGCGCATTTTATTAGATAGGTCTTAAACAAACATATTTAGAGAGAGAGAGAGATATGTATATATATATATTGTTCTAGCTGACCCATGCCCACTTCGCTGAGTATCAGAAAAAAATTTATTAATCACAATCAAATATACCCTATGTCACTCAGGAATAATGCAGCTTTCCACTGGTGAAAGAATTTTCAAAATCATTTTGGTTGATCCAGAGATTACCCCTCACCATGTCACAGAGTCACAAATTTCACCTCTTTATAATATTAGTAGGGTTGTAACGGAGGCCTTCTTAGCGGAGGCGGAGGCGGATGCGGTGGTTAACGGAGGCGGAGGCGGAAGTGAAAGTGGATATAGAAAAAATAGTAGTTTATAGTTTATTAAAACTATCAATAGTATAAAATATTTATTTTAAATCAAATACGTATGTACTACGTCTAACGCGTCCAAACAATTCGACAGGTTGATTCCTGTCGCGTATAATTCATTTGACAAATGACGTTTGCACGCCCCCCGCCCCACCCCAACCGCGTTCCCGCCGCGCACGCGTTGATTCTTGTTCATTTCCCGCGCGCGGCCGGACCGCTGAGTCGCCGCTTGCGTATGATTGGTAAATAAACCTCCGTTATGACTCCGCAAATATTACACGGATGCGGAGGCGGAAGCGAAGTTCCGTTACAACCCTAAATATTAGTATACAGTATAAAAATTAGGCATAATTATGTCAGAAAAAGTAGTGTTTTCTGATTGCGTTTTTAAATGTAGGCGATGTTTGGGTCTCTCTGACAGTAAGAGAGACAGTAAGCCTATAAATATAGGAGGCCGGAGCGTAACATTGATATGCATATGGGGTTACCTTTGCTTGCAAGTTATTAACACCATCAGGTATATTGATTTCTGGTGCGGCAGTGCTGAAGACTACCTCCCCGGTGTCAGGATCCATCAGTTCCAAAGCGTGCACCCCCTTGATAAAGACCCCCGAGGAATTCACCAAAAGCTTTGTATCTGATCGTGATAATCTGAAATTAAAATAATATTTTCATTAGTTTAAGTCGTGGTAGAGTAATAAAGCATGCGTCCCAAACTCAAAGGGCGCGGGTTCGAGGCTAGCCGGAACGCGTGCAAAACTTGGCAGTTTTCTGACCTGCATGCGTGCATATTTAATAAAACTACGTTTTAACGGTTTTAAGCGCGGTAATTTATTTGATTTTGGTTTAATCCGACGTTTCGGCCGCTTTTCAGTGCCCGTGGTCACGGACGACAAAGATGACATTTGTCCAACGAGTATTGTTAAAGTTTTATTTAATTTTGTTTATGGTTATTATGTACTCTATGGAAGCCTAATCTAATTTACCACTGCTTCACAACATGTTGAGGCTCCCATAGAGTAAAAACCGTTAAGGAAAAAATCGTGATGCCTTGGACAAGCATGCCGGGTTTCACTGTCCGTTCCCCTATAGGGGGAGGCCCAAGCCCAGCAGTGGGACATTTCTGGGCTGTTATTATATCTTTATTTGAGTATAAGTTTGTGTTTGACCATGGTCTCACCCGATGTCAAGCGTAGATATGGTCTAGGATGGTATACAATTGGTAGGATAGGTATATAAAATATAGTAGAATGACAATGAGTCACTTTTGTGATGAACATAGTCCAGGTGGACAAGAAGCACTAGGTGATATGATGGAAATATCCCAATAGTGTGTACCATCCATTGTGTCTGGTAGTGCAATGATGGAAGCGAGATGGTGGGATCAGATCGGATATCATGTTACAAAGCACTGCATGTGGAATAGGAAGTACTCTTAATTTTTAACTTGATATGTGACTGCATATCTTATTACTATCTCTTACACTCGACAGCTTTCAACGCATATTGGCTGAAATAGCAACTCATAACCCGATCGGCACCGGCTTTGGTTTCAAAATATGTGTTAAGATTGCAAAATTAAAAACATATTGAATTAAGAAAATACATCGCAATTAAGACATTTTTTCAACAGGCAACAGGGAGGGGAAGATAGGCCATTCGAACACTGACTTATACAAAGCAGACTCATTAGTTCTAAATAAAAACAAAACATTCTTTATTTCTTCCCAAATATTTACCTAGTTTGCAAATTGAACAGCACAGATCCGTTGTGACTGGTGATACTCATTGGCATATCACCGAAGCTCTCAATCAATCCATCTCTCTTGTAGACATGATCTAAATATGTATCGCCATAGAACTTTATGGCATTGTGCTCTGGTAGGAACTCCATACTTTCCATTCCTGAACAGAAAATGTTTGGTATTAGTATTATTAGTATTCACTACTCAGCTTTACCTGCGGTTTAGTGACTCTAATAACTGACACTGGTTTATTTAGAGAGCAACTGTTTGCACAGGTTACATTGCATTAAATTTTTAGGTCAGCACTATTCATCTCCAGAAAAAACACTAATTTTGTCAGGTTCATAAAATGTCCTATATTTCAGGATGATTGTATTCAACATACAATCTGGCTATTGAAACTACATATATATCACATTCAGCCAAAACTACTGCATATTTTTTTTAATATGTGTGGCGAAACAAAGCCTCCAAGATCCGACTACTGGCCAGCAGGCCAGATTTCATGTAGATAGTAAATGACAACTGTCAACATAGCTTGTGAGAGAGAAAGTTGTTACTAAAATGTACATATTTTAGTCCTTTTAAGTCCAATTATATATTAGATATAATTTCTTTGGACAGTGTAAATATCATAAACTAAATTACATATTTTATAAATGAATGGGTTATTTATTCCTGAAACAAGCCACCATTAATGGTGACCTCCAGACTTTGAACAAAATTTTCAACATATAAAATTGTTGTCTGGAAGAGATCGCTTCTTATAATGATATGAATGCCCATTGTGCACATTTAGAATATTTTTAGACTATAAGTTCATCTGTGTTTCCTGTAATGGTGTACAATAAAGTATTATCTATCTATCCAATATTTGGAATTATACATCTGTGGCCTGTGGCCCAACATTATTACCATTTGGGACAGTTTGGAATGCAAATATATATAACTAAATTACATATTTTATAAATGTTCAGATTATTTATTCTGGAAATGACACGTCATATCTATTTAAAACTAAAGGTTCACCAAAAGTAGTGTACATTTTGTATTATTTCTGAAAGAGCTTGATATTGTTCTCACTATTGGATAATAAATATTTTACATGTTTCTTCATTTCATATAAAAGTTACTTTGATAATTTCTTAAACTTGATTATTAAAAGCTCTTGAACGTTTTAATAATATTTATAATTTAGATATTACACTTACCTTGCCCAAGTCTCAGAACAGCCAATATTGTGAAAGTTAATATCAAATTCCCGATTGCCAAAATAAATAACAACACAACAAGAGTCCAAAATGCGAATGTTTTTCTTCCCTTCCCAACAGCTTTGGTTACGTCGTTCCCATTTTTATCAGAGTAATTCTTAACATTGTTTTTATTGGAAAATATTTGTGTATGAGTAGGTGTCTTCAGAATTAGAGCTTTCTCCGCACGATTTTTTTCTATCGTACTTTCTGACATTGCTTCGGATGTGGGTGAAACACTGCGTAAACTACTAATCATGTCGCGCTAGCATTAGTTGAGAAGTTTTCGTGTTAAATCATAAAAATGTATAAATAGCACAATGTTTAGACGAATTTATCAATCAAATTTATTGACCGGAATTGTTGGGCTGTGATTGGTCAAAATTTGCACCAATCAAATTCTTTTATATTGTAATTAATGGTCTTGGATATACAGACAATGACAATATAAAAAAAATGACGTACTTTTAGAATAATTGATTATAATCGACTAAAAATTTCATCACTCGTTATTGCCATTTGGCAGTAATGACAACATGATAACGCAAAAATTTGACAACTTGCTTTGTAATCATGGCGTCCGAACGTTATAGTTTCTCTCTTACGACTTTTAGGTAATTTTTTCAATATTTACACTTTATTCTCCTTTTTAGTTACTAAATTAATACAGTTTGCAATATGTTTTACGTATTCCTGTACTAATTTCAGTTTCAAGGCGCTCTTTTAAGTGTGTAATTTCATTTAAAACTTTCGATGTGTTTCTCGTAATATAATATTGTTTTTGATTAGTCCTTCAGGTAAATTGGTCCAAATCGAATATGCCTTAGCCGCTGTAGCTGCCGGTGGGACCTCCGTCGGTATAAAAGGTATATAATGTTAATTATTTTTAGGTTATTATATCATAGAGGAGAATTGTGCCTTTTTTATGTATATAGGCCTAAATCATCATTGTTTTTGCAGACATATAGATGCACATTCTTGTGTAGAGCACGTAGACTATTTATAATATCACTGGACGTGAAGTAACAAGATAATTTTCTTATTATATTAATATTTATTATACAACGATACATTACAATGCAAGGATGATTATAGAGTGTAAAAACAAAAAAAAAACAAAAGAATGTTGACAGATGTCAAAACATATAAAGCAAAACTGTCTAAAAAGGTTGATTCCAACAATTCTCTTATGCGCTTCTGCGTTTGTTTACTTCTCTATCTAAATAGAATTGAGGTCATTAAAACTATATTCTGTCATTCTATTGTTTGTTCTAACGTGTATATATTCTACATTATTTTTCAGCATCCAATGGTGTTGTGATAGCAACAGAAAACAAGCACAAGAGCATCTTGTATGATGAGCACAGTGTTAACAAAGTTGAGATGCTCACAGGCCATATTGGTAAATATTCCTCAGTTTTCATTCTATTCCAGACCTTTACAAGTAGTTTTACTTGTGTATAAATTTTCCACTTTTCAGGATAAAATGTATCCTACATTTATTGCCATTATTGAAGGTTGGTTATAAACATCAAAATATTCATAAATTATAAAGTAATATGTTAAAGAGAACTTGATGGTTAAACTTTAAATTGGACGTAGTTACGCAAAAAAGGATCCAACCCACAAAATGTTACTTTTGAATTATTAAAGATTAAAGTTTTGGCTGTATTTCTGCATTGATGTACTTGTTTGTGTCTATGGGTTCTTAGGAAAATATAAGCATAAATGTATCATTTTTTATACCGAAATACAGCTAAAACTTTAATCTTTAATAATTCAAAAGTAACATTCTGTGGGTTACATCCAATTAATGGTCACTGAATTTTAAGTAGTGGGGGGGGGGGGGGAGGATAACCTTTCCCTTCTGTAACCCCCATGTGTAGGAAACATGCAGTTCTTGAGTTATTAACTTTTTTCATGCATTCATTTTGTTATATTGTGACAATGGTGATCAGTCTGTTGTGGTACTCACCAGCCGCTATAACGGCAGCTGACTTCACTCGCTCGTCTTGTGAGTTTTGGTTTAAAGTCTAACCTAACCTAACCAATTTGTAAGCATCATCAATATATATATGCAAAAAAACTACTTTCAAATTTAAAACTTAATGAACTAATTCAAAACTTGTTTGCTGACTTTACTAAATATTTCCTTAAGTTTTCGCGACTTGTATACATAATAAAACTATGTTTTATCGGTTTAAAGCACAGTAATTTATTTGATTTTGGTTATTCCGATGTTTCGGCCTCTTTTCAGAATAACCAATATCAAATAAGTTACTGCGCTTAAAACCGTTAAAAGGTAGTTTTATTATAACTTTACTAAACTCAAAAACTGTTTAAGTGTTTATATATTAAGTGTAAGTGTATTCCTAAAACAAATCACACTTTGTCATCAAAAAAAGTGGCCTGACCTTGTCTATCAAACATATTTTTGTTTTTCCCATTATTCAATTAAAACTTGCCGTTGGACCCTAAAAACGTGTTTCCTAGCCCAACTAACAGGTTTAGTGTCTATATATAAGGTGTATTTACTAGTGGATTTTTTGGATTGGAAAAACTAACATTTTTTTACTCAAAACTCAAAAAAAGATTATTGTCTGTTTTTTCCGCCACCCTAATATATACATATGCATGTGTATTCACCAGGTGGTAGAATATTGGCTCGTCTGGATGGCTACCACCCCTAGTCTAGAGTATGCCACCATAACAGACTTGAGTTGTGTTCTGGCATAAGTGTCCAGGTTCCAGTCTCCCTTAAGAGAAAAGCAAATAATGTGATATATTGTTTTTTTTTATTTTACAGGCATGGTCTACTCAGGTATGGGTCCAGATTACCGTCTCTTAGTAACACAGGCTCGGAAGATGGCGCAGCAGTATTTCTTGATGTACCACGAGCCAATACCGACTGCTCAGCTAGTGCAGAGGTTGGCTACAGTTATGCAGGAGTACACACAGTCTGGGTGAGATTTTCCATTCGAAACAATACAGCAGCTAACCTAAAATTATCGAGTTCCGCAGACAGGCAGACGGCCCACTTCACCAAAGATTCTACAAATGCACTACTGCTCTCTAAACGGAGACTTGAACCTGGCCACTTATGCCGGAAAATAACTCAAGGTTGTTATGGCGGCATACTCTAGACCAGTGTTATTCAACCTTTTCCTTGACACAAAGGGTAGTATGAAGAAATATTTCGTGACCCCCTACCCTTTGCTTCTTTAAAGGAGGAGGTTCTCATTTCGTCGGAATCTTTTTTTTGTGACAAATATTTAATCCAACATCTTTATTCATTTTCATAATCAGGATTTCGACTAAATACATAATTAAGTACGTAAAACACATTTTTTTACATCGAATGCGTCGCCAATAGATAACGTAATTTACGCGCATACATACAACCACGTCCGAGAAAACGTTGCTATCGAGTAGCTCTTCGTGTACCTAATGCAGAAAAACCTAATACTATTGCCGAAAGTTTGATTTTACCAGCGGATTTAGATATGGCGGAGATTATGTTTGGCAAACAAGAGGTCGAAAAACTCAAAAGAATACCTCTGTCTGGCAGTACCATTCAACGCAGGACAAGCGATATGGCGACTGAGGTTCGTACTCAAGTCATAGAAGAAATAAAAGAAAGTCCTTTTGTGTCCTTGCAATTTGATGAATCTACAGATATTGCACAGACTTCACTGCAGTACTTTCCCAACCTTTGCAACTCCGCTACAGAAGCTTCGCGACCCCCCAAAGAGGCCCACGACCCACACGTTGAAAAACACTGCTCTAGACCAATGGTAGCCATCCAGTCGAGCGAACACCCTACCACCTGGCAATAATTGTTACAACAGCATCTAGTCTCATGGCTCACAAGTTTTTGACTGAACTTGTGATTTTTTGCTGTGCTACTTACTAGCAGTGCCAACAACACTTCATTCACGTTGTCTTAAGGGACCGTACCTATACTACGTGACCCATTCGAGTGGGATGAAGTTCTTCAAAATACACACTTGCTCAAGGGTTTTAACGGTTTTAAGTGCATTTGTCATCTTTGTCGTCTGTGACCATGGCCACTGAAAAGCGGCTGAAACGTCAGAATAACCAAAAACAAATAAATTACTACATTTAAAACCGTTAAAATGTAGCAATATCATCTAGACAATTCTCGCGCTTTTTCGAGCTATTGTGTGGAGTGGAGATGGACATAAGCTCAGGAGCAAGTTCCAAAGTGAAGCAAGCTAGTAACCCACTGGCACCCAAGGGTTGGCAAAGGGAGTAGGAAGGCAGAGTAAGCGCTGGGAGGACGAGATCAGCCTTGCTGCTGGACCCTACTGACAATGTGCTGCCTTAGACACGCAGCACTGGCATGACCTGGAGGAGGCCTTTGCCTGGAGGCACTCTGAGAAGAGAGACCTGATCTAGGAGGAATATCGAAAATCACCGTACCTTAGATATAAGGCTTTAGTGATGTCCCATCTAGGTGGAGGCACGAAATGGAATGCTCCTACGCCTCAAAGGAAGATCTTTCAGTGAGAAATTTGCATATATATTATTGAAGTGAAACTTCTTTATCGGCGTTGGAAAAAAATTACCGTCACATTTTTCGGTTACGCGTCACATTTTTTCCGTTACGCGCCAGCTTTTTCTTGCCCCTACCACGGTCGATTCGAACGAAGAATATTTTTGGTACTCTAAAGGTCACAAAGAAGTTTCACTTGTTACGTGTGTACACTAGTACACGCAGACATTTTTTTTGTATGTATCTGGAATCGTTTGCGACATCAAGTATTGAACAGTGCCATCTATTCATTTGTAAGTGTTCCACTACAAGGCTGTAGTATTATTATTATAAAGGTTAATGAGTCAAATTATTTATTTTTTAACTTTAACTCTGTTTGTAATAAGTTGTTTCAAACACTCTCTTAGATTTAACAATGTCACTTTCCCTGTTTGCACACACTTCATCCTATTATGATAATTCTTTAACGGAGCAGACTGTCAAACTTTGGAATATGCTGCCTCTTAGTGAGGCCAAATCCTTACCAATATTTATAAATTTGCTCAGAAAACACTATTGGTCCACAAATAGCTGTCTGATTAACAGAATATACATACATATATAACTTCACGCCAGGTCCCTTGCCGAGTAGGCACGAACAACAGAGCGCCATACAGGCTTATTCTTACACACCTCACTTGCTTCTTTGACATTCATAGCTCTTGTCATGCACGCTCGTCTGTTCTTAAGGCTCCTGACATCTCCTTCTGCTAAGATACGATCAATTTGTTCATGGAAGGTGTGTCGTGGCCTTCTTCGACTTCTTAACAGAATATAATCATGCTAATACATTATATATATATATTTAAATTAGTTATGAATATTTATCTATCCATTGCCATCTCCTGCACCACGTCCTACATGGGCTGAATTTAAATTTGTTTTTGATTTAGGTTGCCCGGAAGAGATCGCTTTGGGCGATAAGGCCTCCTGTTGTATCGCCTTGAAAATATTGTAAATATCTGTCTGTTTTTGTAATTGTATGTTTGGGTGTGCAATAAAGTGTTATCTCTTTGCCAGTGGTGTCCGTCCGTTCGGGGTGTCCCTGCTGATCTGCGGCTGGGAGAACGACCGCCCCTACTTGTTCCAGTGCGACCCGAGCGGCGCCTATTTCGCCTGGAAAGCGACGGCGATGGGCAAGAACTTCAACAACGGCAAAACCTTCCTGGAGAAGAGGTAATGTCTCGAATTTGTAGAAGCTAGAGCTGATTCAATGATCATTCAGATGCCAGGGAGTAGTTAGTTTTCACTGTCGAGTGAGAGAAAGAAAATATCTTCTACATCTTCTTCTTACATATAAAAAGTCGTTGCTTAGTAATTTTCAAAATATAGTAATTTTTATGTTTTACTTTGCACCGGCTTCTAGATGTTTTAGATATTATATATTAAAACTAAGATATTGTAATTAAAAATAGCTTTAGTAATAAGTTATTTTAAACTTTTTAGTTCTTGAAGTCGGTTTTTTTAAACAAAGTTTTTTTTTTATTTGTAACTTTTTAGTGTCTAGCTATACGTAGGCGGTAGGCCTACGAAAGGTGCCGCGCACCTTAAATAAGATAGGTCCCCAGAAACGGCAACAAAAAATGATCGTAAAATGAATACTACTAGGCCAAAGTATATTAAATTTTTAGGGGACCAAATGGCAAGTATTCCGCATCAAACTAAAGAAGAATCACGTAAATCGGATCATAAATCTCAGAGTAATCGGTGTAAATACATAAAAAAACATACCGGCCAAGTTGAGAACCTGCTCCTTTTGGAAGGCGGTTAAAAATGAATGTTTGTCTGTATGTCCTTTATAGAATCGTAAACGCTACATTTGATCATGTGATGATCTTTAGCAAAGTTGTTGTGCATGAGCCAAAGAAGGTTTCCGAGTTGGTTCACAATTGGACCCGGTAGGTGGCGCTGCTGTCGACATATCGATTGAAGCTTTTCCGGACAGGACGAAGTCTGCCGGGACAGCTAGTTTATTTATAAAAATGGGACATTTAACAACTTTAATAATAATTCTATTTTTTTTGTCTTTGTATACAGCGTAAACTCTATATAACGACACTGAAAGGACCGCGAAATTTATAGCATTAAATGGAGAGAAGTCTGTTATTTTGGCCGACTTCTTTTGCTGCAACAGTAATTTTGTTGTATTTTTTTTTTACTTTTATTATTCATATCTTGCGATATTGAGGCATCTTGGCGATGAAGGAAGTACTTACAAATATCTGTATTTCGGTTTTTTTTTGAAATTTCGAAAATTGACAGTCGAGTTTATTACGGGCTAGGATAATAAAGCGATAAAAAAACGTAAACGGCCGCGCAGTTTTTACTGATTTTGGCAATTTAAAAGGTACTTTTTATTACTTAATTGTTGTTGTTATTGAGAGTGGGTGTAATGTTATATAGAGTGTATTATTATATGGAAGACAAGCTAAATCACCCAAACCCAAGTGATTTCGACGCTTAAGGGAGTTTGTCGTTAAATCGAGCGACGTTACATGGAGTTTAAACTGTATTTTTGGAAAAATTAAAATAAATGACAAACGTGTGATTCTCGGAACACTGGATTGATCTGATAATAGAAGTAATAAACTAATCTAAGTTGAACTATTTAACATTGAAATCGTTTAACTTGAGAAAAGCTTAGGCTATTACTTAAATTCTATGTATATTAATATGATAATGTAAGGAAAGGTTATTTATTAATAAAATCTTTTACTTATTATAAAATATATTTTATCTGTTCAAAATAGCTCGTATATTTATCACTATTTACTTATATTTTTGCAAACTATACAAAGCATTTATGATTTGAAATAAAACTCTTAACACAGCTGTGGCAGAACAAAGTCTATAATATAGAACTGTCATGTCGGTAGGATGAAATTTTAAATGTATGAGAATAAATTGATTTTATGCCGATTTCAAAACGTGTCACGCCATCTAGTTAGTTTTCACCACAACTAATGTGTAATGTGCATGAATTCAAAAGTATAGATTGATAGAAATCAGATAATGCGATTGAACATAATCCCTAGATACAATTCTTGAATATGTACATTAGAATTTTGTGTATGTACATTATTAGTATCATTATTTAATCTAATTACTGAGGAGCCTGCCTACCACTGTCGTGTGCGTGAAAGGGAAGCCAGACAGACTGGCGCCGTAACGCGTTACGTAACGAAGCGGAAGAAGTTATCACTTCAAAAATTAATTGCCTCTAAATAAGGTCTTTTGGTACAGGTATACAGAAGAATTGGAGTTAGACGACGCGGTCCACACAGCAATATTGACCCTCAAGGAAGGCTTTGAGGGTCAAATGACGGCTGACAATATCGAAGTAGGCATTTGCGATGCCAGCGGCTTCAGGAGGCTGGAGCCGGCGCACGTCAAGGACTACTTGGCTAATATCCCGTAATTTGGTATTGATTGATGATGGGAGTGATGTATGGGGATGGATGAGAGGTGTGAATCTTTTGGGATTTTTCTGCGTTAAATAAAATATAATAATTAAAGCTATGTTTTAACAGATTTATGTGTGTTTTAATTTGTAAAATATTATTACATCCAAGGTGCCGACAAAAAAAACATCATACTGCATATCTGTAAAAACGCATTTTTATTCCATAAACGAATTCCTTAATATTACATAAAATAATTTACAACACTGGTAACTAGTAATTATGTGTTTTGTGAGAAATGTAAACTGTATAGTCAAATGTGGCATTTTGAGTTGTCACAAGAACTCCGTTGAAGTACTGGTGGCCTACAGTTCAGCTGTGCTACACAGGCTTAAGAAAATGAAGATTCTATATTGTAAACTAAGATCTGGCTTTAAGGCCTAGCTGCCAAGCCATAAACCTAAATAATAATAAAAAAATCGTTTTCGCGGTATAGACGAATTTGTTGTTTTTTTGCGAGGCTGGCTGTCGCCGGGTCACCAGAGCTAAGAATTAATAATGTTTTATTATTAACATTTTATTGTACTTACAAGTCTACTTGGTTTGTGTTCAGCATACCAGTTTCCAAACGAAATGTCATGATTTCCTCAAAGTTTTGAGTAATTTTATAAACAATGTTTTTACATAAAAATAAAAAAGCAATATAGAGCCTCGGGCAACGCATCAGCGGGGTAATGTGACCAGCTTTCATGCGCAGTACACATATTTTGCACACATATATCAGACTAATTAAAATATTTAATTAAACAAGAAATGAGTAATTTCGAAAGAGAACAAACGTATTTTATGCACTAACAATCGAAAATATTTACGAGTCATTATTGACGGACAAGTATTAAAAATTGCAATAAGGGGAACTTGAAGGTATATTTTTAATTATTTTTTTAAATAAATAAATAAAGATCAAACAATTATTAACAGCGAACAATTAAGAACAAACGATGAACAAACAAATTAATAGAAAAAAAATTAAAAATAGAAAATATAATAATTTTTGGGGGACTAACTTTGGTGACCCGCTGTTGCCGACGATAACACGGCGCCTAGCGCCACCACTACGTTAATTAATAAATACTTTGAAACCAAAAGTCACGAGTGACACCGCGGTGTTTAGCTATAATGTTTTTAATACCGTTTAAGTAGCCGAAAACTAATCTTATCCAACGATCCACATAGCTATCAATTTTATTTATAGATCTAGCTGCACAGATAATTTTACGACTACTAAAATGTGGTTTATTATATAAGTGTAGGCTCTGTTTATATTATCAAAACGGAAACTGATAAGAGATATTTTACTAAATAAATTGGACAAGTGTTTGTCAGTACAAGAACAGACGAGTTCCGTTCTGTTGGTCAATAGTTTTCTTTAAAATAGTTATGTCAAATCGGCAACGAATATGACAAAAACATAAGGCTTTCACTTGTGCTAAAATTCATAAAGTCCCTAATAATATCTCAGATAGTATTGAGCAGTGCTTTTCAATCTTTTTGAATACGCGACCCCTTTAAAGGTTGGAAAATTTTGGCGACCCTCTTGGGATATAGACAGACGAAAAGTTAGTAAATTAAAAAACTACGTTTATGTTTTTCTCTATATTGTCACCTTATTAGAACCTATACTCTACAAAAAGCTACTGAGTGTAGAAAGTACCTAAGTACGAAGTATACCCCTCGAGCAAGGCTGAGCGACCCCCATAGGGGTCGCGACCCACAGGTTGAAAAACGCTGGTATAGAGTATTTCAGATACCCGAACAGTATCGGGGGTGAACATGCGATTTAAAAAAATATCTTGGCTAGAGATAAGTAAGGTGGCTCGGAGAAGTCTTAAAAAAAAACAATTTTTCTAACACGAGTTTATTATACGACAGTTCTTACAAGACTAAATCATTAAAATTATATTAACATTATTATAACTTATGCTAATTATTTGCTGACACAATGATTGGTGGTTGCGAAGTTAGTAGGTTGATGGGCAATGGTGTGTCCACCGATTGCCTAACTCTAGATATATAATTCTTTATTGTACACCACCAAAGCATATACAAACAGAAGTAGAAAAAGATAAAAGAAGAAGAAATTAGAAAAAGATAGTACAACGGGCGGCCTTATCGCTAAGAAGCGATCTTTTACAGGCAACCTTTGGCAGGGGTTGATAGAACTTTACAACGTGGGGGGGGCCGGGGGGTGCGACGCGGAAACTTTACTCTGGCATCCTGAGGAGTATGGCGCTGTACGGTGCGCCTGTCTGGTCCATTGCACTTCACCGCCACAACAGAACACTGCTGCACCGGGCGCAGCGGGTTCTAGCCGTGAGGACCATACGGGGGTATCGCACAGTGTCGTGGACGGCGGCGACTCTTCTGGCAGGCGAGCTGCCCTGGCATCTCCAGGCAGACGTCCTGTCCGAAGTATGTCGTACCCGGCAGGATGCCCTAGCTAGAGGCCTGACCTTCTGTCAGGTCGAGATAGAGACGATCAGAAAGCGGGAAACCGCTTCCTGCATAGTCAAATGGTCTCGAGACCTCGAGAACCCTGCGGCCGGCGGCTTTACGGTGGACGGAAGCGTCAACCACAGCTGGAGAGATGGGTCACCCGCACCAGCGGAAGCCTGACCTTCAGGACGACGCAGATACTGAACGGACACGGGTGTTTCGATCAGTATCTGTGGCACATTGTGGGCTGCTTGCCTTCTCCGGACTGTCGCCAGTGCGGCGCGTGCGTTTGTGCGTAAATCGGTCTAAGCATGTTCCCTCGCCTCAAAAAAAAAACTTTAATACAGATAGTGGTACAGTTAATAAATAATGACGAATGATAAATAAACATAGTACATGTAAGTTTATTCAAACGTAATTAAATGTAATAAAAGAAGAAACAAAAACATAATTAGCTGCATATTATCACCATATCATGTATAATATGTAGGTATTTAACTTATGTGTATATTTGTATATATAGTATAGTTATATATTCATTATCAAAATGTAAGTAATTGTACAATAATGATTATGAATACTACCATCGCCACTCCTAATCAGCAATATTCCTGCCACGGGTTGTCTGGAAGAGATCGCTTTTTAGCGATAAGACCGCCCTTTGTACCCAATTAGATTAATACTGGTTCGTAAGTTTTCTGTAATGGTGTACAATAAAGTGTTATCTATCTTATCTATAATCTACATAAATGCCAGTACAAAAATAATATAAATATAACATATATACACCTAAGATATGTGTATATACCTACACACACATAAATGTAATGTTAGTGGTAAAGATGTACTGTCTATTCATATTGAGTTAGACTTAGTTTGTAGACTTCTTCAAGGTTCTTAATCAAGCCTCTTACTTGAGCCTACTCGAGCGTCTAACTCGATATGAACAAGACCGTCAAGGTTGGGGCGAATATCTTTTTTTAAGGATCTACCTACCTAGTTGAGTTCACTATCTCGCTTACGTATTATCACATTTTTGAAAATATTAATTCATAGAATTTACATACGGCAAAAGCGTATTACAAAAAAAATAATAAAATAATTAATCATTTTGATTCAGAGAAAATTTCATACTGTTACAAGTTTAGCGGGACTCGAATTAAAATGCCGTTAGAATTACTATAGAGCTTATAAGAACTATACAAACACGTAACACAGGTACAAATATAACTGGACGCAACCAGCAGAAATGAACCAGAAGAAGTGATGCACGATTCAATAACACGCGCAAAGTCCGTCACTACAGAGCTTATCGAATGTACACACGGCTATCTCTTATCGTAATCGTCGCTTGGCTGCCTCACCCTCCGTTTGGGCATTGTTTTATACTAAACTATACAATATGTCTCGACACAATACTCGACCGCATAACAATAGTTTCTAAGAATCACACCTGGTTAATGACTATCATAAACGATTACAATACACAATAGGATGTTTTTCTAAGTACAATTTTTAAACAAAGTAAACAAAAATAGTCCAAATTCCGAAAGGTGTTGTCCATCCAAACTGCAGATGTCTATTGACTTTTGTCGGCGTGTAACAATATTAATAAATTAGAGCTTTGACAGATATTGTTAGTTCGTCTTTTTAACAATTATCCCAGATAGTCTCTCTAAATAATATACTGCTGTAAAAGGCCTTATGAAATACACCTTCCTGATAAATCTCGTGCATATAGACCGTCTGTACGACGAAGACCCCTCTACATCGCGTTCCAGTAGTAGGGAGTTCACAACGCCCAAAGTGCTGCGATAGCCATTCCACAAGGCGACCGCATACGTTGTGGTCGTGGTAAAAATGTCACTAACGTCATAATTTTCGATCACAGAACGCTCACAACGATCCATGTCAACAGGTGGGTCAAATAACCGTTCTATTTGGGTTTACGATTGTAACGCCGGCAAGCAAGTGGAACGGGAAAAATGTGAACGTGGTTGTTGCGAGTCTCTAATGGAACTTAGTCCTGATGTGCTATTTGATTTGTTGCCTACGCTACTCTTTTATCATCGCACCACTCTCAGGCGACTGGGAGTTCATCCACACTTCCGAGACACTTGTAAGTCATACACTGGACATGACAGACACTCTTTCATGTCATACGCGTGTAAGCTGTGGAATAAACTCCCTCCCGCGATTTTCTTGAGTACTACAATATGGGCTCGTCAAAGGGCGAGTGCCCACTTTGTCGTGATGACAGATAATCGTGTAGTTTTAAGTGTCGTGGCTTATTTTTTTTTTTTTTTTTAATTTATTCGGACAAAAAAACAGTTTTGTACAGAATTTACAATTAAAAAAAACTTATACATACATATTTTAACTTCATACAATACCAACATCATTTGCCACATATTAAATAACTTAAATTATATTAGCTACCGTAAAATACCGTAAAAATAAAAATAAAAAGAGAGAAAGAAAGACAGGAAAAAGAAGAAGAAAGGAAGACCTCACCAGAGCGCAGAGCCGGAACCAAGATCACACCGAATGCCTGCAACCAGCCGCAAAGAGGAAGCTTATTACCAGAAATACTTTATAGTGATAGTGGTTTACTTGTTTTTCAAACATTCACGGATCATTCGTTTATAAGTGCTGGGCTTAGTTCCCGCTATATCTATCAAGTAGAAGTTCTGATTATATGAATGCACTAGTTGGTAAAGCGGGGATCGTTTGCCAGCATTTGTTCGGCAACGCGTGGTCGCAAACAATCGGCAGGGGCCCCGGCAATGCGTCCTGGTAGGAACCCTGTAACACAATTTATTTATTAAAGATGTACAGTCGTACCTGTTATGACACAAATCATATAGAAACATCGCAGCAAGCTGCAATCTTCTGTGCTCAAGTTTAATAAAATTATATTTATCAAGCAGATTTTCGTAGGACAAGCGATTATGAAAACATTTATATTGTACACAACGTAGAAACTTTCTTTGAACTTGCTCTAATGTATTGTTATATTTATTGTAAAAGGGGTTCCATATGGACACAGCATAATCTAATTGCGATCGAATCAGTGTAACATAGAGGTAAATATATGTTGAGGGTCGAGTGAATTTTGTACTGGAACGCATAACAAGGCCATACATTTTAAAAGATTTATTAATTATGGTATCTATATGTAGATCCAAGTGCAATTTATTATCAAGTATTACAGTATATGTTTAAATGGAGGTGTTCACATATAGAACGACACCACTTACTGTCGTCTATGACATTTTTTGCAGTGACGACAGATTGTCTTGACAGTGGGAACGGCTAGCACGGCAGTCGTAAAACGGTAAAAAATCGTTACGACTAAATCGTGACGGCAAATCTATCGTAGCCACGATTGCTTGCTTCATCTTCCTTCTTTTCAAAGAGTAATACATTATTAAAACTTCGCCTTCGTCCATTGAACTCAGGAGCATAAACGCACTACTGATTTCCAAGAGAACATAGAAGCGACTGTAAATTTGTAGCTTGCTAATGATGTGTAAACGAGACAGCGACTACCTTATAACGATAAAATATCGTCGCGATCCAATGGGAACAGCTAGATACGATAGTCGCTAAGTGATAAAAAAAATTGACGACAAACAATCGTTGTAATTGTAACAGCTAGAGTCGACAGTCGTCCAACGATAAATTAATCGTTACGACATAATGGGGGGAACGCGCCCAAAGAGCAAAGTCACAACGAGCTACGAAAGGCATCGGCTTACTTAGTGTTCCAGATGTTCATGGGCGACGATAACCACATATCACCAAATGGACCGTTTGACTTTAGTAAATATAAAACAAAAAATAGAAGTTTTGCAAGAAAAGTGACTTATATACCTGGAAAATGGAGATTTGAATAAGGTAAAATTTATGTAATAAGTCTAGGGAACCCTAGAAATATTGCGAACCCGAGTGATGAGATAACGCTTATCTGTTTTGTTATCGATATATCGACAATCCTACGCTTCATCGACTTGGGCGACGGTTTTGATAGTTGTATTTCCTGGCAGTGGTACTTCACAAACCCCTTAGGCTGCGCACAGCGTGACGCTGCACGTGAATCAAAATAAGAGACGTCGAAATAGTATTCTTTTAAATTACTTTATTTTTAGCAAATCACAATATAAAAATTACTCTACGTATATATCCTACGTGTTGTAGCTATAGAATGTCTGCAGAATCTTCGGAATCGCAGCTTTTATACTTTCCTGGCGTTGCTGGACCACGGAAATGGTCCTATTGTCTTATTACCAGAATTTATGTTTATACTGGAAAATGATTCTATGAGGTTATGTTGACTCGCGAACCATAAATGATTATAAGTTGTGTCTCTCAGACGCCTGACGCGGCGTCCATAAGTTAGGAATCTGACAGAGGCCACGATAATGCATTTTTGAAGTGAAACTTCTATATAGAGGGGGTCTTATGGAGTTTTGACTCACGAAAAGATGTCACAGTCACGTGATCACCGTCACTAATTCTTACATTTTTAAACTCGTGATATCTTTCGAATGGAATGTCCGAATTGAATAATTCAAAAAGTTATATAAAGGTATTGAAGCAGTCTTGAATATGAAGTAATTTATTTTGATAAGGATTAATATCAAGATACAAATAAAAAGCCTTTTCTAGCGGCGGCATTTTAATTAATTTTTATAATAAAAAAACGCTTACTGTGGCATAACTATAATAGTTAGATATATGTTGTCGCGATACTTTTTGTAAATAATGATGTGTTCTACAAAGTCGTAGTACATTATTTTATTTTATCATCAATAGTTTTCGCAGCGCACGCGATTTTAGGTATTTTTTTATACCTTGGATTAAATTTTTGGAGTTTTAGTAATGATCCCTAATTTTTTTGAAAATATAATATAGCCTATGTCACCCGGGGATAGCGTAGCTTGCCAACAGTGAAAGAATTTTTCAAATCGGTTCAGTAATTTCAGAGCCTCTTCATGCAAGCAAAAACCAATCTTATCTTTCCTCTTTATAATATTAGTCTAGATATTCATAAATATATTTATTATAAAATTAATTAGATATTTGCATATTATAAAAAGCGCAAGATTTTGCGCTGGAAGTTGCTTAATAAAACTGGGAGCTGGGTTGCCCTAAAAAGCGCTATATCTAGCTTCGAAAGCGCTAAAGTGGCAGACTTGGTGAGCCGAGCCGAGCGCCGGGGAAGTCTCGCAAACGAGAAAGCGAGCGAGAGAGCGAGCGAGGATATACCTCGTTCTCCGACGACCTCGTCCCTCTAATACCTAAAATCGCATTCTGCGCATCGGAAAGTGGGATGTTCCAATAAGAAAACAAATTAACAACTAGAAAACTTTGCCAACGGTTCAGTTTTTCGAAAGTCACAACGAGGTGAACGACAAGTGTTGACAGAAAAAAATTGTCGGTGCGTGTGTAGTGTATTACACTATACGGACAAAATATATATTATAGGAGTTACATCTGCTCTGTTGGTATTCTCCGCGGTGTGTAAGTATATTTGAAATATTTTTTGAAATACTTTTTTTCTGTCAATATAAATCATCAAAGCCGCGTGTTCTAATACTTTTTAAACTCGTGATATCTTTCGAATGGAATATCCGAATTGAATAATTCAGAAAGTTATAATAAAGGTATTGAAGCAGTCTTGAATATGAAGTAATTTATTTTGATAAGGATGAATATCAAGATACAAATAAAGTGCCTGTTCTAGCGGCGGCATTTTAATTAATTTATTGAAATAAAAGGACACTTATTGTGGCATAACTATAATAGTTAGACATATGCTGTCGCGACACTTTTTGTAGATAATGATGTGTTCTGCAAAGTCGTAGTACATTATTTCATTCTATCATCAATAGTTTTCGCAGTGCTCGCGATTTTAGGTATTTTTTACACCTTGGGTTACGTTATTGGAGTTTTAGTAAGGATCCCTAATTTTTTTGTAAACATAATATAGCCTATGTCACACGGGGATTGTGAAGCTTGCCAACAGTGAAAGAATTTTTCAAATCGGTTAAGCAGTTTTGGAGCCTCTTCAATGCAAACAAAGAATTTAATCTTTTCTCTTTATAATATTAGTATAGATATTCATATATATTTATTATAAAATTAATTAGATATTTGCATATTATAAAAAGCGCAAGATTTTGCGCTGGAAGTTGTTTAATAAAATTGGGAGCTGGATTGCCCTAAAAAGCGCTATATCTAGCTCCTAAAGCGCTAAATTGGCAGCTCTGGTGAGCCGAGCGCCGGGAAAGTCTCGTAAACGAGAAAGCTAGCGAGAGAGTGAGCGAGGATATACCGCGTCCTCAGACTACCTCATCCCTCTAATACCTAAAATTGCGTTCTGCGCATCGGAAAGTGCGATGTTCCGAGCCGCTATTAATGGAGGCAAACTTAAGTTTGCATCGAACTATAGCTCTGCTCTCCACGTGACAAGGCATCACTGCCTCTATTTGTGGTATGTGTAAAAAAAATATAAATAAATAAATAGAGTTTGTTGAGTAAACAAAAATAACAACAAGAAAACTTTTCCAACTGTTCAGTTTTTCGAAAGTCATAAAAAAGTGAACGACAACGAACAAAAAAAGTGTTGACGTAAAAAATGGTCGGTGCGTGGGTAGCGTATTACATACACCATTAAAATGTACTTAACCTAACCAAATCATAATTTGCAGTAAACCTGCGAAAAATCGAAATGTGTGCTGGGACACATATTAGAAGTGAAACTTCAACGGACAAGTGGAAAAACGAATCGCAACGGACAAGTGGAAAAACGAATAGCAACGGATAAGTGGCAAAACGAATCGCAACGGACAAGTGGAAAAACGAATGGCAACGGATAAGTGGAAAAACGAATCGCAACGGAGAAGTGGAAAAACGAATCGCAACGTACAAGTGGAAAACGAATCGTAACGGACAAGTGGAAAATCTTCAACTGACAAGTGATAAAATGAATCGCAACAAAATTTTAACTTGAAGTTTTACGGGCAGGTTTTCAAATTGGACAAGTACATTAACAATCTGCCCGTAAAACTTCAAGTTAAAATTTTGTTGCGATTCATTTTATCACTTGTCAGTTGAAGATTTTCCACTTGTCCGTTACGATTCGTTTTCCACTTGTACGTTGCGATTCGTTTTTCCACTTCTCCGTTGCGATTCGTTTTTCCACTTATCCGTTGCCATTCGTTTTTCCACTTGTCCGTTGCGATTCGTTTTGCCACTTATCCGTTGCTATTCGTTTTTCCACTTGTCCGTTGCGATTCGTTTTTCCACTTGTCCGTTTTCATAATAAGTTACGCCCTACGCAGCCTACGGCGTTTGTAGTCCATCGCCATCTTAGGGTTTCGTAACTATTAATGCATGTATTTTTAGTCTTTACTTTCTACCGTCTGCGTAATGGAAGAAATTGTTCAAAATGGTGCCTGTGTCTTCTTTCTACGACCGAACCGCACACCATCGGTTGAGCTTTCATTCGCATTGCCTCGATCCTTTACGCTCGCGTACGAAATTGTTTTGCTAGTTGAGGTTTTCCTTTTGGACTAATATATGTGTTTAAAAAGGTAGCGTATTTGATCTTGCAGATATCCACAGGTGACAATAACCACTTTTCATCATGCACACCGTTGACCCGTCTGCTGTACCCCAACAAAAAAGTAATAAACTCAGTTGTTTTAGTGGAAAATGGCAATGACATAGACAGACGGACGAACAGATATGATTGATAAAATGATATATTATCCTGATAATATTTTGTAATAATTTTATTCTTGTACTGACGTAGCAAGCCTCTGGTATAGGATGCGACTTGGGTAGATACGATGCCGGAATCCCGTTTAACAAACACGTCTAGATCAGCTGATTTGGCGGTGGAAACAGCTGAATCGCTCAATCAGCACAAATATGCAATCCTCGGTGAGAGTTATGTTTGTGCCGTTTGCTACTGAAACGCTTGGACCATGGGGTCCTGAGACCATAAGCCTCTAAAAAGATCTAACAAAACGACTCATTGACTCTTCGGGGGCTGGTGATTAGCTTGGTCAATGCACCAGTATTGTCATCACACAGTATGACCATCCAGCGATGTAAAGTAGCCAGCCTTCGTCTTAAAGGAATATAGGTAGATAAATTACAATGTAAGTTAAGTTTCCTTTATTTTATTAGTTTATATCTGTACATATCTATACATATAATAAAATTGTAGAGGTCGAATTTCTGTACAATAAAACAATGCTAAAATCCGAGTCAGGGGGATGTAAGGAGTTAAATTGAACTAATTTAGATTTTTATCAAATTTTTGTTTCTCTGTTTGTACGGGATAATCTCCGAAACGACTAGGCCGATTTAAATGAAATTTTGTATGGTGGTAGCTTATATCTCTGGTCAACATATAGAACACTTTTGATCCCGAAAAATTAAAGAGTTCCCGTGGGAAAGTTAAATAATAAAACTTGAGAGGTGTCAAGGGACACCCGGATGGAACGAAGTTCGAATAGACAGACAGAGAAACATGCGTCGCCGCACAGCTTACAATAGCTTACTATAGCAAAAAGTTTCGTGACAACTTTTCGTAAGAATTTTTTCCGTCTAGCCCCCTTTCACAACGCGCCATAAGGAACTTCGTTCCAAAAACTGCACTATGCAGACGAAGTCGCCGGCATCAGCTGGTATCACATAATAATCTTATGCTTAGGAATTCTATATTGACGTATTTTTTCCCATCGTCCTATTTGAAATATACCGTACTAATAAATATACACAGCTACTAAATACATCACAATGATATACTGAGCAGTTTTGTAAACGCAAATGATCAAAGTAGTGCGGTGCGGCGGTTATTGTGTTGTGTGCAGATGAGTCAACTCAGTTGGCTGACTATCAACTTATCGTATTAAAGTATGAACCACTTACACAGTCGCACAGCTCACACACGAGAATGATAGTATCGATAGCTATAAAAGCGTCTGCTTGACACAGTCGCCTCCCTACTCCCGCGCCGCGTGTCCGGCCGCCCGCGTTCACTCCGCCTGCCCGCTCTTCCAAAATGGCGTGTTATTTTCGGACTAACGTAATATTTTTGTTATTTATTGTGTTAACAACATACGCCCTATCACCACCATGGATATTTGATGTTAAAATTGACGATTTCGTGTGTTACAATGAGAAATGTGTGTACAATTTGCGTGTGGACGGTGTAAACGAGTGGTCACTAAGTTTCGAGCCGGCAACTAGAGGTAGTTCGTGTATACCGGATTTCGGTGCAGTGAAAGATAAAAAGGCTGTTTTTGAAGTAGCGGAAGGCGATAAGTTGTATTTTTGTGTGAGAAAGGATGGTATTTGGGTCCATGCTGGCGAGGATTTATTTTTGGACGCCGGTGACGTCACCCGGCGGGCCGACAACACAGTTCGGTGAGTTCATGAGTTGCCATTAAGCAATTTTATTATTACGAAATAATTTTCGCATTTGATTTATTAATTAGTTTTACTACTGTTGTATATTAATTGTTTTTGTGATTTTTGAATCAATTATCGGTATAGTTTTGTTTCGATTTTTTTTATTCACAATCAAACCAGTCAAGTGCTGGTCTACACAGTACAGAATAATCATTTTATAATCTATTATAATAATAAATATTTTTATTTATCGAAAAATACACTCCTAACCGTTTCTACTTACGTCTCCTAAAACAACCAATAAAGTTGAAAAAAGCGGGATGTAGGTATATATATACCGGAATATATATATAGAACGTAAAATTAAGTTATTTTCTATTCTAAATATTTGTATCAATTTTTGAGAAAATAGCACGAATGTTAATTTATAAACGTTGCTATAAGTAATCTAATTTTATACGATCGTATTAATATTTCCAATGATGAATGAATGCCTATTGCCGCTTATGTTATGGTATTTCGTTAGAAAAAAAGGCCAAGTGCTTGTTGGACCGCGCAAATTTAAGAGATTTTTGTATCGTCTACAAGTGTCTACGGTTTTTAGTTCCAAAAACTTAGTGAAAGCTGCTGTGTATAAGATATGTCTAGTTGTATATGTCTGTTTTGTCTCTTTGTGCCTGACAGTTGTTACCAATAGACTACGAAATTACAGAACTGATTTTAATGATTTTACGGTTTCAAATTTTAGGGGCCTAGAAGGGCCGCATTTGGAAAGTAGCTAATTGAAATGGACGTGTTTAGATATGTATTTTTTTAAATTGTTGGAGCACAGCATACAGGCTAACGGCCCAACTGTGATGGAAAGTGGTTACCATCGCCTATGGACATTTGCAACACCGAAGGTGCTGCCAGCATCGAAGGTGACACTGGACCCTGACCACTCATGCCGCAACTCATGGTTATGTCGCGCTAGGATCGGACTGGGCGTAACTAGGTTCTAAGTCTCAGACCTTTCCTACCATAAGCGCGGGGCACATGGGAGGAGGGTGGTTTTAGTGGGTATTAGTCATTGGGCGTCCAATGATTCGAGTCTCCACACATGCTGACCAATTATGTTTGGATTGCCTTTAATGGAATGCCTCCATATGCGATAACGGTCTAATCCCTTGCAAAGGACCCAGTATTGTGCTTAAATAGCATTTCCCGCGCCTTAAAAAAATACTCAGGGTTATGGCGGCATGCTCTAGATCAGGGGTGGCCATCTAGTCGTTCAAATGCCTTAACACCTGGCTATGGGTCCCCTTTTACGACAGGCCGCCTGGCCGCAGGAATTGGTATTCTTTTTCCGTTCTTCTACGGGTATTAAAATAGAAGTACAGATAAGCTGGTAAGTGAGACAAGGTGAGGTAAGACATGGCATAAAGTTGCACTTTATTTTGATATATTCGTTATGGGAATCTTCGATAGCGGCCACTTTAGGCCTTTGTATAGAGGTGGAATCCGTTTAGGGACACCGGGCTGTTGGGTTGTAACACTGGGGTAGTGTGGGACCATCAGCTAGTTGCCAAAAACATCTCTGTGTTCTCCGTCTTATCAGGAGTCAGGGCCACGGGAGCGAGACAGTGCTGACTCCGCGACCCTGGCGTGCGTGGTCCCGCCCTTGTTTGTTGGCGGGCCTCTCCTCCCCGATCATTGCAAGAGATAACAGGGGCGCGCGCGGAACACCTGCGCGTTCCTCTCTCAGTAGCCTGGGTGCGGCCAGCTCTTTGAATTTCCGCGTGTTTCGTCTATTCTCTTAACTATTCGCCATTTGGCGGAATACTTTGTTGCTATTCGGCCGAATCCGAATGCAAGATCGTTTAAAAAATAGCACATATTGCTCAGAATTGTATATATTTCCGTCAAAAATTGATATAGTTAAACGACGTTTTAACAGTTTTAAATGCGATTTTAATTAATTTCATTCTTGAATATTACGTTTTGGCCAGTTTTTCAAATAAACGTGAAGTAAAAATGTTGTACCCCTTTTTATGAAAATTGCGCTGACGGAGGAGTATGGAATTTCGCACACTTCTACTTTATAAAGAGAAGAAGCGACGAATGCTAATATTTAAAAAAAATATGCATAAATAATAAATTAAATGAATAAAAAAACATTACACACACTACCATGCATTTGACACACACACGCATATATACTCTTTTGATTATTGTTCAAGTCAAATTAACAGTGTAGCCTTGGCGAAATCTATGATTATAGAAGTATAGTCTTTGACAACAAATAGTTATGGTCGAATTTCGACCAGGGGCGACCACTAATTATATTGTAAGACCAAAAATTTACTAAGGTTTCGTAATTTCTTTAATAAATTGACAGTATGTCAATCATTGGGATTGGTTGGGGAAGTGTGAGTTGTGTAGGGGAAGTGGGAGTTGTCTGGAGAAGTGGGAGTTGTTTGGGGAAGTGGTACAAGTGGAGGGGGTATGTGTCAACATGGTATAAATTATGTCTTTTAAAATGTTAAAACAGTATTTATTTGTTTGTTTGGCTGCGGATTATTATTAAAATAAAACTCAAATGAAGAAAGTGGACTCAGTAATAAACACTATAATTGACGCACGAGGTTTTATCTAAAAGTTGCGAAATCATAACTATCGATCATTCGTAACTATCAATACAGATTAGATATTATGATAAATATAGTAAAATATAAAAAATTGAAGATTGCACGGTTATCTGTGTGCCGATTAGGGTACCTACTTCAAAGATTTATTAAAATTGAAAACAATACACAATGTCCCTAGTCTTAACTATAAATGCTCATTTTTCACTTTAGAAAATTGAGAAAATTTACGTAATAAAACCATATCACCAAACATTATAATGATAGGAGACAGAAGATTGATTTTAAAAAAGTACCTTAAACGGACAAGTCGTGGTAATATGAATCGCAACAAAATTTTAACTTGAAGTTTTACGGGCGAATTATATTAATTATATACTTGTCCAATTTGAAAACCTGCCCGTAAAACTTCAAGTTAAAGAAAGAAAGAAAAATTTTATTTGAAAAAAATAAATAGCGACGTAGTTAGGTACATTCTTTACACATTATTATACAAAGCATTATTTGATAATTTGTACGCCGCATTTTCAGCAAACAAGGTTTGCACTCAGCATATCGGTTGTGCCGGAATTATATCCGGCACAACGCTGATTTTCAGTGCAAACCTTCCTTTTGGCGTAAGACCATAACGAACCACTTTAATAAAACTAACGAATAAAATACCTGATTAAAATTTTGTTGTGATTCGTTTTTCCACTTGTCCGTAAAGTTTCACCTCTACTATGTGACATGTGTTCCAGCACACATTTCGATTTTTCGCAGGTTTAAGCTTCGCAGGTCGAATGATCCGGAACCTTAAGATACATCCATAGTCTACTTTAAAATTATGCCGCCTCTCACCTCGCAATAAACCTTCTACCCCCTCCACGCGGCCGTAACGGTTTTTAGTGACAGAACAAACCCTAATATCCTCGTCTATATAGAAGAGAAGAAGAAGAAAGAAGTTTCATTCAACAATTAGGTCCAGGGGAAAATGTGGCTTCATGGGAGTGACACCGACCACGTACGGCACGTATAGGACATACGTGCCGTACATTTGATTCTCTCTAAGCATTCAACGCCTAACTTTCAAACCCTAAAAAACCTTGTTACATTCTCCTTTGCACAATTGAACGTTGTATCTATTACAAGCTCTATACGTCAAATGTTGAAATTCAACCGATGGTAGGGAAAGTGAATGAATATTGAGGTATACCTCACTATTCATTCACTTTCCCTACCATCGTCGTCGGTGTCGGTCATCGGTGACATTCTCCCGGTCAGTTGACAAGTTGACATCTTGCTTTTGACATGCGGTCCGTTCATGCAGAACGAAACAATCGGTACTTGTTGTGCAATTATATTTTACGTAACAAAAAACAAACACTGATTAGGGTACGTTGTGGACTGAAAGAATGCTTGTCATGCTTTACGGGTCCGATTGTTGGGCCACTAAAGTGATAAACCACAAACGTCTCCACTCAGCTGAGGTGAGAATGTTGAGATGGATGTGTGGTGTTACGAGAATGGATAAGCTGAGAAATGAGTACATAAGGGGATCTTTGAAAGTTGCACCCGTAACAGAAACATTGAGAGGAAGAAGACTAAGTTGGTGTGGGCATAGAATGAAGAGGGATGAAAGTCACGTGACAAAAAGAATGTTAAACTACAAGATGGATGGGTACAGATGTAAAGGTAGACCAAAAAAGAGATGGATGGACTGCGTGAAGGATAATATGATGATTTGTGGTGTGACAAAAGATGTATGTCAGAATAGAGGAGTATGGAAGGAAAAGACATATTGCGCCGACCCCAATTAATTGGGATATGGTGAAAGAAAAGAGAGAAAGAGAGAGCGCCCTAAATGCTCCGTTAGCAGTTCCACAAGGCGACCGCGGTCGTTGTGGTCGTGGCGATAATGTCATTAATGACATCATCATTTTCGATCACACAACGCTCACAACGACCCATGTCAATAGCTGGGTCGAATTACCGTTTCACTTGGGTTTACGATTGTAACGTCGGCATGTAAGTGGAACGGGAAAAATTGCGGTCGTGAACGAGGTCGTTGTGAGTCCCTAATGGAACGAAGCCATAGTAAAAAGAGTTGAAAAAGGAATGTTAAGGTGGTTTGAACATGTGGAAAGAATGGATAAAAGTAGCATATTAAAACAGATGAGTGACAGTACTGCGAATGGTAGAGTGGCTGCCGGTAGACCGAGACGAACACACCATGATCAAATAGCAGAAGTGTTAAAGAGAAGTCAGGTAAAACGCATCTCAAATAAACGCGCATGTATAAAGAAGTTACTGAAGCGAAAGTTGTTTGTCAGGATCGTCACAAGTGGAGATCCATAGTCTCTGCCTACCCACATGAGAAACAGGCGTGTATGTATGTATGTATTTTACCCGTGCAGGAACGGAGAAAGAATACAATTTCTCGCGCCCGGGCAGCCTGTCGTAAGGTGAGACAAAATAACCCACAGCCAGGTGGTAAGGCATTTGCCCGACTGGATGGTTACCACCCCTGGTCTCAAGTAAGTCGCCTTAACAACCTTAAGTTCTGCTCCGGCATTAGTGACCAGGTTCCAGTCTCCCTTAAGAGAGCAGCAGAGCATTTGCAAATGTCCATCGACGATGGTAACAGCTTCCCATCTGGTGGGCCGTCTGCCTGTCTGCTGAACTCCTGCAATAAAAAAAACGTGTGTGTCTCGGGACGCGGGACAGTAATAACTTACACTTATTTAAGTTGAACTACTTAATATTGAAATTGTACTTAAATGTACTTAAATTTTATATATTGTATATTAATATGATAATGTAAGGAAAGGTTATTTATTAATAAAATCTTTTATTGATTATAAAATATATTTTATTCTGTTTTATAATCAATTTTATATTGATCTTATTCATGATACAAGCGCAATATGATGGTGCGCATGTGGAGGGTGTGCCTGATCTATCCTGACTGTGTTAGTCATGCCAGTGTGTGTTAAATGTTGTATCATGGATTACTCTAGTTCTTCTCTATCGCTCTATCTAATTTCATAAGTAATATGTAAAACATTGTCAATTTTGTTATAAATAATGTGTATTTAGTCTTTTATTATTTAGTATTGTTTATGGTTTTTTTTTCTCTCTATTTCAATCTCAATTTTTGTATATTCACTTCATATCTGTTTTTTTTTCATTTGCCCGTGTCCGTGTATGTCACAGACGGTCCTAGCGGAAGATCAGCGCTGGTTATCTTAGCCGGCAACTTTGCTGAGCTATGACCAATTTAGGACTACATTACTTATTTGTTTTAATTTTATTAGTTTAAGTGGTGTTTATTGTAGTTCTAAATAAATCTTTTTCTTTCTTTCTTTCATTAGGATTGTGTGTATGTACATTATTTAATCTAATTACCGAAATACGGCTAGCGCTGTGGATTAGAGTGAGAGAGGAGGAGCCTGCCTACCGCTGCCGCATGCGTGAGAGAAAGAGAAGCCAGGCAGACTGGCGTCGTAAGGCGTTACGTAACGAAGCGGTTTACCCTCCCATAAGACGTTATCACTTCAAAAATTCGCCACGGAACTGTAACAAAACCTAGGAAAAATTTAAGCATTCTTATTATTTTTTGCATTATTCGTCAACGGCGAGTGATGATGAAGACCGAAATAGGCCGTTGGCGTCATTCGGTCGTCACCGATGACGTCACTTGGCAACCATTCAGTGACATTCTCCCTGTCAGTTGACATCTTGCTCTCGGCATGCGGTCCGTTCATTCAAAACGAAACAATTGGTACCTTTTGTATATATTTTTGTATTTTACGTAACAAGAAATCGTGTTACGTAAACACGTTTAAAATTTAATCTTATACTAATATATACACCTAAAGAGTTTGTTTGTTTGATTGAACGCGCTAATTTCAGGAACTACTGGTCTAATTTGAAAAAAATCTTTCAGTGTTAGAGAGCCCATTTATAAGGTGACCAACTATTTTTTGTTCAAAAAGAGTAAATTTTGCAAGTATTTCATAGGTGAAAAAAAAGAAGACCATAAAAACTTTATTTTCTTTTAAAAACATACTTTTCTTCGGAGTGGATTTTTTTGCTAAATGAAGATGTTCGTCTAATAATGTAGCCACATCCGAACAACTTTCATTTTGCATATTAAATTTGACTGTTAAGACGGCAGATAATGTTTTTACAGATAGTTGCGACTTCTCACTGCTCCAATAATCATTCCCTAGTGAAAATACCCTTTCAACAGCAGCGTTAGTGCCTGGACAACATAAGGAAATTTCTATTAAAACTTTTAAATTTTCATGTGGGATATGTTCTACTCTAAAATGCCGAAAGATTTCTACCCATCTTTTGTCAAGTGCTATTTTCTCATCGTTACATTTCTTCAATATTTCTTCATTTAAAAATAAATTTACTCTTATTTAATTAACATACAAATGAGTACTTTCAGAGTACAGGATTTTAAAAGAGTACGGTTTGCGAATAAAGAGTACAAAGCTCAGTTTACTGAGTATATTTGGTCACCTTACCATTTATCGAGGAAGGCTATAGGCTATATAATTATCATCACGCTAAGACCAATAGGAGCGGAGCACCAATGAAGATTGTTTCAAAATTGGGGGGTTTTGAAAACAAATTCCACTACACACGCTCCATACGGCTTGCCTACGTTCTATTACAGATTCACATCGACCACGTTCACGACCGCGATTTATCCCGTTCCACTTGCTTGCCGGCGTTACAATCGTAAACCAAAGTGGAACGGTTATAGACCCATCTCTTGACATGGGTCGTTGTGAGCGTTGTGATCGAAAATGATGATGTCATTAGGGACGTTTTTGCCACGACCACAACGAACGCGGTCGCTTTGACATCTTGTCTTCCGTGCTCACGGCTACTGAAAATTGGCCGAAACGTCCGAATAATAAAAATCAAATAAATTACCGCGTTTAAAACCGTTAATATTTAACCGTTTTATTATGTATACTAGCCGCGAAAACTTACGAAAATATTATGAAAAACCTAACAAACTATCTATGTATAATAAATAGGTATTATAAAATTCTAAACAAGACATTCAAGTTTTTTTTTAAGAAACAACTGCAAAAACAAAGTCTATATATAAACGATGGATAGCACGATGCGTTTTTTTAGATTTCTTGTCTGTTTGTTCTGGATTCACGTAAAAACTAATGTGACCTGGCGGATTTCGATGCGGTTTTCGGTGATCGCGAGCAAATTCTTAGACGTAAAAACGCTCCTTTTACCCCGCTGATCCAGCGGGAATTTCAAGTTACACGCAGACGAAGTCGGGGCATAGCCTAGTACAGTAGAAAGAAAGAAAGAAAAAACGCTTATTTGGTCATCACACACGAGACAGATATGCCAATGGATTGTACGGTGATTGCTATATACTAAAAAGTCTCGCGATGGTACTAAATAGGTGCAGTTCAGCATGTGCCAGGTAACAGGTGCCTGACGCTGGTTTTCATATATATATGTCGCAGTTTGCTGCATATTTTAAATAATGAAGATATAATTGTAAAAATCCCTAACGTAGTATCTGATATGAGTTTACCTAACCTGTTCTAACATGTTAATTAGGCTCCTAGAATATCATTTCACTTGACATATAAAATGTCAGTTGATTTTGAAGGAAGAGAAAGAAAAGAGAGGGCCCCCGATGAATCGAAATATTTATAATATACGAAAGAGATCAAGTACTATTCTTTTATTTGTATTCATTCAAATTGATTAAATTAGAAATTCTAAAAATAGAAAAAAACGAACGTGGACGCTCGTCGTCATATAAATCATATATGAATAATAATAAATTACATACATAGATATACATACGGTTAATATAAACAATAATAATTAGGACAATGTACTAAGAGGCTGGCAGCATTACCCCGATGAATACTGTTACGAGTTACGCAGGACTCGAATTAAAATGCGGTTGGAATTACTATAGACTTTATAAGAACTGTACAAACACGTAAAAAACAGGTACGAATATAACTGGATACAACAAGTACACACTGCCGATTCAATACCACGCTCAAAGTCCGTCACTATATCGCTCATCGAATGTACGTCTTACTCGTATCGTAATCGTCGCTTGACTGCTCCACCCCTCCGTTCGGGCATTGGTTTATACTAACTATACAGTACAAAAAATCAACCGCGTGCACTGGAGTGTCCGAGAAACAGTAATTTTCACACCTGGTTAATTATTCCTGCGAACGGCCAAAAAGACGCAAACAATAACAATAGGCTATTGTTTAGTTGTAAATTTTAAATACGAAGTAAATAAAAGAACTCCGAATGTGGAGGGGCAATAAACCAGGTGCGCGTTTCTTTGTTGGTATGTAACAATACAAACACTAATTCTTTGAACAAGGTAAGCTCCAGCCTTCCAATTTTAGTCAATACTAATCCAAATGAATAGGAACCGGTCATCAAAAAACAAAAGATTCGTGATTCAGCTAATCTAATTATCGTGAAATGATATCACGTGTTGCTAAATATTGATACTTCTGACTAATAGTTACTAGGAACTCAAAGAATCAGTTAAAACGGTATTCCCTGCACTGTGAATCATGTACATTATAATTTGTGTTAAGTGACGTTTTGAAACCTTGAATGAATTCTCCATTCATCCACTCCATTATTCTTGAAAAGTCATTCTGTAATATGCCTCTGTATAAAACCTATTAAAAAAAGAACTTGAGATAAATAGAATAAAAAATATAAATAAAAACAATTTTAGCTAGACGTGTTGCTGGGGAGTTTCTTGCCGCTTCTTCTTCTTAACAGCAATAACACGTTGCGAAGCGTTGTACATATAGTTTTTCTGTGTTTGAGTGGGTTCCCGGATGGTTAAGATTCGCAATTAGAACCGGTAGGTGGCGCTGAGATCGGGATCCTCCTAATCACCTAAACCTTTTAGATTAGATTTTGGTGATTTTGTTTTTGTGTCAGGGAACAAAGTCTTTTAGGAATTCAGAAAATAGGCGGTACCAAGTTCGCTGGGTTAGCTAGTATTTGTATAAATAAATTGTCTATGATTCTGTAACCAAGTAACGAAAATAGTTCTGTCACTTTTCATTCTTCGCTATGAGTGGAATAAATAAAATAAAAATTCTTTTCATTTAAAAATAACACTATATATGTATAAATAACGGCGTGGAATATTTTTTTGCTCGAGGAAAAGTAGGTACGATCATGTGTTTTATAGTGGGCCATAACGCCTAAGTATCTCATCGCTATAAGTTATAAAACTCTTTATAGCCGGTCGTAAAAAAAACTGGCGAAAAGTGGTCCTGGGTTGCCAAGTGTGTATAAAAATTGCCAGAAGAATCTCAGAATGAAATAAAAGTTTACACGCAGCCTACGTTTGTTCACGTTGAGCTTCGATTGAAGTGAAGCATTTTTTAAATTTGCGTGTGCGTAAACTTATCTACATTATAAAGAGGAAAGATTTGTATATTTGTAACAAATAAACGCAAAAACCACTGGGCCATTTTAAAAAATTCTTTCGCCATTAGAATGTTATTTTTGATCGGGTTCTAGAATCCTCCTAATCACCTGGATTGATTTTGGTGATTTTTTTTGTGTGTTTGAGTGGGTCCCCGGATGGTTTAATTCCACAATTGGAACCGGTAGGTGGCGCTGGGATGGGGTCCTTGATTTTTATTTTTTCAGTGCAGGACAACGTCTGCCGGGGCCGCTAGTTTATTATATATTACTAGAAAAATAAAAATTAGGGATACCTACTATAACTACTAAATGCGTGCATGCGAAGCCGGGACGAGCCGCTAGTGGGGACACAATATTTCCGTCTGTGTGATCAATAGTAATGAATCCACTGGAAACCATTCCACCTTTATAAGCAGACGAAGTGCTATGCTTCCACTGTTATCATACATACTGCTGAAGAGTGGAACTCCTTACCGTCCTGTGTTTTTCCTGAAATATATAATTTAGGTGTCTCCAAGTCTCTCTTGAGCCGGTATCTTCCAGGTATATTTTTATACGTGCAGGAACGGAGAAAGAATACAATTTCGTGCGGCCGTGCGGCGTGTCGTAAGAGGCAACAAAACAACCCATAGTCAATTGGCAGGGCATTTGCCCGACTGGATGGCTACCACCCCTGGTCTAAAGTATGGCGCCATAACAACCTTAAGTTGTTTTCCGGCATCAGTGACCACTGATCAGGTTCCAGCAGCAGCGCATTTGTGCGCCTTTGGTGTTGCAAGTGTCCATAGGCGACGGTAACCGCTTTCCATCAAGTGGGTCGTCTGTCTGTCTAATGAATTCCTGCAATAAAAATAGAATGTATAATAATCTTATTTCTAATACAATGTATTTTATACTATTTTCTTATTACTATTATAGTTACTATCTATTATATACTATTTTTGTTTTTACTGTTATACTTAGTATCAATTAAACATAATTTTTAATTAAAAATAAACTAAATTAAACTATACGACCAAACGGCTGTCTGTCGGAAACGTGCCCAAAAGGCTGGCCACACTGTCCCGCTGAATGGCAAAATCCGTTACCCGAGGCATAGAACAGTTTTTTGATCAAGTGAGACATCTACCAGACGTTTGGCTATGTCTCGCTAAAGCTTGTGCGCCTCAGGCCCCCATGTTCCCAGTTCCCTGAGTATTTGCGGCGTTTAAGAGCCTCCTGTTGTGCAGCAACTGATTTTCTGAAACCTACATGGCTATATAAAAACTGTCTTTGGTTCGCATACAGGTTTTTACCGGTGAATTATTTTAAAATTTAGGGAGGGGGACCTCTCGAAGACTAAGGCCTGTTTTCCACCAAAGCAGAGAGGAGAGGAGATTTACTGCGAAGCTGGCAGATTATTTCCACCGAAGCGGAGAGGAGATGCATAAAATTACGGACGTCGCAGACTTGCATTCAAAGCCAGTCAATCGAATAACGCCTTCGGGTATGCGAGGCGTGGGCCGAAGGCAGCGGGAAAAGGCGCGCGCGAACTACACATATCTCCGCTCTGTCACACCGCTTGCTTGCTCGCCGCACAAAATTCTATACAAAAATAAGACATCTCCTCTCGTCTCCGCTTGATCTATTTTCACCGAAGCTAGGCGGAACGGAGATGTGGAAATAACGAAACCTGATTTCACACCCATCTCCTCTCTGCTTTGGTGGAAACCGGGCCTTACTGTTAAAGATTATGATCTCGAAATTTTTAGATAACCCAAGCAATAATATGGCAACCCATCGAGACGTTTGCCAAGGCGGCGCGCAACGTAAATAATATTTGATTTATCTTTAAAATTTTGTTGTATATTACGTTTGAAGTCTGTCTAGTGTTTGTGTAATGAGTTAATTTTGTTGAAGGAGCATTCAACCGTATTCGTATTGTGCTCCCCGCTTTGTGAGATGAAGAGCGTCGTTGCATACGCTCCGGCGTTGCCAATTTATGAATAATCATCAAAGACATTTGAATGTATCACATTCATCTAAAAACGAAGATGATCATTTATAAAGTAAAAATTTAGAAATTTACTCAGAAAACACTATTTGTCCACAAATAGCTTTGTCTGATTAACACAATATAATCATGCTAATACATTTATTATAATAACTTATGTATTTTGAAATATATTATTGTATTTGTGTTTACATGTATATGACTGTTTTTATCTATGTATTTGCATATTTTATTTCTTAAATTAGTTTGAGTATTTATGTACACATCGCCCGATTCAAATTTCTTCGATTTAAGTTGCCTGGAAGAGATCGCTTTGAGTGATAAGGCCGCCTGTTGTATTGCCTAGAAAATATTGTAAATATGGTCTGTTTTTGTAATTGTATATTTTGGTGTGCTACAAAGTGCTATCTCTCTCTCTCTCTCTCTGTATAATTACCGTGCTTTATCTCGGATAATGTTATAATTGACTGCAGCCAAATGCGTCTCTATAACGTTATCTTTATAACGTTAAACATCGTCATCGAATAAACAGCTTTTGAAGTGATAACTTCTTATGGGAGGGTAAACCACTTCTTCAAGTCTGTCTGGCTTCCCTTTCTCTCACGCAAGTTATCACTTCTATCGGCCGTCCCGAGAAATACACGTTTTTTTATAACTGGCAACACTAGTTCCTATGAAATTTCAACATGGCTGCAGTACAGTACGCGCCACGAAGGCAGTCAGTCGCAGGGAAAATAAAGGAGCTAAAAGTGGCAGCTCCGCTATTTGAATTGATTTGCTCGTTGCACTCTTGTTTAATCGTAAACCTGTAAATCATAAATATAATCATTGTTACATATCTTAATTATTTTGAATGAGATCTATATGTACAACGAAATTCTGCTTATCTTGATTAATGTTGACATGGGTGGCAGTTGCTTCCTCTTTAGAAATGAATCTCGATATAAAATTGGACTGTATGATTATTATTAAACTATAACATAGAATATACATAAAGAAGTATGTAATGAAAATGAAAAATCCGAGAGTGGTATGTCGTCAATGAGAATTGTAATATTTTAGCCGCTCATATATCCCGCATCCCGTCCGACACCTGGCTGCTAATTGCACGAGCTATGGGCGTCGGCGGTATGCGGGGCGCGGTCTCTCTGTCCGCAACAGTTGATTATCACTATATTTAGACAACAATATTGGTTTGTTATAAATATATATTATCACAGGTCAGCTAATTTAGAATAAAATGTTGTAATTAGACTGAACTTTATTTTTAGGTTAGGCTATGAACAAACATTGAAACAAACATTGAATGGTGTCAGGTGTGGCAACTGGTACCATAGATAAAACATATGTCTGGCACCACATGTATTGTATTCAGGAACGCCACAATGATAGGAAAAGGAACAAAAGCCATACAGTTTAACCACATGATTCACATAATACCATGTGTATTATGTGAATAAGTGCTCTATCTAGGTTTATTTATTGAAGTGAAACTTCTATATAGAGGGGGTCTTATGGAGTTTTGACTCACGAAAAGATGTCACAGTCACGTGATCACCGTCACTAATTCTTACATTTTTAAACTCGTGATATCTTTCGAATGGAATGTCCGAATTGAATAATTCAAAAAGTTATATAAAGTTATTGAAGCAGTCTTGAATATGAAGTAATTTATTTTGATAAGGATTAATATCAAGATACAAATAAAAAGCCTTTTCTAGCGGCGGCATTTTAATTAATTTTTAATAATAAAAAACGCTTATTGTGGCATAACTATAATAGTTAGATATATGTCGTCGCGATACTTTTTGTAAATAATTATGTGTTCTACAAAGTCGTAGTACATTATTTTATTTTATCATCAATAGTTTTCGCAGCGCACGCGATTTTAGGTATTTTTTTTATACCTTGGATTAAATTTTTGGAGTTTTAGTAATGATCCCTATTTTTTTTGTAAATATAATATAGCCTATGTCACCCGGGGATAGCGTAGCTTGCCAACAGAGAAAGAATTTTTCAAATCGGTTCAGTAATTTATTTTATTTGTTATTTTATCATCAATAGTTTTCGCAGCGCACGCGATTTTAGGTATTTTTTTATACCTTGGACTACATTATTGGAGTTTTAGTAATGATCCCTAATTTTTTTGTAAATATAATATACCCTATGTCACCCGGGGATAGCGTAGCTTGCCAACAGTGAAAGAATTTTTCAAATCGGTTCAGTAATTTCGGAGCCTCTTCATGCAAGCAAAACCAATCTTATCTTTCCTCTTTATAATATTAGTCTAGATATTCATAAATATATTTATTATAAAATTAATTAGATATTTGCATATTATAAAAAGCGCAAGATTTTGCGCTGGAAGTTGCTTAATAAAATTGGGAGCTGGATTGCCCTAAAAAGCGCTATATCTAGCTCCTAAAGCGCTAAATTGGCAGCTCTGGTGAGCCGAGCGCCGGGAAAGTCTCGTAAACGAGAAAGCTAGCGAGAGAGCGAGCGAGGATATACCGCGTCCTCAGACTACCTCATCCCTCTAATACCTAAAATTGCGTTCTGCGCATCGGAAAGTGCGATGTTTCGAGCCGCTATTAATGGAGGCAAACTTAAGTTTGCATCGAACTATAGCTCTGCTCTCCACGTGACAAGGCATCACTGCCTCTATTTGTGGTATGTGTAAAAAAAATGTAAATAAATAAATAGAGTTTGTTGAGTAAACAAAAATAACAACAAGAAAACTTTGCCAACTGTTCAGTTTTTCGAAAGTCATAACAAAAGTGAACGACAACGAACAACAAAAGTGTTGACGTAAAAAATGGTCGGTGCGTGGGTAGCGTATTACATACACCATTAAAATGTACTTAACCTAACCAAATCATAATTTGCAGTAAACCTGCGAAAAATCGAAATGTGTGCTAGGACACATATTAGAAGTGAAACTTCAACGGACAAGTGGAAAAACGAATCGCAACGGACAAGTGGAAAAACGAATAGCAACAGATAAGTGGCAAAACGAATCGCAACGGACAAGTGGAAAATCTTCAACTGACAGAGATTGTTAATGTACTTGTCCAATTTGAAAACCTGCCCCTAAAACTTCAAGTCAAAATTTTGTTGCGATTCATTTTATCACTTGTCAGTTGAAGATTTTCCACTTGTCCGTTGCGATTCGTTTTGCCACTTATCTGTTGCTATTCGTTTTTCCACTTGTCCGTTGCGATTCGTTTTTCCACTTGTCCGTTGAAGTTTCACTTCTAATATGTGTCCCAGCACACATTTTTATTTCCTGAGAGACTAGATATGAGCGCCCCACTGGAGCTTCTGATCTAGGTTAATGTCTAAGAATACGGTTGAATCTTCTAGGTTTAGTCTAGTGTCGTTAAGAGAGATATTAATATCGTATTTTTTACATTGGCCATAACAAACTTAACACATTTCGTTTTATTCGGATTGAGTAATAAGTTATTTACGGTTAACCACTTAGATATTTGGCACTTAGTTAAGGCGATGTTTACGTCGTCAAACATATCATTAATAAAAAGTGTAAATCATTAATGTATATTAAAAACAAGAAGGGACCTAGAATAGAGCCCTGGGGCACACCCTTACATATGCCAGTCTCAAGAGATTTGACAGTTAATTTCAACGCTTTGGCAATGGCATTTAAGCAAGACGATAATTGGTTAAGAGAATTGCCATGAATACCGTAATAATTGAGCTTTTTTAGGAGGGTCACGTGTTCAACCCAATCGAATGCCTTGGACAGGTCACAGAACAAGTAAACAACTGCGGCCTAATGCTTAACAATCGTATATTTTCAGTAATAAAATCAGTGTCATTACAGCACTCGTTGGGTTTGGTATTTCTTACATTTTACCCTTTCTCCTAAACTAAAACTGTATTCACACTATAGTCGCATTTTTAGAAATAAATATTTTCTATCTCTCTTGATAGAATTTTTATCGTTAACTAGTCGGGAAATAAATTTACAGCTGTGATTACGAAATAATTTCTATTCATTATTCAGTATTTACCTATATCTATTTAAGGAAATAATTACTGTGGCAAAATATTTCATGCATGATTATTTATATTATACATATATAACCAGTGGTTCGTGAAATATTCCTTCCCTAGTCGGGACCACTATCAGTTTCAAAGTAACTTCATCCTCATTAATTTAATATTGTTTATTGGTTCCATTAGGTAAATCAAAATCGTTGGTTAGCATGCGAACCGTCAATTTGGGGAGCATAATGATTATCGCTATTAACGTTGTTACGAGGCGCGGGACTCGAATTAAAATGCCGTTGGAATTATTATAGAGTTTGTTAAAACTATACAAACACGTATAATACCTGTGTTATTATACGTGTACATATAACCGAACACTACAAGTCCAAACGTAATGCAGAAGGTCGTAATTCAATAACACGTGCAAAGTCCGTCACTGATTCGATTCCCGATTGTAGTACACACGTCTCGCTTCGCCAGTGGTTCTCGCTCGACTGCCTTGCCTCCCCCCCTCCATCAGGTCATCGTTTTATACTGCGCAATTGCAATGTCCCCGTATCTAAGTTGACTTAATCCGGAACACCTGGCTAATGACTGGCATAAAAGATTACAATACAACAATAGGCCGTATGCCAATGTGTGTGTGTGTGTGTGTGTTTTCTATGCCGAGGATAAACATAGGTTACTTTTATCCCGAAAAATGGGATAGTTTCCGGGATAAAAATATATTTGTCTCTGTTTGTTATGCTTTTACAAAAAAACTAATAGACCGATTTGGCTGAAATTCGGTATAAGAGTGCAAATAAAGGGAATGAGAAATATGTAGGAAATCAAAAACTAGTGATGTCATATCTATATATATAAAAAATTTGTGTCACGATGTATGTTGCCAATAAACTCCAAAACTACTGAACCGATTTCAATCAAATTTGCACACCGTGTGCAGTTTGATCTAACTTGAAAGATAGGATACTTTTTATACCGTTGGAACCGGTAGGTGGCGCTGAGATCGGGTTCTAGAATCCTCCTAATCACCTGGAGCGATTTTGGTGATTTTGTTTTTGTGTGTTTGAGTGGGTTCCCGGATGGTTTAGATTCGCAATTAGAACTGGTAGGTGGCGCTGAGATCGGGTTCTAGAATCCTCCTAATCACCTGGACCGATTATGGTGATTTTGTTTTCGTGTCATGAAACAAAGTTTTTAAGGAATTCAGAAAATATGGCGGTACGAAGTTCGCCGGGTCAGCTAGTAATGAATATATAACTATACTATATATACAAATATACACATAAGTTAAATACCTACATATTATACATGATATGCAGTGGTGGATTTACACTAGGGGCAGTCGGGGCTAGTGCCCAGGGCGGCAAATTTTCTAGGGCGGCAAAATTTGGAAAGTGAGAAATCATTTTCTATACAATATATAATTAACTAATTCTTTTAAATAAACATTTTATCTTTCAAGAAATATAATTTAAGTATTATGTATCAAACTAAAATTTTGTATGTTATAATATAGGAAATTTAAGTAAAAACTATTCAAATAGTTTAATTAATGTATTTCCATAAAGGTTTGAAAAAATTAAATTTGATATTTTTATTTTCTGGAATTGATAAATGGAAAATGGATAAATGGAATTATACATATATAACATAACCGATAAAGAAATGCGCACACCTGTAACAGTCTGTAACGGCAGCCAGGTGGCTGTCGTAGAACGCAGTTTATTACCTTTCCTGCATTCGGAGTTCTTTTGTTTACTTCGTGTTTAAAATTTGCCATTAAGCAAGACATCCTATTGTTATCGTACTTATTTTATGGCGGTCATTGGTGTCGAACTAATCGCTTGTTTTTATTGCATTGCGTCGAAGCTTGCCAGATGTGCGGATTAACTCAGTGAACGCGGCCCCTTTGTCGGTATTATACAGTTTAGTATAAAACAATGCCCGAACGGAGGGGTGGGGCAGTCAAGCGACGATTACGATACTAGCAAGACGTGTGGAGTACTTTCGATTAGCGATATAGTGACGGACTTTGCACGTGTTATTGAATCGTGCAGTGTTACTGGTTGTATCCAGTGTATTTGTACCTGTTTTATACGTGTTTGTACAGTTCTAATAAACTCTATAGTGATTCCAACGGCATTTTAATTCGGGTCCTGTGTAACTCGTAACAATATAAACCGCACCAAGCTACGGTGGAAATAGTGTAGTAATACGTAACATACCTATTCAGCTCTACTTTTTGCCTGGAGTGCAAATTGGTGGCGGAGATATGGCCGTGTGCGAGTCGGTTTGCGCACTGCCAGTTGTGTACTGTCAGATACCGAAACCCTAAAAAAGATGTACATTGTACATATTCGTCATAGCTTCTAAGTATGCTAAACGCATAGGAACCTTGATGAAGCTACGAAACAAGACGTGTTAATGAATACCAAATTCGATCGAGCGATGCGACAGTTTGCTGGTTTCTTGAATTTACATGTATACCTTCTAATATATAAAAAGTATGGCCTTACTTATATATATACGTAATCGTTTGTTAAATTTTAAGAAACTGCTCAGCAACTGATTAATGAAAATCTAACCCATAAAATCCTCTTAAGGATAAGAGGTGGTGGTAAAGTAACTCATAAATAACTATAAAAAATAACCAACATCGAGAGGTAATTTAAGTGACTGCTAAGAGGCAAGATGGCAAGTTTTATTTGAAACAGCCGTTGATTAGGGGCTTAACAGTCTCTTATTAGAAACCTGGTCACTCATGCCGGAATACAACTCAAGGTTGTTATGGCGATATACTTTAAATCAGAGGTGGTAGCCATCTAGTCAGACAAATATCCTACTACCTGGCTGTGGGTTGTTTTGTCGCCTCTTAAGACAGGTCGCCCCAACGCAGGAAATTGTATTCTTTCTCCGTTGTACTGTAAATTGTTTATTTCATGTGTATGTGGTGAACAATAAAGTGTTTTCCATTCTATTCTATAATCGGTATAACCATGGTACCTTGACAAGTTTAACAGTTCAATAACAACAAGTTGTTTTCGGATAATTTTGGCGTGCAGTTTGGCATAAAGCAGTCAACTCCGCAATCAATTGGAAGCCAAGGCTATATTAATTTGTGAATAATTAATGGTCAGCAACACAATTCGTTTTATTACGAGTATTTGCCTCGGCTTGGTTCACGTAGCGTATTACTAATTAGAGGTTGTACATTTTCTATCTACTTATACTATTGTTACATGCCGGCAAAGGTGTAGGCACACTAGCCTGTCATAAAACTCAGTTTATTACCTTTGTCGCATTTTGCAGTTCTTTTGTTTACTTTGTGTTTAAAATTTGCAATTAAACAATAGCCTATTGTTATTGTTTCGACTTTGTTGGCCGTTCGCAGCAATAATTAACCAAGTGTGCAGATTACGGTTTATCGGAAACCTCAGTCCTTTATTGTATTGTATAGTTAGTATAAAACAATGCCCGAACGGAGGGGCGAGGCAGTCAAGCGACGATTACGATACAAGCTAGACGTGTACATTGATAAGCGATATAGTGACTATCTTTGCGCATGTTATCGAATCGTGCAGTTTGTACTAGTTGTGTCTAGTTATATTTGTACTTATGTTATACGTGTTTGTATAGTTCTAATAAATTCTATAGTAATTCCAACGGCATTTTGATTCAAGTGCTGCGTATTTCGTAACACTATGATAAATAGTAAGAAAGAAAAAATATTTATTTAGGACAAGATTCAAAACGTTTTACATAATAATATATTTAACAATTAAATGTGGTGTCCTAAAAAGGCTTTTGCTGAGCATAATGCTAGTTTCAAAACCACCAGCGCTGATCTTCCGCAAGTACTTCTAAGTGCTGCCACGGCTTAGCTCCACAAAGCAAATTAAATACAATAAAGATTAGAGATGTGCCGATGATGCCTTTAAATATAAGTAAAAAAATCAGACTCCAGGTCGCTGTCAGCGGGGAAAGTCCCCAAAATGCTGGCCGCATTTCCACGTTTGATGGCAACGCTGATGCGTTGCCCTAGGTGCAAGCCAGCCTTTTGGTCACGCGAGACCTCATTTAAACGCGTTGAGAGGTCTCGATGGAGGCGATTTGCTCCAGGCCCCCCACAGCCTTAGGGTTTCAACCCCGAAAGCCAAAAATATGTACCCATTACCAGTGGACACATATTTGCGGCGTTTCAGGACCTTCGGCAGAAGTCACGGCTGTAATTGGGAGATTGGAAGCCACCATAGTATCAACACAAGTTCCGTCCCATACTAAGGGGCGTCCCATCTTCCATGGCGCCAACGATATTCACAGCCCATTTGGTTCGAGAACAGCTGGCCTAACTTATCAACTCTATCTCCACACCGACAGCGATGTAGTACTACCACACTTGCCCCCAGACGAATGCCGTCTACATACATATCTAAGTTTATTATGATTATATTAGGAACGGAAGTTAGAAAATAATGAAGTCTTGAAATATGAAAATAAAGAATCTTTCCGTTCGGTTCCGTTTGTGCTACAGAACGCTACGGGACGCTAATAAAACGGGTCTGCGAAGACATTTTGATCTGTTGCAAACATTTCCGTCCCAATCCTTCTAAATGATTAAAATGCCGCTATATGCTAAAGCAAATAATTCAGTATTTGTTTTAAACATTACTCAAATACAAAAATTACTCAATACTATTTGTAATGTTTATGTACAGATTTGTATAAGATTTAGCACAATTGTCTGGAGTTTATTGCGCAAATAGACATACAATAAAACTTCATACACGAAGCCAAAGATATGATTATCACTGGTTTCGTGGTTTTTGGGGTTCCATGTATTTATCAAAAACGGAATCCCTGTGTAAGCGTGAAGTCTGTTTCATATATGACGTTTTGGGAGAAATTTCGTAAATAGAGTAATTATTATTGTTAAAATAATAACAGGACTATTATAATAATACTGTTACATACCGACACAGAAATGCGCACCTGGTTTATTACCTTTTCTTCATTTGGACTTCTTTTGTTTACTTTGTGTTTAAAATTTGCAATTAGGCAATAACCTATTGTTTTTGTTTTCGTTCGCAAGAATAATTAACCAGGTGTGCAGATTACGATTACTCGGAAACCTCAGTCAACGCGGTCGTTTGTTGTATTGTACAGTTAACTATAAAACGATGCCCGAACGGAGGGGAGAGGCAGTCAAGCGAGGATTACGATACGAGCAAGACGTGTTCATTCGATGAGCGATATAGTGACGGACTTTGTGCGAGTTATTGAATCGTGCAGTTTGTACTGGTTGTGTCCAGTTATATTTGTACCTGTGTTATACGTGTTTGTATAGTTCTAATAAATTCTATAGTAATTTCAACGGCATATAAATTCGAGTGCCGCACTCGTAACAATATGGTTCTCTTTTAGTCCCAGGTCTTCACATGTGAGCCTGATGGTCTGCTTTGGGAATCTATATAGAATCTTTTCAGATTATATTTGGTTATTATGGTTGTTTTTGTACTTTGATTGTAGGTCCTCTGGGAGATAATTTACAATGATTGGTATCTTATATTCCTCGCGCCTTGTCTCATACACGTTATTATATTTGTAAATAATATTGTTACGAGTTGCGGGACTCGATTCAAAATGCCGTTAAAATTATTAAAGAGTTTATTAGAACTATACAAACACGTATAACACAGGTACAAATATAACCGAACACAATAAACCCAAACGTAATGCAGAAGGCCGTAATTCAATAAAACGCGCAAAGTCCGTCACTAATAGATTCCCGAATGTACACACGTCTCGCCTTGATCGTGGTTCTCGTTCGACTGCCACCTCTCTCCATCGGGCCCTTGTTTTATACATCACAAATACAAATATGCCCGTATCGTAGTCATCGTAATCCGTAACACCTGGCTGATGATTGCGGCCCTAAACGAGTACAATAAAATAATGGGCTGCTCTCTAGAAACGTATGCCAATAAATAAGTAAACAAAAGAAGACGATCATAAAAGGATTACAATTAGTTCAAACGCCGACGGATAATAAATTAATGTGCTTCTACAAATCTGTACGTGGATTTGTCTTTGTCGGCGCCTAGGTTGTAACAATATATTTATTTACATGCGTACATGTATACCTTAGTAATCAAGTTGCTGACCTATCTACAGCAGACACGTCTCCTAGATTGCGTCACGAACATCTGATAATGATCATGTTTATTTTGAATTTTGGCAAATATTCAAAATCGGTTTGCATATGTTATTTTTTAAACATCGCTTTATATATGATTGTACATAAATACATGTCTATTACTAATGTATACTCGAATATATATTTTATTGCATGAGTTGAGCAGACAGGCAGACGGCCTACGTGATGGAAAGCGGTTATATACCATCGGACATGCATATGGACATTTGCAACACCAAAGGTGCTACAAGCGCTGCTGCTCTCTTAACGGAGACTGGAACCTGGCTACTAATGCTGGAACACGAATCGTGGTGGTTATGGCGGCATACTCTAGACCAGGGGTGGTAGCCATCTAGACGGGCAAACACCCTACCACCTGGTTGTGCATTGTTCTGTCGCCTCTTACGACAGGCCTTCTTCCTCCGTCCCTGCACGGATGTATAAGGGGCAGTGGCGTAGCTTGCCTTAGACGGGCGTACAGACAAAAACAGTGAGGTGTTTTTATAAAAGAAACAAAAAATGCTCGAATTGAATTAAAATAATTATATATTAATTATGAGTTATACTTAATACTTTTAGAAGCTAAGTTAGACAAACAATTCATATCAAGGATACACTTTTCTCGTCTTTTATTCGGCAAACTTACATGCCGACAAAGTGAATGCGCACCTGGTTTATCACGCTCTCCGTATTTGGCTTTCTTTTGTTTACTTTGTGTTTAAAATTTGCAATTAGACAATAGCCTATTGTTATTGTACATGTTTATGGCCGCAGGTGTGCAACTTACGGTTTCTCGGAAAACCCAGTCCACGCGGTCGATTTTAGTATTGTACAGTTTAGTATAAAACGATGACCGAATGGGGGGTGAGGCCGTCTAGCGAGAACCACGATTAAAGCAAGACGTGTACATTCGATAGGCTATATAGTGACGGACTTTGCGCGTTTTATTGAATCCTGCAGTGTGTACTGGTTGCGTCGTCATATTTGTACCTGTGTTATACCTGTTTGTATAGTTCTAATAAATTCTATAGTAATTCCAACGGCATTTTAATTCGAGTCCTGTAGCTCGTAACAATACATATCTGAAGACGATTTCAGTTTTCTTACATTTTCTACCTCTATAGACAACAATGACAAGTCTGATAGCCCTTTCTGGTGGTCCAGCAGTTATTCTCAAAAATGTTATTAATCTATAAAAGATTCTGGATAACATTTTAGGAAGTTTTGCTTTCACATATTTGGGGCCCCTGTAGTCTGGGGGGCTCCTTATCATTGATACGGCTGTAGCTAATTTCATGATAAAGGGAGGGGGGAGTCGGCCACCGGCACTGTCACTCGTCACACGAAACATAATTAGCTCAAGGCTGTTTCACGCCTATATTCTGTGAGTGCGTGGTATCACTCCGATCGAGCCGACCCCAAGCGCTATAATCGAGATGAAGATTCCAGCATGACAACTTCCAAATCAAATTTGATGACTTGCTTTTCAGACCTAAAATCATACTTGATTTCGGTGTTGAAAAGAATTCTATCGGAGCAAATCAAATTTTTAACAGCATATTACATAGGAACTGGCATGGTTGGCTGCCTATTTTTACGGATGCTTCTAAACTATCCCCAGACAGCTGTGTAGGTGCTGCTGTCTGGATCCCCAAATACAGAATTATTCTTAGCTATAAAATTCCATCCCACAGCTCAGTGTTTACTGGTGAGGCTATTGCCATCCTCGAGGCGGCCCTTTATGTAGAATCACACCGTATTAATAAATCAATAATTCTTACAGACTCCCTTAGTTGTTTACAAGACTTATCTCAACTTCCCTTTCGCTCAAAAGAAAACTTTACCCTAACACTCCAAATTAAAAGCACCCTTAAAAATTGTCATGACCTAGGACTTGAGTGTTGGCATGGATTCCAGGACACTCAGGTATTTACGGTAACGAGACCGCCGACAGGTGCGCTAAGCAAGCTTCCGTCACAGGGTGCAATAAGTACCACAAATGTTTTCCCAGGGATCTCCGTCTAGCAGCCAAACCTGATATGTTCAAAACATGGAATGACATATGGCAACAATCTCGTATCTCAACTGGCAAGTTTTATGGCCAATTACAACCGTACATTACGCAAACATCTTGGTTACGTTAATACTGTCCATATTTCCCCTTTTAAATAGTTAACACTAACAATAAATAACATTTCGTCATAGGTAGTTAGTCTAATATAACCGTTTGTTTGTCCTCAGATTTTTAACAGAAAACGAGTACCGGTCAAAATTATCTCCCCCCTCCATTAAGTTTTTAATTTTTTATAATCACTTGTCGCTCATATTGTACTCTGATATTGGCAAAATCGATGCCAAGTGCATTGGAGCCATAAACCCAAAAAAGTGAAGTGAAGTGAAATAATGATCTAGACCAGGGGTCGGCAACCTGCAGCTCGCGAGCCACATTTGGCTCTTTGGGTGTAGAGCTGCGACTCTTTAGTTATACATCGCGAACTTCCTACCAAATGGGCGTACAGACAAAAGTGCAGTTTTACACAATGCACAAAATTGTGAATAAAACTAAACTAGTTGATTGCATAAGGCTGAAATCCGGAATACCCTTCTTCTTAGGTACACTTGCAGACTGGTAGGACCTCCTAAATTGTAACATGCATATTTTTTGTAAACAAAAAATTGCATTTTTGTGTATACCCCTATATGTTATGAAGCTCACGATATGTAAAAAAAGACAGCTTTCATTGAGTTTGTTTGCCCAATTGTTTGTTATTGCAGCACAAGTTAGTCTTGTAATTTTAAATAAGTTAATTGTTTTCATTTTTTATTTAATAATAGGTTATTATCTAATAATGTCACATAAATATTATCTTTTTGTTGTGAAAAACACTACTTATATTACTATATATACTTATATGCATAAATAGATTTGTTTGTTATTATCAAACACTTAATTTATGCAAGTAATATTTATTGTTGTTAAGAAAAAAATTGTGGCTCTTTAAAAACTTTGAAATTTCGTAAATTGTATTTTTGACTCTTCCGACTCAAAAGGTTGCCGACCCCTGATCTAGACGGAACTTCCCGCCAGTCTTCCCCTTGCTTTATAAATAAATAGGTAAATAAAATAAATATCGGCAGCCAAACACGCACATTGTATATCCCCAAATTAAGCAAGGTAAGCTTGTGTTATGGGTAATATATAACGGACCACTCTGGGCTGATCCCAGACACCCAGACCATAGTAAATAACTGAGAAAATACGTTTCCGAAATTTACTATACCAGGAATCGAACCCGGAGCCTCTGCGTTGCAGCGAGGTAGGCCGGCAAAGGCTTAGCCCGCTCAACCACAGAGGCCGACATGCTCTATGATATGAGGTTCTTCAAGAAGGGGGTTATAAGATAGCTTATAGGTCGGCAACGCGTTAGCGACACCCCGCGAGTCGATAGTTTTTTTGAAGTGAAACTTCTATATAGAGGGGGTCTTATGGAGTTTTGACTCACGAAAAGATGTCACAGTCACGTGATCACCGTCACTAATTCTTACATTTTTAAACTCGTGATATCTTTCGAATGGAATGTCCGAATTGAATAATTCAAAAAGTTATATAAAGGTATTGAAGCAGTCTTGAATATGAAGTAATTTATTTTGATAAGGATTAATATCAATATACAAATAAAAAGCCTTTTCTAGCGGCGGCATTTTAATTAATTTTTTATAATAAAAAAACGCTTATTGTGGCATAACTATAATAGTTAGATATATGTTGTCGCGATACTTTTTATAAATAATGATGTGTTCTACAAAGTCGTAGTACATTATTTTATTTTATCATCAATAGTTTTCGCAGCGCACGCGATTTTAGGTATTTTTTTTATACCTTGGATTAAATTTTTGGAGTTTTAGTAATGATCCCTAATTTGTTTGTAAATATAATATAGCCTATGTCACCCGGGGATAGCGTAGCTTGCCAACAGTGAAAGAATTTTTCAAATCGGTTCAGTAATTTATTTTATTTGTTATTTTATCATCAATAGTTTTCGCAGTGCACGCGATTTTAGGTATTTTTTTTATACCTTGGACTACATTATTGGAGTTTTAGTAATGATCCCTAATTTTTTTGTAAATATAATATACCCTATGTCACCCGGGGATAGCGTAGCTTGCCAACAGTGAAAGAATTTTTCAAATCGGTTCAGTAATTTCGGAGCCTCTTCATGCAAGCAAAAACCAATCTTATCTTTCCTCTTTATAATATTAGTCTAGATATTCATAAATATATTTATTATAAAATTAATTAGATATTTGCATATTATAAAAAGCGCAAGATTTTGCGCTGGAAGTTGCTTAATAAAATTGGGAGCTGGGTTGCCCTAAAAAGCGCTATATCTAGCTTCGAAAGCGCTAAAGTGGCAGACTTGTTGAGCCGAGCCGAGCGCCGGGGAAGTCCCGCAAACGAGAAAGCGAGCGAGAGAGCGAGCGAGGATATACCTCGTTCTCCGACGACCTCGTCCCTCTAATACCTAAAATCGCATTCTGCGCATCGGAAAGTGGGATGTTCCAATAAGAAAACAAATTAACAACTAGAAAACTTTGCCAACGGTTCAGTTTTTCGAAAGTCACAACGAGGTGAACGACAAGTGTTGACAGAAAAAAATTGTCGGTGCGTGTGTAGTGTATTACACTATACAGACAAAATATATATTATAGGAGTTACATCTGCTCTGTTGGTATTCTCCGCGGTGTGTAAGTATATTTGAAATATTTTTTGAAATACTTTTTTTCTGTCAAATCAAAGCCCAGTGTTCTAATACTTTTTAAACTCGTGATATCTTTCGAATGGAATGTCCGAATTGAATAATTCAAAAAGTTATATAAAGGTATTGAAGCAGTCTTGAATATTAAGTAATTTATTTTGATAAGGATGAATATCAAGATACAAATAAAGTGCCTGTTCTAGCGGCGGCATTTTAATTAATTTATTGAAATAAAAGGACACTTATTGTGGCATAACTATAATAGTTAGACATATGCTGTCGCGACACTTTTTGTAGATAATGATGTGTTCTGCAAAGTCGTAGTACATTATTTCATTCTATCATCAATAGTTTTCGCAGTGCTCGCGATTTTAGATATTTTTTACACCTTGGGTTACGTTATTGGAGTTTTAGTAAGGATCCCTAATTTTTTTGTAAACATAATATAGCCTATGTCACACGGGGATTGTGAAGCTTGCCAACAGTGAAAGAATTTTTCAAATCGGTTAAGTAGTTTTGGAGCCTCTTCAATGCAAACAAAGAATTTAATCTTTTCTCTTTATAATATTAGTATAGATATTCATATATATTTATTATAAAATTAATTAGATATTTGCATATTATAAAAAGCGCAAGATTTTGCGCTGGAAGTTGTTTAATAAAATTGGGAGCTGGATTGCCCTAAAAAGCGCTATATCTAGCTCCTAAAGCGCTAAATTGGCAGCTCTGGTGAGCCGAGCGCCGGGAAAGTCTCGTAAACGAGAAAGCTAGCGAGAGAGCGAGCGAGGATATACCGCGTCCTCAGACTACCTCATCCCTCTAATACCTAAAATTGCGTTCTGCGCATCGGAAAGTGCGATGTTCCGAGCCGCTATTAATGGAGGCAAACTTAAGTTTGCATCGAACTATAGCTCTGCTCTCCACGTGACAAGGCATCACTGCCTCTATTTGTGGTATGTGTAAAAAAAATATAAATAAATAAATAGAGTTTGTTGAGTAAACAAAAATAACAACAAGAAAACTTTGCCAACTGTTCAGTTTTTCGAAAGTCATAACAAAAGTGAACGACAACGAACAACAAAAGTGTTGACGTAAAAAATGGTCGGTGCGTGGGTAGCGTATTACATACACCATTAAAATGTACTTAACCTAACCAAATCATAATTTGCAGTAAACCTGCGAAAAATCGAAATGTGTGCTGGGACACATATTAGAAGTGAAACTTCAACGGACAAGTGGAAAAACGAATCGCAACGGACAAGTGGAAAAACGAATAGCAACGGATAAGTGGCAAAACGAATCGCAACGGACAAGTGGAAAAACGAATGGCAACGGATAAGTGGAAAAACGAATCGCAACGGACAAGTGGAAAAACGAATCGCAACGGACAAGTGGAAAATATTCAACTGACAAGTGATAAAATGAATCGCAACAAAATTTTAACTTGAAGTTTTACGGGCAGATTGTTAATGTACTTGTCCAATTTGAAAACCTGCCCGTAAAACTTCAAGTCAAAATTTTGTTGCGATTCATTTTATCACTTGTCAGTTGAATATTTTCCACTTGTCCGTTGCGATTCGTTTTTTAATTGCAGGAGAATCAGCAGACAGGCAGACGGCCCACTTGATGGAAAGCGGTTACCATCGCCTATTGACATTTGCAACACCAAAGGTGCTACAAATGCGCTGCTGCTCTTTTAAGGAAGACTGGAACCTGGTCCCTAATTCCGGAACACAACTCAAGGTGGTTGTGGGGACATACTTTAGACCAGGGGTGGTAGCCATCCAGTCCAGCAAATGCCCTATCACCTGGCTGTGGGTTGTTTAGTCGCCTCTTACGACAGGCCGCCCGGCCGCAGGAAATTGTATTCTTTCTCCGTTCCTGCACGGATAGTACCGGTTTCCATCAGGTAGGCCGCCTACCTGTTTGCCTATATTAAGCAATAACAAAAAAAAATCTCCAGCGTCCTACAGAATGTGTGCAAAGAATCTCGAATAACGACCGACCGGGCATATTTACGGGAATCGTGCCAATGTTATACATTATTTTTGGAATATTTTGTCGCCAATAAACAAAGTTGTAAGCTTACACTCAATATTTCGAAGATTGTTCGTGACATTCTAGAGCTGGCTCCAAATGCTTGTGTGAAATACATCTTATGCCCCTGACACACTTGCGTTGTGATGCTTCAACTAATCTATGCTAATATTATAAGAGGTAAATTTTTTGAGTTTGTTAGTTTGTAGGAAGTATTCTCTTGTACTACTGAACCGATTTTAGAAAGTTTTGCACCAGTAGAAAGCTACATTGTTCCTGAGTGAAATGGGCTATATTTGATTGTGATTAATAATATAAGTAAAAAATGTTGACGCCCAGTAAAGTAAGCACGGGTCAGCTAGTGAACTAATAAAGACATTACGCAGATGGAAAGAAATACTTTATTTTAGCCGTGGAGGAACGGATAAAGAAAATGAATTCCTGCGGCCTGGCGGCCAGTCGTAAGAGGCGACAAAACAATCCACGGCCGGGTATATTCCCGTCTGGATAACTACCACCCCTAGTCTAGGTCATGCTACAATAGCAACCTTGAGCTGTGTTCCGACATTAGTGGCCAGGTTTCAGCCCCATATACGAGTCCGGCAGCGCATTGGTACCACCTTTAGTGTTGCAAATATCTCGAGTTGACGGTAACCACCTTGCATCACAGTTGGGCCGTCAGCCTGTCTGCTGTACTCCTGCAATAAAAAAATACATCGTATGCCTCTAACACACCTGCGTTGTGATGCTTCAATTGATCTATACCTACTAATATTATAGAGGTAAATAAAAAAAAATATTAGCATTCGTCGCTTCTTCTCTATATAAACTATAAGTGTGCGAAATTTCATACTCCTCGGTCCGCGCAAATTTCGTAAAAAAGGGTACAAAGTTTTTGCTTCACGTATTAATATTGTTACGTGCGAGCGGGGTACGCACTAAGGATTGGAAGAAAACACCAGTCTTTAATTTAACGCTTTTATTGACTTACACAGCCGCACGTAATACCTCTCTGCAGGGTTGCCCCTCTACGCACAATTAACGACGCACTGTCCTAACGATAAGTTCTCTCACTCACAATACCGTCCCGATATTGCGTAGACCACCTCCTGCTACTGCAGTATTCACCTCCGATATTACAGCGTGTAGCTCGCTTCTGGTTCTCCCCTCGAACTACGCTACACACCTCCTTCACTTAACTGTCCACTAAACTTGTAAGTAAATTCACCACTTAACTCGTCACTGTCTCCTATTAACCTTCTCTTGCAACTCTTTATTATCTTACTTGTCGCTTCGCTGTCTTGAACTCAACTCAACTCTAAACTGCCCGGGACGCGCGCCTTACGCTGCTTATATACCCGGAAGAATATTCTAGAACCCATAATTTCGTTATTCTTTTATTTACTATCTGTCCCTTTCTAAACATCTGTCTATCTCCGTCTTTTCCTTCCCGAAACTTCTATTCTAGAACATTCGTTTATCATTCTATCCCTTTCTAACATCTATCTATCTCTTTCTTTTCATTCCCGAACTCTCTATTCTAGAACATTCGTTCATTGTCTATCCCTTTCTGAAATATATCCGTCCTTGTCTTTTCCTTCCAGAATTTTCTACCTTTTTCCAAAAGTCTTGCGACCGGTTTACGCTGCTGGAAAGTTCTACCCTCCGTCGCCACAATATATATTAGATTCGTGGCCAAATGACAAAAACGGGAGCTTCTACCGAGTTCTTTTTACGTTGTCAGATAAGCTCTTGGGCGATTTTCGAATAGTTGATTATTATACACACTTGACACAATTGTCTTTGCTTTTATCTACTTCAGTGATCACTTATTCTCATAATTATGTATATAAGCAATTAAAATGTCAAACAATTGACTTGAAGTGGTGGAAAGGGGGGCAACCTTGCGCAATATTGTTCATGTTTGCTTGTAGACATAAATAAATAAAATAAAAAAGCCTAAATAATCTTATATATATATATACTAGCTGTACCCGGCAGACGTTGTCCTGCCTGTGAAAGATAAAAATCTAGATCCCGATTCCAGCGTCATCTACCGGGACCAAATGTTAATCTAAACTATTCTCAAATCCACTTGAACAAACAAAAAAACGAATAGCAACGGATAAGTGGCAAAACGAATCGCAACGGACAAGTGGAAAAACGAATGGCAACGGATAAGTGGAAAAACGATTCGCAACGGACAAGTGGAAAAACGAATCGCAACGTACAAGTGGAAAACGAATCGCAACGGACAAGTGGAAAATCTTCAACTGACAAGTGATAAAATGAATCGCAACAAAATTTTGACTTGAAGTTTTACGGGCAGGTTTTCCAATTGGACAAGTACATTAACAATCTGCCCGTAAAACTTCAAGTTAAAATTTTGTTGCGATTCATTTTATCACTTGTCAGTTGAAGATTTTCCACTTGTCCGTTGCGATTCGTTTTCCACTTGTACGTTGCGATTCGTTTTTCCACTTGTCCGTTGCGAATCGTTTTTCCACTTATCCGTTGCCATTCGTTTTTCCACTTGTCCGTTGCGATTCGTTTTGCCACTTATCCGTTGCTATTCGTTTTTCCACTTGTCCGTTGCGATTCGTTTTTCCACTTGTCCGTTGAAGTTTCACTTCTAATATGTGTCCCAGCACACATTTCGATTTTTCGCAGGTTTACTGCAAATTATGATTTGGTTAGGTTAAGTACATTTTAATGGTGTATGTAATACGCTACCCACGCACCGACCATTTTTTACGTCAACACTTTTGTTGTTCGTTGTCGTTCACTTTTGTTATGACTTTCGAAAAACTGAACAGTTGGCAAAGTTTTCTTGTTGTTATTTTTGTTTACTCAACAAACTCTATTTATTTATTTATATTTTTTTTACACATACCACAAATAGAGGCAGTGATGCCTTGTCACGTGGAGAGCAGAGCTATAGTTCGATGCAAACTTAAGTTTGCCTCCATTAATAGCGGCTCGGAACATCGCACTTTCCGATGCGCAGAACGCAATTTTAGGTATTAGAGGGATGAGGTAGTCTGAGGACGCGGTATATCCTCGCTCGCTCTCTCGCTAGCTTTCTCGTTTACGAGACTTTCCCGGCGCTCGGCTCACCAGAGCTGCCAATTTAGCGCTTTAGGAGCTAGATATAGCGCTTTTTAGGGCAATCCAGCTCCCAATTTTATTAAACAACTTCCAGCGCAAAATCTTGCGCTTTTTATAATATGCAAATATCTAATTAATTTTATAATAAATATATATGAATATCTATACTAATATTATAAAGAGAAAAGATTAAATTCTTTGTTTGCATTGAAGAGGCTCCAAAACTACTTAACCGATTTGAAAAATTCTTTCACTGTTGGCAAGCTTCACAATCCCCGTGTGACATAGGCTATATTATGTTTACAAAAAAATTAGGGATCCTTACTAAAACTCCAATAACGTAACCCAAGGTGTAAAAAATATCTAAAATCGCGAGCACTGCGAAAACTATTGATGATAGAATGAAATAATGTACTACGACTTTGCAGAACACATCATTATCTACAAAAAGTGTCGCGACAGCATATGTCTAACTATTATAGTTATGCCACAATAAGTGTCCTTTTATTTCAATAAATTAATTAAAATGCCGCCGCTAGAACAGGCACTTTATTTGTATCTTGATATTCATCCTTATCAAAATAAATTACTTAATATTCAAGACTGCTTCAATACCTTTATATAACTTTTTGAATTATTCAATTCGGACATTCCATTCGAAAGATATCACGAGTTTAAAAAGTATTAGAACACTGGGCTTTGATTTGACAGAAAAAAAGTATTTCAAAAAATATTTCAAATATACTTACACACCGCGGAGAATACCAACAGAGCAGATGTAACTCCTATAATATATATTTTGTCTGTATAGTGTAATACACTACACACGCACCGACAATTTTTTTCTGTCAACACTTGTCGTTCACCTCGTTGTGACTTTCGAAAAACTGAACCGTTGGCAAAGTTTTCTAGTTGTTAATTTGTTTTCTTATTGGAACATCCCACTTTCCGATGCGCAGAATGCGATTTTAGGTATTAGAGGGACGAGGTCGTCGGAGAACGAGGTATATCCTCGCTCGCTTTCTCGTTTGCGGGACTTCCCCGGCGCTCGGCTCGGCTCACCAAGTCTGCCACTTTAGCGCTTTCGAAGCTAGATATAGCGCTTTTTAGGGCAACCCAGCTCCCAATTTTATTAAGCAACTTCCAGCGCAAAATCTTGCGCTTTTTATAATATGCAAATATCTAATTAATTTTATAATAAATATATTTATGAATATCTAGACTAATATTATAAAGAGGAAAGATAAGATTGGTTTTTGCTTGCATGAAGAGGCTCCGAAATTACTGAACCGATTTGAAAAATTCTTTCACTGTTGGCAAGCTACGCTATCCCCGGGTGACATAGGGTATATTATATTTACAAAAAAATTAGGGATCATTACTAAAACTCCAATAATGTAGTCCAAGGTATAAAAAAATACCTAAAATCGCGTGCGCTGCGAAAACTATTGATGATAAAATAACAAATAAAATAAATTACTGAACCGATTTGAAAAATTCTTTCACTGTTGGCAAGCTACGCTATCCCCGGGTGACATAGGCTATATTATATTTACAAAAAAATTAGGGATCATTACTAAAACTCCAAAAATTTTATCCAAGGTATAAAAAAAATACCTAAAATCGCGTGCGCTGCGAAAACTATTGATGATAAAATAAAATAATGTATTACGACTTTGTAGAACACATCATTATTTACAAAAAGTATCGCGACAACATATATCTAACTATTATAGTTATGCCACAATAAGCGTTTTTTTATTATAAAAAATTAATTAAAATGCCGCCGCTAGAAAAGGCTTTTTATTTGTATCTTGATATTAATCCTTATCAAAATAAATTACTTCATATTCAAGACTGCTTCAATACCTTTATATAACTTTTTGAATTATTCAATTCGGACATTCCATTCGAAAGATATAACGAGTTTAAAAATGTAAGAATTAGTGACGATGATCACGTGACTGTGACATCTTTTCGTGAGTCAAAACTCCATAAGACCCCCTCTATATAGAAGTTTCACTTCAAAAATTCATCAAAATCAGGCTCAGCGTTTAAAGAACACCTAAATTCTGGCCATCTACCTGGTTCAAATTAAAATCTAAATCATCCCAGTAGAAAATTATAAAAATACTAATATCGCTATTAAAAACAGGGGTTGATCGTAGAGGGTTGAAAATTTAGGGTTGTACCTATGTATTTTTAATGCTGTATCATAAAAAAATTATCTAAAAATTAAAAAAAAAAATTTAGGAGTGGACTACCCTTAAAATTTAGGGGGATGAAAAATAGATGTTGTCCGATTCTCAGACCTAGCCAATATGCACACAAAATTTCATTAGAATCGGTCAAGCCGTTTCGGAGGAGTATGGTAACTAACACTGTGACACGAGAATTTTCACAAAAACAAAATCACCAAAATCGTTCCAGGTGATTAGGTTTCTGGTCCCGATCTCAGCGCCACCTACCGGTTCCAATGAGATAAATAGTATCCTATGTCCGTCTCCTGGTTCTAAGCTACCTCCCCACAAATTTTCAGCCAAATCGGTACAGCCGTTCTTGAGTTATAAATAGTGTAACTAACACGACTTTCTGTATAAAAATATATAGGTAAAAAAATAATACAATGCTAAACTGGAAGAAAAATTGTTGGAATCAATGATATATGCAAGTTAGAATACTTATGGATGGCTTTTAAAATGTTGTGAGTGTCGCTATTAAAGTATGTGGTACAGCCAAAAATAAAACGGGCAAATGGGTGAAGAATGTTTTGTGGGATAAGGAAGTACAGGGCATAGTGAATGATAAAAGGAAAGCATGGGAAGATGTAGAAGATGCAGGTAGAAATCTATATAGAAGAATGAATGAAATAATGAAAGAAATAGTCAAAAGGAAAAAGAATGAACAGAAAGATGAGTTTGATGAAAGAATTTCCGAAGATTGCCAGGGTAATTAAAATTAAATATTTCTGAAAATTCATAAAAAGAGCCAGAGGGTAGACACTAAATTTTGGGTTCGATGTAATTAGAAATAAGAATGGATGCATTGTGAAAGAATAAGAATGTATAATAAACCGATGGAAAGAATTATTTGAAACAGGTATGTCAGGTGTAAACAGTATGATTGGTATAAGGGAGGAAAGAGAGGATAATAGCAGCAGGTAATGAAAATAGGTCGAGGAGATTAAGAGGATCCTAGAACCCGATTCCAGCGCCGCCTACCGGATCCAATTGTGAATGTAAACCATCCTGACCCACTCGAATTCACAAAACATTTTATCAAGATCGATTCAGGATTTAGGACGAGTTCAGACACATAAACACTAACGTTACAATTTTATGTATAAAGCTATAGTATAGATCAGTGTTTTTCAACCTGTGGCTCACGACCCCTACGGGGGTCGCATAGCCTTGCTCGGGGGGTCGCCAGCAAAAGGGAAAAAGCAATTTAAGTTTATACCATATATTTAGGAACTTTCTAAACAGCAGCTTTTTGCAGAGTATATATGCCGTAATAATGAATAAAGGTAACAAAATGGAGAAAGACATAAACATGACATTTAAATTACTAACTTTTTGTCTATGACCTAAAGGGGTCGCCAAAATGTTTCAATCTGTAAATGGGTCGCTTATTCAAAAAGATTGAAAAACATCGCTATAGATTAATAAAATCGTATGATTAAGAGGTTATTAACTTATTATACTTGTATTAGAACTGGTATGTATGTTAATTCTAAATCATAAAGTGGAGGTAAACATGTCTAGATAATGTTCATTGTAAATATTGTTAGCACGCCGCGCTATATGCGTGCTGCCCCGTAAAACGATGACAAACAAAACAGTTTAGTCAATGACCTCGCTCTGTGCGCGATAACGGATGGGCCGGCCGCACGCCTAGCCGATTTACTCGTACACTGCGGGTCATGGATAGTGGCTCATATAAGGTTTTGATACTTTTTTCATGTTTGCTCGAAAGATCCGCTTGATACAAGCGCCATACGTGGCAGAGCCATGCTGGAATAAATTTGTTGATTGGATAGATGATAAAAATAATGTATTTAATTTAAGTTGAAAGAAGATAAGAAAAAGAGTAGTAAAATAAGGCAAAAAAGATAAACTAACTTAAAAATAAGATTAAATACGAAAATAAACTAAGCAATAAGTGGTAAGACAATCCTATTAGATAGATAGATAACACTTAATTGCTCACCAAATATACAATTTCAAAAATGCACAATTACAATCTTGTCATGTTAGAAACAATAGGCGGCCTTATCGTTTAAAGGTTTTAGATCAAAATAATTTTGTTGCTATGTTTTTCTTAAGGTAGCACTTATCAAACGTCAAAAGCCAAATGCCAAAAGATTGACCGTGAACTTGACGTACCTTTGTTTATGAGAATTATATATAAATAAAGTTTATTTATTTCGAAAGTTTCTAATAAATGTATAAGAGAATAGATAGATAACACTTTATTGCTCACCAAAAAAACAAATACAAAACCAAAACGCATAATTACAACACTTCTTGGCAAAACAACAGGCTGCCTTATCGCTAAAAGCGATCTCTTCCAGGCAACATAGCTTAAAAGAAATTCTTAACTAATCTGGCGATGTAGGTGGAGCAGAAAAAGATAGGATGGTACAATTTAAATATACATACTTACACTACTTTATAAAGAAAGAAGAAGAAGAGAAGCATAATTGAGTTTGAAACCCAAGCGTGTAGCAAGTGCCATCCACAACAGTTGGCAGTTGGCTTACATTTACTGATTTTCTGTGAGAGCCCAAGATTAATGGCTCTAATTGTACATAAACAATGTATGTACTATGTAAAGCCGCTGATAAATGCGAGTCATTACAGTCGATTTGTTTGCGTTCAATTTAATCAATCGTATGAACTAACTATTGTATGGTTTGCTCTCACAACGGTATACAAATTTTAATAAAAAAAATGCAATTTTAAACTGAAAGTAATCGGTTTGTAGTGGGACCGAATTTTTACAGTGAAGTAACAAACGAATGGAAAGGATAAGTGGCAAAACGAGTCGCAACAAATTTTAACTTGAAGTTTTAGGGGCAGATTGTAATGTACTTGTCCAATTTGAAAACCTGCCCGTAAAACATGAAGTTAAAATTTTCTTGCGATTCGTTTTGCCACTTGTCCGTTGAAGTTTCACTTCTACTGTGTCCCAGCACACATTTCGATTTTTTGCAAGTTTACGGCAAATTATGATTTGGTTAGGTTAGGTGCATTTTAATGAATGCATTTTTTCCTGAAATTAGTGCGTTTAAACAAACAAACAGACAAACTCTTCAGCTTTATAATATTAGTAGGTATAGATTGGTGTGCAAATAAAAAAGGTATCTAAAGTTTCCTTTATTTGTTACAGCGCCGAGGCTCCATCGAACTTGGAAACGTTCGACGAGCAAGAGAACAGCATCGAGAATGAAGTATCAACCACCGATTTGAAAAACGACCTTGCAGTCAACGCTGATGGGGAAATTATTACGGACGTCGTGGTAGAAACATTCACTTATCCACCAAGAGTTGAGAAATACATCGAGCTACCAGAAGAAACCCATCGAGTGAAACGCCAAGCGCCGGAGAACAGCACGGATGTCCCTGATACTGCGCCAGAAGCACCTCAATTAGGCTCTAGCCTTGGTCCTAAAAGTGTTGATCCAGTAGTACCAAAGGATTATGTTAAAATGCTTGGTCTTAGAGTCGAGGAGTCTCAAAAAGAACCTAAAATCATTGAGGGTATGATTCCTAGTGTGCTTCGGGAAACTTTATTCACGTTGAGGTTGTTTGGTGAGAATCTTACGAATGATACTGTAATCGCGTTTACACATACACCGGCAGAATACGGGATGTCGTGTGATCATCTGCTAAATGGTGAATTTAAGGTAAGTAACGGCATTGCACGTTTACTTTCAAAAGCTTTTATTAAAATCCCAGACGAATCAAAGTATAGAGACGAAGCCTTCAACGAAAGCGTTAAATGAAGAGGAGCATTTATTAAAAACTTGTCACAGACACAGTATATGGTTGGAGTTTGTACAATGCGTTTAAAAATGTGAAAAAATCTGGGGGATAGTTCGGACCAAGACATTCGGAAAATGCAATTATTAGATTTTTGTCTGTTTGTCTATTAGAGCATCACGTAAAAACTACTGAACGGATTTAAATGAAACTCGAAACAGAGCCAGCTCATATTCCGGGGCGTAACTCTGGATAGTTTTTATCCCGATTAATGACGTCACGTCCCCCGTATAGAGTAGTAATCATAAGTCGCGCAAAATCCGTCGTTATAAGACATTCGCTCCGAAAGTACATTATGTAACACTTCGTTCGCAGTCATAACACGAGTGACTCCTTCGAGGGACGAACTCTATCCATTTGTAAATTAGACACGGCCTCATAGCAACATGCCCATCCATTCCTTTGAATTCTTAATTTATAAGCTTTATGGCTTCTATGAATTTGCATGAAATACAAACAAAAGAAAGAAGGGTTTATGACGTGTTACGGTGGCGTAAACAAAAAGATTAGCCAAGCAACAGATCACTTAAGTTCAAAGGGGTACTAAAACACCTGTAAAGGACCGTTTCGCAACAATATACTAACCGTTTACCTTCCCTCCCAAGACTTCGCAAGCACTTCGCGGCTACTACACTACACTTCGCTGCTAACCCTACATTGAGTTAGCGACCGATACGCCGCTCAAAGTCAGCAAGCGAACAATTAGACGCTCACTGTCTATTCGTCTAATGGTGACACGGCTTTAGTATGTAATCTTACATAAAATTAAATAAATAAACTACCCTATTAGTATCTTTACTATAAGCCAGAACTCAAGTGACTCTAACTTTCAGGTACAAGAAAGTTTCCACGACTCTGCAGTCTTAGAACTGGCAGCACCACCGCCGCTAGACGACTACTTATTCTACATTTGCACTAAGAACGGCAACACCGACCGCTTCATCCATCAAGGCAAGGAAAAATGGAAGATTCTGGCAACCCACAACAAGCTGTTGCCGCTTTGGGCGTCTTTGATCCTCATAGTTATTTTGCTGATGTTGGCCTCACTGTTCTCTGGCTTGAATCTAGGTCTTATGGCCTTGGACAGGACCGAGTTGAAGATTATAGCTAATACTGGAACAGAGAAAGAGAGGAAGTACGCAAGAGCCATAATGCCGGTCCGAGCTCATGGAAACTACCTCCTGTGTACGATTCTGCTGAGTAACGTTGCTGTTAATAGGTTAGTATTATAATAACCTACATACATCTATTACTAACTAGCTTCTGCCCGTGGATTCGTCCGCCTGGAATGGTTAAAAAAACAATAAAATAGAATAAAATGAAAATAGGTACACAAGGCACTAGTTAGGTAAATATATACAGGTAGACATAAGGCACACACTACACCTGCACTTCCTCCCAACACCAGCATGTAACAGATACACTCTACATTAGTATAAGTTTAGTGTTAAAATAAGAATAAATTAATATAATAAGTTATTTGTAAGGTACACCACAACACAACATACATTCAATAAATGTCACACACAATAACAAATAAGCGTGTACAATTTCTAAACTTTTTTCTAAAAAGGTTTAAAGGTTAAAAACCTTTTTATGCAAGCTTTTGAGATCTTGAATATCATGTAGCAGCAGAGTGCTAACCAAGACAAGTAAAACGAGCCCAAACACAACGGGTCTATCTTTTTTAGTACAGGTGTTCCTGTGGCCACCTTCCGACTCCATCATCAGCTCAGCTCCATGGTACCATATTATTGCATTGTCACGTTATATACAAATGCGTGCGAAATTTCAGCTCAATCGGAAACCGGGAAGTTGGTCAAATTTAACTTGCAAGATTTCACCCGAACTTACATACATTCATACATAGGTACATCCATTGCAAGTTAAATAAAAACTTGTAAAAAAGGGTACTGAACTAGAGTCCGGTCTGAGTCTTGTATCGGTGTGTATTTCTTGTAGCACATTTACGGTGATATTGGATGACCTTACGTCCGGGCTGGTTGCCGTGATTGGTTCCACTCTGGCCATCGTGTTCATAGCGGAGATCACACCGCAAGCCATCTGCGCGAGACACGGCCTGTTCGTCGGCGCTAAGAGTATATGGATTATGAAGGTAAGGCATACTCGCATACTCTAGACCAGGCATTCCCAAACTATTTTGGACAAGAGACCCCTTTTCCAAAATGAAGTGATGCCTCAGACCTCCATAACTTTAGAAATCCCTATGAAGTGCGACTATGAAGACGTAATTAAAACATGTATTGGCGCAACGAAAGATTTATTAAGACTGAAACATACATGACAATAGGGACCACACTACACCTATCTCTAGTTTTTTTCGTATTGATACAAAATACTTACCAATTTAAAAACTTGGTTAAGTGAGTAAACTTGACATCATTTTCTCATTAAAATTTAACAAAATAGTTAGACATAAAATTCAGTAACTATCAAGTGTAATTAATAATTATTAATACAAATTACGTAAAAACACTTAAGTAGGTACGTATTTTTGGAAAAAAAGACCACTTTTTTACACGGGACACAACTTATACAGTATCTTGAAAGTTTCAAATAAGAATTTTTGTTAATAGGGGTCGACTTTTAGATCTCATCGACCTCCAAAATCGGTTGACGTTTATGTTGACCCCTGGGAAACTCATTTCGACCCCAGGAGGTCGACATCGACCACTTTGGGAATCTCTGCTTTAAATCCTAGCTATCCAGGCGGGTAAATACCCCCCCCCCCTCCCCCTTTCAAAAGCCTCACGAAATGAATTAACGCACCTTTACCGAATTAATGTTACTAGTGGTCGCCCGTGATCTACACTGTTAGTTTGACTTTAACAATAAAGAAGAGTGTTTATGCGTGTAATAGTAAAATAATAATAATGTGAAATATTATTATCAAAGTTTATTACACTATAATTATTACAATAACAATATTAAATACAGCACAATAATACACAGAAATATTAGGACCACTACAAGAGTTGTCTCCACGCTTGTCAGGTGTCGAGCGGCAATTTGCCCTTAAAGAATATTGCGATTATCGAACAGTAATTATCGAACACAATATACTATGTGCCTCTTGTCCTACAGAGCTTTCGCTCTGTTCAACCGACTGGCTGGTTGTAGACTATCGTGGTAGATTGCTGATTATAGACTAGGTTGTAGATTAGCCCCCCTCTGCCCGAACACCGAGTATTTATAAGATCCTCGTAGTGCGTCTGCAGTGTGACCATCCTGTAATACTTTGGCGCCACTTCGCTTCCGGCATAACATCAACTTCCGGCATCCGTATAACTTCCAACTTCCGGTTACTCAATTTTCGATATCCGTTGGCTTGATAATAAATGCTTCTATGTTGGCATCCGGTTATACGACTTCCAATTAATACGTTAATAAATACTCTGTCCGGTTATTGACTACTTCCGTCATATGGTTACTTTACAAATACGATTCTAACACGTGTGTGTGTCAAAAACATGGTTGTGTTTGCAATGTTTTTTTAAAATTGATTTTATCTATTTTTTATGTGTAATTTTAAAAACAAATATCAGTTTTCTGCATTCATTTTTTATATAACTATAAGTGTGCGATATTTCCTACTCAAAAAGAAAGTGTTTGTTGTGTTTTTGTTTCACGTCTTAATATATAAATGAATATATGATTTAAAATGGTTTGTGGTGGCAGATCGTGATGGGAATATGCGCCCCACTGGCTTGGCCCACCAGCAAGCTGCTGGATTATTTCTTGGGCGAGGAGATCGGCACGCATTACAACAGGGAGAGGCTGAAGGAGTTGGTCAGGGTGAGTTTCTCTTTCTCCACTTGATATTCACAATATTTCATCACAATATTAATAGAATTACAGAGTAAACTCTATATAACGACACTGTAAGAACTGTGCATTTATGACGTTATAGAGAGTTGTCGTTAAATGGGGGGAGAAGTCTGTTATTTTGGTCTATCGTCTTTTGCTGCACTGCATTGTCCGCGATAATCTAGATATCTTAAAAAAATCCTTTGAATTTGTTCTACTTTCGGATTCTAAACTTGAGATGCGTATGATACTTAGATCAAAGTTCTTTGATATTCTATCTTGTCTTAGAAGATCGTTTAGACATGTAAAACCTTATTATTGGTTTTAATTAATTCATGTTAAGCTTAGTGATTATGTCCTCTTTTCAAATTTCCTTTTTTACATGTTTCTATATTTTATAAACGTAACATTTATTAACATGCTGGTAGTATTGTTTCTTGTACACGTGCAAGTGGTAGTCGACTTTAAAGTGACGGACATTTTCATTCCGCAACTGAACATCGGTAGGAATTATCGGTTGTGATTTACTGTAATATAATTGGCAGGTAACAGACCACGTAAACGACTTGGACAGGGAAGAAGTGAACATAATCTCGGGCGCATTGGATCTTCGCAAGAAACCCGTGAAGGATGTGATGACGAAGCTCAAGGACTGCTTCATGCTGCCCATCAACAGTGTCCTGGACTTTGAGACGATGTCGGAGATCGTTAAGTCGGGTGAGTGAGCCGAGCGATCGAAGAGAGCGCACTCGTTTTTGGATATTGATCTTATTTATACACATTATTAAATACTATGATATGCCCGCCACTTCGTCCACGCTAGACTTGAAATTCCCGCGGGATTCCTGGGACACAAAGTATCGTAGCGTTTAAAATATAATGTAAGCTTTAGTGAAAACTGTTAGGGTTAGGCTAATTTTTATGCCTCCGGACAACTATAGACCGCTCCCGGGAAAATGACCGTGGGATTCCCGGGATAAAAAAATATGACAAATTTTATTACCTACAATTTATACACTACATAACGACGTCTGTTTTTCGCTTTTTCTGTTTGTTCAGGATTCACGTAAAAACTACTGGGCCAATTTCGATTTCGTAATTCTTAGACCTTTTATCCTGGCAATCCCGCGGGAATTTATCTGGGAATGACTTAAGATGGCCAGATAAATGAAAATTCGAATTCTAATCTAATTTCTTCACTGATCCATAGCAAATTTTGTTTTATAAAACTAGCTTCCGCCCGCGATTTCGTTCGCGAGGAATAGTCTAAAAAAAAGTAAGTTAAAAAATCCCCGCGATTTTGAAACATTCTTCATTGGTGCTCCGCTCCTATTGGTTTTAGCGTGATGGTGCCTATAACCTTCCTCGATAAATGGGCTATCTAACAGTAATTTTTTTTCAATTCAGTCCAGTAATTCCTGAGATTAGCGCGTTCAAGCAATCAAACAAAGAAACAAACTTATCAGCTTTATATATTATATATATAAGATAACAATCTCTCACCGACACCACATCCTGTCAAAATCTCCGCTTCTATTATGTTACGTTGCAGATAAATTACTTTCAGTCTGTTATAAGCTGTCTAAGTAATTAAAGCTTTCGAACTATCCCACGGGAACTCTTTAATTTTTCGGGATCAAAAGTATCCTATATGTTGACCAGGGATATAAGCTACCACCATATAAAATTTCATGTAAATCGGTCCAGTCGTTTCGGAGATTAGCCGGTACAAACAGACAGACAGAGAAACAAAAAATTTGAAAAAATCTAAATTCGTTTTATTTCACTACTTACATCCCCCTGACTCGGTTTTTAGCATTTTTTTCGACCTCTACAGTTTTATTATATGTATAGATGTGTGATTTTTTTTATATCGGTAATCCTCCGAAATTTTCCTGGAAGAGGTTTGAAGTTGTTCGGGTGCATAAATATTAGCTTATTCGGACACAGTTTTCACTAAAATGATAGCTTATATTCTGTGTCCCCGGGAATCCCGCAAGAATTTCAAATCAAGCGTGAACGTAGTCGCGGGTATATCCTAGTCGTTAATAAGAATTTGGATCAGTATGAAGTATTAATGTAACTATATACCACTTTCCATCAGGCTACTCCCGCATCCCTGTATACGAGGGCAGCCGTGGTAACATAGTCACGGTGCTGTTCATCAAGGACCTGGCCTTCGTGGACCCTGATGACAACACTCCGCTGAGGACCCTCTGCCAGTACTACCAGAACCCATGCAACTTCGTCTTTGAGGATGTCACCCTGGACGTGATGCTGAAGCAGTTCAAGGAGGGTGAGTGCTGGATTCATTAAAATTAAAATTTTCAATATATAGCTAAATTAGTTTTGAACTTTTTTGCGTTTATATTAGTTTATGTATTTTTACAAGACTTCTCAACTTGAAATGTAGTATATTATATTTTATATAGTATTAATAATCTTAATATATATAAATCTCCTGTCACGATGTTTGTCCGCGATGGACTCCTAAACTACTCAACCGATTTTAATCAAATTTGCACACCGTGTGCAGTTTGATCCAACTTAGAAGATAGGATAATTTTTATACCGTTGGAACCGGTAGGTGGCGCTGAGATCGGGTTCTAGAATCCTCTTAACAACGGGGAGCGATTTTGTTTTTGTGTGTTTGAGTGGGTCCCCGGATGGTTTAGATTCACAATTGGACCCGGTAGGTGGCGCTGGGATCGGGTTCTAGAATCCTCCTAATCACCGGGAGCGATTTTGGTGATTTTGTTTTTGTGTATTTGAGTGGGTGTCCCCGGATGGTTTAAATCCACAATTGGAACCGGTAGGTGGCGCTGGGATCGGGTTCTAAATTTTATTTCTTCAGGGCAGGACAACGTCTGTCGGGACCGCTAGTTAATAATATGGCAAGAGACCCGACGGTATGAGTTTAATTCCCTGGACCTTGGGAAGGCCGCTTGCGTGGGACGTTACCTGTGTCGACACACTGGCGCCTTCTCATCTCCAGGAGTCCAAAGTTGGGGCTGGTCGCATTGCCACTTCTGCCGGAAATCTCAAACGCCTAAAATCTGCAAACCTTGGAACAGGTTACATATTTGAGCCGTTTGGGGTGGAAACTTTAGGCCCATGGGGGCCATGTGCCCACAAATTACTTAAAAAGACTAAAAAACTTCTCTTCGACACAACAAGAGACCGGAAGGCTGGAGCTTACCTCGCTCAAAGGATTAGCCTCTCTATCCAGCGAGGTAATGCTGCCAGCCTTCTAGGTACACTGCCCACCGACAGTGGTCTGGTGGGGTTGGACGGGCTTTGATATAGGTTTTTTTTTGTAAGCTAGGTTCATTTTTAGGATTGTCTTAATATTTATTACTTAGTTTATTTTTGTATTTAATCTTATTTTTAAGTTAGTTTAGCTTTTTTATTGATCAAATAAATAATAGTTGGTAAAATATAAAAAACAAAAAAAAATATGTTTAATATGAATATTTACTGTTATAATATTGTTTAATAATTTTAGTTTTATATTAAGTACATGCCCATAAAAATATATGAAAAGTATTCGTTTTTTACTTATCTGCTGACAGTACACTATTAATAGACCCCCCAGGGGTCCATATGGACTACTTTGGGGACGTATTTGTGCGTACAGATTTCCGTGCAGAATTTTCAGAAATAGTTTCTTAATATATAAAGCTATAAATTGATGTCACACTCATCTTTTTACAACTGGGCCCAAGAATATGAAAACTTATCCGTCTCCTTTGCAAAGCATAGTAATTTTTAAAAATAAAATTAGTGTGGTACTTTACCATCTTCTTTTTCTTTTCTTCTTCGTTACGGTGCCAGTATGTCTGGCTACCCTTTCTCTCATGCATAGGAGCGGTAGGCAGGCTAAGTTATCACTTCTGTCCGGCGTCCCGAGACGCAAACATTTTTTTTTAAACCGCCAGCGCCTCAGGCTTGTTCCGATTGTGAATTCAAACTATTCCGGGACCCACTCAAGCACACTCACATACACAAAAGTTCATCAAAATCAGTCAAACCATTCTTAACTTTGAGCCAGACTAAAGAAAAGCAATTGATTTATTTAAATTAATTTATTTAAATTAATTATTATTATTTAAATTATTATTTATAAATAATATTATTTTATAAATATTATTATTATTATTTTATAAATATTATTATTTAAATTAATTAAATATATTTAAATAAATCAATTGCTTTTCTTTAGTCTGGCTCAAAGTTAAGAATGGTTTGACTGATTTTGATGAACTTTTGTGTATGTGAGTGTGCTTGAGTGGGTCCCGGAATAGTTTGAATTCACAATCGGAACAAGCCTGAGGCGCTGGCGGTTTAAAAAAAAATGTTTGCGTCTCGGGACGCCGGACAGAAGTGATAACTTAGCCTGCCTACCGCTCCTATGCATGAGAGAAAGGGTAGCCAGACATACTGGCACCGTAACGAGTTGTGTAACGAAGCGGTTTACACTCCCATAAGAAGTTATCACTTCAATATCCTTTGTGTGTGTCCCGGGATGGCTTAGATTCATAAATAGAACAAGTTGGTGGCGCCTAAATCGGTTTTCAAGAATTATTTTGTGTGTTTTTGAGTCGGTCCCGGAATGGTATAAATTCACAGTTGGAAGTCGGTGGCGCTGAAATCGGTTTTTAAAATATTCTTTGTGTACGTCCCGGGATGGTTTAGATTCACAAATAGAACAAGTTGGTGGCGCCTAAATCGGTTTTCAAGAATTATTTTGTGTGTTTTTGAGTCGGTCCCGGAATGGTATAAATTCACAGTTGGAAGTCGGTGGCGCTGAAATCAGTTTTTAAAATATTCTTTGTGTACATCCCGGGATGGTTTAGATTCACAAATAGAACAAGTTGGTGGCGCCTAAATCGGTTTTCAAGAATTATTTTGTGTGTTTTTGAGTCGGTCCCGGAATGGTATAAATTCACAGTTGGAAGTCGGTGGCGCTGAAATCGGTTTTTAAAATATTCTTTGTGTACATCCCGGGATGGTTTAGATTCACAAATAGAACAAGTTGGTGGCGCTTAAATCGGATTCCAAGAATTAGTTTGTGTGTGTTTGAGTGGGTCCCGGAATGTTTTAAATTCACAGTTGGAACAAGTCAGTGGCGCTGAAATCGGATTTTTGATTATGTATTTCTTCCGGGCGTAGAACGTTTGCCGCGCCCATACTAGTCTTTGAACAAAAAATATTTTGTATGAAAATTACACGAAAAACCGTATCGCGATACGTTTGTTGGCAGTATACCAATTAATATACGCACGTGCTCTCAATCATGATCTTAAACGGTTATAAATAATATAACGTATAAATAAACATGTCTGTATGTGCCAGGGTGGGATTTGGGCACAACATCAGACGATTTTCATTAAGTCCACCTTCCAAGACGCTGTACTAGCATCGTTGGCATGTAAACAGTCTGTCAATTTATTTTTCATTTCCCATATTCCGAAAGTATGCTTGGAGTTACCTAATCACAGGGATGAAAACTAATTTTCTTCCCTGCGAAAAACGATTAACATAGTAATTGTAACAATATGGTGGCCAGGATCGAACCCGCTCCCTTTGAGTTTGGAACGCGTACCGCTACCACGATCGACCGTTGTATAGGTGGTAGCTAATGGCCTGAATGCCCGCTATATTCGAGCGTTCGTGTTAAACACACGAAAACGCTCGCCGGTGTCCTTAGTGGCGGCCGGCTGCCGCGGTGGCTGAAGCGGGCATGTTTGCGTCGTGTGTCGTCGTGCACGCTCGGTCCGGGCGTGCACTGAGAACGTAGATAAACTAATTTAAATGTATCTAAACGCTAACGAATGTGCCTAATGCCGAGTCGCCTACATGTTTAAACTAGTTCGTGATCGTTGAACGCAATAGAGCGTCTTCGCGCGTACTTCGACAAAATGTTATTGAATAGTTTAAAAAAACAATATTATTTAAAGAAATGTTTAACAGACGGACATAATAATATTTTCTTAAGTTTTCGCGACTTGTACACATAATAAAACTACGTTTTAACGGTTTTAAGCGCGGTAATTTATTTGATTTAGGTTTATCCGACGTTTCGGCCGCTTTTCAGTGGCCGTGGTCACGGAAGACAAAGATGACATTTGTCCAACGTGTATTGTCAAAGTTTTTATTCAGCCTACCGCCAACTTGTCATCTTTGTCTTCCGTGACCACGGCCACTGAAAAGCGGCCGAAACGTCGGATAAACCTAAATCAAATAAATTACCGCGCTTAAAACCGTTAAATCGTAGTTTTATTATTAGACGGACATAATGTTTCAAACACACGAAATGATCCTCCATAAATCTAATTTTCATAACTAAGTCCGTCCCTGCGCTGTGTAAGGTCGTGTCTTTATTAGACGAGCAGTAAGCGGCTGACTCTGAGCGACGTGTGGGCCGCCAACTCAAGGTTGAGTAAGTAGCAGCGAGTTCTTGGCGGGAAGTGAAAGGGGACGCTGTGCTGAAAGAAAGAAAAAAAATATTTGAAGAAATAGGGACGTAATATTTCCTTAAGTTTTCGCGACTTGTACACATAATAAAACTACGTTTTAACGGTTTTAAGCGCGGTAATTTATTTGATTTAGATTTATCCGACGTTTATTCCGAAATAGGGACGTACTTAGATTGCTGACATGAATCTTAAAAACAAAAACATATTTTGAGAATTTTCGCCGCATTTTCGGCAAACGAGGTTTGCACTGGCCTTATTGCTGCGCTGGCATAATATCCGACACAACGCGGATTCCTGGCGTTATAATAAAACGACAAGATTATTTTGTGAATTTAATTCAAAAACAATTTAATTTGTAAATCCTTATTATAATATGTATTATAAATGTGAAAGTAACTCTGTCTGTCTGTTCCATTTTCACTAAATAAGCTACTGGACCGATTTGGCTTAAACTCAGTATATATATATATATATATATATATATATATATATATATATATATATTCGATGCCGAGGATGAACATAGAATACTCTACCCGAAAAATGGTTTCCGGGATAAAAAATATTTTTCTCTGCATGTAACGACTGTACGGACTGTACGGAACGACTATTGGACCGATTTGGCTGAAATTTTTATACCGAGGGTGGCCAAGGCATACCTTTCATCCCGGATAATGGGATAGATTTATGTAACAATTATCCTGGAAACACAAATAAGAATACGTCTCGGGACGCCCGACAGAAGTGATAACTTAAACTAATCTAAGTTGAACTATTGGAATTGTTTAACTTGAGAAAAGCTTAGGTTATTACTTAAATATTATGTATATTAATATTATGTATACCTTTCCTAACATTATCATGTTAGGAAAGGTTATTTACTAATAAAATCTTTTATTGATTATAGAATATATTTTATTCTTAGTTACAATTCTTGAATATGTACATTAGAATTTTGTGTATGTACATCACTAGTAGGAGGAGGAGCACGCCTACCGCTGCCGTATGTGTGAGAGAAAGGGAAGTTAGACAGACTGGCACCGTAACGCGTTACGTAACGAAGCGGTTTATCCTCCCATAAGAAGTGATTCGCTCACTGTCCGTGTAATGGAGACGCGGCCTAAGCGTGCGCGGGCGCACGTGCGCTCCACATAACCGCGCCGCGACGTAACCTTGCCGCGGCGGCGTGTACTTTTTAACGATCCTACAAGCATTTGGCAACAGCCGCTGAATTTTCCGTTGTTGTTTTCGCGAATTATATAACTTTGGAATGGGTTTTTTTATGATTTATTATTTTGTTTTTTTTGCGAACGTAAGAAGATGGCCACCATCTGCCGGTTTTATTTTATTTAATATATGCCCTCGACTTCGTGTATGCTTGACTTGAAATTACCGCGGGATTCCTGAGAGTGCCGCAGTATTAAAAAAGAAATTAAGTTATCATCTTTAGTAAAAAGGTGTCTAAATCAACCAATTTTTATGCACCCGAACTACTTCAGACTACTCCCGGAAAAATTGATTTTGGTGATTTTGTTTTTGTGTGTTTGAGTGGGTGGTTTAAATCCACAATTGGAACCGGTAGGTGGCGCTGGGATGGGGTCCTAGATTTTTATTTTTTCAGAGCAAGACAACGTCTGCTGGGACCGCTAGTTTACATTAAATTAGTCAAGGGGCCTCTACGTGTTGGCCTTTCCATGGCCTCACGCCAAGCCCTCCAAATGTCCAGGCCATTTTTATAGCCCGTGGTGTTGAAAGACATATAATAATAATAATAATAATATTTTTAATGGCCCGTGGTCTTCAAAGACATACATGTATAATAATAAAAAATATATAAATAAATATTTTTTTTCTTTCTCTCTTAATGTTTTTTCCTGGTTTTTTTACGAAAAATTGCATACCTAGTAACTCTTGTTTTACTCAATCAATCAATCATTTATTTGCTCAAAAACATGGTGTATACATGGATCATATTATGTTACTATTAGGTTTCACATGTTTTTGCCGGTCAGGCATGCAAATTGTACATATATGTATCAAAATTATACATGTCAATTGAAAATTATAATAATTAATACAATACTATTTTTTTCCTATAGAAATGTTTTATGTCAATAATAATTATTTATTTATGTATTTTGGCTCTTATATATACTGTTTTAAGAACAGACGAGCGTGCGTGACAAGAGCTATGAATGTCGAGGAAGCAAGTGAGGTGTGTAAGAATAAGCCCGAATGGCGCTCTGTTGTTCGTGCCTACCCCGCAAGGGACCTGGCGTGAAGTTATGTATGTATGTAATAACTTTTGTTTTTATTATAATTTTCGACAGGCCACAAAGGGCACATGGCGTTCGTGCAGCGCATCGAGGAGGGCGACGGCGACCCGGTGTACGAGACCGTCGGCCTGGTCACCCTGGAGGACGTCATCGAGGAGATGATCCAGGCCGAGATCGTCGACGAGACCGACGTCATCAGTGAGTGTTGCCCTCCTTTCAAATGGCTGTATTTCTTTTCTAAAGACTTTTTTGAAGTGAAACTTCATTAAAAAAAATATATACCGTCACATTTTTCGGTTACGCGCCATCTTGTTTTCTTCATATTTCTGGTAGGGGCTTTATTTATCTAACCAATTTCTGTAAAGTTGCACATAGTAGATCATTTTTCGAAAAATAAGGTCATAAAGAAGTTTCGCTTGTTACGTGTGTACACTAGTTATTGATTGCTTAGTTAGAATTCTTGAATATGTACATTATTAGTATAATTATTTAATCTAATTACCGAAATACAGCTAGCTGTGTGGGTTAGAGTGTAATAGGAGGAGGCTGCCTAGCGCTTCCGTATGCGTGAGAGAAAGGGAAGCCAGGCGGACTGGCGCGTAACGCGTTACGTAACAGGCATTAGTCTTCTTTTTCCTCTTCCAGGCGACAATCGTACCAAGAAGCGGCTCACGCGCCCCATCAACAAGTTCCAGGACCTGGCCGCGTTCGTCGGCCACCAGGAGCACCAGCGCGTGCACGTCTCGCCGCAACTCATACTGGCCACCTTCCAGTTCTTGAACACAAGTCAGTGGTCTATTGGATGCTTTTGTTAAATACGGTCTAAATTGTATTGTTACGTGCGTGCGGGGGTACGCACTTTTCACATTGGAAAGAAACACCATTATTTTTCAGCTATACGCTCTTATTGACATATATGCTGTACGTTGTTTTTTAAGTCTTGCAAAGCTTGTAACGAATTTATGGAGATGATGTTGCAGCATAAAATTTCGGTACGTCATGTCTCTATATTTATAACTGTAATAATATTTTTCTATCCTTTTATTGTGTCTATGTCTTATTAAATATTAATTCTTCAAAAGTCATTCTGTAACATACTTCTGTATAAAACTTGTAAAAAAAAGAACTTAAGATATAAATAGAATAAGAAATATAAAGAAAAACAATTTTTAGCTAAACGTGTTGCTGGGGAGTTTGTTGCCGCTTCTTCTCCTTAACAGCAACAACACGTTGCGAAGCGGTGTACATAGACTAGGAAGTAAAATTAAATTATAACCTGTATGTACGTACGACCTTCAAAAAATCTTCTGTAGTGGGACTTATTTAAATAAAAACTTTTGAATTTGACTCCAAATAATTGGGAGGAGGTGAAAGGAGAGAGAGATCAGCATGGGTACGTTCCCTTATTCCGGAATCATATAGAGTGGTGGATTGTTCTCTCCAGGCGTGGACCCGTTCCGCCCGGAGATGATCTCGGAGACGGTCCTCCGGCGTCTCCTGAAGCAGGACGTGATCCAGCACATCAAGCTAAGGGGAGACGAGGACAAGAACGACCCCAAGAAGTACGTCTTCCAGGAGGGCAAGCCGGTGAGTGCTGCGTCCATAGCTTGTTTCGATGTTGCCGATTGCAAAATCAACTTTTAAATAAATATATATTAAAAGTAACAATAAAACTATCTTACGGTTTTTAGCGCGGTAATTTATTTGATTTTGGTTTATCTGACGTTTCGGCCGCTTTTCACTGGCCGTGGTCACGGACGACAAAGATGACATTTGTCCAACGAGTGTTGTTAAAGTTTTATTTAGCCTACCGCCAACTGTATCATGTTAATTTTTTTTTAAATAATACAATTTATTAAAACTATTATAAAATTACATTGTATTCAAATACAATGTAAGAAAACTTAACTTATTTGTGTTGTATTCTACCCATAGTCCCTCATGACTATTTTAATTATTTACTTTTAATTTTATTTATGGATATTATTTACTCTATGGGAGCCTAATCTAATTTACCACCGCTTCGCAACATGTTGTGGCTTGAAGAGAAGAAGCGGTGCAAGAAGCTCTTCAGCAAACAAACATGTCTAGCTCTAAAAAATTTATATAATATTAAAATTGGTGAGAGGAAAAATAAAAAATTCATAGATAGATTAGATAGACTACACTTTATTGGACACCAAAACATATATAAACAGAAATAGAAAAAATATAAGATATAGTAAAAACAGTTTTATCGCTAAATTGGCAGAAATTAATGGATTTTTAGTAGTGACGGTGGTGCACTTTATAAGTAACTAGCTGTACCCGGCAGACGTTGTGTTGCCTTTAAAAATAACCAATTCTTAATCTAAACCATTCTCGAATCTACTTGAAAAAAAACCCACAAAAAGTTTCATCAAAATCGGTCCCACCATTAAAGAGGTGTTCAGCGGCGCCACCTACCGGGCCCAATCGTGAATCTAATCCATCCCGGGATACACTTGAACACATGCGAAAATAATTTCACCTAAATCCTGGAACCCGATTGCAGCGCCATCTATCTGGTTCAAATTTGAATCAAAACTACCCCGGGACCCACTTGAACACATACAGAAATAATTGACCTAAATCAATGAAAATGAGTTTAAATGCAGCCCCCAAAGCCAGAAATCGGCCGGGAAATTAAACGAATAGCTAGACTGGTGTTGCGACTGATGTTTTTTTTAATGATAATTTTCAAAAACAATTCCAAAACTGTACTTATTTCAGCAGACAGGCAGACGGCCCACTAGATGGAAAACGATTATCATCGCCTATGGACATTTGCAACACCATAGGTGCTACAAATGCGCTGCTGCTCTCTTAAGGGAGACTGGAACCTGGTCACTGATGCCGGAACACAACTCAAGGTTGTTATGGCGACATACTTTAGACCAGGGGTTGTAGCCATCAAATCTGGCAAATACCCTACCACCTGGCCGTGGGTTGTTTTGTCGCCTCTTGCGCCAGGCCGCCCCAACGCAGGAAATTGTATTCTTTCTCCGTTCCTGCACGAATAGAGGCACTTGTGGTATAATAAATTAATTGTGGAGATCCTGGAGACCATGAATCTGGGATTGTGATATCTATTCCTCATTCCAGGTGGACTACTTCGTTCTGATCCTGGAAGGCCGCGTGGAGGTCACCGTCGGAAGGGAGAACCTGGTCTTCGAGGCTGGACCCTTCACGTACTTCGGAGTGCAGGCCCTCACCCAGAACGTTGGTCTTGGTAAGTTTGCGAACCCCATTTTTGGAATCCGTGGGCATTTTGGCACAATCGGAACCCTAAGTATAACTATAGTAATATTTTTCTTTACTTTTATTGTGTCTATGTCTTATTGAATACTAGCTGCGCCCCGCGGTCTCTCCCGCGTGGTGATTGAAAATCGTCATAATTCCAAAATAAAATAACATTTCTAAAATAAAAGTAGCCCAAGTTACTCCTTATTACATCAGCTGCCTGCCAATAAAAGTCCCATCAAAATCGGTCCAGCCATTTCAGAGATTAGCCGTAACAAACAGACAGACAGACAAAAATTTTAAAAAATGTTTTGTACCGTATATATATATATTCATATGCATGTAGTAAAAAGCGGTTATTTCAATATTACAAACAGACACTCCAATTTTATTTATATGTATAGATGCACTGTTTGCTACAACTCTTCAAAAGTCATTCTGTAACATACTTCTGTATAAAACTTATAAGAAAAAGAACGTGAGATATAAATAGAATAAGAGAAATATAAAGAAAATCAATTTTTAGCTAGACGTGTTGCCGGGGAGTTTTTTGCCGCTTCTTCTCCTTAACAGCAACAACACGTTGCGAAGCGGTGTACATAGACTAGGAAGTAAAATTAACTTTTAACCTATATGTATGACCTTCAAAGAGTGGAACTTATTTTGAATAAAAACATTTGAATTTGAATTTAAGTGCGCGTGTATTCGCCACCACGACGCTGTCGCACTTTTGTTGTCTAGCGGGCGACAGTCGTGGTGACTTCGTTCGCATAGAAATTCATTGAATCGTAGAGCGGCGGGGGTGATGTCCACACAAGCGGTTATGCTTTGTGGAACCTCTTGACATGGGCTTCAAGAGATGTCTTGCTGTGTAGATTCACTATAAAAAAAATTGTTAAAGTAAATGGTTTTACATGATACATGATAATTTTAAGTAACATTTACCTAGACTGAAAGAGCGTGGGTACGAACCCTGGCTGTAACACGTATATCACTTGGACAGTTTTCTGACCTAATGTGCATATTATTGCAAACAGCGCGTGGTAACGATGAAGGAAAATAATCGTGATGAAATTAGCACATCGAGATAACCGATGTGTCAAACCCGCCGATCCGCCTTGGACTAGCGTGGCGGGTATATTGTCCGTTCCCCCCTATAATGGGTGGCCGAGCCCAGCAGTGGGACAGATCATGACGTCTATTTCTCTATAGTACTGTTAAGAGCTAAAGGACTCGAATTAAAATAAATGGCGTTGGAATTACTATAGAGTTTATTAGAACTGTAAAAACACGTATTAATCAAGTACACAATAAAACTGGATGCAACCAGTTCACACTGCACGATTCAATGCAATCGAACACGTGCAAAGTCCGTCACTATGTCGCTAATCGAAAGTACTTCACACGTCTTAATCGTATTGTAGTCGTCGATTGACTGCCCACCCCTCCATTCGGGCATTGTTTTATACTCAATTGTATAATAGAACAAAGGATCGCGTTCGCCGAGTTAATCCCGAACACCTGCCAGCTTCGACGGCGATAAAACAAGGATTAAGTCGTTCGACACTAATTACAGCCATAAAATAAGTACGATAACAATAGATGTTTTTAAAGTTAAAACACGGTGTAATAAAGGAAATAGTTTTTACAACATGCCAGATGTGCGGCCTTTGTAACAGTACAACAACAACAATACACTTTTATTTTATTGTACACCAACTTAAAACAGTGACACATTAACATATCTGAAAATTAGTAGGTAGTGGTACAATGGGCGGTCTTATTGCTTAAAGCAATCTCTTCCAGGCAACCTTTGGATGGACAAGGATCTTAATTAAAAGAAATTGTTGGCGTGTAGCTTAAGACTAAACTAAAGATAATATATATATATAATATAATGTATAATAAGATACTTACATATTTAGCAATACATATAGATACATACATTCACATATATATATAAATAGTACGTAATTTCCCCCATAGGACGGTATTTGAAATAAATTTTATATCAGTTTATGTGTATTTTAATATTATTGATAGGTGAGACCCCGGCGCCGGCCAGTTTGGGCTCCCTCCAGAACCTGAACATGGACTCCATGCTCCGGCACACGTTCGTCCCGGACTACTCCGTGCGCGCCATCGCCGAGCTGTACTATCTCACCATCAAGAGGTTAGTAAGACCTGAATATAACGTCTAGGACGAGAAGTTTCTTATCGCACGTTACTCGGCGCATGAGAGCTAGACGAAAAAGTAGTGTAACCGAAAAGAAAAATGGTGACCGCTGTATATTAACATATAATTTCGAACTTATGTTCAATGAAATACAACCTATATTAAGATCCATTCGTGTAATCTACGCTGTTTTGAAAATAGGTCTTGTAATTGCCCTTATTACTATACAATTTCTTCGATGGCCTCAGATGGTCTCCAATGGCCTCGGATGGTCTCCGATGGCCTCCGATGGTCCCCAATGGCCTTCGATAGTCTTCGAAGTTCGTTCCAACCAGATGTCCCAAAAACACTTCATTAGTTTAATTTATTTGTTTTATATATTTCAGATCAATATACTTGGCGGCGAAACGTGCCACCCTGATGGAGAAGGGGGTACTTAATAAGGGAGGCACCAACGAACAAATCGAACCTGAGGTCGATAAGGTACGTCGACATTTAATGCTTTAAAAGTTTCGTTGTGAAAACAAATGTTTTTCTAAATTGACACAAACAGATGTAAATGAATTCTTAGGTGAATAATAATTAGACTCACTCACACTCTCACACAACATTTGTAAATGAGTTCTTAAGTGAATAATAATTACACACACTCACACTCTCACACAACGTTTGTAAATGAGTTCTTAGGTGAATAATAATTACACACACTCACACAACATTTGTAAATGAGTTCTTAGGTGAATAATAATTACACACACTCACACAACATTTGTAAATGAGTTCTTAGGTGAATAATAATTACACACACTCACACTCTCACACAACATTTGTAAATGAGTTCTTAGGTGAATAATAATTACACACACACACTCTCACACAACATTTGTAAATGAGTTCTTAGGTGAATAATAATTACACACACACACTCTCACACAACATTTGTAAATGAGTTCTTAGGTGAATAATAATTACACACACACACACTCTCACACAACATTTGTAAATGAGTTCTTAGGTGAATAATAATTACACACACTCACACTCTCACACAACATTTGTAAATGAATTCTTAGGTGAATAATAATTACACACACACACTCTCACACAACATTTGTAAATGAGTTCTTAGGTGAATAATAATTACACACACACACTCTCACACAACATTTGTAAATGAGTTCTTAGGTGAATAATAATTACACACACACACTCTCACACAAAATTTGTAAATGAGTTCTTAGATGAACAATAATTACACACACTCGCACTCTCATACAACATATATGTAAATGAATTTTTATAGGCAAGTCTGAATAGATTGCGTTTTGTTCACAGCTGTTGCGTGAAGGCGATCGAATCGAAGAACTCAGTGAACTTAGTGAACCTGAAACCAAACCGGTAAGTGTACATAAATCAGCTGAAAACACATTGTATATCACAAAGCTAAGGAAGTTAGGCTTCTGTTATGTGTGATATACGACAGACCACTCTGGGGTCGATACCAGACACCCAGACCCCACTAAATATAATATGACCACTACAGGTAAATCAAATAAATCACAAAAGTGCGTCCGTCATTGCGAATTGTTGCATGACGTCATAATATATAGCAACCTTAATATTTTCTCAAGATTTCGCGACTTGTATACATAGTAAAACTACGTTTTAACGGTTTTAAGCGTGGTAATTTATTTGATTTTGGTTAGTCCGACTTTCGGCCACTTTTCAGGAAGACAAAGATGTCAAGTGTCAATGAGTATTGTCAAAGTTTTATTTTGCCTACCGCCAACTTGTTCATTTTAATTATTTAGTTTTAATTATGTTAATGGTTATTGGTGCGGCGGTTAATGGACTGTATTGGGGCGGCAAACGTCTTTTGGGAAATGGAATCTGGGTTACCTGGATATGACGGCTGCTGAAGGCTTCGTGGCAAGCGGCGTATGCGCGCGGGGGTGGGGGGAGGATCGGGGGAGGATGACGTTTCACCGCCAGGTGGCGTTACCAGTTATTATTTACTCTATCGGAGCCTCAACATGTTGTCAAGCGGTGGTAAATTAGATTAGGCTCCCATAGAGTAAATAATAACCATAAACAAAATTAAAACTAAATAATTAAAATGAACAAGTTGACGGTAGGCTAGATAAAACTTAAACAACACACGCTGGACAAATGTCATCTTTGTCGTCCGTGACCACGGCCACTGAAAAGCGGCCGGAACGTCGGAATAACCAAAATCAAATAAATTACCGCGCTTGAAACCGTTAAAACATAGTTTTATTAAAACTAACACTTGTTTTAGACCCCAAGAAATCTCTCTCTCTTTTCTTTCATCATTTCCCAATTAATTGGGGTCGGCACAATATGTTTTTTCCTTCCACACTCCTCTATTCTGACATGCATCTTCTGTCACACCACATATCATCATATCATCCTTCGCACAATCCATCCATCTTATAGTTTAACATTCTTTTTCTCACGTGACTTTCATCCCTCCACGTTATATGCCCATACCAACTTAATCTTCTTCCTCTCTAATATTTGAGTATAATTAGTGGTTTTTGAAACAATTATAACTGCACTCTAGCTCGTACATTTTATTAATATTTTACAAGGCGGACTGTTTTCTGTGTTTAAATCTGTATTTTAATTATGTAAATATGTTCTCACGCTGCGTAGAATTCGGAAGTGCCTAAAATAAGATATTAGGAAAGGTTTGTATGATAATTTTTCTCTTCACTGTATCTAGTAACAATTTGAGTGTTTGAGTGGGTGAGAATAAAAAAATGTGTGCGTCTCGGGTCGCATGACAGAAGTGGTAACTTGCTTGAGAGAAAGGAAAGCCAGACAGACTGGCGCCGTAACGCGTTACGTAACGAAGTGGTTTACCCTCCCATAAGAAGTTATCACTTCAAAAAGACACCCCCTCTACTCACTTGTAAGTGAGTGCGTTAGTAGATGCATACACTTCTACTCACCTATACGCATACAAGTGAGCAGACACACGCCCTCACTTATGAGTGAGCAGAAGCACTCACTCACTCATAAGTTAGTGAGCAGAAGCACTCACTCACTCATAAGTTAGTGAGCAGAAGCACTCACTCACTCATAAGTTAGTGAGCAGAAGCACTCACTCATGAGTGAGTGAACAGACACACGCACTCACTCATGAATGAGTGAGTTAATAGATACTCACTCACACATTTTGTCATATTGACTCAATGTGAAAGTTTACGATTACTGCTTTAACAAAAACAACACTTGTTAAATATATTAATATTTTTGCAGTTCGTACCATCGTCAGCGAGTCCCCACACGAACGCGACCTTCAAGAGCGCAGACAGGGAAGAGCACACGAATAATCCAGAGGAAGAGAAACTGCTGAAGAAATAACACACGTGGAAGCTGGCAACACTGCCGGGCTATGGAAAAGAAAGTAATTTTGTCTATGTATTAATATTACGCATTTTATATGAACAAAAACACGTAACTTAGTTTTTTTTATGTCGCGCAGTAGAATTAATGAGAACTAGGGAGGCCTAACATTTTTTGAAATAGAGTTGATACTTCCTAGTATACTATTTTATATGAAATAACGTAACTTTTTTGTTTTAGTCACCACAACAGAGGCCATGACAAAAAGAGAGGCCGAATTAAATTAAATTTTTTAATAGATTTAATACCAGATCATTTTTATATTAAATAACAAATGTAATTTTCGTTTATATTTTCTTAAGTTTTCGTGACTAGTACATACATAATAAAACTGCGTTTTAACTATTTTAAGCGCTGTTGATTATGGCTTAAAACCGTTAAAACGTATTTTTATTATGTGATTTTGGTTTCTTTATATCATAACAATAGAGGCCATGAGTAATATTGAGGCCAAATTTTTTTAATAGGTAGATTTCATTGTATTTTTTATATAACATAACAAAAGTCATTTTGATTTCTTTGTATCACAACAATAGAGGCCATGAGAACTAAGGAGGCCTAGTAAAAAAAAATCTGTATGGTACTTGCCTTAAAATGCGTAAGTTTTTGTCAAATGACTGCAGAACTCGAAAAAAATCCGTTATTTTCCGGTCCTTTTTAACACTTATGAACACTGACCTCTATTTACCCCTGGACTGGCTTCTGCATATAAATAAATGACAAGCATATTTCTATGTCAGATTGAAGCGCCCCTTGCGGCTGTCTCTGTAACTAATATTAGGTCTGACATATAACAATTTAGTTCATCGAAATTGTCGCACTCGGCGCCTTGACAATCAGCGCCAAAATGGCGCCAATAGAGGTGGGTAGCTATTGTAAAACCAGCTAATTTTAGAAAACCAACTAATTCTTAAAAGTCAGTTAAATTGTAAAAGCCAGCTTATTTGTAAAAGCCAGCCAATTTGTAAAAGCCAGCTAATTTGTAAAAACTAACAAATTTTTACAAGCCAGTTAAATTGTAAAGGCCAGATAATTTGTAAAAAAAGCCACCTAATTAGCGAAAAAAAATCACTGTTAACAGCCATGTGGCTTAATTGATTATCGTAAAATAACAAGACAAGTTGTTAAGAAAATTAGCGGTTGGCTTTTAAAATAGCCACGGCTACGGTATCAGCCACTAAGCACGCTGGCTAATGGTTGTCAAATAAAACCGACTGCTGACAAGTTTACAGCTAAGCCGTCAACCGTCGGCTTTCGGCGAGTCATTCACACGTTAGCGTAACAGCCGTTGTGTAGTTTTTTAGATGGCTGATGGGCAACTATTAGCCGGATGGCTGTTTTTGGTATTTTAGATGGTTACCCACTGCCACAGCAGCCTGCCCAGTGGATATTATATATATTAGATATGGTTATACCACTTTCGTATTCAACGACACTAGTTTCGCAACACGTGGATTCGTCCGCACATTCCTTCGTAAAATCAAGTGCCTTAATATACCTGAATTTTATATACATATATAAGAGTAAAAGTAACTTTTTTTCTTTTTCATTCTTTAAAAATATTTAACAATGACAAATTTAAAATTATTATTAAGTCTTAATTCGTATTGTATTTATGTAATAATGTTAAATAATTGTTTTTTTGCTTAGAAATACTAATTAAGTAGAATATTATTAATAATTGTAACGTTAAGGTGTTTGTCTGTTGGCAAAGTTGAATTTAAAAAATATATTTTCAATATAAATAGCTGTGACCGCCATTTTGCTTGCGTGGGATTTTGGTGGGAACCTGGGTCACCGGTAGTGCTAAATTCCTGCCTTCTGGTGGCCTGTCGTATGAGGCGACAAAACAACCCACAGCCCGGTGGTAGGGTATTTGTCAGTCTGGCTGGCTACCACACCTGGTCAAGGGTATGCCGTCATAACAACCTCGTGTTGTGTTCCGGCGTTAGAAGCCAGGTTCCAGTCTTCCTTTAGAGAGCACATTGGTAGTACATTTGATGTTCCAAATGCCCATAGGCGACGGTAACCGCTTTCCATCAGGCGGGTCGTCTGCCCGTGATCGAGAAACAAAAAACAGTAGGATACACGATAAGCTCATGGCTAGCCGTTTAAGCCGATACCCTGTATTCGCGTGGTATACGAATGGTATACCATTCCGATCATCGTATACTCCGATCATCGTATACTTCGATCATGGTATACCATTCCGATCATCGTATACTCCGATCATCGTATACTCCGATCATGGTATACTCCGATCATGGTATACTCCGATCATCGTATACTCCGATCATGGTATACTCCGATCATGGTATACTCCGATCGAGCCGACCCTGAGAGCAATGATCAAGATAATGATTCCAACTTGGCTCTATGCTGAAGTCCTATGTAGAAGGGAACAAACTCACTTTGATATTTATATATTAAAGTCTATTTCAAATAGGAAGATATGGCTGACACTTTCACACAACGAACGTAACTTGTAGCGTTATCGTAAATATTCATAAGAAATACATATTAATTTTAATTGTATGAAAATACATTTAATTCTGTTAATCACGAGACTTTCGATGTATTTATGTAATTTCTCCCATACCGTCGTATTTGAAACAGACTATGATGGTACAATACGCGCAAAACTTAAATGCGCTTCGAGTGAAGTTAGTTCCGTGTGAATGCGCAGGTCCAGCACATTGTTAACGTTTATTACTTACTCCTTACGGTGTGTGTGCGAAAGAGATGGCATGCCGGTCCGCATAGCGGGTGAGCGAGAGCGCAATACCCGTCTGTAAGCCTTACAACTTGTTCTCGCAATGACGCGTACGAACTTCAAGAGTGCATTTCAAGTTTTACTCGTACTATAAATATAGGGCATTTCTATCACTAATTTTTTTTTGTAACAAATAGGATTTTTATTAGTAGTCGTAGTGTTTTAGGAAATATATAAATAATGATGTAATTTAAATATTTATTTGGTGTTTAGTGTCAAAGAAGAATACTAAGGAATCGCTTACTAAAATACGTAAATAAGCTTCTTTAGTATTCCTCTTTAATTGTATTTGTAGTTTTGGTATGTTGCTTTTATGTTTATGTAAAGTGAATTGATTATTATTAAAATATAGTTAAAATTAAGTTTTCATTTTCATACTATCTGGCGTTTAGTAAAGTTGCTAAAACAGTATACGCGCTAAGCAATTCTTGCTCGTGAGCGTTATGGCGGCGTCTCACTTGGCTCAGGGCGCGTTCCCACTATGTCGTAACGGTTAATTTATCGTTGGACGACTGTCGTCTCTAGCTGTTTCCATTATAACTATTGTTTGTCGTCAATTTTTTTTATCGTTTAGTGACTATTGTATCTAGCTGTTCCCATTGGATCGCGACGACATTTTATCGTTTCGCGGTATTGCTCTGTCGTTTACACGTCATTAGCAAGCTACAAATCTACAGTCGCCTCTATGTTCTCTTGGAAATCAGTAGTGCGTTTATGCTCCTGAGTTTAATGGAAGAAGACGAAATTTGAATAATGTATTATTTTTGAAAAGAAGGAAGATAAAGCAAGTAATCGTGGCTACGATAGATTTGCCGTCACGATTTAGTCGTCGTCGATTTTTTATCGTTAGTAGTAATACTGTCGTACTAGCTGTTCCCACTGTCATGACAATCTGTCGTTACTGCAAAAAATGCCGAAGACGACAGTAAGTCGTGTCGTTCTATATGTGAACACCTCCATTTAAACATATAAGCCACGACACTTAAAACTACACGATTATCTGTCGTCACGACAAAGTGGGAACTCGCCCTTAGCGTATTTGACCAACATTTGATGTATTGGCAAATATCACAAACATGTGTTACAAGATGTCCACCACAGTGATAATCAGAACCATATTATATATTAACATTACATAGACCAGTGTTCCGCAAACTTTTTGTGTTTGAGGTACATGTAGAAAAACGAAAATTTTTGAAGGCACACCACAAAGAAAAATTATTAATTTTTAAGTAATATTAAACAACATTTATTTATTTATCATCGAAATAATATTTATTATTAATCAACAAACCTAAAGTTTAAATTGCAGCATAACCTTATTTTTCCGAGGCACACCGTACACCAGTGTGTCGCGGTACATACTTTACGGAACACTGACATAGACAATCCTCATAGATAATATTTTTTGTCGATTTATCAGATGATTCGACTTATAATTAAATTAACATTTTCTACAGGTTAGTTAATTTTATAAGCCCACTAAATTATCGTCTAGATAATTTATTGCATCAGTGACTAATTAATTATTAGAATTGTTTTTTGTGATTCTGGCAACACTATGATGTAATTGCAAGTTATAGCAATGACGCAATGTTATTGTTTCGTAGGGTAACATTTTATATTGTTCTTTAGTATCTCGCAAAGCCCAAAATGCTCCGTCTGCCGTTCCACATGGCGGTCACGATCGTGATGCGAAAACGTCACTAGTGACGTCATTATTTTCGAACACATAGCTGGCTTAAAGGCCTAGTTGCCAAGCCATAAATGCATTAAAAAAAACGAACACACAGCGCTCACAATGACCTATGTCAAGAGGTGGGTCGAAGTGGGCGTTGACCACAGAGCATTAATTCTCTATCGATTGACATTGAAAAAGGCGCGATTTTCAAATCAACCAATGACATTTGTGTGTTTCGTCGTTAATGGCATCAACGCTCTATAATCCGTTCCACTAGAGTTTTCGATTTTAACGCCCGCATGAAAGTGGAACGGAATGGAATCGGGATCTTTAACGTTGTCGTTGTGAGTCTCTTATGGAACGTAGCCTGTGCAACTGGTAAAATGAGATGACCGAGGAGGCCGAACACATCCGATTCTTAACGAACATTTCCCGAACTAGTTTTGAACAGGATAAGTGAGGGAATGACGCTCACCGCCTCACCGCTTCAAATGTACTGCCCCGGTTTAAACCATACAAATGTCCTCGCCTCATTTGAAGTGGTACATTGTACTAGTTCAGTACAAAATGTCATGTTACTCTTATAAACTCATTTTGAAATCATGTACTGCCCAACACTAGCACCCACTGTTGTTTAAAGTTTTTGAAGGAGTTTTTGGAGCGAGAACTGAAAGGAGATGTTGTGCTGCGCAGTTTTATTTTCTAGAAATGTGTAAAATTACTCAAAAATGAACAATAGTTGTAGGATATTGATAGTTTTTGAGTAGTAATTATGTGTTTTGTGAGAAATGTGAACTGTATAGTCAAATGTGGTCTTTTGAGTTGTCACAAGAACTCCGTTGAATGGCACACTCGCTGATTACCTACAGTTCAGCTGTGCTACACATAGGCTTAAGAAAATGAAGAAAGTATATTGTAAACCACGATCTGGCTTAAAGGCCCAGCTGCCAAGCCATGAACCTAAAAAAATAAAATAAAGAGTTTTGAATTTTAAATTTCGAACGTTAAAGAATTGGACTTATTTTGACACATGTTACATGAAATTCTAAAATTATATACACATATGTAAGTAAAAATAGTTAAAATGTATGTATTTTCTACTGTTTCTATAGCGTTAGTTGTTGTTCTGAAGGATAGTATGTAATATTTCATAAGGAAGTGCCTTCTCCCTATAGGCTATGTACATATGATATAAATGTATGACAGGATTTATTTGTACGTAGCCTTAAACTTAATTATGGTGCTTATATTAACTTGAAATAATGGACATATGATCTACATCAGTAACTTGCTAACTTCACTCATTATTAAACCAAGGAAAAAGGGGGATACTATCGGACGAAGTGGCGGACTTGACCTTGGGCCGTCCTTGAGCGTTCGGACCTTTGATGGAAATCTAGATGTTTTAAACCCGTACACTCACTTTTCGGTACATATAACGAATTATAATGTTTTAATCGTATATATACCCATTTCATACAAATCCTATAAACAGAGCGAGACAACAACATTAAACAAATACCACGTGTTAACATTGCGAGGGCGCGACGCAGACTGTCGCAATCGCAACCCGCAACGCACATATATGTGCTAGCGTACGGGTGGGTTCAGTGTTGCCAACTCTCGTTAAAGAAAATGCGTTATGTCAACTCCTAAAGAGCGCTAGGTTGGCATGTATTTTGGAAAGTTCTAAACACACAGTAAGAACATAAAATATAAATTTAATTTAATAAAAGTATTTGTTTTTTTGACGATAACATTCTAATGTGCGTTGATAATATTTCAGTAAAGAAGTGCGTTTACTGTAATGCCGAGAGACAACGGTGTATGTTTATAAGATGTGACTCCCAATCACAACTTACGGACGCATACGATAGTTTGATTGCCTTTTAACTAACCAATGAATGACGGTATTACCGTCTCTTTCTAACACGCCTTCAAGGCCATAAGTGAAAATAGTACGGATATAATTTTCCTAGTTACTTTAGTTTCTGAAGCCTAGTTTTTATTTGGAGGCTATGGTATTTAGAGTACCGGAGTGAAGTTAGCAACAGATCATATCAAACACTGCCTTGAAATTTATATAGTACTTAAGATGCAATTCTCTATTCTATTGTAGATTAATGCCAGGTTTCTAGAGTCTGACTAATGAAAGTATAGACCGAAAAAGCGCGGCAAATTTAAGAAAATTAGGATGGCAAGTCCAATTTAACATAGAGTATTTATACAAGACGTAAACAATTTCTTTTAAATTTGACTTCAATGTTTTTCATTGCTCTTTCTCGATTTCGGAAATCATGCAACACAATAACCGCACTTCACTCTGATGGTTTTATTCATGTTTTAAGCTCGTACATTAGCAGTAAAACACGAGTACACCGAAATATCAAGAATGACAATAACGACTGTTTTGGTAAAATGACATTGACATTTGTATAAACATTGCCATGTAAAAAAAGTTATCCTGAACGAGGAATAAATGAAGCTCATATTTTTTGTTTTTCTATTTAGAATTTTAATTTTCTAATTAACTTCGGGCGAGTTCCTTTAGTATTTCACAAAATGCTCCGTCTGCCGTTCCTCATGGCGACCACCTTCGCTATGGTCATGGAGAAAAGTCACTAATGACGTCATCATTTTCGATCATACAGCGTTCACAACGACCCATGTCAAGAGGTGGGTCGAAGTGGGCGTTAACCACAGAGCATCAATTCTACATTTAAAAAAAGCGCCGATTTTCAAATCGGCCAATGACCTTTGTGTATTTCGTCGTTAATGCCATCAACTCTCAATAATCTGTTCCACTAGAGTTTATGATTGTAACACGCGCAGCAAGTAGAACGGGAAAAATCGCTGTCGTTGTGAGTCTCTTGTGGAACGCGTTCGTTGGAGCCTTTATACTTAAAATTAAATAAAATGTTTTTTAATTACAAGCTTTTGAGATTCTGGATATCACGTAGCAGCAGAGTGCTAGCCAAGACAAGTGAAACGAGTCCAAACACGACGGGTCTATCTTGTTTAGTACAGGAGTTCCTATGGCCACATCCCGATTCCATCATCAGATCAGCTCCATGGTACCATATTATTGCAATGTCACGCGATATAAATATGCGTGCAAAATTACAGGTCAATAGAAAACCGGGAAGTTGGTCAAATTTAACTTGCAAGATTCCACCCGAACTTACATACATAACATCCATTGCAAGTTAAATGAAAGCTTGTACAAAATGTGTTTTCTTTCGTTAGTCAGAACACAATATAGAAGGGGTTAACTAACTAGTTATAAAATGAGGTTTTAATCAGAAAAGTTAAAGTAATGTACAAATACATTATATTAATTATAATATGTATTTTTGGATATATTTAAATATAATCAGGCAGATTTAATGTAGTATCTAATAAGCTTGAAAGCAGATGGCGCTGTGTACTTTGGTAGTTGTATCAAAATAATGTTATTTCGTTGTAAATGGAAATGAAAGAATTTTAAATGAGCTTTTTCATCATATTTCTGTTAGTTTTATTTATTTACCCGTTATTCCTATTGTTACTGAGAAAGGTGACAATGAAATTGAGATGATAAAAAGACAGTTTTTACTTTAGTCGTAGCAGAGATATGAGAACCTTTTAAACATAAAAAGGCGGCGTTAACTTTCAACGCCTGTGGAAAGTATGTATGAGGAACTGTCTGATCTGGTGCCAACGCCTCACTTTTACCACCGCACTGCTCGCCAGCGACTGGATATTCACCCCCATTTCCATGAGCTCCCACGCTCAACTACGCAACGGTTCTCCAGAACATTTATACCGCGTCAACAATGATCTGGAGAGAACTTCCCGCCGAGGTTTTGACATGGGGTTCTTTAAGAAGGGCGTTATAAAATTTCTTAGAGGTCGGCAACGCGTTGGCGACACCCCTGTTGTTGCAAACGTCCATAGGCGACGGTAATCACTTTCCATCAGGTGGGCCGTCTGCCTGTTTGCCTGCTTCAGGCTATAAAAAAATACTAGCTGAGCCCGCGGCTTCGGTGATGGAAAATTGTTATTTTTGGATAATTCACACTATATCTTTATAAACACAGCATACTATTGCTAGCGTTATCGCTCCCGATGGATGCGTGCCGTTTCCTAGTGACGGCCCAGAGAGTGCGTAAATCGGTCAGCATTTTCCCTCGCCTCAAAAGAAAAAAGAGAGCGGCAGTATATACCTTTGGTATTACAAATGTCCATCGGCGATGCTTACCGCCTTTAGTAAGGTGGACTGCCCGCTGAAACAAAACCAGAACGCACTTTTTAACGCCTTTTGAAATGGCTATATGTGAATCGCCCCTCATAGAGCATTTTTTCAACAAGAAAATTTCATATAAAAAATTTAAAAACTTCGTTTAAAAAAACCGACTTCAAAAACTAAAAAACTGAAATGTATAAAATAACTGGTTTTTGGCGGGAACTGAAAGGTGATGTTGTGCTGTGCAGTTTTATTTTCTAAAAATGTGTAAAATTACTCTAAAATGAACAATAGTTGTAGGATATTGATAGTTTTTGAGTAGTGATTATGTGTTTTGTGAGAAATGTGAACTGTATAGTCAAATGTGGCCTTTTGAGTTATCACAAGAACTCCGTTGAATGGCATTAGCTGATTACCTACAGTTCAGCTGTGCTGCACATAGGCTTAAGAAAATGAAGAAACTAAATGTATATTATAAACTAAGATCTGGCTTAAAGGCCTAGCTGCCAAGCCATAAACCTAAATATATATAATATAAAATAACTTGCTAATAAATATTAATATATATTATCTAAAACATCTTAAAGTCGGTGCTTAGTAATTTTTAAAATATAGTAATTTTTATGTTTTGCTTTGCACCGACTTCAAGATGTTTTAGATAATATATATTAATATTTATTAGCAAGTTATTTTATACATTTTAGTTTTTGAAGTCGGTTTTTTTAAACGAAGTTTTTAAATTTTATTTGTTACTTTTTAGTGTCAAGCTATGTATGGGTGGACCTACGAATGGTGCCGCGCTTCTTAAAAAATATAGGTCCCAAGAACCGGGAACAAAAAAATGATCGTAAAATGAAAACTACTAGGCCAAACTATGTCAAATTTTTAGGGGACCACATGGCAGCTATTCCGCGTCGAACAAAAAAAGAATCACGTAAATCGAATCATAAATCTCAGAGTAATCGGTGTACATATGGAACGGAGTGAAAATTATTTTCATGAAAAATGTTCATAAAATGAAAACTACTGGGCCAAACTATGTAAAATTTTTAGGGGACCACATGGCAGCTATTCTGCGTTGAACAAAAAAAGAATCACGTAAATCGGATCATAAATGACGGAGTAATCGGCGTACATATGGAACGGAGTGAAAATTATTTCCATGAAAAATGTTCATAAAATGAAAACTACTGGGCTAAACTATGTAAAATTTTTAGGGGACCAATTGGAAGCTATTCCGCGTCGAACAAAAAAGAATCACGTAAATCGGATCATAAATGACGGAGTAATCGGCGAACATACATAAAAAATAAAAGCAACAAAAAAAAAAGATCCCGACGAATTGAGAACCTCCTCCTTTTTTCGAAGTCGGTTAAAAAGAAACTGCCTAAATATAGTTCGCTATCGAGAGCTCGCGCATTACCGCATATTGAAAGATAACATTCACAGATTTTGCTTACAAATCTGTATTTATAGAATAAAAATTATAAACTCAGAACAATAACTCATGAGGTTTTATTTAATAAAACTTCAAAATCCAGTAGAAAAAATTAAGTTTTATTAATACTTTAAAAAAAAATTGTCAACTTGAAATTTTCAACGTCTCATCTCTCTATATAGTGTATCATCTATGGTCTCATCACAAAATTTTTGTTTTGTAAAATTGCTTCAGTAATTTTCTTTATATTATATTGCACTATTCAAATATTCGTGGTAAATCTCATTTGATTCAAGCCTGGAAATAAATTAAATTATGAACATAGTAAAAACTCAATCCAGCGATACATTCACAATTTCGAACGCAGATTATCAGCAGAGAACTTCCGAACGATACAAAAAATGCAAACTTCTAAACGAAATCCAGCATATTGATATTTTCGGGAAGAGTTACGAGGATAGAATACGCGAGAAGATCTATGGAACTTCTTGCAGCATCTCTGTTACTTCTATTTCGCCGAGTAGAAGAGATGTTGAATCAAGTGGGACGAATAGCGACAGTTCGCTAAAAAATATTGAAAGTAAATTGAGCCGATTATCGATTACAACAAAGATTTCTGGGCTGTATCCAGGTATTATTGTTATTTACTTTTCTATGCGTGCAATATTCTGACAAAAATTAATTATAGTCTATAAATTTATTTGTACAATACGGTACATGACAAATGAAAATGAAAAATATAGGCTGATTTTAATATATATCGTAGATTAAGATCTAAATATGACAAAAATAAATTGTTTTAACTAAAATATTAAATGTTAATTGATATTTTTGAGAAATAAAATTGTTATATTGCAGCCATTAGCCACGTGACAATGAACGCCGATCAGAGCGCGTGACGTCATAGTGTGCAAAACACAAGAAGTTATCAATGACTTCTCAAATAACACTTCAATTAAACAGATGTTTGTTTTGCACACTGTAACGTCATGCGAGACGCCATGACGCGTTTTTGTGACGAAATGTCAAAATATTTATAAAATTGCTAAATTAAATATGTTAATGTTGTTTTTTTGCTGAAATTTTAAATTTATTGGTTAAAATAGACCATAAGGCTCAAAATAAACCTGTTTCTCAAAAATTGTCAACTACCGAATTGGTTCAAGATCCCAATCACCCCAGACTTCGTGATTTTAGGAAAACTTCTTCACAGAACGGAACTCTTAACGAGTCTGGGAAGATGTTTGGCTCATTGGAAAATATTATACTTGATAATATATACATATATATATAAAATTCAGCCTTCCTAAAATGACGTAAGATCCCACTTTTAAAAAAAAGTGTCTGTCAAAAGTTATGACCCACTAGAAGTGTCTGGCAACTGTATACCTTTCTTTATAACAATATCATATATGACATATGTAAAAACTAGCCTTGCTACTTTGACATAAGTTAGCTTGGTTTTTTTTCCACCTTTGATACCTGCTACCTTTAAAACGTAGTACACGTAAGTCTGGGGTGACTGGGACCTCACTCTAAACGGCAAAATATAGAACTACAGCCGCCATGTTGAAATTTCATACGAATTAGTTGCCAGTACTAAAAAAAAGTTGTTTATTCACTAAAGGCGTTATTTTAACCCTTAAAATAAGACGCGTTTCACCACACTAAGTAACTTTAACCTTATCGCAGAAGGGATCCGAGCTTTATAATATATGATTATGTTGATTTAATGTGATAATATTGTTACGTGCGAGCGGGGGTACGTACTTGGCATTGGAAGGAAACACCAGTTTTTTTAACTAAATGCTTTTTATTAACTTACACAGCCGTACGTGATTCTTCTCCGCAGGGTTGCCCCTAAACGCACGACTAACGACCCGCTGTCCCGATGATAAGATGTCCCACTCGCAATACCGTCGCCGATATTGCGTAGACCGCCTCCTGCTACTACGGTGTTCACCTCCGAGTTTACCTTCCTTTTAAACTTTGCTAAACTCTCCTACTACTTCTCCTGCTGAATTGCCCAGTAAATTTCATTCCAACTCTTTCGTATCGCACTTGCCGTTTCGCTGTCTTGAACTGAACTCAACTGCCCGGTAGGCGCACCTTACGCTGTTTATATACGCCGAAGAATCTTCTGGAACCCATAATTTCGATCTTCTTTTATTTACTATCTATCCCTTTCAAAACAGATGTTTAAAAAGGGAGTAAGATAGATATCTGTATATCTGTCTTTTCCTTCCCGAACTTTCGTTCATCATCTATCCCTTTCTAACATCAATCTATCTCTGTCTTTTCCTTCCCGAACCTGCTATTCTAGAACTTTCGTTCATCGTCTATCCCTTTCCAAAATGTATCTGTCCTCGTCTTTTCCTTCCAGAATCTTCTACCTTTTTCTAAAGCTTCTTAAACCAATTACATTGGTCCAGCATCACTCGCCATAATATATTCAAATGTCTTTGATGATTATTCATAGAATGGCAACACCTTAGTAGTTTTATATACTGAGGAGTTTTTGGCGGGAACTGAAAGGAGACGTTGTGCTGTGCAGTTTTATTTTCTAAAAATGTGTATAATTACTCTAAAATGAACAATAGTTGCAGGATATTGATAGTTTTTGAGTAGAAATTATGTGTTTTTGTGAGAAATGTGAACTGTATAGTCAGATGTGATCTTTCGAGTTTTCACAAGAACTCCATTGAATGGCGTCGGTTTTAGCCTGCAATACAACTGCGCTACTATATGAAGACCTATTTTAATTAACATGTTTCCGACTGAAAGACTTTGATTCTATGGTCATGAATAAATTAATAAATAAAAAAAATATATATATACTGAGCACTACAAAATGTTTTCAACTTCTAGAACACTATAATTTTTGCAGGCAATGATATTTTGGCGAGGAAACAGAAGAAACGACTTCAAAGGACTGGCCGTGGTGTAGGTGAAACTTGTTGATATTTGCGTCTGTAAAATATGTTTAATTTTTAAAAATAAAATATAAAAAAGAATTATATAAAGCCAAAAGGATTATATAATGAATACACATTACATGTGACTGAACGTTAGATGACGCTGTTAATTAAATAATGCAGAACTTTTATCAAACGGCTTTAGTTCAAAGTACAGATAGGTTTGAGTCATTAAGTTTACAATAAAAAAATGTTTAATCTCTATTATAAAGTCGTGTTATAACTCAAGAACGGCTGTACCGATTTGGCTAAAAATTGTTGGGGAGGTAGCTTAGAACCCGGAGACGGATATAGGATACTTTTTATTCCGTTGGAAGCGGTAGGTGGCGCTGAGATCGGGTTCCAGGATCCCCCTTATCACCTGGAGCGATTTTGTTTTTGTGGGTTTGAGTGGGCCCCGGATGGTTTAAATCCAGTATTGGAACCGGCAGGTGGCGCTGGGATCGGGTCCTAGATTTTTATTTTTTCAGAGCAGGACAATGTCTGCCGGGGCCGCTAGTTGTATAATAAATACACCTTACATGCTATTAAATGTAAGATGGGGCTTTGAATTCAAACTTGCAGAACTTTTATCATACAGCTTTAGTTTAAAGTACAGATAGTATCGAGTCATTAAAGGCTCAATATAAAAAAAACATTGTTTAAAATAATATAAAACACATTTTTTTGATACTTGCGCCGTCCACTTCTCTGCATCCTGCCGTGGAAGTGAATAATTGAGAAGAAATCTTTGAAACGTTGATATATTTTATTATTCCAAGTGACAAACCATTTTAAACTATTCTTATTTAATTTATAGGATTCCAGCGGATAAACCTCCTGTGCTTATTTCACACATTATTTACCCTAGTAACGCTACATGTATTAGCTATAACAAAAGAAACACAATTATAGTTTAGAAATACTTTATTAAAAGATCTTTGTCTTAGTACAGAATTATAAGAGTGATAAACCTATTTATGCTGCGACGCCATCTTGAAGGCCGTCGTCATCTGAAAGAAAAAAAAAAGATTTCTCAAAACAGTAGTGATATATTTCAATGCTTGATTATACTATTGAGGTTATATATGGTTTGTTGGAGTAGCCCTGGCTTCAGCACCCTTTTGCCGTTCAGTGAAATGTCACTGACAGGTGTCATACGATGACAGCGCCTTATGTCGTTTTAGGTCCCCCTCACCCTTTTCTCTTCTGCCTGTGACCGTGCCGTGTGTAAAATTGTTATGTTACGTGAAATAAATAATATTTTTTTTAAATAATAGCCATAATTTTCTGTTCAAAATTATCCTCTCGATCCTTAACAGAGTTTAAAGATAATTCTTTATAAAGTGGGAGTACTATAGACAATTATTTTTTTATTCACCACAACAGTGGGCAAAGGACCATATTCCAAACAGCCTTCTCAGATACATTCAAGTAAGTATAGCTCAGTCAAACTGTGTCTTCGACTGATGCTAATGAATACAGAATTTGACACAACTTTAACGGTTCCGTTAGACTATGTTTAACACAAAACCAATTATTAATTAAAAAACTATCAATTTGCTGCAACTATTATTCATTTTATACTAATACTACACATTTTTAAACAATAAATCTGCACAGCACAATGTCATCCTTCGGTTTCTGCCAGAATCTCTATTATAAACAGACTAAATGAACAGTCAGTCAGTTACAATCAGAACAGTCATTTTCCAGTTCAGAATAGTATGCTGTGGTAGTAGTCATTGCTATTTATGATCATTTTTCTTACTTTGAAAATGCTATATTAAAATTCAAAAAAAATTCAAAATTCAAAAGTTTTTATTCAAAATAAGTTCCACTGGAGAACACTTTTTGAAGGTCATACATATAGGTTAAAATTTAATTTTACTTCCTAGTCTATGTACACCGCTTCGCAACGTGTTATTGCTGTTAAGGAGAAGAAGCGGCAAGAAACTCCCCAGCAACACGTCTAGCTAAAAAAAAATTTTCTTTATATTTGTTGTTCTATTTTTTATATTTAAGTACTTTTTTTAAAAAGATTTTATACAGAATTATGTTACAGAATAACTTTTGAAGAATTAATGGAGTTGTAGCAAACAGTGCATATTCAATAAGACAAAAGCGCAATAAAAGGATAGAAAATAATTATAGTTATAAATATAAAGACGTAACGTATTTTATTTTTTTTGCAACATATCTCCATATATTCCTTACAAGTACGGCAAGATAAAAACGTTATACTCGTACAAAACACAGTATAAGAGGTTGGAGCGAGCTGTTATGTAAATGAAGTTTTGTCATTTAAATATTCTTCAATAGTGTAGTATCCCTTTTTAAGCAAGATACTTTTTATTTTAAATTTGAATTTAGTGAAGGGCAGATCTAACATTTCACTCGGAATCTTATTGAAGAAGCGTATACCAACCCCCAAGAAAGAAGACAATACTTTTTGTAATCTAAAAGATGGCAATATCAGTTTATTACAATGCCTGGTGTTGAAATCGTGAACATCCCTATGCCGCTTGTAGGCACTCAAATTATTACGAATATAAATTATATTATTGAAAATATATTGGCAGGCGACCGTCATAATACCGATTTCCTTAAAGCGTTCCCTAAGAGACACCCGAGGGCCGAGGTTGTAAATTGACCTTACGGCTCTTTTTTGTAAAACAAATATAGTCTCCAAGTCAGCAGCGTTGCCCCAAAGTAAAATACCATAGGACATGACACTATGAAAATAACTAAAATAAACTAGTCTAGCAGTCTCTTCGTCAGTGAACTGCCTAACTCTTCTGACCGCATATGCAGCAGAACTAAGCTTTCCTGAGAGACTAGATATATGAGCGCCCCACTGGAGTTTCTGATCTAGGTTAATGCCTAAGAATACAGTTGAATCTACTAGGTTAAGTCTAGTGTCGTTAAGGGAAATATTAACATCGTATTCTTTTACATTGGGCATAACAAACTTAACACATTTAGTTTTATTCGGATTGAGTGATAAGTTATTTACGGTAAACCACTTAGATATTTGGGTTAAGGCGTTGTTTACGTCGTCAAAGTTCTGTTTATTTCTGTCTACTTTAAATATAAGTGACGTGTCATCAGCAAACAACACTACCTCACACATATCATTAATAAAATATGGCAAATCATTAATATATATCAAAAACAAGAAGGGACCTAGAATAGAGCCCTGGGGCACACCCATAGATATGCCAGTCTCACGAGATTTGATATTGTTAATTTCAACGCTTTGGGATCTATTGTTTAAGTAAGACGACAGAAGATTGAGAGAATCGCCATAAATACCGTAATAATTGAGCTTTTTCAGGAGGGTCACGTGTTCAACGCAATCGAATGCCTTGGACAGGTCACAGAATACACCAATGGCATTCTGTGACCGTTCCCAAGCACCATAAATGTGTTTTAGAAGCTCAACACCTGCATCGGTAGTGGAACGACCTTTGGTGAACCCGAACTGTTTAGTATGAATTAATTTATTAATATTAAAATGTGAGAGCAGTTGATTTAAAATTATTTTTTCGAAAACCTTGCTTAAGGTTGGTAAAATAGAAATTGGCCTAAAGTTGGAGGGGTCGTTTTTGTTTCCACTTTTAAATATAGGAATAACTTTGCTAACTTTCATTAAGTCAGGAAATACTCCTTTATCTACACATCGATTAAATATTTGTACTAGTGGTAGCGCAATAGTGCATATTAAGTCACTTAATACTTTTAAGGATATACCCCAAAAGTCAGCTGTGTTTTTAATATTTAACGATTTAAACGTTTTTACAATATCATCTGTATCTATATGATTAAATTTGAATGTGATATTACATCGATCAACGCACTGTGTCATCAGCAGCTCAGCTTCCAGTGGTGATGATGACAAAGAGCTAGTTATTAAAGTTGGTATATCCCTAAAGTATTCATTAAATGTTTGTGCAATTTCAAAGTTATTACTAATGGTGTTATTGTTGATTACAAGTTTAATTGCATCATCTCGACGTGAACTCTTGCCGGAAGCATCATTTATAACACTCCAAGTTGTCTTAATGATATTTGATGATTTTTTAATTCTGTTACTATAATATAGAGATTTGGCAGCGATGCACACTCTTTTAAAGGTCTTAGAGTACTTTTTAATATATTGAAGGAAGTCTGGATTTTGATTAAATTGTTTTTCACTGTATAATTCATACAGTTTCATTCGACTTTTATATATACCTTTCGTAGCCCAATCACTAAACTTAAGTTTATTACTTTTGTTGATTATTTTGGTTTTAAATGTGTTTTCAAATTCAGCTTGTATAATGTCGAAGAAATTACTATACAAGTTGTTTGGATCTTCGCTGCTGAGATCCAAAGTAGGAATTGTTTTGGATAAATTATCTTTAAAGGTTCTTAAGCGATAATTATTTACTGGCCTACAGGTTAATTTGGAATTGATTTTAATACTATCAAAAGGTATTGATATAAACTGGCCACAGTGATCCGACCGTAGTACATCTAAGACTGATTTGTCGATTATTTCGCAACTACAAAATATATTGTCCAAACAGGTTGCTGAATTAGCAGTTATACGCGTAGGTTCATTAAAGACATGTATAAGATTGAACGATTTGAAAAGATTAATGATCTTGGAACGAGTTGATGACGTTTCCAACAAATTAACATTAAAATCCCCACAAACTATAGGCAATTTATTAGTTTTATTTAATTTTCTTAATAAGTCCTCCATTGTGCTTTCAAATACATTATAATCTCCTGTGGGGGGTCGGTAGACGCAGACAATTACATAGCGCTCAAGCTCAATACAAGAAACCTCCACAGTCCGTTCAACAGAAAGGGACATAATGTCTCTACGCTCTTTACATTTTACATCATTTGCTACAAAGATAAGTGATCCGCCATGTATAGCGGACTTCCTTACAAATGCACTTATCACTGTATAATTCTCTATGAAGTTTATGACTTGAAAAGTTTTAAGCCAATGTTCTGTAATACATAGGACATGAACCTTATGTTCTTTTAAAAAGAGTTCAATTTCTAAATCTTTACCTGCTAAACCCTGTATATTTTGGTGAACTATATTTAAATTAGAAGTAGGTTTAGCGTTGGTCATATCTAGCAGTTTAAAGTGCTAGGACTTGCAGTAGAGTTAATATTAAAAACATTAATGTTATTATTAAAATTTATGTCATATATATCAGTTATATCATACATAACTTTGTCATGATTTTGTATATTAAATGCTAACAAAGTAGCTATACGTCTTCGTAACTTAAAAGGCAGATACATAGTATCTTTGTTTAGCCTAAATTTACTATTAGTAAATTTATTTAGGTCAAAATAAAAAATAATGTCACTATGACGATGGGTCAAATTATAAATTAATAAATTCAAGTCATATATGTGCCTGTTTTGTTCATTTGTTAGATTACATGCATAAGGCAGGGCACATAGGATGAATTTACATCCATATTTACTGTTTAACTGCAATAACCTATTTATGCTGTTCACAATGTCTTTCTTTTTGACAGATAAGCTATCCCCATAATGAATTACAATTGTTGATTTTTTGTCTAGATTAGATGTGCTTAAACTGTCAATTAAATAGTTATAACTTATGGTTCTGGCTACAAGGCCTTTTAAGTCAACATTATGAATAAAAATTGTTTAATCTATGGTTAAATTGTAAATCTTAGAAATATACCAAACAACAGACTTATTCTGACAGTTTAAACTGTTACATTTCATTAAACAATTGTTTCTTTTATACAAACACACTTCTACTGTGAAACCATAAATATACATGTATTTCTAATTTTAAACAATAAAAACTACAGGGAAAAATATGCTTTTGAAACTAAGTGGTCCACATACCTTTGTCATCCGTGTCCATGGGCTCCGGAGTCTCCTGGTAAGCGGGTGCCAGCGGTGAGACCACCACACCGTCCCACACAGTGATCTCGGTGGATATGTCCTTGCCGCCCTCAAAGGCCTGGAGTCCCAGGACGTAACGGTGGCCACCGCGAGCCACCACACGAAGTAGACTGGAGTGCAGGAAATAATCACATTAGAAATTTCTATTATATCCTTTGTACGTGTCAGAAATTTCTTGCATCATACATTTTTGCACAACGCCATCTATTAAATGTTCTACTACACGTCTCGTGTCCTGGGATGGTAAGTTAATTCCATCTACTTCACACACAAACATTATAAGGTTATAATAAATATTAGTATATAGTTAAGTTTTTTGCCATGGAGTGGAGCACTGGTGACTGGTGGATACAGATCTGCACAGACATACAATAGGCACCAGTGTTATGCAACAGGTCTTATATTACTTTTAAATTGTTGTGTGAGAAAATAAGTAGTTTCTTTTCTTCTCTAATCTAAAAACAATATCAAACCATAAATGTCCCCACTGCTGGGCTCGGGCTTCCCATTAGGCCATTAGGGGGGGGGGGGGCAGTATGTACAGACGGTAGTACGGTTTGGCAGGTTTGACATATTGGTCACCCGTTGAGTTTGGGACGCGTGCGCTAGCCACTACGCTACCACGACTTGCTTATATGGCCCCAACGCAATTCGCATTGCTTCGGCCAGTGGTACTCCTCATCTGTACCCTCCATACTCACGTCTGCGCGGTGGCGGCGGCCATGTCCTGCGCGGCGAGGTCGAGCGCGGTGTGCGCGCGCGCGTGCGCCGCCTCGCACGGGTCCGGCAGCCCCGCGCAGCCCGGCAGGAACAGCCCGCCTGCCATCAGCGACAGCGCGCGTCTGCCAACACACCAGCCGATCACTCATAATAATAGTATCTGATCACTCATAATAATAGTATCCGATTACTCACAATAATAGCATCCGATCACTCATAATAATTGTATCTGATCACTCATAATAATAGCATCCCATCACTCGTGATCATAGCAACCAATCACTCACAATAGTAGCATCCAATCACTCGTAATCATAGCAACCGATCACTCATGATAATTTGCATGCGATCACTCATGATAATTTGCATGCGATCACTCATAATAATAGCATCCGATCACTCATGATAATAGCATGCGACTACTCACAATAGTAGCAGCCGAACACTCATAATAATAGCGCCGATGACTCATAATAATAGCATCCGATGACTCATAATAATAGCATCCGATCACTCATAATAATCGTATCCATTCACTCATAATAATAGCATCCCATCATAGCAACCAATCACTAACAATAGTAACATCCGATCACTCGTAATCATAGCAACCGATCACTCATGATAATTTGCATGCGATCACTTATAATAATAGCATCCGATTACTCATGATAATAGCATGCGATCACTCACGATAGTAGCAGCCGAACACTCATAATAATAGCGCCGATGACTCATAATAATAGCATCCGATTACTCATAATAATAGTATCCGATCACTCATAATAATCGTATCCATTCACTCATAATAATAGCATCCCATCATAGCAACCAATCACTCACAATAGTAGCATCCGATCACTCGTAATCATAGCAACCGATCACTCATGATAATTTGCATGCGATCACTCATAATGTTTATTATATAAGCGGGAATTTAAAGCATGGTTGCCAGCCTTACACTTTCATACATTACATAGTATACTCTTCTCTTTCTACTATAGTAATGTGTATATATATATCTATCTCCTTCCCCTCAACACAGAGTACGAGCGAAATGCAGCGGCGACGGAGCGGCTGCAACACGTCTCTTCGAACCCTGGGACACTAAACTTCGTAACATACTTTTAATACAAAACAATATCAAAGGCCGGCCCAGTGAACTTTGAATTTATATTTTCTGTGATTGTGTAAAGTGCGGTGTGCTAGCGGACGTAAACTACTTGCTATGTAAGTTATATGTATTCATATTTATTACTTTGTGAATACTCAGCAACGGATGCGCAAAGTTGAGCTATTTGCTAACCAGCGGTTTTATTCGGATGCCCGGATACATTCATAAAGTATTCTTTTGAAATCCGGACATATACACAAAATAATAGTTTCCGATTACTCATAATAATGGCATCCTATTACTCATAATAACAGCATTCGATTACTCTTTATAGTAACATCCAATTACTCATAATAACAGCATTCGATTACTCTTTATAGTAACATCCAATTACTCATAATAACAGCATTCGATTACTTTTTATAATAACATCCAATTACTCATAATAACAGCATTCGATTACTCTTTATAGTATTATCCAATTACTCATAATAACAGCATTCGATTACTCTTTATAGTGACATCCAATTACTCATAATAACAGCATTCGATTACTCTTTATAGTAACATCCAATTACTCATAATATCAGCATTCGATTACTCTTTATAGTAACATCCAATTACTCATAATAACAGCATTCGATTACTCTTTATAGTAACATCCAATTACTCATAATAACAGCATTCGATTACTCTTTATAGTAACATCCAATTACTCATAATAACAGCATTCAATTACTCTTTATAGTAGCATCCAATTACTCATAATAATAGCTAGCATCCGTTAACATCACCTATAGACATTTGCCAACTCTCTCATACCTGTACTATGTAAACTGATAAAACTTTATATTATAGATGTACATACAAATATATATCATAAATTTCATAGAAATATTCCATCGCACATTATTAATTTTTTTTATCAATTTATATCTTTTTATATGTTTGATATTTAATAGTAATTAAATGCATATTTTTTTTAAACGAAGTATTAGTTTTCACACTACATAGGTATATATCAAATTGCATGTAATATTTACCTATAAGTACTAACTCACCTAAAGGCGACGTTGATGGGCAACGCCTGTCTCGCCGGGTTGTTCATGATGCAGTGGTGCGCGAGCAGGTCTATCATCCAGGGCGTGAGGGGCTCGAGGCCTGAGTGCCGGGAGCACATGTCGCGGAGCAGACGGATCAGCACCTTGATCGACGAGTGGTGAGCGTTCTCCTCGAACCACCTGGAGCAATTGACACATTCATGTGAGTGAGTGAGCGAGCAAAAGATCGAATGAGTTAGTGAGCAAAAGATTGAGTGAATGAGTGAGCAAGAGATTGAATGAGTGAGTACAAAACCAAGTTTTATCCGTGCAGGAATGGTGAAAGAATAAAATTTCCTGCTTTTAGGGTGGCCTGTCGTTAGAGGCGACAAAACAACCCACAGCCAGGTGGTAGGGCATTTGCCCCACTGGATGGCTACCACCCCTGGTCTAGAGTATGCCGCCATAACAACCTTGGGTTGTGTTCCGGCATTGGTGACCAGGTTCCAGTCTCCCTTAAGAGAGCAGCAGCGCATTTGTAGCACCTTTGGTGTTGCAAATGTCCATAGGCGATGGTGACCGCTTTTTTAAACTCCTGCAATAAAAATAAAAAGTGGATAAGTGAGCAAAAGATTGATAGATAGATAGATAACACTTTATTGTACACCATTACAGAAAACTTACGGACTACTAGTAATAATTTAATTGTGTACAAAGGGCGGTCTTATCGCTAAAAAACGATCTCTTTCAGACAACCCGATTGAGTGAGAGGTCGAGTGTGTAATTTATTACTTTACAGGCAAGAACACAGACACCACTCACACACACACACTCATACATATTTCTTCTTTTTTCTTTTAAATTAATGTACTTGTACTAAATAATTGCAAAATCAAAATTGTACAATTAGGAAGGAGGTCCCAGAGATACAAGTCGACCTGGTTTGGGGACCAATGAGTTTCAAAAATTGTGAATCATGTTTTACTCAATTGATTTTTGATTTTTTTGATCTTTCAAAAACATACTAATAATATTTAAGTTTAAATTACAACTTGGCCCACATATACATGCAAAAATATAAAATCATATCCGATACAGACAGTTTAGCAGAGTGACGACGAGTTGTGGTAGCGCACGCGTCCCAGACTCAAAGGGCCTGGATTCGATCCTGGCCGGAATGCATGCACCACTTAGGCAATTTTCTGACATAATGTGCATATTGTTATAATTACCACGTGCTAACGAGCCCATGTGCATAAAAATACCGGATTTATCAAACATGCCAAGCCTGGACAAGAGTGGCGGGTATACTGTCCGTTCCCCCTATTGTGGGAGGCCTGAGCCCAGCATTTATGGGCTGTTATTATTTTATCACACTTATTATATTATCAGTGTACTTTACTTCAATATTATTGTGATATTTAAATTGAATACAGACAATATTCTGTGAAGGAGTGAGCTTAGGTGTAAACCGTGTAAATGAACTTACAAAACTATAATAAACTAGCTGACCCAACAAACGTTGTTTTGCCATATAAACGATAACTTCTGCCTGCGTGGTGCGGATTTTTAACTATCCCACGGGAACTCTTTCGGGATCAAAAGTATCCTATATGTTGACCAGGGATATAAGCTACCACCATACAAGATTTCATGTAAATCGGTCCAGTCGTTTCGGAGATTAGCCAGTACAAACAGACAGAGAAACAGACAAAGAGAGAAACAAGAAAATAAAAAAAGAAATCTAAATTAGTTATATTTCACTTCTTAGTTAGGGGGATGGACTCGGTTTTTTGCATTTTTTTTTCATTGTACAGAACTTTGACCTCTACAATTTTGTTATATGTATAGATGTGTAGCCGATCCGTGTTTTTGGGTAATGCTTTGAGTCTCTACAAAGCGAAATGGTGATTTTGTGCAAGAAATACAATGAGTCATAAAACTCAAGAGGACTTTTTTTTTAATGTATTTGACATGACATTGACTAGTAACGAAACAGATACACTTTCGGGTTATTAAAGGTGGCGCCAGATATTCGAGTCGGTAACATATGGAGTAAAAATAACAAATAGTTATTTTATTACAATTATCACATATTTACCTGCTGTGACGTATGGCGGCGAGATGACTGCTTATCACTTTGTACTCCAAATGGACCTCGGGCTCCAGTTTCCTCAGGTTCTGGTGGAGGGTGGTGACCAGTACTCGCACTGCTGCGGATGCCCCGGTGACAGTGAAGCCGCGCTCGTGGCATGCGCTCACCACAGCACCCCCACCTTCAGCCCTCATCAGTTTATTTAGTTCTTCGTTCACCTGAATATAATATACCAGAGAGCTTAAAATGGTTGTTTTACGCAGACTCATATGGTGAACAAATTTTTACGAGCTACTCGAATAAAAATGCGAAGTTAGAATTACAATAGAATTTATTAAAACTATACCAACACATATAACATAGGTACAAATATACCTAGAAGCAGTAAGTCCCAATGTAATGCACAATTCAATAACACGCGCAAAGTCCGTCACTATATCGCTTGTCGTATGTACTACACACGTCTTGCTAGTATCGTATATACAATACACAATCGATTTCGTGGGCTGGGTTCTTACAAGAAAATGTAATTTGCACACCTGCGAATAGCCAACAAAGTCGAAAACAATGACAATAAGGATTAGTTCGACACTAATGACAGTCATAAAACAAGTACACAAACAATAGCAGGTTTGCCTTAATTACACATTCTAGACACAAAGTAAACAAAAGAATTCCTAAATCTGGTGGCAATGATTTGCGTTTTACGACAGGCAGCTGTGCGCTTATCTTCGACGGCATATAACAATATCAAGTGGAACTTTATGCTAAGTATTACAACTACCAGTATATCTAAACTAGACACATATCAATTATTAGCCAGCTTCTTGGTTTGGACAGTGAGCAGCTGAGCTCTTCGATCTGATCCCGATATTTCCCTTCCATCATCGGATAACCGGACACACCGGCATGCGGCATAGATATTTGGTAGATATTCCACGTATAAGAACGGAGCACTTTGCATCTAGCTTCATCATACCCACCACAAAGGAGTGGAACTCATTGCCTTCCCTATACTTGTAACCTGGGAGTCTTCAAGTCCCGTGTGAATAGGTTCCTTCCCGGTAAGTGTGCTCCATCTTCGATCACATCTTCGCTCCATATAAGGCGAGACTGCGAGGCAAACGCAAACCTATACTACAATAAAAAAAAATCACTACCACTTTAGGCCTTCAAATCAGCTGTGCATTTTCAATAGCTAACAATTGAAATTGTTTTTTTTTTTAATTTTAGCAATGTTTTCATATGTTAGTGCAGAGTAGAACATAAAAATTACTAAGAACAACTTCAAGATGTAGAAAATACTTATATTTTGCTTTTTTGTTACTCTTGAAGTCACTTTCTTTTTTGATAGAATTTTCTTATTAAATGAAACCACATACCTTGTTTGACAAACCTTCAACAGCCTCCTTGGTGGGCAAAGTCTTCATGATGACCACAATGTCAGCCACATTCTTGCCAGCCGTCATTGTTCCCTTCTTGTAAGAACCAACTTGGCGGACTTCTTCCAGTTGCTGAGAAAATGATTTGTTATTCATTTATTAATAAAATATATTGAAGGTCATTAAGTTTAATGTTACCACTTTTAAACTCGGATACCATTATTAATTGAACTATTGTTACGAGTTACAGGACTCAAATTGGAATTACTATAGAATTTATTAGAACTATACAAACATGTATAACACAGGTAGAAATATAATTGGACACAACCAGTACAAACTGCATGATCCAATAACACGCACAAAGTCCGTCACTATATCGCTTATCGAATGTACACACGTCTTGCTCGTATCGTAATTGTCGCTTGACTGACTCACCCCTCCGTTCGGGCATTGTTTTATACTAAACTATACAACACAACAATCGATCGCGTGGACTGCATTTTCCAAGAAAACGTAATCTGCACACCTGCGGCCATAAACGAGTACAATAACAATAGGATGTTTTTCTTAATTACAAATTTTAAACACAAAATAAACAAAAGAAGTCCAAATGCGGGAAAGGTAATAAACTACAGGTGTGTATTCATTTTGTCGGTGTGTAACACTATTATATGATAAAAAAAGTATTCATCTCTTCCACACAGGCAAACAGTTTATGCATAAAGTTGTGTAGCACATAACTTGAAGCTCATCACTAGACCACTCAGAGATGTTATCCATTTAGCCTGGCTTAAAGGCCTAGTTGCCAAGCGATAAATATTAAAAAAAAATATCCATTTAGAAAAAATATAACAAGCTTACTAAATGAATAATACCTACTTATTATAAATCGAGGGCTTTATAACATATAGGCGTATACACAAAAATGCCATTTTTTTGTTGTTTACTAAAAACTATGCATGTTACAATTGAGAAAGTCTTACCAGTATGCTAGTGTACCTAACAAGAAGGGTATTCCCAGTTACAGCCTTACACAATCACTAGTTTTGTTTTATTCACAATTTTGTACTGTAAAACTGCGCTTTTAATTGTACTAAATTATGTATCAATATATTGATGGATGAAACATGACAACAAATACCATACAATTACAGCAGTTTTTGAGACTATACTGCATAGAAAAAAAATACTCACACAAGCAGCAAAATCCCCTGGAGCTACTACCAAATTGTCAAGGACTGTTTGGAGTTTTGTCACTAAACTCAGGACTGCAGACTGCTCTGATGCCGACGGACATAACTCTGTATGCCTTTTGAGGAGAGCCTGGAAATGTTGAGTAATTTTACACTATATTACATGCATCAATGTATATTCACCTAATTTAGCAAAGCTAAAACTCTGAGCACTCCACAAAATTGATAAAATATGGTAAAACAAAACATATATACCACAGTCAAATATGTATATGATATACAGATTCTGAAGACATACAACCTTGATATAAGTTTTATGTTTAAATGTCTCTAGACAGAATATTGTTACTTAGCAAGATTCCCCTTTGGAAAACTTACTTCAATCTTCTCTTTTGATATTTAATTAATATTTTCTCTGTAAATAATTCTATCCACAATAAATCAACTGTACATTAAGAATATTCGGTTCAACTTTACAATAATGGACACTGAATTTTAAGTAGTGGAGGGGGGGAGGGGGAAGGGGGGGGGGAAGAGTACTTCTCCCTCCTGCAACCCCCATGTCTAGGAGACGTGTAGTTTTTGAGATATGTTTTTTTTTGTAAACATAACTTTACTAATTTTTTTCAAAATGGTGTACTTATTTCTTGTGTCTAAAGACGAGAAAAGCAGAAGAAAAGTTAGTGGTCAATGTAAAAAACATTTAATACAGTCTAAAAACGCGGACTAAAGCCCACAAGCCTATCGAGCAAAGCAAGTGTGCCATGACAGCAGTCAACAAATGTCACAACCAATTTGTAACCACCATTTAAATAGTTATCAATAAATAAATGGTGACCAGTCGGTTCTGGCGCTTTGGTCTAAACACTAACCCAACCCAACCAACTCACCGTTTAAGTTACTGGTCGCGAGAAACACTGTCCTTGCACCAGTTCGTAGTCGCTCATTATTAAAAAATAAAAAGGCGGCAAAATATTCATAGTGCCGCCTAATGCATGATGTTTGTAATAAAAATAAATCGATTACAAATACTACTCATTCAAACTCGTAATATATAAGCAATAACAATAATTTTCGTATTTCAAAATGGATATTATTGGAATATCTAATGATATTCTAATTAAAAAATCGATATTATTGACATACTGATTTGGTAACATTTATTTATCGTCGTAAAGTGAAAAAAAGTGACAGTACTGTGATTTATTATTATGTACTTTAAAATTATAATAACTAATTCAAAACTTGTTTACTAAACTGAAAAACGGTTTTAGTGTTTATATATCATGTGTAAGTGTATTCCTAAAGACAAATTAAAGTTTTTTTCAACAAAAGTGACATAACCTTGTTTATCAAACATATTTTTGTTTTTCCCATTATTCATTCAAAACTTATTGGTGGACCCTAAAAACTTGTTTCCTAGCCCAAATAGGAGGTCTAGTGTCTATATATAAAGCGTATGTATACGCCTAAACTTGATTTTCGTAAAATTCAGTGTCCATTATTGTAAAGTTGAGCCGAATATTCATTTATTATATTAATTTCACACAGACTACATTTTTGAAGTGCCCAAATACATACAATAAACTATATGAAGTAGCCAAAAACACTGTCTCGAGGTGGATTTTGAAAACGTGTGTGGATTTTGTTTTGATGAAAACTAAATTGTTATCCCTAGATTTTTGAAAAATCAGTCATTCTTGTCAGGAATTGAATAATAAACACAACTGTGTCATAGTGTAACTTGTAAGGATCAATATCTGTGAAGGAAAGTCAAACGGCAAACCAAGGGAGAGGGTTGTTTTTGAACAAAATGTTGTTTTCCATACATTAATTAATGGAACCTCACCTTATATTGTTCAATATGGAACTGTTGAAAACTATTCTATTTTTAGCAGGCATCTATGAATTAATCAATATTCAAAACACACATTATTGTGCCCGTCTTTGCCCTTTGATTGCATTCAAGTGACTGATGCAAATGGATGTTAAATTAATTTATGGAGATAGTCCATTACTTCTTCTGGAGGTAATATCAGAATCTCGAAAACCACTTTAATAAAGAGTGTTTAATTTAATTTGGTGTGGTCTTAAGTCTTACCTGTGTAAGAGTAGAGTCGTCGGGCGCCGGCTTACATCTAGGAAAGGCGGGCTCTGCTATTATTAAGTCAAATGGTGGCCTTAGCATCATAACCCTCGGTCTGTTGAAGGGCGGACGTCCCATTCCACCTCTACCAGGCATACCTCGGCCGCCTCTTCCCGCTCCGCGAACCATTTTGATTTTTGATAACTTCTTTTCACGACTAACAATATAGCAATGGCGGTCTAGGTTATGTTCAACTTTTTCACTGTTGTAGAAACTATATAAATGTATAAATATGTCTTTAAACGTATATTACTGCTTTTAAAAGTTTACGTACACAGATTTGGCGTATTTATGCCGTAAATTATTAATAATTTGATTTACAAAAATCAAACTCCTGATGAATGAACGACGCCGTTTTGCTTTTTTTTTAATTATTCATCAAGGTTTATTTTTGAAATCTGGCTACAAGAGCTTTTAAACCAGCCGTTTATATAAATTCTGTTTTTTTTTAAATAAAGTAATTTTACGAAAACCGAAAATCATTCTTAGGTTTTACAACGACAGTAGCTGTATCAAAATAAGTTTAGCAGGGTTTACGGATCTTTTGGTCAGTCAAACATTTCTTTGAGGGTATGTTTTTTTTAGAAATGGTAGCACAATAAAAATAAGATTGCGTTTTGTTCATGCTAGTGCGGTCAAAAATATTGATTGACGATAATTTGACCACAGAAAATTGACAGTATGTATGTATGAAGTATGACAGTAAACATTTTCGATTATAAAAATGACGTGGAGTTAGGTTATGAATTTCAATTAATGCTATTATTTATTAACAATAATTAGGTCGGAAACGACCTATAATTAATTAATTGCCATCACAAATTACCTGATAGCATAATGATTGAGATAACTGATACACAAAGTAAGTAATCATTTCATACCTATAATTTACTTTCTTATATACTTTAATCAGGTTTTACGTGAAATATAAGCTTAATATTGTTAAAGACAAATTTTACAAATCCAACTTAATGTTTTGATACAAATATAATTATAATTAATATGTTCTGTATAAAAGGCTATGTAATTAAGTTTGTAATAAATGTAGAAAAACTATCAATACATTATCTAGTGTTTGAAATGTTATGTAGGGAGACTTAGGAGTTTTGATATCTTTTTTTCATTGGGGCTTGGTGCGTCTAGACTACAGGTAGTTTTTATCCCATATTAACTACTTAATTCATGGACAAAAAATAATATAATAATTATTGTTATATTCTGTATGTAAAAGGTACTAACTGTAACATATTGTAATAATCTTTTGAATGTTAGATGTTAACAATACTTTTTGTTTTTTTGTAATTTTTTATATTTAAGTATATTAATATTATTCAATAAGTTATTGTTAAGAAGACAATCTTTAGCCTCATTGACAGAAATCAGAATATAGACATGTGGGAGGTGTTTCTAATATGAATTTAATGGTGACTTATGACTTATTTATAACAACTAAAACTGTTTTTGAGTGTGTAAAAAAAGTTTTAAATTAATTAGGGCAAATCAAAATTCAAGACATCATCATCTGTAAAATTTGATAATAACAAAGTGTGATTTGTATTTAGGACAACTTATTTATAATATATTATAATACAATATCAGCCCATAAATGTCCTACTGCTGGGCTCGGGCCTCCCATTATAAGGGGAAGAGGACAATATATCTGCCACGCTTGTCCAAGGCCGCTTGGCAGGTTTGACACATTGGTTATCACGATGTGCAGGTTACATCACAATGCTTTCCTTCACCGTTGTTAGCATGTGGTGATTGTAACAATATGCAAATCAGGTTAGAAAACTGGCTAAGTGGTGCATGAGTTCCGGCCAGGATTGAACTCGTGCTACGATACGCTACCATGACTTTTACAACAACTTATTTATAACCACTACATTTCAAAGATTAGGATTTTATTCTTTATTAACCACCTGAACTCATTATATATAAATATAGAAGTTGCATAAGTGTCAAGTATTCCACCACTTTCCCCCTCCATACTATGTGAAATTCACCTCCCATACATTAATATATCTCTAAACCATGCATTTTAGTATAAAACTCAGATATTGCTCTGTGCAGTAACAGTAAAGAATTCCTGCTGCTGGGCGGTCTATTGTTAGAGGTGCCAAAACAACCCGGTAGTAGGGTAATTGCTGGACTGGATGGCTACCACGCCTGATCTAGAGTATGCCATCATAACAAGTTTGAGTTGCGTTCCGGCATCACTGGCCAGGTTTCAGTTTCTCTTTCAAAGCCGACAGCACGTTGGCCTCTGGTATTGCTGATGTCCATGGACGAAGGACGAAGAATGGTAACATTCTTCATCACAGTTGGGCGGTTAGCCCATCTGCTGTGCTTTAGCAATAAATAAAAATTAATAACTTATTTTTTTAAAGTTTTGTAGCTAGCACATTACACTACCCTTTTGTTTTGTTTATAGCACTAGTTCAAATGGTTTTGTTCTTTTGAGCTGTAATGTGCTAGCTATTAATAAAGAACACATGAACAAAGTGTCTTTGCCTTAATAGAGACAATAAGAAAAGTGGACACTCTCTTAGTAAGAATACTTTTACTTAATTATTTTTTCTATTATTATTTGTACAAAAAAAGTTTTGTCTTAAAAGTCTTTATAATCAAATCATATGTATTTAAATATACAATTATTTTTTCCAGAAATTGGCGTGGGCCTCGCCGGGTTTGGTATGACCTTTCTATTTCTAGGAGTACTACTGCTGTTTGATAAGGGTCTGTTAGCTATTGGAAATGTAAGTTTGATTATAAACATCTGAATCATATTGTTACATACCGACAAAGACCGCACACCTGCATGTTGTAAAAAACGAATTCTTTTATTTACTTCGTGTACTTTAAAAACATCTATTTTTATCGTACTTATTTTATGGCTGTAATTAGTGTCGAACGAATTAATCCTTGTTTTTATTGCATTGCGTGGAAGCTAGCCAGATGTGCGTGAACGGGGCCCCTTTGTCGGTATTATACTGTTTAGTATAAAACAATGCCCGAACGGAGGGGTGGGGCAGTCAGGCGACGACTACTATACGAGTAAGACGTTTGGAGTACTCTCGATTAGCGATATAGTGACGGACTTTGCGTGTGTTGAATTGCATTGAATCGTGTAGTGTGAACTGGTTGCATCCAGTTTTATTTGTATTTGTATTATGTGTTTGTACAGTTCTAATAAACTCTATAGTAATTTCAACGGCATTTATTTTAATTCGAGTCATGTAGCTCGTAACAATATCACATATTTTATGTTCACAATCTCAGTAAGTTATGATGGCTTGTATTATACAATGGAAAACTATAATCTTAGATACCTTGTTATGGAGTCTTCTTTTGTGTAATACTCCCTTAATTTGGATTTTGTATTATTGGTTTTAATTGAAATTAAGAAAAAAGGAATCTTTAACAGCATTTGAATTCCTTTTCACACAAAATATTAGAAGAAAAAAGTTGCCAGAGACAATAATAATGCATTTTTGTTCGCTTTCCTACGTTTTCTATTCCATTTCGCGCGGTTTTCTGCAGCCCCGTTTTGAGACTATTGGTACACATGTCATCCTTAACAATTCAAGCCAAAATTTCTTGTACCCACCCCTTCGATCAAGACCTGACAGAGATGGCATGGCTAGGCATTTGTGCCTCACATAAATACGAGAGCATCTGTGGCAATGCAATTATGGCGAAATAAGTGTGTACAAGTAGAAAGGGTCAAATACCACATTAATTATTGTTCAGATAGTAATTAAAATTATTGGAGTTTACTTCTTCTGAATCAATTTTATGAGAAATGAATTAATACAAGTGTTAAATCAGAACCATTACTTTTTTATTATACAACTAGGATATGCTCGCGACTTCTTGTGGAGCGGGAATTAACTATTAAATTAATTAAAGAAATAGAGGTTTTCTGTATTATAATGTATTTTTGTGAATAATTTTTCTAATATGACATGTTACTATATTTAAAATATTAAATTAAAACTAAAAAATTGTGGTACTATTTTTTTTCTACTATCATTCCTCCGCGACGATATGCAGAAGATATTGTAGATTTAGTAGAATAGGAATTTTTGACACTGTTGTAATGAAATCCTACTTTGAATATCATCCCAATGCGAAGATATTGAAATAGCATAATTGAACCCCTGTTGTTTTCAAGTCAAAAATAATAGAGCTAAAAATGTCAAGTAAATGAATGAATATAGTAATATTTTTTCTTTAATAATGTTACGAGTTACGGGACTTTAATTAAAATGCTGTTGGAATTATCATAGAGTTTATTTAGAACTATACAAACACACATAACACAGGCAAAAATATAACCAAACACAACAAATCCAAATCGTAATGCAGAAAGTCGTCATTCAAATAAACGCGCAAAGTCCGTCACTAATCGATTCCTAATGTACACAGTACACACGTCTCGTTTCGTTCGTGGTTCTCGCTCGATTGACTCGCCCCTCCATCAGGTCATTGTTTTATATTGCACAAATGCAATATGTCTGCCGTATCTATGTCGGCTTAATCCGCCATAGCTGGCCAATGACTCGGCCGCAAACTGCCTAAAAGAGTACAATAACAATTGGGATTGTTCACTTTTTTTCAATTTAGCTATTTCAAAAACCATTTCGAAGAATAGTGTCCCTAATCATTTCTGTCTATTTAAAATTCCAAAAAACGTACGATCTTCTTGTATTTTGTAAGAAATGTGTTTGACCTTTATTTGACCTTACTAAATCCAATCAGGTGGGCCGTCTACCTGTTTGCCTGCTTCAGGTGGCCCGGGGTGTCCAAGCGCCCACTTTATGGAAAGTGGTTACCTTTGTCTATGTACACTTGCAACATCCGGGCCAAGGCAATGGGACTGCCATCCTTTAGTATAGGATAAAGGGGATCATATAGGAGGGAAGGGCTAGGGATATGAGATAGGTCGAGATTTAGATCTGCATTTGATGCCTCTTCACTTCTCCGCCGAGTAAGGTTTGTTTTAATGGCCTGGACCGAGTAAACAAGCACATGGCCCACATAATGGAAATTGGTTGCCGTCTCCTATGAAAAATTGGGATTGTTCACTTTTTTCAATCTAGCTATTTGAAAAACCATTTCGAGGGATAGTGTCCCTAATCATTTCTGTCTATTTAAAATTCCAAAAAACGTACGATCTTCTTGTATTTTGTAAGAAATGCGTTTGACCTTTATTTGACCTTACTAAATCCAATCAGGTGGCCGTCTGCCTGTTTGCCTGCTTCAGGTGTAAAAAAAATCTAGCTGTACATTATTTGATTTAAGTTCTGTAACATGGATTTTTCCCTAAAGATCACTTTAAAAAATTTAACGATAACTATAGAAAATAATAATGGTTGAACACGAAAAATTATAAGCCTAGCGACAAAAAACACTAAAATAATCACGATACGTAATGAGTAATGACAGTGGCATTTAAATAGTAGTAGCACAGATTACTATGATTAGTAAGTTTTATTATTTTTGTTTTCTAGGCAAAGAAATCAATGTAAACTTGTCCCTTATCGGAGAAATAATTTTAAAATAGAACTATACAAAAACTAACGCTTAAAATACAAAAATATTCAAATTAGTATTTTAAAATACCCTATTTTACGTAATAAAAATATAACATCAGAGGGTAATTTTTTGTGAACAATCCCCATTGACTGTTTTCTAATCACAAATTTTAAACACAAAGTAAAGAAAAGAAGACGTTCATAGAAGAGTTTCAATGTTTTCAGCTCAAACGTCGATGGGTAATAAATGTGCTTTATTTACAGATATGCAGGTGGCCCAATTTGTAACAATAATATAAATATTAAATAGTGACTTTTCTTCCAGATCCTGTTCATAAGCGGTTTAGCATGCGTTATAGGGCTTCAACGGACGTTTTTCTTCTTCTTCCAAAGGCATAAAACCAAGGCGTCAGTCGCTTTCTTCGGAGGGATAACTATAGTGTTACTAGGATGGCCTATGATTGGCATGATCGCTGAGATTTATGGTTTCTTGTTATTGTTCAGGTATGTACATGTTGCGGACAGAATAAGCCCCCTGACCTGTGCCCCAGAACTCCTATTCCCGGCATACCGCGTATACGTAGCTCCCTCGATTAGCAGCTAAGCGTCTGCTTAAAAGTAGTACCTTATCGAGTGCAGTGCAAGCCACCGAATGGTCAATGGTCAGTTGGTGTAGTATTCAAAAAAGAAAGAAAGCGGTTTCCATCACCTATGGACATTTGCTACACCAAAGGTGCTACAAATATGCTGCTGCTCGCTTAAGGGAGACCGGAACCTGGTCACTAATGCCGGGACATAACTCAAGGTTGTTATGGCAGTTGGGCAAATGCCCTGCCTCCTAGCTGTGGATTTTTCTGTGGGCCGCCTTATACTTAAGCATATATTCATATATGTTATAGTCAAAGGTCGATATGCAGTCTGTTCCCGGAATGACTGGTTTAGCCTAGGTTTACGAAATCCCTTCGACAATATCCAAAATAAATTCCAATTTCAGCCTTTGACTAAAGTGTTTTTAGTCAAATCTAAGAGTGACTAACGTTTTAGTCAAACGTCGAAAGTAAAATAATATTTTGGGCTTTGTGTAGTCAATCGGTAGTGTCATGCTGGTTAGACGACAGGCAGCATGGTGTAGGAACTGAATGTTCTGTTTCTTATATTTCAGAGGTTTCTTGCCAGCCGCTGTTAACTTCTTAAGAATGGTGCCAGTACTTGGTTCACTGTTAAATCTGCCCATCATAAGAGGGGTAAGTCTTTCAGCATTATGTTAGCTACGATTATCATCAAACTCCTCGCCTAAAAAATATAACTAAGTTATATTTTCCTATCATATTTATTCTGTCTCAATAGAGTTTACTTTAGCCTTAATTGTATTGTTACATGCCGACAAAGGCACACCTGCCTGTCATAAAGCGCAGTTTATTACCTTTCCCGCATTTGGACTTTTTTGTTTACATTGTGTTTAAAATTTGCAATTAGAAAATAGCCTATTGTTATTGTACTCGTTTATGGCCGCATGTTTTCTTGGAAAAATTCAGTCTATGCGGTCTATTGTTGTATTGTACAGTTTAGTATAAAACGATGCGAACGCGGGGGGGGGGGGGCAGTCAAGCGAAGATTACGATACGAGCAAGACGTACATTCGATGAGCGATATAGTGACGGACTTTGCGCGTGTTATTGAATCGTGCAGTTTGTACTGGTTGTGTCCAGTTACATGTTATACGTGTTTGTATAATATAATAAAATATTTTTGTTTATGCAATCCTGGCGAGAATTCAAAGCATAGACAGCCAAACGTGGCATCTCTAGTATTTACTCAACTGGATGTTTTCCTCCTTTGATTTTTTCCACTAAGAGTCCACTAAAACTACACTAGTAACTATTAGTGGAACCACTTACTATTACTACTAGTACTGAAAAAAATATTAAAAGATATATAAGGACAAATATTTTTGCGTTTTTAACTTTTATACTTAGAAATTGTAACTCTTTTTTTCAGATCGTGGATAGGATAGCAGGAGACACGGGTCGTAATATGGTATGATAGTGCGTACCACACCTAAAGACATTTTTTTATATTATATTTATAATTTAAAGTAGGCAGTGTAATATAATGTGAGTGTGTGTGATTTGGTTATGAATAAATATAATTATGGGTATGTTGTGTATTGATGCGTTTTCTTGCTTTATTTTGCTAATTTTTTTTTATAAGCACTACACACGACTTGATATTGCTTCAAAGGTAATGGTGTCATTGAAGTCGGTACAATGGCAGGCAAAGGAACTAAATCCATACAATATATTCAGATGTATTTTATTATCATGTAAGTGCTCTATCTGGGATAATTTTATGACTGCATCGAAATGAGCCTTATTTATAGTTTTAAAAATAATGCAGTTAACAAATAGCTACATTAGTGTATATACATACGTCATCTGGCTTCATCTGCGTGAAACAGTCATTAACTATAACATTATTCTAGGTCAGTGTTTTTCAACCTGTGGGTCGCAGAGCCTTGTTCGGGGGGTTGCCAGCAAAAGGGGAAGGGCAATTTAAATTTCTACCTCGTATTTAGGTACTTTCTAAGGTCAGCAGCTAATGCAGAGCATAAAACCCTAATAATGCAGATGAGTAACAAAATTGAGAAGAAACTTAAACATACTCTATTTAATTACTAACTTTTTGTCTGTCTATGACCCATGGGGGTCGCCAACATTTTTAAAAAAAAAGTGGTCGCGTATTCAGAAACATTGAAAAGCACTGTTCTAGGTGAAGTAGTAGCATAAGCGGTATACACGACATGATATTGCTTCAAAAGTAAAGGTGGTGTTGTTCAAACCGTTGCAATGGTAGACAAAGGAACTAAATTGATACAACTAAAATGTTCAAATTATATTAGTATTATATCCCTACTGCTTCTGGTATAATGTTAGTGTTAGTGAATGTTTTACGCACATGTAGCGAGTGGTTTAATGCGTTATATACGACATTGTTAGGTTGATTCCGAAAAATAATGATTTGTTTTTTATTGGGACCATGCTCAAAAGTGTCGGTTAGGTGCTGGGACTTATATTATATTCTTATATTGAGTGTGTCCGTATCGTACTTTTCGTTTTGCCATAAGAATAAGACAGGAAAAATATTTTATTTCTTCTGATTTTTATATCTAATGAACAATACGTTGTACTATAAAGGTCTGAAGTATTTTTGTAGAGAATTGATTGCTCTCTAAAAGGTATGAGGTATTTTTTTGATAAATAAACTCGGTCTAAAGTTATTTGAGGTCAGTTCAGGTTAAATTCACCATCAATTAAGCGCTTCCTCAAGAAGTCCAATTTTTTTAGTTTGTAAACAACATTAACATTATACCAGACGGAGCAGAAACATACGAGACATAATATCGCTTAAGGTGATAGCTTTGTTTTGTTGTCTATACCGTATGTCGATAGGCAAATGAACTGAATTTATACAGTGTATGTGTACATATCGTTACAATTTGGGTCACCTGCATATTTGTAAACAAAGCACATTTATTACCCGTCGGTGTTTGAGCTAATGACATTGAAGCGCTTTTATGACCGTCTTCTTTTGTTTATTTTGTGTTTAAAAATTGTGATTGGAAAAATAGCCCATTGTGTATTGTAATCTTTATGTTAGTCATTAGCCAGGTGTGATTCTTAGAAATTCAGTCTACAGACATATTGTATTTGTACAGTATAAAGCAATGCCCCAACGGAGGGGTGAGGTAGTCAAGCGATAATCATAAGCGAGGCAAGACGTGTGTACATTCGATAATCTATATAGTAACGGACTTTGCGCGTGTTATTGAATCGTGCATTACGTTTGTACTGTTGTCTTCAGTTATGTTTGTACCTGTGTTATACGTGTTTGTATAGTTCTAATAAATTCTATAGTAATTCCAACGGCATTTTTAAGTCGAGTCCTGCAACTCGTAACAATATAAAATATTTTAATAATAGTCTAACTAAATGACAAGTCTTTGACATTAAACAGTGGGGTTCTTGTGGTAACTCAAGGCCACATTTCATTTAATAGTAAACCTATAGTTTAGTATCGTGCTAAATAATAAAACAATAACATTTTTATCACAGTACATATAATATAAAAACCCACAACGGAACTTAATTAATTATTATTCTAAGATAGTTACTGTGTGATTATTGAGATCATTCTGAAACTTAATGGTGAAAAAAAACGCAAAACAGCGAAAGTACTAGGGTTGCCAATTAAGACATTGTCACTAGATTTAGCAAAATTAAATCGAGTATATAGCGAATTTGCAGAAGTTTAATTGGCAACACAGGTCCTTAAAGTTATAATTTTAAGTGGAAAATTGGGATACCATAAATAAAAAGAAGTTTATGAATTTAAAAATAATAACATTTCTTCCCCAGGACGGCGAATAAATAGGCAAGAAATTATGAAGAAAACAACCCACGTACTACGGAAACTTCGTAAAACTTGTTTAAAGCCATAGTGTTTTAGTGTTACATTCATATGGAGGGTAAGAGGCTTAAGACAGCGTTCTGTCGCCTTAAAAAAGGTGTTTCAAAGGTTAAAAAAATAAATTGACCTAAAATCCTATTAAAATGTGTTTTCAAACAGTACATGTTGAGGGGTGATAAGGGGTGAAGGGTGAAAATTTATTATTAATTTTGTGAGAAACATGCAGATATATAACGTGATATTTTCCCTATGGTCGTATCCGTTCGTATAAATAAGGCTGTTTTATACTTTTTTCATATGTTCCCTATTGTCGTATTCGATCGTATAAACAAGGATATTTTGTCGTCTGTCATTCGTATCCGATCGTATAAATAAGCCCATTTTATCCTTTTTCATATTTTTCCTATTGTCGTATTCGGATACGGTCCGATCGGTCATATAAACAAGGCTATCTTGTCGTCTGTCATTCGTTTCCAATCGTATAAACAAGCCCATTTTATCCTTTCTCATATTTTCCTTATTTTCGTATCCGATCGTATATGATACGAATGACATAGGATAAAATAGCGTCCTTTATAAATCAGATACTGACCGGACACGGTTGTTTCGATCAGTATCTGTTTCGCATTGTGGGCTGCTTGCCTTCTCCGGACTGCCGCCAATGCGGCGCACCCGATACGGCGTTTCACACGCTTGTTGAGTGCGCTGCATGGACGCCTCAGCGTTTCGAGCTCGAGACGCACGTAGGAGCCGTCCGATCGCTTGGCGACTTGGTAACGGCCATGTTGCACAGCGACGACCGCTGGGAGTCTGCGGTTACTTTCTGTGAGGCAGTAATGTCTCTCAAAGAGGCCGCAGAAAGGGATAGGGAGCGAAGTCCTGCAGCGCGTGCTAATGCCTCCAGGTCGCCGGCCTTCAGCTGGCACCCGGAGAGGCAGGTACGCGCATTACTTCCCTCCCTGAGTTAGGTTCCGGTACGAGGGGCCCCTTGCTACTAGGCATCGCAAGGGATTCATCTGCCCCCGTTTCGAAGTGGGGTGTGTTCTCCCAGGGCACACTCCAGGCACTTTATTGCGCTGGATCGACTGTTGCGTAACTATGTTCTATATCTCAGTCTTTCCATCACAACAAAAGCGCAGGGTCGACAGGGAGGAGGGGGTTTTTAGTGGGTATTGAGGTTGCTCGCCCGTGCAGCATCGCTCTGAGTCTTCCACACTCCTCAGTGTCAAGCCATCGCGGACGGAGCGCAAACAAAGCATACTATTGCTAGCGTTCCCGCCCCCGATGGATGCGCGCCGTTTCCTAGTGACGGCCCTGAGAGTGCGTAAATCGGATAGCATTTTCCCTCGCCTTAAAAAAAAAATAAAGTGTCCTTTATAAACAAGGCTATTTTATCATTCGTATCCGAACGTCTGTAAGTACTTAACATTAATATATCCTAGCATTTTAAAATCTCGCTGGTTTCGCTCTATTTTTCGCGAGACGAGGGTTGACCCTCCATTAAAATAAATTTAAAAAAAGAATAGAAGTAGGGATGTTTAAAGACGTCAAATTATAAAGAAGTTGGTCTCTTATATTTATAAACTTATCGACATTGAACGATACGAAGTTTATTAATGAACCGATTTTTCAAGGTTTTAAAACTAACTTTTGCTACAAATTTTCACAAGGTTGTGTAAAAGCTTAGTATTCTTTCATCCCTTGATACTTTTTATCATATCATTGAAGTGATAACTTCTTATGGGAAGGTAAACCGCTTCGTTACGTAACGCGTTATGGCGCCAGTCTGTCTGGCTTCCCTTTCTCTCACGCAAGTTATCACTTCTTTCGGGCGTCCGGAGACGCACAGGTTTTTTTTTACTAATCTAAAGCTAAAACTTAACTTATAAATCTCAGAACAATAACCAAAGCTCTTGGCGAATGTAAATAACGCTCGAACGAAACAGTCTTTGCTCATAAAGCTATTAAGAGAATCCCGATATACGCTTTAAGCAGTTATTATGGTCAGTAAAGTATGTATGTTTGGTCCAATGATAATGCACAATACGCTCCTTAAAAGCATTCCTAATTATATTAATAATTTAATTGTAAATAAATTTATTTAAATATTTTCTGAATCTATTTTATGTTTACAAATAAAGAATATTCCAATAATTAAAATGGTTTTTGTTTTAAAATGTTGCCTTTGTTTTTAATACTCTACCCATGTCAGCATAAAAAAATACAAGAAAACACGAATAATGACCACAGAGTCATCTAAGCATTCATATTCTACTCTCGCTTTTTACGTTTTATAATTAATGAACTATAAATCTCTAAATTATTATAGTAGTGTGTATTACCACAGGGTACTTTATATATACTGGTATGTATTACCAATACCGCTGCTCCACCTGCGTTAGTGAGTCTCCAAATGCATCTTATAGCGTTAAAAATAACGAGGTAACGATTAGCTACATAATGCACCTGATAAACTAGGTACTTTGGCTACTTTAGTTCAGATATAGCCAAAGGTTTAAAGTATTATTTCAGATGCGATATTGTTAATGAGTTTAAACATTGACAGACACATTATGTAGCTTATAGCCCATCTTTGATGCGTTGTTTTTAATGTTATAAAAATACGCTTTTAGATATTACACTAACAGTAACGCAGATACAGCAGGTAGATTAGTCTATATACACGAGTTATCTGCTAATGTTTAACGTCATTAACCAACCATATCAAATAACGAATTAAGCCTTCCGCTACATAACATGAACAATCACTTACATTGTTGCAAGTGTAGCAGGGCCATTAGATTTAGGGGTAAACGATGAAGATTTCATAATCGTATAAATAACATACTTTTTGCATAACAAAATCGATAGTTGTTGTTTACAGCTAAAGCAATAACAAAACGCACACTCCCATACTCTGTGCAACATCGATATTTTAATAGAGATGGCGCTACGCGCGGGACACCTTTAGTTACCGCCCGTCCCCGGGCAAAATTGCTCGTGAAATAAAGAAAAGACAAAAAATATTATTTTTTCCATGAAAAAAATAAACGCGCGGCTCCTTACATCAATTTACTCATCAATGAATAAAAAAATAATATGTGTGTGTAGATATGAACAAAATCAACAATGAAAATGGTTTAGTAATCATTCTGCATTAAATCGAAATTAATCACTTTTAATTAGAAATTTTCAAATATTTTTAGTCATTACTAATTTGGAAAAATGTCTTGAAAAATTTAATATTTAGTACAACTATTAATTTATCTTCGGTTAAAAGCCGTTCTGGTAAATTTTTTATAGAATTTAAGTGAAATGACTCGGTGAAATGGTGGTTTTTATCAAGGCAATGGGTTTTACGTGATAGACAGCGACCGTATTTTATTATTTGTAAGTATATATACACACACATCTATATATAACTTAATTTTTAGCATTAAAACAATATTCTTTTTATTAATTTTAAATGTAATTATCAAAACATGTACGTAATATCGTAGTGATTGTTGCTCTAATAAATTTATTAGAAAACACAATACAATAACAAGCTAACGAAGTTATGCTTATGTTATGGGTAAGAAACACCAGAGTAACACTCAGGCCAGAATGAACAGTAATCCACGAATGGCTCTCTAGGAATCGAACCGACTTCACTGGTTGTAAGAAAATTTGTACGCCGAATAGGCAAAAAACGTGTCCATCTTAATAACAATGTCTTTATACCTATTACATGCACCATTACTTGATTTGTTTTGGAATGAGAAGCGTGTGCTTGTGTCATTGAAACTTGCACAATTTTACACATTTGATTAAGTACATAACATTTGTTTATTATCTTAAATTTCTAGTTTGTAATGTGTACTTGCGACGAATACCATATCGTATCCCAATATCTACGTATGACCTTGAGGTCCCAAAAGTAAGGCTGTTTTTATATCCCGGTATTCCCGGTCCTCCATTTTTCTTCATTCAACAGCGCAATTTAGGCCGCTTTTTTATTGCCTGAAGCAGAAAAACAGGCAGACGGGTCACCTGATGGAAAGTGGTTACCCTCGCCTATGAACGTTTGCAACACCAGGGGTGTCGCCAACGCTTGGCGACCTCTAAGAAATTTTATAACGCCCTCCTTAAAGAAGCCCATGTCTTAGCGCAAAGGGAAAACCGCGGCGGGAAGTTCCCTCCAGATCATTGTTGTGCGTGGAATAAATGTTCTTCTTCGTTGCGTAGTTGAGCATGGGAGTTCAAAGAAATGAGGGTGAGTATCCCGTCGCTGACGGGCAGTGTGGTTGTAAAAGTGAGGCGTTGGCACCAGATCAACAGTTTCTCAGAACACTCCTCGTTATACAGGCGGTAAAATACGCAGAGGGACGCAAAATCTATACGAAATTTTATAACGCTCTTCGTAAAGGACCCGTTAGACAACCGTTGCGTAGTTAAGCATATGAGCTTTAGGAAACTGGACATCCCGTCGATGGCGTGTGGTGCGGTTGAAAATCAGGCGTTGAGACCAGATCAAACAAGTTCTTGGAACACTCCCAGTTGTACAGGCGGTAGAATACGATTCTAAACCGCCTGTTAGTATGAGACCGCGACATTACGGACGGCGCGACGCTGGATGGAGTCAAGGAGGTCTGGTGAGCAGATGCCCCGGTCCACAGCTAGTATGAGCATTGCTTCATATATATGTGATACCGTTCGTATCGTCGACAATCGGTATCATTCGCATCAGCTAGCGGCGAATATGGGGTCGCAGGCGCCGCTTTACTCACCTCCCTAAGACATAGTGGGACTTGGTCAGGGATTCCTCTCGTCGTACCACACCAAATGCTGTGGAGTGTCCTGGTCCCGGGCACACCCCTCGTTGTCCGTTTGCGTCGAGGTGTTACGGAACAACTATGATTATTGTCGCTTGTCGGCAAGTTATGGAGCGGAGGGACGCTGGAAGGTTTAGTGGATAGTCTGGCGGTCGGTGCCTACAAATTCTATTGTCAGATACTTGTATGTAGTGTTGGGCGTCGAGAGTTCCATATACGTCTCCGTGACAGCGTTAAAGAGTGCTTGGCGTAGACAAGGAGCGCAACACGAGAACACTCTCGGCGTAATTGCCGGCCTCGATTTGTTGCTTCCAGCCGTGGTTCATGCAACGGTCGGGGCTCAATTACGCGCAGGACGGTCAGACATTACCGAGTCCCATGAATCCGCGGCTTTAAGTGGTGGCTCATGGGGACACCATCGGCGAGAAGGTGGTGAGTCGGTGTTCAGCGAGCGTCCCTTTGAAGCCTGTTAAAAATTGTGTTACTATATTTCACGTAATTGGATTAAATAATTATGTCATCATGTTTATTGGGAGTTGAGTTTATTAAATTAAGGCTTTCAAATAACAATAAGCCTTTTCGCGTCATGTTATAGGCTTCACAGTATTCCGTTTTAAATGTTTGTCATAGAAAAAAGCGTGCTACCTCAAGCCAAGTGAAGGGTTCTGTACAGATTTGGAATTTTCTCCGTTTTTGTTAGTTAAATATGAAACTCAAAAACGTATAATACTTTTATGAGTTGCAGGACTCTTAGAATTACTATAGAATTTATTAGAACTATACAAACACGTATAACTCAGGTACACATATAACTGAATACAACCAGTCCAAACGTAATGCACGATTCAATAACACGCCCAGTCCGTCACTAAGTATATTACCGAATGTACACAAGACTTGCCTCGCGGCTAGTTATCGCTCGACTGCCTCATCCCTCCATTGGGGTATTGCTTTATACTGTACAAATACAATATGTCTGCTCGACCGCGTGGACTGAATTTCCTAGAACCACACTTGGCTAATGACTACCATTAAATATTGCAATACACAATGGGCTGTTTTTCTGAACACAAAGTAAATAAAAGAAGTCCAAATTCCGCAAAGGTAATAAAATGTCTACAGGATGCAGGTGTGAATTTTCTTTGTCGGTACCTAGGTCGTAACAATAAAAATAACTAGTGGACGCCCATGGTCGAAATTCAACCATAATAATTAGTTTAAATTATAATTTTGAACATTATTAAGGTTCTGTTGTCAAAGACTATATACATCTATAATCACAAATTTCGCCAAGGCTAGAGTGTTAATTTGACTTGCATAATAAACAAAAGAGTATATATGCGTGTGTGTCAAATACATGGTAGTGTGTATATGTTTTTTATTGATTCTTTTTTTTATGCATAATATATATAAAAATTAGCATTCTGGACTTCTCCGTCTGTATAAACAATAAGTGTGCGAAATTTCATACTCCTCCGTCCGCGCAATTTTCGTAAAAAAGGTACAAAGTTTTTGCTTCATGTATTAATAATATATAGTTAATTGGCAGACAAACACACATATTGTAACTAGCTATGCTATTACAATAAGAATGTAGACATATACATATGTATATACACACACGTATACATCATACATATGACAATACTAACATAATAGGTTGGGAAAATAGTCTTCGCATATAGTATATATGAACTTGTAATAAGATCTCTTTGGCTATACCATTTGTATCTGGCTGGTTTTGGTATCATTAAAAAGTATTAATTTTAAAGAAGACAATTCCAAATTCAAATTAGGAAAATGTGTGATTTTCATTTGTTTTTCTTATTGTTAAAATGAGTAAATCTAATGAAGAAATTCATCATCAGGTGTTAATGCATCCGCCGTATAGTCTTGACCTTGCACCTTCAGATTTTCACCTGTTTCGGTCTCTGCAGAATTCCTTAGGCAGTGTCAGGTTAACATCACGAGAGGACTGCCAAAACCACTTGTCGCAGTTTTTTGATCAGAAGCCCCAAAATTTTTATAGCAATGGGATCACGTCTCTACCTACAAGATGGCAAAAAGTTGTCCAACAAAATGGCACCTACATACTTTAGTCACATGTAAATAAACTTTATAAAAAAACCTTTTGAATTTTTATATAAAATGCGAAGAAACTTTTTCCTCAACCCAATATATACACAAGGCCACAAGGTCTAAGTTTACGTTGAAAAAAATCGTTTCAGCTGTTAATATAAGTATGCAGAATGGTGTGAAAAGGGCCGTGACGTCGGGATTTTCAGTTTTCACGCTACGAAAGTGTTTACCGGGGGCAATCAGTGGGCAACACTCATTAATCATCGCGACATGCACGCGGTGCGACAAAATGGAATTTATCTCTGGTCATAAATCATAGTATCTATGTCGTAAGACTATGGTCTAAATTCAAATTTCTATTCGTGTTTGTGAAGAGAAACCTCTTTAGAATTATAATGTTTTCTTTAGTTTTCGCGACTTGTATACATAATAAAACTACGTTTTAACTGTTTTAAGCGCGGCAATTTCGGTTATTCCGACGTTTCGCTTTTAAGTGGCCGTGGTCACGGACGACAAAGATGTCATTTGTCCAACGAGTATTGTTAAAGTTTTATTTAGCCTACCGCCAACTGGTTCATTTTAATTATTTAGTTTTAATTTTATTTATGGTTATTATTTACTCTATGGGGCCAAATCTTTAAAACGTAGTTTTATTATAAGTCGCGAAAACTTAAGAAAATATTGTATTGTAAAGTTTTGATTTTTTTGTACTTGTTTATTTTGGTGTGCAATAAATTTTTATCTATATGTATCTATTTTACTTCTTCCATGAAGAGAGTACTACTTATAATCCGACCATGTCATCAACCTAGCATGTTGGGAAGCGAGTCTTCAAAGTGTATACCTCCAGAATTTTCTCGATTAATACCCTCTCAATATTGTCTTTGGAAATCTGCCAATGATTTACAACAGGCACTCACGGTTTATTGTTGTAATACTAGGTTTTGCTCATGGCTCCGCTTGCGTTATCGTTATCCCATGGGAACCGTACATTTTTTCGGGATGAAAAATAGCCTATGTGTTGGTCTAGACAATAATCTATCTCTTTGCCAAATTTCATCCTGATCCGTTCAGCCGTTCTGCCGTGTTTGAGGAACAAACATCCGTCTAAACATATATAATATCTATATTATTATAAAATTCTTAAATAATGTTAAACTAAAGATGTAAAGGTAGACCAAAAAAAATATGGATGGACTGCGTGAAGGATGATATGATGATTTGCGCTGTTACAGAAGATGTGTGTCAGAATAGAAGAGTGTGGAAGGAAAAGACATATTGTGCCGACCCCAATTAATTGGGATATGATGAAAGAAAAGAGAGAGAGATTATTATAAAATTCTAAACTGTACATTGAAAATATTAAAAATTTAAAAACTTCGTTTAAAAAAACCGACTTCAAAAACTAAAATGTATAAAATAACTTATTTCTTAAGCTATTATTATTAATATATATTATCTAAAACATCTTAAAGTCGGTGCTTAGTAATTTTCAAAATATAGTAATTTTTATGTTTTCCTTTGCACCGACTTCAAGATGTTTTAGATAATATATATTAATAATAATAGCTTAAGAAATAAGTTATTTTATACATTTTAGTTTTTTAGTTTTTGAAGTCGGTTTTTTTAAACGAAGTTTTTAAATTTTATTTGTTACTTTTTAGTGTCTAGCTATGTATGGGTGGACCCACGAATGGTGCCGCGCTTCTTAAAAAATATAGGTCCCAAGAAGCGGGAACAAAAAAATGTTTGTAAAATGAAAACTACTGGGCCAAACTATGTCAAATTTTTAGGGGACCACATGGCAGCTATTCCGCGTCGAAAAAAAAAGAATCACGTAAATCGGATCATAAATCACGGAGTTATCGGCGAACATATGGAACGGAGTGAAAATTATTTCCATGAAAAATGTTCATAAAATGAAAACTACTGGGCCAAACTATGTAAAATTTTTAGGGGACCAATTGGAAGCTATTCCGCGTCGAACAAAACAAGAATCACGTAAATCGGATCATAAATCACGGAGTTATCGGCGAACATACATAAAAAAAAGCAACAAAAAAAAAAGATCCCGACGAATTGAGAACCAGTTGTTTCTTTTTAACCGACTTCGAAAAAAGGAGGAGGTCCTTTTTTCGAAGTCGGTTAAAAAGAAACAACTGGAATACACTATATAAACAGTGGATAACACGATGCTTTTTTTTAGATATATTTGGTGCAGGGACGGAGAAAGAATACAATTTCCTGCAAAACAACCCACAGCCAGGTGGTAGGGTAAGTATTTGCCCGTCTGTATGCCTACCACCCCTAGTCTGCCATAACAACCTTGAGTTGTGTTCCGGCATTAGTGACCAGGTTCCAGTCTCCCTTAAGAGAGCAGCAGCGCATTTGTAGCACCTTTGTTACTGCAAATGTCCATAGGCGATGGTAACCGCTTTCCATCAAGAGGGCCGACTGCTGAACTACTACAATAAAAAAATCTCGACTTTTTCGGTATATCTGTTTGCTTGGGATTCACGTAAAAACTACTGGGAAGATTTAGATGCGGTTTTCGCTGATCGACGGATAATTATTTTTAGGCTTAAATTCGCGCTACTTTTTATCCTGCGAATCCGGCGGGAAAATTTTCTGTGAATGATTTAAAATGGTCAGATTTAAAAAAACTGATTCCAATGTTATTTTTTCACTGCTCGATAGCAAATTTGAATTGAATCCGTGCAGGAACGGAGGAAGAATACAAATTCCTGCGGCCGGGCGGCCTGTCGTAAGAGGCGACAAAATAAAGCTTAGGGAGACTGGATGGCTATCACCCCTGGTCTAAAGTATGCCGCAATAAGAGCCTTGAGTTGTGTTCCGGCATTAATGACCAGGTTCCAGTCTCCCTAAGAGAGCAGCTGCGCATTTGTAGCACCTTTGGTGTTGCAAATGGCCATAGGCGATGGTGACCTCTTTCCGTCAATTGGGCTGTCTGCCTGTCTGCTGAACGCCAGCAATATTTTTTTTAATAAAACGTGTGATGGAATTTTCACGACTTGGCAGGTTTGACACATCGGTTATCTCAACGTGCAGGCTTCATTACGATGTTTTCCTTCATATTCGTTAACACGTGTTTGTAACAATATGCACATTAGGTCAGAAAACTGGCTAAGTGGTGCATGCGTTCCGGCCAGGATTCGAACCGGCGCCCTTTGGGCTATTGAGCCAGCCTAGATTTCCACGACAATTTTTTTTTTGGAAGTAAAACATCTTTAGGCGCGACTAGGAGGTAACTGTACGACAATGCAACGGAAGTCCGTTACGGCAATATGGCGTCACGTTTCTGTACCATCCGGTTTTCAAATATTTTTGATTTTGTCAATAGATAGTTTATAAACAAATCAATCAAAATTTTGAAAATAAAAATTAGTAAAAAATATTAAATTGAATAATAATAATTGTACGGTTTAGAACGCGGAATTTGGAAAAGGCCAAATGCACAACCACTTACCTTGCTTGCTGTGCTGCGGGAACCCTTAGATTATGGATTTTAACTCCTCACATTCACTGGCACGATTTCTTGATTGGCTAAGTGTATATATTTGAAAACTAAGTAAAAACAACGAAAAGACAGGAAGGTCGATGCGGCGCGTGCGGTGTAGCAAGTAGCACTGATTGTCCGCGTGAGGGCAGCATCGGCGTCGATAGCTCACACGGGGTGGCGATGCATTTGTATTAAATATACCAAAAATTTGGAATTTATAAAATACGCGGAAAAATTGATTATGCTAATACGGAACAATAATAATAAAATTTATACAATAGAATTAATTATGTATAAATATTGAATTATACATACAAGTAAGTAAGGTTTTTTCAGTATACTAGCTTGTACAGTCGATGTAAGTATATTCCGATGTTTAAGTCGGGAATAAGCGAAGTAAGCTATTTTGGTACTCTAGCTATGGATACTCCCTACCTCTCAGAATGCAGCTGACCCAATATAACCTTAATTTTATAGCATCTGTATGTCCACGTGTTTTATAAGAGAATATTTTCTAAAAGTGCAAGTGATAAAAAGGAATTTGAAAAAAAACATATTATAAAAATAATAAGTGATTCTTTATTGAATGAAAATGTCTGAATCTCAAGATCATTTTACACCGTCATCTGTAGTTTTACTTCAATCGCGTGTGAACGTTACACGCACTCTTTTTTAACAACTCTACGGGTCAAGTTCCGTACCCTTTTTTACAACTTAATTTCTAGATTTAATTTTTAGAATTTAACTTGCTTATTAGTTTGGTTCTTGTGTGTGACATTAATTTGGTGATTTTGTGTTGAGGTGTGTGTATCTTACAAATAACTTATTATATTAATTCATTCTAATTTTAATACTAAACTATACTAATGTAGAGTTTAGGTGTGTGTAGGTTTTCAAATTGGACAAGTACATTAACAATCTGCCCGTAAAACTTGAAGTTAAAATTTTGTTGCTATTCATTTTGTCACTTGTCAGTTGAAGTTTTTCCACTTGCACGTTGCGATTCGTTTTTCCACTTGTTCGTTGCGGTTCATTTATCCACTTATCCGTTGCCATTCGTTTTTCCACTTGTCGGTTGCGATTCGTTTTTCCACTTGTCCGTTGAAGTTTCACTTCTAATATGTGTCCCAACACACATTTCGATTTTTCCTTTCTGTGCCTGGGTTATTAATTTTTAGGTTCTTTGTGTGTCTTGGTTTCTTTGTGAAGTGTGCGTGTAATGCAATGCGGTGGTAGTGCGCGTTGGTTTGAGTATGACCTAAATTATTACTTTTAATTTTTCGTTATAACAATGTCTTGGCACCTAATTATTATATTATTATATTGTCTGGCAGAAGCCTTACAAGCATAACCCGCTGCCAGTCGGACTGCACCCTTAAGCTCCTTTTGCCCATGGCCAGGTGTCAGGTTTTATTGCGGCCTGACACGGCAGATCCTTATCTTAATTTATGGCTTTAATAAACGGCTAAATAACTACAGTAAATATGTCTGGTTATATATTTTTAATTTGACTTCACCTCGTTGACTAAATCTTCAATGTAGGATCATATGTATAACTTGTTTTGTGAATCAAGTTTGTTTCTTGTCTAAAAACTATTGTAAGTCTATTATGTATTTTTCTAAGTGAAACTTCTTTAGTATTGTTGTGATTTGAAACTCGATGAAACGAAAAAGCGACACTAAAGAGAGATAACCTGCGAGAGAATGAGATACGAATTTCACATTGTACAGCACAGATTAGAAAGTCGATAAGACCTATGATTAAACATAGGTCCAATTTGAACCGAAATGAAACTGATGATAATATTTTTTGGTTTAAAACAGTGAAAATTTTAAAGTGACACTTAAGAAGTTTATTTTGAATTATAATATGTTGTCAGGATGTAGGCTACAGGAAATTATATTTATCATTATTAGAAACAGGTGCGCATACTTACTGGCCCGCGTTCGCGGTAGCACCAGCAGCATGTTCAGTCTTTTTGTAGATCGATGGGACTCGCCACTGCTTCGTAAATGGGTGCAACTGCACACCCACTTGAACGCGTGAGTTTGTTTGTTGTTTGCCGCCTCGCGGCCCAGTGGCAGGGTCCATAATAGTCCATGATTGAAATCATTTGGTATGCATGACCCTTCGTGCCGTTGAGTAGAAACATTTATAATAATTATTGTATATATCATTATTATTTATAATAATTATTATACGCGGGTGTAATGTCCTAATATTTGTTTAATTAATTAATTGTTGTGAACTGATCAACAACTGATGAAACATCAATTAAAATTTGTTAACAGTGACATAATTTATAATATAAAACTGTACAATATGGAAATACTCAATTTCTGAAATAAATGAATTATTATTATTATATTAATACGTGAATCAAAAACTTTGTACCCCTTTTTATGAAAATTGCGCAGACGGTTGTGTATGAAACTTCGCTCACTTATAGTAAAACGACGATAACTATTTTTTTTTAAATATGCATAAAAATACATTAAATCAATAAAAAATCATTACACACACTACCATGCATTTGTCACACACACACACGCATGTATACTCTTTTGTTTATTGTTCAAGCCAAATTAACAGTGTAGCCTGGGCGAAATCTGTGATTATAGAAGTATGGTGTTCGACAACAGAACTTTAGTAATGTTTAAATAGAAAAGAATATACTTTATTGCATTACAATACAATAATACAATACAAATACAATAATAATAATTATTATTATAATGTATGCCTTTCAAGACCACGGGCCATAAAAATGGCCCGGACTTTTGGAGGGCTTGCGTGGGGCCATGGGGAGGCCAACACGTAGAGGCCCCTTGACAAATTTAATCTAAATGTGGGGTGACACTGACCGGCTATTATCCCTGTCTACACCATATAATAATGCACTCAAGGACAAGCCCCGGCCAATGTAGGACTATTGTGGGAAATGAGAAGAGAAAGTACCAGGCTATTGGGGTGAACTGTTAATGGTACTAGCGGTCTGGGAATATGGAAACTATGGCGTCTGCCTGTCGCAATGTTCAGGGAACATGGAAAAATGGGCAGACGGTGACTCGCCACTCCCTGCATGGGCCCCTAAAAATGCCATCAAAGACAGAGGCAGCATGGGTGTGAGTGACTAAGGGGTGTAGAGAGGTGGGCTGCAGGTTCACCGAAGCTACTTCTGACGTGATGCCATTTATCACTTCCACCCCTGGAGCTTGAGTCTTAGCTCTAGCGATCTCCACTCCGTGCCGGCTGGCTAAGGCAAGCACGGAGGCGGGGGCCTTGTCTTGGCCCCCGGAGTCAGGTACGAGGTGTCGCTACTCACCTAAGGCTTCGCCACAAAGCCCCCCTGCAATAATAATTATTATTATTGCATTACATTAACATACAATTCAAGAAGTTTAAGTACAGAAGACAATAGGCGGTCTTATCACTTAGCAGTTTCTTCCAGACAACCTTAGGATGGATTATAGAAAATTGTGTAATATGTGGGTCTAAACTTATAATTTAAATTAATATGGTCGAATTTCGACCACTGGGTCACTAATATTAATAAAAGTTAGAGAATAATTATCCGTTAGTACATTCTCTGAAGATTCACTTCCACTGTCTGTGAATTGACACACATGTTTTTATTTAAAAAAACAAATCTCTCGTGCGTGTCGGGACGCCCGCCAGAAGTGATAAGTTATACTAATCTAAGTTGAACTATTTAATATTGAAATTGTTTAACTTGAGACAAGCTTAGGTTATTACTTAAATTTTATATATTATGATATGATAATGTAAGGAAAGGTTATTTATTAATTAAATCTTTGAATGATTATAAAATATATTTCATTCTTAGTTACAATTCTTGAATATATACATTGTTAGTATTATTATTTAATCTAATTACCGAAATACGGCTAACGCTGTGGGTTAGAGTGAGAGAGGAGCCTGCCTACCGCAGCCGTATGCGCGAGAGACAGTGAAGCCAGACAGACTGACGCCGTAACGCGTTACGTAACGAAGCGGTTTACCCTCCCATAAGAAGTAATCACTTCAAAAGTTCGATCGTAGCTGCTACGACGTAGCATCGTAGCTACGCAGCCATAACAACCTTGAGTTCTGTTCCTGCCTTAGTGACCAGGTTCCAGTCTCCCTTAAGAGAGCAGCAGCGCATTTGTAGCACCTTTGATGTTGCAATGTCAAAAAATAATCAAAAAATCAAAATAATCGTCGCGACACCACACTGTTCAATGCGAAATAGAAAGACGAAACGAAAATAACTGGCTTGCTTTCTATGAGAGAGAGAGACAGACAGAGAAACACGCGTACGCCGCACGGCTTACAACTATAGCAAAAAGTGTGGTTACAACTTTTGGTCTTAATTTTTTCCGTCTAGCCCCCTTTCGCAACGCGCGACAAGGAACTTCGATCCAAAAATAAAAAAAACTTAAAAAAGAGAAATTTTGAAGTCGTGTGAAATTGAGCACTAGTTAAAATCAGTTCAAAATTGAAACTTGTCGAGTGATAAAACAGCACGTAACCCCGTTACGAAACGACTCTCTCCCGTGGGTGCTTTTATGACCCCTTACGACCCTCAATGTAACCTTTTACGAGCTCATAATAATTGGACACAAAGTTCATGTTGGATTTGGGACAAGGGCTTGTTGCGTTCTGATGGGTAACAGCGATTTTAAGTGCTGTCCATATCTTATACTAATATATAAAGCTGAAGAGTTTGTTTGTTTGTTTGAACGCGCTAATCTCAAGAACTACTGGTCTGATTTGAAAAATTCTTTCAGTGATAGATAGCACATTTATCGAGGAAGTCTATAGGCTACATCAGGCGTATATATCATTAGGCTAAAACCAATAGGAGCGGAGCACCAATGACGAATGTTTCAAAATCGAGGGGTTTAGAAAACAAATTCCACGCCAACGACGTCGTGGGCAAAAGCTAGTTGTCATATAAACAAGTTGGAGTGGAAATGCCTATTAGAACAAATATTCAGGGTAATTGTGCAGGAACGGAGAAAGAAAAAAAAGGAGGAAAATCCTATTGAAGACCATCTGAGGGTCGGGGTGGCACCAGCAACGTGAAGTGCTATTGCCACACCATAGTTTGCGATACCCACTAAAACCCCTCGGTGTTCTTTCTTGCGCCTTATGTCAGAGCTACGAGAAAGCGGAAGCTCGACCAGCTCCGCGTGCCCTGACAGGCGAGGGTCTCCAAGGCCACATCTACCTCATTTCACATTTATATGTCGTAAGAGGCGACAAAAGCCGGTCCCAAGACTTTTAGAAAAAGGTAGAAGATTCTGGAAGGAAAAGACAAGGACGGGATACATTTAAAAAAAGGATAGATGATAAACGAAAGTTCTGAAAGGAAAAGACCGAGATAGATAGATAATTAGAAAGGGGCAGATAGTAAATAAAATAATAACGAAAAGGAGATGGATATTATGGGTTCCAGAAGATTCTTCCGGGTTTATAAGCAGCGTAAAGCGCGCCTACTGGGCAGTTTAGAGTCGAGTTCAGTTCAAGACAGCGAAACGACAAGTGCGATACGAAAGAGTTGGAGAGTTTAACAGAAGATAGTGACGAGTTTAGTGGTGAATTTAGTGAGAAGTTTAGTGGGCAGTTTAGTGTAGCAGGAATTTCGTGTAGTTTAAGAGAAGATCCAGAAACGAGCTACACGCGGTAAATTCGGAGGTGAGCATTGCAGCAGCAGAAGGTGTGTCTACGCAATATCGGCGACAGTATTGTGAGCGAGACACCTTATCGTCGGGACAGTGCGTCGTTAGTCGTGCGTATAGGGGTAACCCTGCGAAGAAGAATAACGCACGGTTGTGTAAGTCAATGAAAGCGTTTAGTTAAAAACTGGTGTTTTCTTCCAATCCTAAGTGGGTACCCCCGCTCGCACGTAACATTATTCATGCATATAGTGATAATTTATTTATCGCCCAAGGCTTTTCTTACTTTAATACGCCACTAGCCTTGGTTGCTGCAATAAACTTGCTACCTGAAGCGAGGTTGGATTCAATATTTAATTGAGCAGTTTACTTCGCAAACTCATTTGTTGCTTACCTTTCAAGTCCGTCTCGTGACAAAATTGTAACAAATACAAAATATCAATACTAACTCGATGTTGTATTTTATATTCAAATGAATGGTGTTGTGTTTTTCGTGTGTGTTTCCGTCTATTGTGTTGCCATCTGTGGTTTGTCATGGGTCAGGTACACCTACCTACAAATAGTTTAAGCTTCTGCTCGCGTCTTTGTCCGCTTGGAATAGTTCTAAAAAGTAAGTTAAAATAATTCCCCGGATTTTGAAACATTCTTCATTGGTGCTCCGCTCCTATTGGTCTTAGCGTGATGATATATAGCTTATAGACTTCCTCGATAAATGAGCTATCTAGCACTGAAATAATTTTTCAAATCAGACCAGTTGTTAGTGACATTAGCGTGTTCAAACAAACAAACTCTTCAGCTTTGTATATTAGTATAAGATTCATTATTTTTTAAAAATTAATTTTGAAAACTAGCAGATAGTCATATAGTCTTCGATCTCATTCAAACAGATGGTTTAGAATCGCTTAGCGTACTGAGAGATTTTGCGTTTCTTTGTGTATTCTACCGTCTGTACAATGGAGAGGGTTCCGAGGAACTGTTTGATCCGGTGCCAACTGCTCATTTTTACAACCGCCATGGGCAGGGTATTTATTGTTCACTCTCATTTCCTTGAGCTCCCACACTCAACTGTACAACAATGGTTATAAAATAATAAATATGCAACGGTTCTATAAAACGTTTACTACGCGTGTAATAACGACTTGGAGGGAATTGTCTGTCGCGGTATTCTCTCTGCGCTACGACATGGGGTCATTTAAGAAGGGCTTTATAAAATTTCGCGCGTTGGGACGGCCTGTCGTAAGGGGCGACAAAAAACTCATAGCCAGGTGGTATTTTGGTTATATTTCTAGATGGGTTCTGGCTACCACCCCTGATCTAGAGTATGCCGCCATAATAACCTTGTGTTGTGTTCCGGCATTAGTGGCCAGCTTACTGTCTCCATTTAGAGCCATCATTTACCTGATGGAAAGCGGTTAAAATCGCCTATGGACATTTGTAACACCAAAGGTGCTACAAATGCGCTGCTGCTCTCTTAAGAGAGACTAGAACCTGGGCACTAATGCCAGAACACAACTCAAAGTTATTATGGCAGCATACCCTAGATCAGGGGTGGTAGTCATCTAGACTGGCAATACCCTATCACCTGGCTGTTGGTTGTTTTGTCGCCTCTAACGACTGCCGCCTGGCCGCATGAAACAGTATTCTTTTTCCGTTCTTGCACGGACAAATAACTACCCATCACTAGCCCTGACATTTGATCCTCGCGCTGCCCGGTCCCCTGCTCGCTATCGTGGCAGTAAACAAGGGGTTACAAACAGCTCTTTGAAAAAATTAGCCACGGTTTTATGCATGCAATTGTCTAAACAGTCAACACAAAAAATATTATTGTTTAATCTTAGCATATATACACTGAGTTTGTTTTACTGTCCGTCTGTTGTTAGATTACTTTGATCTCCTTAAGAATTAAAATCAACAAACATGTTTTTATCACTTACATTCGTAATTGCTTTAAACATAATGGTTTAGTTACAAATAGCGGGATTCGAATTTAAAATACCGCTAGAATGATCACAGACTTAGAAGTACACACAAGTAATTCACAGTTCTTACAAACAAAACCAAATACAATAAATTTAAAACGTAAGGCAGAAGATTGTAAGAACATAAAACTTGCATAGTCTATCGATGTGATTCTCGTTCCTAAAGCACAAGTCATAACGCCTCGATCACAGTTGAAACTCAACTAATTCTGTCATAACGGGCTGACCTTATATTTTCACAAAATAGACATAGACCTATCAATAAACATGCACAATCCATTCATTTGAATTCTCAATATTGTAAAATACAGTATGGCTCCTAAAAATTTGAAGTATGAAACGGTTATGATGCCTAAATGACGGCCAACTATAAACAGAAAAGGATAAGTGATTAACAATAATTAATTACATTATAATTCCTAGAACATTAGCGCAAACAAATGACACTAAACAATAACAACCAATAAAGCTTGCTAAATCTGGGTTAGTTTTGAAGATTTAGGCTGTATCACACAGATATGGCAATGGGTTAATTGCGTTATTTGTAATGCGACATTGTCAATGACGTTAAACATTGATAGATAACATATGTATGTATGTCTTGGACTACGGTAAATGTGATGAATTGAAAAATATTTATAAACCCTACCTGGTTACCTGGTTGTGGGCTGTTTTGTCGTCTCTTACGACAGGCCGCCCGACCACAAGAAAGACATTTCCCTGTTTGTATATTTTTGAAATTATGATGTTAATCAAAAACAACCCAATATTATTTGAAAATTATAGAAGTGCCCGACATATTAATAAAATTTGTATGCCTCCGAATACCACTGCATTATATGATAAAAGCGTATTTGGGATGACACCAACAATATATAATAAGTTACCATGCAATATAATGCAAGAGAATAATATTAATATGTTCAAACAAAAATTATTCGTGTTGTTGACAAAAAAATCCTATTATAGAATATTTAAATGACAGATAATTATGAAGATATTGTGTTGTGTTCAATAAAATAAAAGACTTGAATAGAACACAGAGATAGGTTAAGTGAGTTTATATTGCGATGCTATGAAAGGCCGACTAAGTAATAAGTTCTGTTATATTTAATAAAACTTATGTACCATTTATGTAACGTTCGCAATAAAAATGATTTGATTTGATGATTGACAGATATGGATTAACGCTTCTAACAACGCATTCCATAGCTCACAAGGACCAAAATGCTCCGTTAGCCGTTCCACAAGGCGACCGCGGTCGTTGTGGTCGTGGCGAAAACATCACTAATGACGTCATTATTTTCGATCACGCAACGCTCACAACGATTCATGTCAAGAGGTGGATCGAATAACCGTTCCACTTCAGTTAACGAATGTAACGCCGGCAAGCAAGTGGAACGGGAAAAATCACGGTCATGAACGTGGGCGTTATGAGTCTCTTTTTTTTTTTTTTTTTTTTAATAGCTGGAGTACAGCAAACAGGCTGACGGCCCACCTGGTGGAAAGCGGTTACCGTCGCCTATGGACGTTTGCAACATCAGAGATGTCACCAACGCGCTGCCGGCCTCGAAGAAATTTTCTCTAATGGAACGTAGCCTAAGAATACGCTGATTGTATCAATACCTGTCATTGTACGTAGAAGACACGCACTTGGCCGTTTTCATTAAAATCTCTTACTACTATTTCAATTAAAACTCAAACCAGCACTATTTGAAATCGGTTAAAAAGAATTAAAATTCCTGCGATATGCTAACGAGCATGCCAAAATAAAATGCTCAAGTGGCAACTCGTATTTCATATATTATAATTGACAGACAACCAGATATGTACACTTGACATTGGTCTATTAATGACGATGACCGGGATATATCGCCTCATTGTTTCGATAAGGTCTTATCTTGAAAATTGAAATTTTAAAAGGATACAGTTGTTTAACCTTCAAAAAATAATTATGTAGGTATGTCGATACGAACAACTTTCGTATTGTCAATCTACAACTTTATCCCTGCATGAACTGTATCGGGAAGTTACAAATATTTAACCTTTTATTAATAATTATTACATTTATTAATTAGTAAAAACCGTATACCTTACCGTATATATAAGACAACACTCTCTCACTGACACCACACCCTATCAAATTATCCGCTTCTATTATATTACGTTGCAGAGAAATTACTTTTAGTCTGTTATAAGCTGTTTAAGTAATTAAAGCTTTCTAACTATCCCACGGGAACTCTTTAATTTTTCGGGATCAAAGTATCCTATATGTTGACCAGGGATATAAGCTGCCACCATACAAAATTTCATTTCAATCGGTCTAGTCGTTTCAAAGATTAGCCGTTACAAACAGACAGACAAACAGAGAAACAAAAAATTCAAAAAAAAACCAAACTATTTCACTTCTTACATCCCCCTGACTCGGTTTTTAGCATTTTTTTTAATTGTACAGAAATTTGACCTCTACAATTTTATTATATATATATATATATATATATATATATATATATATATATAGATTATTACATTTATTAATTAGTAAACTAATTTATTTTATAACATTGTTAATCTGTCAAGGAAGCAAGTGAGATGTGTAAGAATAAGCCTGAATGGCGCTCTGTTGTTCGTGCTTACCCCGCAAGGGACCTAGCGTGAAGTTATGTATGTATTGTTAATCTTATACTAATATTTAAAGCTGAAGAGTTTGTTTGTTTGCTTGAACGCGCTCAGGTCTGAGATTTGAAAAAAAACATCAGTGTTAGGTAGCCCATTTCTCGAGGAAGGCTTATATCGTCACGCTAATACCAATAGGAGCGGTAATTTATTTTCCCAATTCGGGAACTAGGAAGGATTTTTAATAAGCTTTGTCAGAAGACTAAAGAAGATTTCTGAGAGGCCTGAGCGGCTGGCTGGCTTCTCTGTTGGAGGAAATCGCCTAGGGTAATGTGGTATATCAGACTGACTGAGAGAGGAGTCTTGCCTAAATGAACCTTTTCGTTTTGTTTTTTTAATACTCCTTAGAATTTATTATCTTAGGAATAAATTTATAATATAATGGCGCCCAACGTTGACCCCACGTTGGGCGCCATTAGTCAAATTGAAGATGTGAACAAAAGCTGCAAATATATTTATTTATTTATTCCCTCTTCAAAAAAAGGGTAAGGCTTTTTACGACAGGCCGCCTGGCCGCAGGATTTTGTATTCTTTCTCCGTTCGCATAAAAAATTACTCCGTACAAATCATACAGGATTCAATATAGCGCGATTTTGTTTTATGTTATTACTCAACGTGCGGTCGTAAAGCAACCCATTGAATAAAAAATACTTGCGTACGTATGTTTGTTTGTACCTGCCTTGTATATTACAGATATGAACAGAAGAGATTTTTCTGCGTAAAAAGGATCTTGCATCAAGCTTTTTTTATATATACTAGTGAATTTTTCAAGTGGGCTCCCATGACTATATCCGAATGTATAGTGTAGTGGACCACTTACAAGCCAATAGATGGCTCTGTGCAATAATTGAGGTCGCAAACGTTTCCTGAAACGTAGAAAGAATATATAAAATTTTAAACAATGACAGATTTGTAGCTTCGCTGGAAAATCTTCCTTTGATATGGAGCAGCACTCCATCTCGCTCCTCCAGTCCTCCACTCTAAACGGGGGCACTCTCTTCAATTCAATAGGATATAGCGAAAAATACTCAAACGAATATTGGAGCTGATTTGGTAAATTTGGAAAAATCATTAATTTTTTACTAGTTTTTTTTACTTACTTAAAAAAAATAGTTTATTATTATTATTATTTAGGGCAGAGTGGCGAACCTTTATATGCCTATCAACCTGCCATTTTGAAGTGAAACTTCTTTAGAATCGTTGTGATTTGAAACTCGATGAAACGAAAAAGTGACACTAAAAAGATATAAACATATAAATAAATAAATGAGACACGACTTTTACACTGTGCAGCAAAGATTAGAGTCAAGAAGACCGATGATTAAACATAGGTCCAATTTGGACGGAAATAAAACTGATAATAATATTTTGTACACTAGAACAGTGAAGAATTGAAAGTGATACTTAATAAGTGTACTTTGTTAGTTGCGCGGTTTAGGAGTTAGCGGTTGACCGTTGACGTGACAGACGCAGATGTGCTCGGCTGGGCGTAACTCTGTTCTAAGTCTCAGCCTTTCCTACACAACAAAGCGCGGGGCACATGGGAGGAGGGTGGTTTTAGTGGGTTCTCTGAGGCGCCACACAAGCTGAGTCGATCGCGGGTGGATTACTATTGCATGCAGTAATGCCGCCCCCGACCGATGTAGGACTAATCCCTTGCCAGGACCCAGTATGGTGCGTAAACAGCATTTCCCCCGCCTCAAAAAAAAAAAGACGCAGAAGTGCGCATGCGTCTCGCGGGTACCGACGTCAGTCGGGTTCCCTGAGGCGCAGATATGCGCAAGATCTCCTCCCGTAATACCGCTGCAGGGGCCCGCTAGCATCTAGGGAGCACAGGAGTCTTCACCCCTGTTGACGAAGTGAGTTTGCCTTTCCCGGGGCATTCTCAAGCACTGATGCGGTAGGATCAGCGTGGGCGTAACTACGTTCTAAATCTCACGCTCTTCCTGCCATAAGCGCGGGGCACATGGGGGAGGTGGTTTTAGTGGAGTATTGAGTAGTCGAGTCTCCACACAAGCCGGCGATTTGACTCTGGTGCCCATTCGTGGTCTCACCTCTTGTCGCTTTGGTTTAATCCCTAGTTAAGGACCTGGTAGTGTGCGAAATGCATTTACCCCGCCTTAAAAAAATGACAGACGCAGAAACTTTGTTTTACACTATGTAAATATATTGTTACGAGTGTGGGACTCGAATTTAAATGCCGTTGGAATCAGTATAGAATTTATTAGAACTATATAAACACGTATAACACAGGTACTAATATTACTGGACGCAACCAGTACAAACTGCACAATTCAATAACACGCGCAAAGTCCGTCACTGTATAGCTTATAGACTGAACGTACGTCTCGCTCGTATCGTAATCCTCGCTTGACTGCCTCACACCACCCTCCCCCCCCCCCCCCCCTCCCGCCCCGTATTGAACTGTACAATACAACAATCGGCCGCGTGGATTGAAGTTTCCGAGAAACCGTAATACCAGCGGCTGTAAACAATTATAATAACAACACAATGTTTATTTTCTTAATTACACTTTTTAAACACAAAAGTAAACAAAAGAAGTCCAAATGCGGGAAAGGTAATAAACCAGGTGTGCATTTACTTTGTTGGCGTGTAACAATATTAACTAATTATTTTGTTTTGTTACAGGTACCTGATTTCAACGTTTACAAAATCTGAACAACAGTTTTCGAATATTTGGAAAAAATGTTTTCACTCCATTATTGAAGAGTAAAAACAAATTACGTCAATTTATATACTACATATTTTAAATTATTCAAAAAATGTAAACTATTAATTTGTTAAATTAACAAATACTTTAAAGAAATTACAGTGAATGTTACTTTCATAAAACTAATACTCAATATCAGTTATATCGATACCAGTGATAATAGGTATCAGTGAAAAAATATCAGTTCATGAAACCAAAAATGTGTTAGTTTGTGTGATACTCGTATAAAACATGGCTACGCCTCCGGAGTCGCCCGTGGAAGAGCATGCCTACGAATTGGAACCAAGCAGAACGCCCAAACCGATCCCAGTGGCCTTGGAAGAACTGTGCAGACAGACAAAGTTCTCGAAGCAGGAGATACGTGTTATGTATAGAGGGTTCAAGACGGTGAGTGATTTCAGTTTTTAATTTACTCATTGATCTTGCTCATGTGTAGTACAATAATCAAGTATACCAACATCGCCACTCTTAATCAGCAATATTCTTGCCACGGGATGTCTGGAAGAGATCGCTTTTTAGCGATAAGATCGCCCTTTGAACCCAACTAGAATAAAATACTAGTTCGTAAGTTTTCTGTAATGGTTACATTAAAGTGTTATCCAGTGCCGTAAATAGGACGGTGCCACCGGTGCCCAGGCACAGGGCGTAGACTCTGGGGGCGCAAGAATGGCCAGACCAGGCAGGACTATTATTTGTTCCGTTTGCTCCTGATAAGTTCCACCTGCGCCCCTAGGGCTCGATTCCAACACTTAGTACCTACATGCCAATATCATCGAAAACGTCTGTTAAATTAGACAAAACATCGCGCTCATTGTGTTCTAGTTCTTTAAAAAAAATCTTCCAAAATATTAGATGATTGGTCCACCAATACCAAGGTCCTTGCGCGTTATTTTATCATTCTGAATGAAATGAAGGAGGCCTATACGTAGCATTCGTCTAGCTAAGGTACCTATAATATCTAAAAAAGGGCGTAAGTATAGAAGCTCGCATAGGGCGCATAAAAGGATATTTACGACACTGGTGTTATCTATCTATCTATCTAGTACTCCAAAACCTAGTAAGTTCATTTCAAGACATTTTACATAGTACCACATAAAAATTACCAAATAACCAAAACTAACTTCAAAAGTATCTAAAAAACAAAATAATATTTTGAAATCAGATATGTGAGATAGCCACCGGAGGAAGTTGTAATATTTATATATTTATATTAATTCATTATTATTTTTTATTTTATTTATATTTTAGTTTAATTTTAGTTAATATTTATTTATAATTACATAATTAAATAGAGTAACAAAATTAATTTAATAAAACTTCATACAGAAGTATATTGACAAGTCTTAACATATTATAATGATATTCATTATCAAAAAAACATTTGTGTCTGAAATATACATACGTAGTCATAATTACAATTATGAAAATTTCTAATTTACAATAAACATTCTTAACTTTACAAAAATATGTCACTAGGAAGGTATCTTTATATATTCAATAAACAAATCAATAAATAAATAAATAAACTAAACGTAATAGTTAAACTTTAATTTATATATTAATACGCGAAGTAAAAGCTTTGTACCTCTTTTTACGAAAATTGCGCGCACGGAGGAGTATGAAATGTCACATACTTTATATAGAGAAAGAAGTGCAGAATGCGTTTTTTTAATTATGCATAAAAAATATATTAAATACTAAATACTGCACTTAAAACCGTTATGTGTACTGCTCGTGGAAACTTTGAAAATACTATTTATTAAGCTTATTAGGAGGGATTAAAAAATCTTAGAATGCATTTGCTAGGTTTCGAAATTGTACAGCTGAAATGGATATGACGATTTCATAAGGTTTCTTTGGCCAAAATTACTACAGCACCAAAAAAGAACTAAAATTATTATTTTTCACAATCTATATACATAAAAATCAATTAGCTACTGTTCGTTAGTCTCGCTAAAACTCGAGAACGGCTTGTCTGCTTTGGCTAATAAACTATTCCTACCTGTCAAACATTTGATGTTCGTCCCGTCGTTCAGAAATGAAATTAAATTTGACAGAACACTTTTGTTTTTTTCTCATTTGCAATTGTCATTCAGCTTTATATTTATTGATTCTGAGGCGGTACGAAGTTTGCCGGGTCAGGAAGTTTTCAATAGAAAAACAATGAAAGTCAAATGAAATGGCAACGTTTCAGATGTGAAAGAACGAAATCAACTACCATCAAGTTGTATACTCATTTAGCTTCCTTCATATCATAAAAACTCGAGCAAAATGTCACAATACACGTATGCAAATGACGTTGTACAAAGTAGTTTCACAACAGAGTAGCTTACAAAAAAGCATTCAGCGGATGGTGGATGGTTTAAGTCATGAAAGATTTAACTGTCAACACAACACTCAATATGAATGATTTGAATGAAAACAATTTTCACCAAAAATTAAAACTACGTTCTTAAAACTAGGTACAGTAAATGTTGAACAAAGGGCGCCCTAATCGCTTAAAGCGATCTCTTCCAGACAACCCCCTTAACTAAGGAAAATATTAAGACAACAGTGGCGGTGAAGACAATAAATAATATAAAACATTCCAATAATAAGTTAAAAATAATAAAATACTTTATATACTACTAGCTGACCCGTGCCCACTTCGCTGGGCATCAGAAAAAAATAAAAAAATACTTATTATTAATCACAATCAAATATACCCTATATCACTCAGGAATAACGTAGCTTTCTACTGGTGAAAGAATTTACAAATTCGGTTTAGAAGATCCAGAGATTTTTTACATCTTGGGTTACACTATTGGAGTATTAGTAGGGATCCCTATTTTTTTTAAAAACAATATTGCTTATGTCCATCGGAGATAGTGTAGCTTGCCTATAGTAAAAGAAATTTTTAAATCGATTCAGTAGTTTCGGAGATTACCCTACTGTTGGAGCACGCACGGGGCGAGACGCGCGGAGGAGGAAGGGCCGCCTCACGTCCACGGCTGGGCCGCAGGCCGCGGCTGCCGTGGGATCGCCGAACACTCGCCCGCACGACGCCTTTTTTTTACCAGGGGAAATCCGTTTGAGGACTAAGCCGCGACAGGCGCAGAAGCCTGGGGGGACAGTTCGCGACCTAGTGTGGGATTCACCAGATCGGGGGTGGCACTAGCATGCCAACCGGTGCCATGCTATTGCCACTCCCCAGTTAGGGATACCCACTAAAACCCCTGGGTGTTCCGTCCTTCGCCTTATGCCAGGGCTACGGGTATATGACCTAGCCTCTCCGCAGCCCTGGCAGGACCCGTACGACGCCTAGTGCAACGGACGACCATAAATTGTATATACCATTACTTCGAATAAACCAGCATCTATCTTGTATACAGTCCGCAGTTATTTAACCACCTGAGCCATCAGTGTGTCTGCTAAACAGGCCACTCTTCTACACTACAACGTCACAAACTTTACCTCTTTATAATAGCAGCATATAGGTATACGAAAATAGGAGAGACCAAAGATATTTAGTAACATAAAAGTAAAGCTAATTTGATGAAACGAAATAACAGAATACCGAAATCAAGCAACCGTACGATTGACATGATAGTGTCCAGCGATTTTGACGAAATAGTAATAACAGAATTGAACCCCGTGTTACATAGATTTTGACTATTTTGAAGCAGATTTAAAAACGGACAAGTGGAAAAACGAATCGCAACGGACAAGTGGAAAAACGAATAGCAACGGATAAGTGGCAAAACGAATCGCAACGGACAAGTGGAAAAAAGAATGGCAACGGATAAGTGGAAAAACGAATCGCAACGGACAAGTGGAAAAACGAATCGCAACGTACAAGTGGAAAACGAATCGCAACGGACAAGTGGAAAATCTTCAACTGACAAGTGATAAAATGAATCGCAACAAAATTTTGACTTGAAGTTTTACGGGCAGGTTTTCAAATTGGACAAGTACATTAACAATCTGCCCGTAAAACTTCAAGTTAAAATTTTGTTGCGATTCATTTTATCACTTGTCAGTTGAAGATTTTCCACTTGTCCGTTGCGATTCGTTTTCCACTTGTACGTTGCGATTCGTTTTTCCACTTGTCCGTTGCGATTCGTTTTTCCACTTATTCGTTGCCATTCTTTTTTCCACTTGTCCGTTGCGATTCGTTTTGCCACTTATCCGTTGCTATTCGTTTTTCCACTTGTCCGTTGCGATTCGTTTTTCCACTTGTCCGTTGAAGTTTCACTTCTAATATGTGTCCCAGCACACATTTCGATTTTTCGCAGGTTTACTGCAAATTATGATTTGGTTAGGTTAAGTACATTTTAATGGTGTATGTAATACGCTACCCACGCACCGACCATTTTTTACGTCAACACTTTTGTCGTTCGTTGTCGTTCATTTTGTTATGACTTTCGAAAAACTGAACAGTTGGCAAAGTTTTCTCGTTGTTATTTTTGTTTCCTCAACAAACTCTATTTATTTATTTATATTTTTTTACACATACCACAAATAGAGGCAGTGATGCCTTGTCACGTGGAGAGCAGAGCTATAGTTCGATGCAAACTTAAGTTTGCCTCCATTAATAGCGGCTTGGAACATCGCACTTTCCGATGCGCAGAACGCAATTTTAGGTATTAGAGGGATGAGGTAGTCTGAGGACGCGGTATATCCTCGCTCGCTCTCTGGCTAGCTTTCTCGTTTACGAGACTTCCCCGGCGCTCGGCTCACCAGAGCTGCCAATTTAGCGCTTTAGGAGCTAGATATAGCGCTTTTTAGGGCAATCCAGCTCCCAATTTTATTAAACAACTTCCAGCGCAAAATCTTGCGCTTTTTATAATATGCAAATATGTAATTAATTTTATAATAAATATATATGAATATCTATACTAATATTATAAAGAGAAAAGATTAAATTCTTTGTTTGCATTGAAGAAGCTCTAAAACTACTTAACCGATTTGAAAAATTCTTTCACTGTTGGCAAGCTTCACAATCCCCGGTTTTTTTTTACTTGTTAATTTGTTTCCTTATTGGAACATCCCACTTTCCGATACGCAGAATGCGATTTTAGGTATTAGAGGGACGAGGTCGTCGGAGACCGAGGTATACCCTCGCTCGCTTTCTAGTTTGCGGGACTTCCCCGGCGCTCGGCTCGGCTCACCAAGTCTGCCACTTTAGCGCTTTCGAAGCTAGATATAGCGCTTTTTAGGGCAACCCAGCTCCCAATTTTATTAAGCAATTTCCAGCGCAAAATCTTACGCTTTTTATAATATGCAAATATCTAATTAATTTTATAATAAATATATTTATGAATATCTAGACTAATATTATAAAGAGGAAAGATAAGATTGGTTTTTGCTTGCGTGAAGACGCTCCGAAATTACTGAACCGATTTGAAAAATTCTTTTACTGTTGGCAAGCTACGCTATCCCCGGGTGACATAGGGTATATTATATTTACAAAAAAATTAGGGATCATTACTAAAACTCCAATAATCTAGTGTCCAAGGTATAAAAAAATACCTAAAATCGCGTGCGCTGCGAAAACTATTGATGATAAAATAACAAATAAAATAAATTACTGAACCGATTTGAAAAATTCTTTCACTGTTGGCAAGCTACGCTATCTCCGGGTGACATAGGGTATATTATATTTACAAAAAATTAGGGATCATTACTAAAACTCCAATAATTTAATCCAAGGTATAAAAAAAATACCTAAAATCGCGTGCGCTGAGAAAACTATTGATGATAAAATAAAATAATGTACTACGACTTTGTAGAACACATCACTATTTACAAAAAGTATCGCGACAACATATATCTAACTATTATTGTTATGCCACAATAAGCGTTTTTTTATTATAAAAAATTAATTAAAATGCCGCCGCTAGAAAAGGCTTTTTATTTGTATCTTGATATAAATCCTTATCAAAATAAATTACTTCATATTCAAGACTGCTTCAATACCTTTATATAACTTTTTGAATTATTCAATTCGGACATTCCATTCGAAAGATATCACGAGTTTAAAAATGTAAGAATTAGTGACGGTGATCACGTGACTGTGACATCTTTTCGTGAGTCAAAACTCCATAAGACCCCCTCTATATAGAAGTTTCACTTCAAAAACTATTTTAAAACAAAATCGCTTCAATTTTTGACATGAGCCAAGTACTGAACTTTTAACTGTCGACTGGCGTCATATCCGGGCGACGGAAGTTGCTATTCAGAGTGTTCGGATGTCACTAGCGTCGCTTTTAGGGTACCCTTTGTGAAAATATGAATCGCTCAGTATACCAAAAAATATAGTAATTATCTATGAGAATGCTAATTTACATACACAATACACAAGTTCGCTTTGCAGTGGGAATTACGAGCAAGTTCCCTGTGACGGTGGGTGTGCAGCAGGGATCCACCTTAAGACCTTACCTATGCCTGCTGTTTACGGATGTGCTGACCACATGGGTACAGGATGAGGCTGTACTGTTGCCATTCTCTTCGCAAATATAATTGTTCTGGTGGATGTAATGGGATGGCACTTCAAAAGAAACTGGGCAGGTGATGCTAAACGAGACGAAAACCGAATTTCGGCAACTTTGGCGGAACCTCTAGTGCTACTAGAGGTAGAGACTACTATAACTACAATTAGCGACCCCGAATAACCCAGACTTCATATACCTCAGTTCACTAATGCGAAGCAATTGTGATATAGAGAAAGATAAAAGGAGAAGAATAAATGTAGCATGTCTAAAGTGGAGGCAAGTTAATCAGTGTGACATGTGACAAAATAATGCCACTGAAACTAAAAGGTATGTATCTATATCGGGTCATACGGTCTTATTCTACGGGTTCGAATGTTGGGCCACTAAAGTAATGGATTAGGAACATTTCCACTCAGCTGAGATAAGAATCTTGAGATGGATAACAGATACCACCACGTTACAAGAATGGATAAGGTGAGAAATGAGTACATAATGTGCCGATCGAGGATAGAACTTTCTGGCAGCGTAAACCAGTCTCAAGACTCAGAAAAGGTAGAAGATTTTGGAAGGAAAAGATAGGACAGATACTTTTCAGAAAGGGGCAGACAGTAATTAAAAGAATAACGAAAAGAAGATGGAAATTATGGGTTCCAGAAGCCTTCCAGGTATCTAAGCAGCGTAAGGCGCGCCTACCGGAGAGTTCGATACTTGAGAGTTGGAAGAGAAGTTTAATAGAAGACAGAGACGAGTTTAGTGGTGAAATTTTAGTGGGCAGTCCAGTGAAGGAGGTGTGTAGCGTAGTTTAAGAGGAGATTCAGAAGCAAGCTACACGCGGTAAATACGGAGGTGAGCACTACAGTGGCAAGGGGTGGTCTACGCAATATCGGCGACGGTATTGTGAGTGAGACATCTTATCGCCGGGATAGTGCGTCGTTAATTGTGCGAGTAGGGGCAACCTTGCGGAGAAGAATCACGTACGGCTATGTAAGTTAATAAAAGCGTTTAGTTAAAAGAACTGGTTTCCTTCCAGTCCTATCAACAATAATTTTTAAGTACACCGATGACTGAAAAATTGAAAATAAGAAGACTAAGGTGTTATGGGCCTGTAATAAAGTGAGGTGAAAGTCACGTGACAGAATAATATTAAACTGGAAGTTTGGCGGGTACAAATGTAACGGTAGAGGAAAAGAGATGGATGGATTGAGTGAAGGATGTCATGATGATTTGTTGTGTCACAGAGAACATATATACAGAATAGAGGAGTATAGAAGGAAAAGACATATTACTGTGGCGACCCCGTGAAATAAAAGCGAGAGCAAATATATATAGAAGATTTTTAAAACCTCCAAATAGTGTCAATAAATGTACTTTTGGATACAATTATGCGGGATACCCAAACAAATTATTATAGGGAAGAAATAAGATGGTAACACAATAGCTGAAATATGAGCCCACAGTGCCATTGCCATAGATTACTGAATTAGGTACATATATGTCTTTGCACAGTCTCAGAGAGCTGACAGAGCTTAGCTGGCTAATGGATTAGACCCCTGCTTAATCCCCTGGACTCTATGAATGTCGAGCCGTTCGTGTTGTCATTATGATCCCATAGTCACAGGCGGCTTAGGTACGCTTGGCCTTCGGAGAGACTTCGCGTCTCTGCGTATTCTACCGGCTGCTTAACGGGGAGTATTCCGACAGGAACTGTTCAGACTGGTGCCTTCGTCTTGGTTCTACCACTGCACCGCTCGCCATCGGCTGAGCGTTCATCCGCATTTCCTCGAGCCACTTCGCTCATGTTCACAACATTTCTCTTGCGTACCGTGGGGATTTGGAATGAGTTCTCACCTGCGTTTTTCCCACGTTACGACAGGGAGTTTTTTTTAATGGTGTCATAAAATTTCTTCAAGGCCGGCAGTGCGTTGTGGATATCTCTGGTGTCGCAAACGTCCATAGGCGGCGGTAACCGCTGACCATCAGGTAGGCCGACAGCCTGTCTATTGTACTCCAGCTATTAAAAAAAATGTACGTAGTAGTATCATAACGTAACATAAGCACATTCTAGAAAATAAAATTGCACAACGCAACGTCACTATTTAATTCCCGCCAAACATCTGCGAAAAAAGCATGAAATGTGACTGCCAAGTAGTGATGTAGAATGAAGAGGTTTCCAGAGTTATGCTTTAATCGCTTGTCAGTCTTAATATGCTTAGTCTATGATATTTGTATAAGTGTATCTCCAATAGCTTCAGTTACAAGCGGCTTATTAACAATTTTCAACAAACCTAATGTCGTGCATGCTAAAATAACTCATGTTCTAATTTCAAAACGAATATCATGTCCAATGAATTAGATCGAGACAACGCTATGCTATTTTCTTATGTGCAAAAGAGACATGCACACTTCTCAGGGTTCGTTAGCGAAAGCAAAAGGTCAGTAGGCAACATGTCGACGACCGTTCCCGCCAGAAATAGCAAAGAGCACTCTCATGTCAACAATGACAGACACAGATAACACTAGAGAATGTAAAGAGCACAGAGTATGACAGCACCAATTAAAATAAGTGGTCGCGTGCGGGTCGGGTTTGGAAATAGAAGGAAGTTTTTTTTTATCGTGAAATTGGTTAAACATGCAGATAACCGGTACCTATATCTTAATATTCATTCACTTAAAGTCTTGGTAGCGTAATGGCTAGCGTACGCGTCACAAACTCAAAGGGCGTGGGTTTGAATCCTGACCAGAACGCATGCACCACTTAGGCAGTTTTCTGGGGTGTTTCCGTTTCCTACCCAAAAATATTTATTCCGCTTTCAACCCAAAACCTATTCCGTTTTCAACCTACAAAAATAAATATAATATTTTTTTCCGTCTTCTACCCAAAAAGCTTTCCGTTTTCAACCCATTACTAATTTTCATTGTTTTGAAGTACGGTTAGAAACATTATTTGCTTTTAAATATTTATTCATTGCAAGATAAACAGCTCACAATATTAAAATGTTTAAATTTACTCAATAGTTTACTAATGAATTCTTAACTGCAAGTGTGTATGACGTCACTGGATAATAATAACCCAACACACAAATGAAAAGACAAGTTTTTTTTCAAAATTATTTAACCTGAAACTAAAATCAGAGCCTGTTATTTTCACTTCTGTCAAGCGATATATAAAAAGGCAAACAGTTCAATTCAATATGACCAAAAAAAGGCATTTAAAAAACATGTATGTATCCTTGATGCTGCTTGCCTTAGGTTTAATACCGAAAGAAATGGTGGATGATGCTTTTCTCTATATTATGGAATAGAGTCCTACGCATAAAGATGCAGTGAGATTTAATAATTATATTGTCAATTGTTTGGCGGAAAACATGCCTTAGAATTATGTTCTTCATGCGGATGTCGACACAGAACAACTAACGCTCTTGAAAGCTAGCATGTGACTGTAACCCGCGTTGTGGCAAAGAAAAAGTCACTAATCATGCTTCAGTTCCTTTCAAATATTAATAATGACGCTAAAAACAAAATACATGGTTCAAAGGAAAAGATATTGTAATATCAAGGAATCGAAAAACATGATGGGTTAGAGAGAGACCATAAATAGAATCTGCGCTTAATGACTTGGCTTGTGGCAAAATTTGCAAAGGCCACTGTTAGGAAAAGTTAGATCGTTTATATATTAAATTTTTTAAATTTTTGTCAATACTTCATACTTTTAACATCGATTGTTAGTATTACTCAATCTATCCAATTACTCAAATTTTACTTAACTTTTAGTTATGTTTTCAATATTATGATTCCAAAAGCAATAAATGCATCCAGTGTATTGAACACTAGTTACAAACATTTTCTTTATTAAACTAATTTATACTTCCTCAAAGTCTATTTGATATTTTACTCTGTGTTATTTGGTATTTTGACGAGGTTGTGAATTTTGAAAATGTTATGTTCCAAACGTTAATTGTGTGATCTATGTAATAATGTTTTATAATCTAAATGTGAGTTTTAGTTGTTTGTTTGTAAAGAATGTATAAGAATCTATTTGATTTTATTATTTTTTAAATAAATATTTTTAATCGAATTAAGTTTTTCTGCTGCCTGTACTCAGTTCAGTGGGTAGAAACCGGAATTGAATTTTGTAATGGGTTGAAAACGGAATTATTACTATTATTTTAGACTTGTGGGTAGAAAACGGAATCACCCGTTTTCTGGTGTTCTAACAATGGTGGTGTTGTTCTAACAATGGTGGTGTTGTTCTAACAATGGTGAAGGAAAGCATCGTGATCGTATTTTGAAATTTTTCGTTAATAGTGTTAATTTCGTGTTTTTATTAGATTTCGAAATGTGCTGTCACGAAATTTAGGACCCCTCCCACCTCTTGTCACAAAATGTCATACTTCGTCAACTGCTAACCCCCCCCCCCTTCCCCCCTTAAAGCGTGACGTAATTTATGGAGGAAAATGAAAAATTGATAACATTACGAATTAATTTCTTTATATCATTGAAACAACTTTAAAGTGACTAAAATCGATTAAACAAACAATATATGAAGTAAATAGTTTAATGTTAAATAATATAGTCTTGTGACACGCGAAATCGCGTGTCATACGTAGCTACGTTACAGGGCTGCCACTATAAAACTTTTAGTTAGATAGAGTTCACTCACCTTCGTTTTGACTAAAGAACTCTTAGTACCAAATTACAACGCGTTTTCTATGGTAGACAAATATCCAATAGCCATAGCTCAGTATTCAACTTATAGTTTTGAGGGACTATGTGTATATACCGTTACAACTCAGGTCCCGACAAAAACAAAATCCGCTTGCATATCTGAACAAAACACATTTTGTTTACTTTGTGCTTAAAATTTTGATTAGAAAACAACCCATTGTTATTGTACTCTTTTATGGCAGTTTGCGGTTGAGTCATTAACCAGGTGTAGCGGATTAAGTCGACTTAGATATGGGGACATTGTATTTGTGCAACATAAAACGATGACCTGATGGAGGGCGAGGCTGTCGAGCGAGAACCACGAACGAAGCAGGACATGTGTACTACAATCGAGAATCTAATAAGTGACGGACTTTGCGCTTTTTATGGAATTACGACCTTCTGTATTACGTTTGGACTTGTTGTGTTCGGTTATATTTGTACCTGTGTTATACATGTTTGTATAAGTCTAATAAAGTCTATAGTAATTCTAACGCCATTTTAATTCGAGTCTCACGACTCGTAAGAAAACTATACTGGGCCAAAAAAATCTACTACTTTTTATATATATTGGCATTATTATTTAGGGTGCCAAAAAAAGATTATTGTGGGAATTATATTCTTAATATTAATATTATAGGTCTATCATCGCAAATTTATTTCTTTTTGACTGAGCGGGTTTTAGTCTGAGAACACCCAAAACATTGACTTAATCGAATTGACTCCAAGACATTTTTTGAATAAAATTGAATGCTATATATAAAAAGGTCTAATTAAAATTTTCAGTCACATGAAACGTTTCCTTACAATCATGCCTCAAACATTGGTATAGTTGTTAAATGTAGGCGATGTTTTGGTCTCTCTGACAGTAAGAGGCAGCGCAGTCGAAAGTTTGGCAGCCTGCACTGTGAAAGAGTATTCATAAAAGGATGAAGTGTGTGCAGGTGTAGTGAGTTTATGATACGTATGAGTATGTCACAATCTATCTAATGTATAAAATTCTCGTGTCGTGGTGTTTGTAGTTAAACTCCTCCGAAACGGCTTGACCGATTCTCATGAAATTTTGGGTAGGTGTGAGAATCGGACATCATCTATTTTTCATCCCCCTAAATGTTAAGGGTAGTCCACCCCTAAATTTTTATTTATTTATTTTTCGATATTTTTTTTTATGATACAGCATTAAAAATACATACAACCCTAAATTTTCAACCCTCTAAGATCAACCCCTATTTTTTCGGGCAGGACGACGTCTGTCGGAACAGCTAGTAATATTACACAATTTTAAATATGCCGTGATTGTACATTTAGAAGATTTTCAAAAGCAACAAATAGTTTATATGAACGACAGAGAACACGATACTTTTTTAAAAAATCTCTGGTATGTTTAGAATAGAATAGAATAGAAAACACTTTATTGTTCACCACATACACATAGTATAAACAATTTCTTTATGTTATTTAATTTATGTTTATTATATGTGTATACGTTTTAAAATATGATCTCTTCTTTTTTTATTTTGATATCCCAGCGGAATCTAGCGCTTTTCCCATCTCATAGAGCGCTCAACACTTACACACTGGTGGCAGCCCTACTACGTTGCTTGCAATGCGGTATACCATTGGCGGTAGTGTATATGTTAATTAGGACGATATAATTAATACAAATTCATTACTTTGAGCAAAATAAACATGTGGCGACAAAACAACCCCCAACCAAGTGGCAGGGTATTATTTGTCTCTGTCCACCATAACAGTGGCCAGGTTCCAGTCTTCCTTTACAAAGCGGCAGCTCATTGGTAGCACTTTTGTTACAAATGTCTATAGGCAATGGTACTTTCCATCAGATGGGCCGTCAGCCTGTCAGCCTGAACTCATGGAATAAATAAAAATGTGTGCGTGTACTAGTGTATACACGTAAGAAGTGAAACTTATAAAGTAGTTTAATACCAGGCCTTCAAAGAGGAGTTCAAAAATAAAATACATTACTTCGAACTTCAACTATGGAGAGTGCTTAATTCAATATGTTTCGTGCCTTTTGATTTTGATCTGTCAACAACTATTAAATTAATTAATGCTTCTAAAATAAAAGCATAAGTTTGTAACGCATAAATTACATAAACATAAACATTTTTACAATTCAAACTCCCGCGCATTACGTGAGGGTTAAAACTATTTAAAAAATTACTTGATCAAAACATTACGTTCCAAAACATAAACTCGCTTTCAATAAAGGTTCACTTCATACCGGTTGGCATTACAGTTTGCCAGTACAATAAAAATTACGATATTTAATTAATTTCTATTACTCACTAAAAATATTTAAAACTACAATAACGTTCTTTATAGAATTATAAATTTACCATTTAAAAACATTAAAATAAATAATATTATTCGACTGTATACGAATAATCTAACATCAAATTTTCATAGAAAATTTACCACTAAACTAAATTATAGAATCTAATTAATTTCTAATATTACCAATCACAAACTTATCCATTACAACGAAAATAAAACTCGAATAATTAAAGTAATTTTTATACGCGTTGAAAGTATTTACCGCAAATAGATTCTCGGAATAATGCGAGAGTAGTGTGGGTCACACTTGTTGAGGGAACTCAATATAGAAAAAACAGTTGGTTTTTACGGAAGACCGTCGTGTTTTATATTTAATACGTGACGCCTTTAGAATCGTTTTCTTTCACTACGATCTGTCGGCCAGTAAAGTACTTTCATCTCAAGTTAATCTAAAACACATATTCACTAACTAAGGTACGTAAATCTTTGATTTTCGTCAGTCTATCGCTTCTCTTTTTTTTATTCGATATACAGTAGAAACTTTTATTGATTACAGCCGTGATAAAAAAGGCCAATAAATGGTTTAGCTGGCTAATTGCCGTGTCCGTCCCGCCTTGGGGAATATTATTCTCAATCGGGAGGAGCCCGTAATAATTCCAGTAGTTTTTGTTAAAAGAAACCTCGGCGTATTCGAAAAGGTATATATTTACATTTTTTTCTTTATTTGTCACAACGTGGTAAACTTATAACCCTTTAATCGGATGATATCATGTGAATCTTGGATTATTTAGCTTTATACTACTCAGTATCATGGAAACCACATGTGATTTAAGCACGTATATTAAATATTTTGTTTCTAATGAACAAATTAAGGCCTTATTACAATAGCGTAATGTAGTTCCGTTCGCTGAACAATCGGCGTGGTATTTCAAGTATCATCTTAGTGCTATCTGCTTCATCTAAATAATAACCAAATTAATTAAGCCATAATTACTGGTTCATCTTTGTGTAGAATTCACTTTAGGCTTCCGAAGATAACGAATGTCTGTAATTCTTTTTTTTTAACATGTAGTTTTCTCTCTGAATTCCAGGCGTTCGGGGTTTTTTTTGTTTCCCTCTTCGTATTTTGTTCTTCTCCGTTATTACCAATGCTGGTACATCAGGGTAATACCTCGAGTTTATATTGGCGGAGCTAGCGCCCTACAACGAGTTTCCGTGGAAGTCCGTCAAACATCATTTTTATGCCAGTTAATACTAGTCTACTTTAGAAGAAACCGCAAGTATACCGTTAGGGAGATTCGCTATTTTCTCCAACCCCAAATAGCGTGGCGTCCAAATATTCTAATTAACTTTAATGTAATTATGTCCAAATATTTACCACTTTAAGCAAACCTACCCCCTACAAAAAAAAGTCTCATGTAACTGGGTTTATTCAGTTAACAATTAGAGCTGAATACATTATCAATAATTAGCATAGTATTCATAACGGCTGTAGAACGTTTAATATAAACTGGAGATTTAAATTAAAAAAAGGTATTGTTTTATTTGTGCCACTCCATCAATTTTTTTTTAAAACAAAACAATTATTACGACATAACAAAAGATCGATATATATTAAAAACATAACAATGGCGCCCAATTCGTGTGTGTTTAGAGTAATTGCTTAAAGCTCTCGATATTTCGTGTTTTTGAAATACGAGATTATATTTGGACATAAAGAAGTTAATTAAGGTAAATTCAATTAATAAAGTTTTTTTTTCAGGAACTACCGTTATAAATTTAATTAAAATTGTGTATGATTTGTATACGTGTAATTTTAGTAACTGGACATATACAAGGATTACTGAGTTTCAATCATATGATATTTTGAATACTATACTTCAATTTTAAATATTAAATTGTTTGATATTAAAGAAATAATTTAACGTAACTAACTTTTAGAAATTAAAATACAAATCAATTAAATTTTTTGGAATTGATAAAAATATTTTTTTGCTTAAATTAAATTTTTTTTAAATACAATTTTATTACTAAGCGGAAATCTTTGTGTTGTACAGTATTACTGATTTCTTTACTTATATTTTACTTATACTTTTACTTAATAATGCACCTTCATTTTTGTAACTTAAATTATTTTTGAACTTTAATCGTTAAACGGTAAACCCAGGTTTCAAACTTTAAATTTTTATCGACGTTATCATAACAATCTAAATACTACTTGATTATTTAATATACAATAAAACAAAGCTGTTACAAACTGACTGACTGAAAAATCACCCGTTAGAATAATACTTTACATTTTGTTTACATAACTTTTTTCTTTACAATGGAACGTCCCATTTCATATAATCTTCTTCATAAAGATGAACTAATACATGAAATTTTAATAAGAAATGCTACTCCTTTAAATACAGTAGCAGAATTAAGAAATCAAATTAGACAGTTAGGTAAAGAAATACTAGCGGAGGATATTGTTGAAACTGATTTGGACCAGGACAATGAACTTAAAATAATTAAAACAAAAATGGCCGAAATTGGCGAATATTTTAAAGAAAGTTCACCCAATTTTAAAATTTTTAGTCGCGTCAGAGCGTTATCGCATCACTTATATCATCGGTTATCACGTGTTAAGCCATCATCGGAACCAACATTATTTTCAACTTTAAATTTAGAACTTAATAGTTATTTAAAGAGGTTAGATAAGTTAAATTCATCATTTAAAACTTCTTTCGATTGTGGTGAGGGTGTTTCACAACAACAAATACCTACGGCAAGCATGCCGCATAGTCAAATAGATCTTTCAATACCAAAATTAAACTTACGCTACGACGGCAATTCGTGCGTACATACCTTTCTACAACGCTTAGAAGAACTTTGTGATTCAAGAAATATTTCTGCCACACAATTATTTAATTCAGCTGTAGAATTATTTTGTGACAAAGCTTTATTATGGTACAGAAGTATGAAATATACACTTCTGGACTGGGAAAATTTAAAAAATAACCTAATATCGGAATTCGCTCCAATAGATTATGACGATAAACTATTAATGGAAGTACAAAAGCGTACTCAGGGAATTAATGAGTCATCAACTACTTTTATAACAATAATGTTAAATTACTTTTCTCGATTTACTTATCTTATTCAGGAAGAGGAACAAATTAAAATTATTAGAAAAAACCTAAGACCAGAAATTCAAATGGCGTTATCTTTGTATAATTTTAAAAAAATAGAAGAATTACGCTTAAAATGCAAACTGTTAGATCATACAAGGGATCGAACAGCAAATTTCCTAGAACCACCAAAAATCACTCCACATTTTGTTGCACCTGATTTAGGGTATAAACCATTAATAAATAAACAACCACAAGTAAACTTAGTACAAGGTCAAAACCTAGACCCAAAAACTAATATACAAAATTACAATACTAAAACCTTTTTTCAAAATAATGATAGGAATAATAAAAACCATTACTCTTATAATTTTTCAAATAAACAACCATCACATAATTTTCATAACAACAATAATTTAAATTATCAAAATAAACATAACAACAACAATTTTAATTATCAAAATAAACCAAACTACACCCCTAATAAGAACTATACAGATAATTACTTTAAAAATACAAATAATAGAGGTTTTCGTCAACAACAATTTAATGGTAATAATTCCAATAACAATAAAAACCAATTACATTGTATTCGTTGCAACCAAAATGGTCATTATTATTTAAATTGCAAGAGAATATTCTGTTACGGTTGTGGTGCTATCAATACTAAGAAACCAGATTGCAATAATTGTAACAAACATAAAAATAACCAAAACAATTCAAAAAACTAAATAGGTTGAATCGTAAAGGACGTACATCTTATTCTTTTCTCAAATTTAGAACAAGTAATAAATTTAATGTAAAACAAAACATCGATAATAATAATAAAAACAATTCTAATTACAATCAAAATAAATCAAAAAATATATCTACGGTTCAAACCGATATTTTAGACGAACGTCCATTTTTAAATATTTCAATTTATGACAAAAACTATTACGGTTTATTAGATTCGGGCAGCTCAATTAGTATCTTAGGAGCTAGCACAGGAGATATTTTTATTAGTCAAGGTTTACAAGTACATAAATGTGACAATATTACAACGGTTAAAACTGCAAATAATTCGAGTGCAAAAGTTCATGGATACTTACTTTTACCAGTATTATTAAATAACATAACAAAGGTTATAAAATTTTATATAATACCTAACATTTCAACATCATTCATTCTAGGCGTCGACTTTTGGAAAACTTTTAAAATCGCTCCAGAAATTTTTCATAATTTACCCTTGGTTAGTAAGATAGATATTCCAAATTCTATTTTAGAAATAAAACATCTTCATCAATTTGAACATTTGTCTGAGGAAGAACAAGCCCTAGCAAGAAATATATTAAAAGGTTTTGACGACATTTCTTTTAGCAATTGTGGGTTAGGAAAAACTACTCTAATAACACATAAAATAGACACAGGAGATTCCCAACCAATTAAACAGCGTTACTATCGCGTTTCACCAGAACGTCTCAAGGAGATGAATCGTCAAGTGGACGAGATGCTTGAGATGGGCGTAATCGAACCTAGTACGAGCAGTTGGAATAATCCAACAATACTAGCACCAAAAGCAAATGGTGAATGGCGTTTTTGTTTAGATAGTCGTAAACTCAATTCTGTAACTAAAAAGGATGCTTATCCATTACCCTACATTAGTACTATTTTAGACCAATTAAGAGATGCTCGTTATCTATCATCAATAGATTTAAAATCAAGCTTTTGGCAAATTTCATTAGATCCAGATTCCCGCGAAAAAACCGCATTTACAATCCCAAATAGAGGCCTTTTCCAATATGTAAGAATGTGTTTCGGATTAACAAACGGTCCCGCCACACAACAGAGACTTATAGACAAACTATTCGGAGTAGAACTTGATGGAAAAGTTTTTGCATATCTAGATGACATTATTATAGTTTCATCAACATTTAATGAACATATTACCTTACTTTTAAAAGTTTTAGAACGATTAAAATATGCAGGCTTAACTATAAATTTAGAAAAATGTAACTTTTTTAGGAAAGAATTAAAATATCTAGGATATTTAGTTAATGAAAATGGTTTAAATACTGATCCCACTAAAATTAAGGCTATAGTAGAATTTCCAACTCCGAAGAACAGAAAAGAAGTGAAAATGTTCCTTGGAACAGCTTCTTACTATAGACGTTTCATAAAAAACTTCAGTACAATAGCGGCACCGCTAAACACTTTAACTAGTACTCGGAAAGATGCTCCAAAATTTACATGGACAGAGGAAGCAGAAAAATCATTTAGTGACTTAAAGTCGGCTTTAATCTCAGCTCCGGTATTAATTTGTCCAAACTTTGACAAACCTTTTTCAATTCATTGTGACGCTTCAGGTTATGGGATCGCTGGCACTTTGACACAATTAGATGAAGATGGAAAGGAACATCCAGTGGCCTATGCCAGTAGATCACTTAATAAAGCAGAAAGAAATTTTTCAGCAACCGAGAGAGAAACTCTCGCAGTCGTGTTCGCTTTAGAAAGCTTTAGACCATATGTAGAAGGTTCTAAAACCTTCGACGTAATCACTGATCATTCAAGTTTGAAATGGTTTCTTAGTTTAAATAATCCAACAGGACGATTAGCTCGTTGGGGTATTAGATTGTCAAATTTTAATTTTCAAGTAATTCACCGAAAAGGCAAAGAAAACATAGTCCCGGATGCACTCAGTAGAGCTGTACCAATATGCGAAATTCAAACGCAAAGTGATGATAAATGGTATAACGATTTGTTAGATAAATGTAAACGTTTACCAACATCTTGTCCAAATTATCAAATTAAAAATAACGAATTATATAGATACTCAAAAAGTAAATTTTCTAATAATCCTGACTTTAACTGGAAGAAGGTAATACCAAAAGGCGATCGTTCTAAAATAATAGAACATCATCACGCTGGTTTATCTCCTCATTTTGGTAGTCTTAAAACATATCGTAGTCTAGCATTACGTTATTACTGGCCAAGTCTTTATAAGGACGTAGTTTCATGGATAAAAAACTGTGATACCTGTTCAGCATATAAACATTCACAAAAAGCAACACCAGGTTTGCTTGGCAATCCTAAAATTTGTAATAAACCTTTTGAGACAATAAGTATAGATTTAATCGGACCATTACCAAGGTCACGAGCCGGTTACATGTATTTGTTAGTAGTAGTTTGTTGTTTTTCAAAATATTGTATTATTTTCCCTCTAAGAAGAGCGATTGGTCGTAATATAGCTCAATCTCTTGAACAAGGTGTATTTCTTGTACACGGCATACCGAAAACTGTCATTGCCGACAACGGAAGTCAATTTACGGGTAAAGAAGTACAAAACCTATTTAATACATATCAAATACCAAATATCCACATGACTCCCCGTTATACACCGCAAGTTAATACTGTAGAAAGATATAACAAAACTATAATTACTGCTATTTCTATCCTAGTAAAAGAAGACCATAGGTCTTGGGATATTTCAATTCCAAAAATTCAATTTGCAATGAATACAGCAGTAAATGAAGCTACTCGCTTCACCCCTTTTTATCTTGTACATGGAAGAGAACCAATTATTTGTGGCTCAGATTATAATTGTATAAATAATTCTAATGAACCAATTGATTTAGCTTGTGCGTCACGAGGTGCATACGCTGAAAATTTAGGTATTTTAGAGGATACATTTATTAAGGTTCGTCAAACTTTATTAAAGGCTCATGAAAAAAGTGCCAAATATTATAATAAAAATCGTCGACAGGTAGAATTTGACATTGGAGATATAGTATGGCGTAAAACATTCCCACTATCAGATGCTGGAAAGTATTTTACTGCCAAATTCGCTCCTAAATTTTTAAAATGTAAAATAATAGGAAAAAAGTCTAATTTAGTCTATATACTCCAAGATTTTCACACACAAAAAACCTTAGGAGAATTTCACATTAAAGACTTAAGAATATAGTCAAAAATCTAATAAAATTTTCAATTAAAATTAATATAAAGAACCAAGTTAAACAATTAAAAATAAAAATAAAAAAATAAAGAACAAACAATTTAAAAAGAAAACAAATTTTATTTACAAAAACACATATTTCATCAAACTTAGTACATTAGTTTCAAATCAATTTAGCAAATATACATAAATTATACAAAGTAATATATTAAAAACATCCTATACTTAAATTGAAATATATTTCTCATAACCAAAATCAAATATGGTAAACTAAAGAAAAATCATGTATAATCAAAATCTTCAATAAATCATTTCTTACTTTGTAATTGCATAATAATCAATTAATAGATTTCAGGATCTAAAATGTAACCACTGAAATACTTATTTTCAATACAACTAAAAGTTAGAAAATACAAGCACTGTTGTATTTTACATTTTTGTAAACCGATAATGCCATCTAGCGTTATCAGGCACGTTTAAAAAAAAGGCAATCAAGAAAATACTAGAACCAAAATTACAATAACATAATAAACCTAATAAAAAGATTAAAATATTAATTAACATAAATAAATATTTACATGTAATTCTCATTTAATAAAATATTTTCCATTGTTACTAAACAATAGTAGTAACAAGTAGCGCCTCTAGTGGCAAAAAGAATTAAACCAATGAGATTATTCATTTTAATACTTTGTTTTGTAAAAAACAAACAAATATGTATACTTCATATAATACAAAAATAAATTTTTAGTTATAAACTACTTAAAATAACTAGTAAAAAAAAAATAATAATAATAATCAATATCCTATTTAATTATCTTAAAGTTATCAAAAAGGCAAAACTTTTGCAGGTATTGAAATATACAATTTCAAAAATTGATTTAACCCTTTAGTAAAAAATACTGGTTCGTTCGAACACAGTAATTTTTGTTTTGTTATTTGGTTTAACAAAATAGGGTTGTCACTTTGAAATATTTTTGAATTTTTTATATATTTTTCTCATCTATATTTAATATCTCTTATTTATATAGACAACTTATATTGGATACTTCGTCTTTACTGATCACTGGACAGTCAGCTTAGTCTAATTTTTGTTTACTTTACTATGCTCAACATTCGAGTGAAGTGTTTATTACCTTGTTAACATCTATTCTGTTAATGAGTTGTTTATAATTATCTAGTGTTTTGGTAGACAGTTTTACTGTCGCCTGACCAACCTATAATTATATATATAGATAGGTTGAAGTCATTGGAGTAGACAGCTGTTGTTGCATTTAATTACTTTGATCAAATAAAGCGAGGTTCAACCAGCTAATTGAGGTACTGTTTTGAATCGTAGAAGATTAGTTATTACTTATCGATTCTTAGATAATGGAAGGAAGTCTTAGAGGTATAATTAGCTACTAAGACGAATTTTTGAAAGGAATATGAATGAATAGTAAAAGGGTAATTTGAATGATGACGTATGCTTCTGGAAACACACCCTCGATTCTTCAATATAAAGGCTCCACATCTTAGCCGACTGATTGAATCTAATCCACATTAATATATAACAATATTTTTTTTATTTCATTGTTACAGGTAGTAGGTACAGTTAAATTTTTATTCTGACTATACTTAAAATGGGCGAAGAAATTTTTTCTTCGAAGGTTTGCTGATAAGTTGCGTTACTTTCTTTGGTAAGGCTGGGGTCCAGCCAAAGTTTTCCTACGTAAAACTTTACCAAAGGTAGGGTGCTATTGTAACGCATAAATTACATAAACATAAACATTTTTACAATTCAAACTCCCGCGCATTACGTGAGGGTTAAAACTATTTAAAAAATTACTTGATCAAAACATTACGTTCCAAAACATAAACTCGCTTTCAATAAAGGTTCACTTCATACCGGTTGGCATTACAGTTTGCCAGTACAATAAAAATTACGATATTTAATTAATTTCTATTACTCACTAAAAATATTTAAAACTACAATAACGTTCTTTATAGAATTATAAATTTACCATTTAAAAACATTAAAATAAATAATATTATTCGACTGTATACGAATAATCTAACATCAAATTTTCATAGAAAATTTACCACTAAACTAAATTATAGAATCTAATTAATTTCTAATATTACCAATCACAAACTTATCCATTACAACGAAAATAAAACTCGAATAATTAAAGTAATTTTTATACGCGTTGAAAGTATTTACCGCAAATAGATTCTCGGAATAATGCGAGAGTAGTGTGGGTCACACTTGTTGAGGGAACTCAATATAGAAAAAACAGTTGGTTTTTACGGAAGACCGTCGTGTTTTATATTTAATACGTGACGCCTTTAGAATCGTTTTCTTTCACTACGATCTGTCGGCCAGTAAAGTACTTTCATCTCAAGTTAATCTAAAACACATATTCACTAACTAAGGTACGTAAATCTTTGATTTTCGTCAGTCTATCGCTTCTCTTTTTTTATTCGATATACAGTAGAAACTTTTATTGATTACAGCCGTGATAAAAAAGGCCAATAAATGGTTTAGCTGGCTAATTGCCGTGTCCGTCCCGCCTTGGGGAATATTATTCTCAATCGGGAGGAGCCCGTAATAATTCCAGTAGTTTTTGTTAAAAGAAACCTCGGCGTATTCGAAAAGGTATATATTTACATTTTTTTCTTTATTTGTCACAACGTGGTAAACTTATAACCCTTTAATCGGATGATATCATGTGAATCTTGGATTATTTAGCTTTATACTACTCAGTATCATGGAAACCACATGTGATTTAAGCACGTATATTAAATATTTTGTTTCTAATGAACAAATTAAGGCCTTATTACAATAGCGTAATGTAGTTCCGTTCGCTGAACAATCGGCGTGGTATTTCAAGTATCATCTTAGTGCTATCTGCTTCATCTAAATAATAACCAAATTAATTAAGCCATAATTACTGGTTCATCTTTGTGTAGAATTCACTTTAGGCTTCCGAAGATAACGAATGTCTGTAATTCTTTTTTTTTAACATGTAGTTTTCTCTCTGAATTCCAGGCGTTCGGGGTTTTTTTTGTTTCCCTCTTCGTATTTTGTTCTTCTCCGTTATTACCAATGCTGGTACATCAGGGTAATACCTCGAGTTTATATTGGCGGAGCTAGCGCCCTACAACGAGTTTCCGTGGAAGTCCGTCAAACATCATTTTTATGCCAGTTAATACTAGTCTACTTTAGAAGAAACCGCAAGTATACCGTTAGGGAGATTCGCTATTTTCTCCAACCCCAAATAGCGTGGCGTCCAAATATTCTAATTAACTTTAATGTAATTATGTCCAAATATTTACCACTTTAAGCAAACCTACCCCCTACAAAAAAAAGTCTCATGTAACTGGGTTTATTCAGTTAACAATTAGAGCTGAATACATTATCAATAATTAGCATAGTATTCATAACGGCTGTAGAACGTTTAATATAAACTGGAGATTTAAATTAAAAAAAGGTATTGTTTTATTTGTGCCACTCCATCAATTTTTTTTTAAAACAAAACAATTATTACGACATAACAAAAGATCGATATATATTAAAAACATAACAAGTTGGACCTGTTTTATTAGAAAGTTTTATCTGTTCTTCTGCATCCAATAAAATATAAATTATGAAATTATTCATAAAGGTTAATTTTTTACATGTAAAACTTTTTTAGCAAATGTTTTGCAAGAAAGAAGTTATTTTCCCTTATTTTTCGAAAAATGATCTACTATATCCCACTTTACAGAAATTGGTTAAATAAAGTTAAATTAGATAAAGATTAAACAAAAGGCTTTTATTGAATACAAATAATACAATTATTTCATTTTAACTTATTGCTACTAAGATTATTACAGCATTTCATTAATTGTAATTTCTCTTCGTTCGAATCGAGCGTGGTAGGGGCAAGAAAAAGATGGCGCATAACGGAAAAATGAGACGCGTAACCGAAAAATGTGACGTGTGCTGCGTAACCGAAAATGTGACGATCAATTTTTTTCCTCCGCCGATAAAGAAGTTTCACTTCAAAAAAGGATCCATTTTCAAATAAATGCTGTTACGAGTTACACAGGACTCGAATTAAAATGCCATTGGTATTACTATAGAATTTATTAGAACTATACAAACACATATAACATAAGTACAAATATAACTAGACACTACTAGTATAAACTGCACGATTCAATAACACGCGTAAAGTCCGTCAATCGTAATCCTCGCTTAACTGCTTTACCTCTCCGTCCGGGCATTGTTTTATAGTAAGCTTTACCATACAACAATCGACTGCGTGGACTGAGTTATTTTCCAAGAAAACGTAATCTGCACACCTGGTTAATTGTGCCCACAAGGTCGAAAACAATAACATTATCCTATTGTCTAATTGCAAATTTTAACCACGAAGTAAACAAAAGAACTCCAAATGCGTAAAGGGTAATAAACCAGGTGCGTATTTTTTTGTCGGTATGTAACAATACATTGATTTTCATTTGTTTTCCTTGACATCTAGCTACCAGGGATATATACTTCCCTAGAACTATGGAGGTCAGAGCCCATCAGTGGGACCTTTATGCTTTAATATTAACCAAGATCTTTAAACAATCTTTTTAATTTTGGATAACATTGATTCCAGGAATGTCCTGAGGGTGTCGTGCAGGAGGAGTCCTTCAAGGATATCTATGCGAAGTTCTTTCCGCATGGAAGTAAGTATGGATTAGTTCTGAACTCTTTTTTTATTGCATGAGTTCAGCAGACAGGCAGACGGCCCACCCGATGGAAAGCGGTTTCCATCGCCTATGGACATTTGCCACACCAAAGGTGCTACAAATGCGCTGCTGCTCTCTTAAGGGAGACTGAAACCTGGCCACTAATACCGGAACACAACTCAAGGTTGTTATGGTGGCATACTCTAGACCGGGAGCGGAGGCTATCCAGACGGGCAAATACCCTACCATCTCTATTTGAGTTGTTTCGTCGCCTTTTACGACAGGCTGTGGGCTCGCTTGCATATTCACTTCCAGATCGAACGGATATTTATATTACTCAGTTGAAACGAGAGCTTTGAGAAGTATATGTGAGGTAAGCATGACTGATAACGTTGTGAATTGAAAGATGTAATAACAAGGGTTGAAAAAGAAATGTTAAGGTGGTTTACGCATGTAGAAAGGATGGATGAAAATAGAATCACAAAACAAGTGTATGACAGTATTGTGAATGGTAGAGTTGGTATCGGTAGACTACGACGTCACACCATGATCAAATAACAGAAGTGTTAAAACGAGGTCAGGTAAAAAGCATATCAAATAAACGTGCATGTATGAAGAGGTTAATGAAAGTAGATGAAGCGAAGGTTGTTTGTCAGGATCGTCGCAAGTGGAGATCTATAGTCTCTGCCTACCCCCACGGGAAAAAGGTGTGATATATGTATGTATGTATTGTACTTATATGTATTGTGTGTATTTATAATTATTGATAAACTACTCCACAGTCAGTATTAAAAATTCATTAACCCTTGCCAAGGGTTTCCTGGAAAAGATCGCTTTTTAACAATAAGGTCGCCCGTTGTACTATCTCTTGTGTTTTTCTATTTCTGTTTACATATGTTTTGGAGTACAATAGAATATTGTCTGTCTGTCTGTCTATATTAATCCCAGCTTTTTGATTTCTAGATTCGGCCCTCTATGCTCATTACGTGTTCAAAGCCTTCGATGTGAACTGCAGCGGTGCTATCAGCTTCCGGGTGAGTTATACTGTTCAAATCTTGGTGGCGAAGTATTCAAGCAGTGAGTCTTACTCGTCATGACATGCATGAGCTCAGCAGACAGGCAGAAGGCCCACTGGTGGAAAGCGGTTACATCGCCTGTGGACGTATAGCAACATCAGAGGTGCGGCCAATGTGCTGCCAGCCTTGATAGTGAAACCAGAACCTGGCCACTGATTACCACTCCAGTTAGGGATACCCACTAAAACCCATGGGTGTTCCGTCCTGTGTTATTGCTGTTAAGGAGAAGAAGCGGCAAGAAACTCCCCGGCAACACGTCTGGCTAAAAATTGTTTTTCTTTATATTTCTTATTCTATTTATATTTCAAGTTCTTTTTTTATAAGTTTTATACAGACGTATATTACATAATGACTTTTGAAGAATTATTATGGAGTAGGTTATGGAGTTGTAGCAAACAGTGCATTCTAAGTAAGACAAAGACACAGTTAGGAGAAAAAAGAATATTACATACATACATAACATAACTTCACGCCAGGTCCCTTGCAGGGTAGACACGAACAACAGAGCGCCGTTCAGGCTTATTCTTACACACCTCACTTGCTTCTTTGACATTCATAGCTCTTGTCATGCACGCTCGTCTGGTCTTAAGGCTCCTGACATCACCTTCTGCTAATACACGATCAATTTGATCATGGAAGGTGTGTCGTGGCCTTCCGCGACTTCTGCATATATTACAGAAGAATATTATTATTGTTTTAATAATGACAAGTTCGTTCTTTCTTCGTTCCTGCACGAATACGCTCATTGCGAATTTATTCCCAAAACAGAAACGTCCAACAGAGCTCGCCCGACGTTTATACATACGTACATATATGTATTGTTAAAATTTTGTGCGTAAAACATTTTTTCCTAAGACGACGATAAAGCATCTTCATGAAAAAAGGCTTTCATAAAACAACACGTTCAGCGAACGTGAAGAGCTTTTGTCATAAATTTGGGACGCGGCCTATCAAAGGCATCTCAGCGACTACATATTGGGGGGCTGGTTTGCTTCTCATGATATATTGAGGCTTTATTTTTTTATGGATATATTAAATAGGTTTGCGTTTGATCACTGTCTCACCTGATCTTGAGTGATGACGCAGTCTAGGATGGAGCACGCTTACAGAAGATACCTATTCACTCGTGACTTGAAGACTTCGAGATTGTTATTGTCAGGAAAAACAGACTTCGGCAAAATATTCCACTCTTCGGCAGTGCGCACCAGAAAAGATGAAGCGAAACGCTTGGTTCTGACTAGCGGTGTTTCCATCATGTAATGGTGGCGAAAACTAGTGTATCTGGTTGTCCGATGATAGAACGGTTATGGAGGTTTGGGGTTACAAACCGCCCCACACCCAGACTAGACCTAGACGATGCCTGGGGACAAAAATAGCCCCCCGTCAGTGGAAGAGGTCTGTGTGTGAGGCCCACGCCTGCCAGGATATGCGGAGTTGGAAATCCCGTTTACCCGTAGCCCGGTCTGGCGAATTCCACACACGGGTCGTGAATTGTCCCCCCAGGCTTCTGTGCCTGCCGCAGCTTAGGTCTTCAATGGGATTTCTCCTGGTCAACAAAAAGGGGAGATTTTGGAGGAAATCTTTGCTCTTTAGTTTTTGTATCTAAAATTTCATTGACGCTTTCGGACAGATCGGACGAAAGCAAACGACGAAAGGCATTTGAGAGTTTGAGAGAAAGCCTCTAGGCCTCCGCCTACTTCGGTATCACACGACTGTCCGCCACATTGTTAATTTGAGTGAACAATAATATCATCTATCAGTATACTATTAATTTGAGAAATCGTTTCCTTAATTTAATGACATGTGTTACTATATTTATTTAAAACATGAGATGAGACGCATTTCTATCGCTATTTGTGCTGGAAATATGCCAGCGAGTAGACATGGATATCACTATTAAAACGCAGGGCTGTCGAAACTTACATTTAAAACATTAAAATTTAAATGAAGCATATTTATATTAATAAAATTTGAATGAAGAAATTTATAAATAATGTAATAGAATCAAAGAAAACTTAATTTATTTATATTGTATTCTACCCACCTACCTTAAAAATACAAAAAACTAAGATAAATTATGATATTTAAATTGTTTGTTCATAAAAAATGTAGCTATAGGTATCTAAACTTTTCCGCACATACCATAGTTTGTGATATTCATTTCATATTATAATCATTCTTTGCACTGTGTATAGATGGCATTTAAAAGGCCATCACATGAAGCGATGGGTCTATTTAATTATAATATTTGTGATGCAGAGGGGATTCCCCGTACTATAGATTGCAATATGGGCTATATTTCGATGTATGATACAGGGAATCCCCTTTTAAACTAAACATAAACTAGAGATTGATTATGATTGTCTGTGGTTTGGTTAAGTGAAGTGTACGGTAAAGAGTGTTTTAGTCAAAAATCGTTTTTTTCACTTTCACCCTACCTGTAACCAATGCCGCCCTACCCAAATATGACTCCAGCAACCCATAGTACCTATAAGTAGAATACTGAGCCTAGATCACCATCTTCTATGGATTTCCTCGCTGGATCGCCTTACTGATCCGTTGCCCGAGGTAAGCTCCAGCCTTCTGATCACCTGAGGAGCCAATGAGTCAATCTTTAAATTATTTGTCTATTAAAATAACAAGAATTCTACTGTGATTTATCTTTATGTAACTTAGGATATGCCCGCAACTTCGTCCACACTTGACTTGAATTCCCGTGGGATTCCCGGGACACTAAAGTACCACAGCATTTAAAAAAGAATTTAAGCTATCGTTTTAGTGAAAACTGTGTCGGGTTAAGCTAATTTTTATGCACCCGAGCAAGTACAAACCGCTCCCGGGCAAATTCCCGCGGGATACAGTTTTTTTATTTTTTTTATTGCAGGAGTTCGGCAGACAGGCAGACGGCCCACTCGATGGAAAGCGGTTACCATTGCCTATGGACATTTGCAACACCAGAAGGTGCTACAAATGCGCCGCTGCTCTCTTAAGGGAGACTGGAACCTGGTCACTAATGCCGGAACACAACTCAAGGTTGTTATGGTGACATACTTTAGACCAGGGGTGATAGCCATCCAGTCGGGCAAATGCCCTACCACCTGGCTGTGGGTTGTTCTGTTGCCTCTTACGACAGATCGCCCGGCCGCAGGAAATTGTATTCTTTCTCTGTTCCTGCACGGATAGTAGCACAGATAGATACAGTATAAAAACACTCCTTGATCAGCCACTTCTTTAAGACTACAATGAATTTTCTCGATGGTACGCTTATAATATTAGTTGGCAAAGAGTTATAAATAAGACTGACAGAATATAAGAGCTATAATTAATGACAACCCTATTTCGCAAGGCGCGCCTTGCGTCGACATGTCCCGTGTAAATATTTCAAATAAACAGCGTTCCTTGCTACTACGTATTGCGTCTGAGAATTCCAGCATGTCGTTGCATAAATATATCGGACAACATTTCAAAACTATCTCGGTGCTTTTATCCTCCTTTCAATAACTTAGGGTCGGTACTTTTTTTATGGCATGAGTTCTGCAGTCAGACAGACGGCCCACTTGATGGAAAGCGGTTACCATCGCCTATGAACATTTGCAACACCAAAGTTGCTACAATGCGCTGCTGCTCTCTTCAAGGGAACTGAAACGTGGTCATTAATGCCGGAACACAACACAAGGTTTCTACGGCGACATACTTTGGACCAGGGGTGGTAGCCATCCAGTCGGGCAAATGCCCTACCACCTGGCAAAACATTATTAGTAGGGGAGCCCAAGATGCTAAATGTGGAGTGTGACTCTAGCGTTGCGGGTACCTTTTGAATTGTGAATTCAAATTCAAATTCACATGTTTTTATTCAAAATAAGTTCCATTGGAGAACACTTTTTGAAGGTCGTACATATAGGTTAAAAAATAATTTTATTTCCTAGTCTACACTCTAGTACGTCACACCGCTTCGCAACGTGTTATTGCTGTTAAGGAGAAGAAGCGGCAAGAAACTCCCCAGCAACACGTCTAGCTAAAATTGTTTTTATTTACATTTCGTATTCCATTTATATCTCAAGTTCTTTTTTTATAAGTTTTATACAAAAGTATGTTACAGAATGACTTTTGAAGAATAATGAAGTTGTAGCAAAACAGTGCATATTCAATAAGACAGAGACACAAAAAAGGATAGAAAAATATTATTAAAGTTATAAATATAAAGACATGACTTACTAATTTTTTTTGCTGCAACATAGCTCCATAGATTCCTTGGCAAGATAAAAACGTTATACTCGTACAAAATACAGTATATAGTACAGCTGCTATGTAAATTAAGTTTTGTCATTTAAGTATTCTTTAATAGTGTAGTATCATTTTTAGCAAGATACTTTTTAATTTTTCGAAAATTAGATGCTAAAAAGAAAAGAAGGTTATATGATAGATAGATAGATAGATAGATAACACTTTATTGTACATGTGGCGGCCGGCGACAGTTGCAATTCAGCGAAAATTGTAATGTTCGAATAGTGAAGCGCTGTCGCTCAGTCGCCCCCCCGTCAGCCCTCGAGGGTGTTACGTATCACTTTGTATTGTGTGGGTTTTATTTCGAGTAAAAGACAATTAGTGTATACGGACTTTCATTTATTTCCCGCTGTTCGACACGCACAATTGGAGTCAAGAGAGAGGTACTAATCAGTAGGCATTACCAATTACAACAGTACACCATTACAGAAAATACAGATGAACTTATAGCCTAAACATATTCTAAATGTGCACAATGGGCGGTCTTATCGCTAAGAAGCGATCTCTTCCAGACAACCCGTTATATGATGTATGCCCTTTCACTGGTGGGGGGAGTGGGTACAGGTTAAAAAAAAGAGTCGAACAAAAATATTAAACCGCGTCAGATATTTAAAAGGGATTTTAAGTAAACCCTAAAGGAACTCGTATTCAGAAGCCTGAAGACTTGGACGCGATCAAAAGTCATGGCCGATTTTTGAAAATGTAGAAAAACGTATCATTAAAATACTCGAGCGCGTCAGATTAATATACAGACGGTTCAGCCTGATGTCCTTGCCGTGATGACCCATAATCTGACAATTATGTGGAGGAATTCCTTTACTCCGACGGTTTGAAAAAAAATTTTGAAGAATATAAAATACCCTATATGAAGGGTGTGAACGCCTTATTTTGACAACTGCACCGCTCGCCATCGACGGTATGCTCACTCCCATTTCCTGGAGCTCCCACGCTCAACTGCGCAACGGTTCTCTAGAACGTTTATTACGCGTACAACACTTGCCGCGAAGTTCCCGAAACTTCCCGCCGAGATTTTCCTTCTGCAATACGACATGGGTTCGTTTAAGAAGGGCGTTATGAAATTTCTTAGAAGCCGGCGACGCCCCTGGTGTTGCAAACGTCCATAGGCGACGAAAACCAACTTCCACAAAGTGGGCCGTCCGCCGTTAAAAAATTGCGGCTGGTATTTGAGGAATCGCCATGTCAGGGTGGCACTAGCAACTCTAGGCAGAACTAAAGATGCTTTTTCCATACTACTGTTAGGAATACCCACTAAAACCCCTCGGTATTCGGGCCTTCTCCTTTAATGCCAGGGCCACGGGTTCATGACAAAGCCTTCCCTCTCTCTCTCTGTCTCATCTTTCGTATTCCATTCCCCTATCCCATTCCTCTTGTTTGAACTCTCTATCTCGTCTCTCATCCCTTCCTTCTATGTCAACTTATCCCACCTCTTTATCTCATCTCTCTTACTATCCCACTATAGAAGCTGGCAACGTGTAGGCATTGCTCCTGGTGTTACGAACATCTGTAGAGAATGGTAACCAGTTTTCAGTACGTTCAGCACTTATTCCGTGCAGAAATGGAGAAAGAATACTCCTGAAGCCAGGCGTCATGTCGTAAGTGGCGACAAAACGACCCAAGGTGTTAGGGAATTTGCCAGTCTGGGTAGCTATCACCCCTGGTCTAGAGCATGCCAACATAACAACCTTGAGTTGTGTTCCCACATCAGTGGCCAGGTTCCAGTTCTTTCTACGAGCCCGGCAGCACATTGGTAACACCTGTGGTGTTGCAAACATCTATAGGCGACGGTAGCAACTTTCCATCACAATTAGGCTGTCAACCAGTCTGCTGTACTCCAACAATAAAAAAAATGGGTCGTCGCCTGATTGATTTAATAACATTTCAGGAATTATTGGTCACGCTCTCAACACTCCTCCGAGGTTCGGTGTACGAGCGTCTCCGCTGGGCGTTCCGTCTCTACGACGTCGACGGGGACGGTGCTATCACCAGGCAGGAGCTGGCTGAAGTGGTTGTGGCCGTACATGAGCTCCTGGGAAGACGAGCACCTCCTGGATCACCTGCTGCGAGGCTCGATGACGCTAAAGCCAATGAACAGGTATAACATCTTATCTTTCTTATTCAAACTCTATCATATCTAAACTTGGTGTTTTCGTGGTCTCTAGTTCAAGTTCAATTTACCGTTAGGGTCAGGAGTAATTGGACTAACTTTTTTGTCACATACTAGGGTGGTCTGAAAAGTTTCCGATCTCAACATGAAGGTAGCACGTAAATAAAAGATAGTGAATTTAGTTTTTCATCTGTTGACGGTTACTCACCAAAGTTTCGGCCATTTTGGACGCGCAGTTGTTATGCAACAGTCGTTTGAGTGTGTTGATGTGAGTGCTTTTATGAAAATGGACAAAATCGCTTACGCAAATCAAAGATGAGTTGGATTCTGTGTATGGGGACTCTGCACCATCATTTACCACAGTGAAATTTTGGGCAGCTGAATTTAAACGAGGCCGTAACAGCACGTACGTATCATCCATATTATATGCTATGTTCCATTTAAGACTCGTTCACGACCGCCATTTTTCCCGTGCCACTTGCTTTCCGGCGTTACAATCGTAAACCCAAGTGGAACATTTATCGACCCACCTCATGATGTGGGACATGGGTCGATGTGAGCGTTGTGTGATCGAAAGAAATGACGTCATTAGTGACGTTTTCGCCACGACCACAACGACCGCGATCGCCTTATGGAACGGCTAATGGAGCATTTTAGACGTTGTCAACTACTAATGGAACGCGCTGTTAGTAGAGGAGACGGCCAAGATCAACTTTCACCAATCTGATAAGCAGATGAGACATATATTTTATAACGAGGTATAATATATAATTTACTCTGGGTCCCAAATCACCGCTGCTTGGGAACGTTCCCAAAAAGGCTGGCCGCGTTCCCACGTTGTATGGCAACACTTTTGCGTTGTCTAAAATATAGATGAGCGTTTTGGTCACGTGAGACATTTATCAAATTATATTGATTTATAAACACGACTATGATGGCTTGCCAATAGAAGTGCAAAGTCCCTGCCATAGAACACAGAGGAAACATGGGTGTGAGTTGCTAAGGGGTGTAGAGAGGTGAGCTGCAGGTTCACCGAAGCTACTTCTGACGTGATGCTATTTATCACTTCCACCCCTGTAGCTTGAGTCTTAGCTCCAGCGATCTCCACTCCGTGCCGGCTGGTTAAGGCAAGCACGGAGGCGGAGGCCTTGCCTTGGCCCCCGAAGTCATGTCCGAGGAGTCGCTATTCACCTAAGGCTTCGCCACGAAGCTCCCCTGCGGGTTTATTAGGGGGCTATTATTGTTATTATTATTTCACATATATATTTATTCATTCTTTTTTATGTTTTTTTAATACACATATATTAAAAATAGACTTATTATTATTATTAGACAACCAATTTTTCATGCTGGCAACATAGACTAAAATTCTTACCTATGTCTAACACATTCAATAATTTTTCATCTCTCCTTACTTACATTTCAAAATTATGCGAACTCTAGGTGGACCGAGTGTTCAGGAAGCTGGACTTGAACCAGGACGGCGTGATCACCATCGAGGAGTTCCTCGAGTCCTGTCTGAAAGATGACGTCATCACCCGCTCGCTCCAGATGTTCGACACGGCGCTATGACGTCAGACGTACTCAGCCCAAGGGCAAACTGTGCCTAGGCAAGTTCATATTCTACGACATTCTAACCTCTTTATCTACAAACAAAGAAATTAGCCCCATCTGGGTCTTAGGTGTTAGAACGCTGCTCTGTTATAGCTGGACACGTTTTTTATATTACTAGAGGTCCTGGCAGGCGTTGTCCTTCTCAGAAAAAAACCTAATACCTGATCCCAGCGCCACTACCTGTCCCAATTGTGAATCTAAACCATCCGGGGAGGCACTCATACACAAAAAAAATATCAAAATTGGTAAAGTAGTTCTCAAGTTATGCTCGTACATTTCTACGATTCATTTTTTATATTGTAGCACCTTTGGTGTTACAAATGTTTATAGGCGATGGTAACCGCATTTCAACAGGTGGGATGTCTGCCTGAATTCTACAATAAAAAATAAATAAATAAACCACGTGGCTATGGGTTATTTTGTAGCCTCTTCCAAAAAGCAGCCCGGCCACAGGAAATGCTTGTCTCGATCTCGTAATAATTTTATTGTTTATAAATTAACACTTAACCCGTGATCTTCGGATCTTTAACTTGGGGAAGGTATTCTATTTTATGCGATAAATATTATGCTAAGTTTATCGCTTTATTATATAAACAGGAGCGTCCTGAAACGCGCCCCGCCGCCATTCCGCCATTGTCACTGCCGGCAAGATGGCGGCTACTTCAACATGGCGGCGGCGTGGCGTCGCGCGCAGACGTACGTGCGTCATTTCGTGCTTATCGAGAACTTCTACAACGGAGTTATCAAGCCGAAGATAAGGAGTGTTATGTTTTTCCATTTTTAGAGCGTCGTATTTTTATAATAGCGTATTTTTAGTTGGATGGGGTTTGCATCGTTCAACTGCTTTACTTTTCTATGGATTGAAACAATGAAACTTTCGTTTCTTTAACTGTTACTATCTCTAACGCCGATATTACATGATTCACTTCAGTTTTTCAATTTGGGCGAGGCAACCAAAGTGATCTATGTAAACATGAAATGTAATTATTCAAAGTTACTGAATCTCGACGTATTCTTTCAAGTCTCTGCCTTTCAACCAAATACATTTCATTCAGGTTAATTGAACCGTGTGACATCAGATTAATGTAACAATCGACTTAAACAAAATACTGGATTTTTTAAATTTATTTCCAAAATGTTTTAAACTAATAAATAGCATACTAAATTACCTATTATTTTGTATGACATAAAAGTATTATATAATATATGTTTTCACAAAGGGAGAAGAAAGCAAGCGACAGTTAAAATGCCTAAAGCGGCCGCTTTTCTAGATTCGTACTTCGATCATGACAAGTAAAAATTTACCCTAAGTCTCCCACTGGTATCATTGTTAAAACATATAATCTTTGTAAAATTTTGTTTTTACATAAGTATTTAAAATGAATGATGAAATTAAATACATCTATTTAATGTTGTTATTTTGATTTTGAAATTATAATATACCTATTAATGCTGATATATGACTATATGAGTCATTTTTGAATTTCCATTTGGATTAAGGAACCAATGAACAAACTATGTGAAGGTGCCAAGGGTAAATTTTTGAGTTCTTCCCATCCCCCCTTTTAAAGAAGTAACTTAATTTTAAGTTGTAGGATATATTATTTATAAATTTTAAGATCTTTTTATGTGAATTTAATTTAAAAGTAAAAAATCGATGCAAACCAAATTCAAAATTATAATTATTATAGGCGTTATTATATGAATTTTTCCCAAATTTAATAAAAACATAATGTCAACCGCTAATTGTTTATAGTTTTTAAAGAAGTTTTAAAAATTAGACACTAGATATGTACTACATTTTTGGATGGAACGGGTAGTTCTGTATTTTTTTTGGAAGAAAGTCTATTAACTCCAGATGCTGATTTCATAAACTAACAACTGATTTGTTACTTCCAATATATTTTGCCTGTTAAAAACGTTTCAACATATTTGAATAGAAAGAAAAAGACAAAGAAAGACATATTTAATTCAGGACCAAAACAATATAGAGAATTATCAAACAGTACGTTGGCGCCATATACACGTAAACACGAAAAAAGAAAGAAAATGAGCTTTTTTGAAAAGGTTTTTAAATACAAGCTTTTGAGATCCTGGATATCACGTAGCAGCAGAGTGCAAGTCAAGACAAGTAAAACGAACCCAAACACGATGGGTCTATCTTGTTTAGTACAGGAGTTCCTATGGCCACCTTCCGACTCCAACATCAGATCAGCTACATGGTACCATATTATTGCATTGTCACGCGATATACACATGCGTGCAAAATTTCAGCTCAATCGGAAACCGGGAAGTTGGTCAAATTTAACTTGCAAGATTGCACCCGAACTTACATACATACATATATCTATGGTAAGTTAAATAAAAGCTTGTAAAAATAATAATATCCTCCCATTGTCCTCTCTCCTTGTCTGTCCTATCCGCCAAAAAGAGACGCACAATGGAAGGAAACAATCTATGGCGGTGCGCTTCCGTGGCTGCCAAGTGTCTTCCAGTCTAGTGTTGGGCAGTACATGACTTTTGAAATGAGTTTGTAAGAGTAACATGACATTTTGTACTGAACCAGTACAATGTACCACTTCAAATGAGGCGACGACATTTGTACGGTTTGTACCGCGCCAGTACATTTGAAGCGGTGAGGCGGTGAGCGTCGTTCCCTCATTTGTCCCGTTCAAAACTAGTTCGGAAATGTTCGTTAAGAATCGGATGTGCTCGGCCTCGGTCACCTCATTTTACTAACAGTCGTACTATGACATTGTCATGTTGTCCCTCTTTGTCCCAATATCCGTAGAGGCGTTATTGTACTTTTGTAGCATAAACCTCGTTCCGTCCTTCGTCCTACGTTTGAGTAGTAGCGCGACAAAAAAATTTCAAATAGTACAAATGTATTATACATAATCAGCGTTGAGTCGGATATTATACCGGCATAGCAACAAGCTGAGTGCAAACCTTGTTTACGGAAAATGTGGCTTACAAATACCCAAAATATGTTTTTTTAATACATGTTAGCAATGTAAGTGCGTTGCTATTTCTTCAAATATTTTTTTCTTTGTTTCTTTGTATTTTGTATGGGACAAATGTACTATCTCACACGTGTACTGCTCGTCGCTACTTGCAACATTATTTGTGCCTTCGTGTGCGTGTCAGCGAAAATAATTACATTGCGCTCACGCACACATCGATTGGTTTTGGGCTTCAACTCTGAACGTAATTTAGTAGGAAATTATCTCCCTAGGTGTTACTCTAAGATTGTTACTGTTTGCGTAGTATATTTATAATTTGACATGTTTAAATATTTTTTTATATTCTAACAGATTAAATAAAAATACAGAATTGCCAGTGACATCCAAAATTAATAACGATAAACACAAGTGAAGAAGCAAACATCACAAGAATTATTTTATCATAAAAATAGAAAAGCGTTGTAAAATTAATTATTTTTATCTAATTAGTTTTAATTTCGTTGAGCCACTTAATATTTTTTCTTTAAATTCTTTATTCACCGGGTTGCCTGGAAAGATCGCTATAAGCGATAAGGATTTGATACTCATAAAACATAATATAAAAGTGGTAAAAAAATAATTAAAGAATATTGATTGTGTTCAAATGGAAATTGTATGTTTGTGTGGAAATTATTGTTGTGAAGTTAAAAAACTATGTACTATTAGGAACCGGTTCTCGACACTGTACTAATTGTCGTTTATGTCACAATCTGAATCCTAACTTTACACGACGAACTAAAAATATAATTTTATAAAAAAATCAAAATAAGAACCAGTTCTTTATTCAGTCATCATTTATTAAAGATTATACAAATAATAAAATCGTTTGTTGTTTGTCCTGTAAAGTTAGGAAAATGCATATTCGCAGTTCTGTGATATAAACGACGATATATTACCGGCCGTTCATTTTCCATGCTATGGGTTGAAATTTGACATAAGCTTTATACAGGAAATGTCAAAATTAAACTGATGGTAGGCAAAGGGTATGAATTGTAAGATAGAGATAATAGAAGCGTTTCACAATACAATCCTTAATCTGTGTATTAGTTCACTCGGTCACATCTCAGCGCGCCAATCAGCGATACGAAAGTCTTGTGTAGTTCATGAACGATGAACTATTGGGAACCGGCATTCGATTGATAACAAAAAAGACAGAGTAGTACTGTTAAGGTGAACTAGTTCAGTGATCGAATTGTACTAGAATGGAGCGCTCACTAGGATGACCGAATAAGTACAACACTAGTTCTAATGGCAACTCTTCAGCGAATGTGAGTTTTTGGCGGGAACTGAAAGGAGATGTAGTGCAGTTAATTTCTAAAAATGTGTAAAATTACTCTAAAATGAACAATAGTTGTAGGATATTGATAGTTTTTGAGTAGTAATTATGTGTTTTGTGAGTGTATAGTCAAATGTGGCCTTTTGAGTTGTCACAAGAACTCCGTTGAATGGCACTAGCTGATTACCTACAGTTCAGCTGTGCTACACATAGCCATAAGAAAATGAAGAAACTATATCGTAAACTAAGATCTGGCTTGAAAGGCCTAGCTGCCAAGCCATAAACCTAAATAAATAATAAATTCAGCGAAATGTGACAGATCGAAATGTTTATTTCAAAAAGACAATTGTTTAAAGCGTTTAACAGTAAAATAATTCTTGTGACGACAACAGCTGTAACGTTATGTAGTAGTTAGTAAGAATTTTCCTGATTAGAAAATGTAAGGGTAAACGCATTTCAATTATTGAAAAACTGTTTACTACGATATCTCCAATTAAAGAAATGAAAGAACTTCGTAAATGCGTTTACTATTTAGAGGTTGTATTGTAGTACCAATCATCGCCCTCTTTAACCAAGTTTCAAAGCGCTGAGAATCAAGTCTTTGCTCGTTTCATAATTTTAACCCTGATTGGTCTGTTTTTTATTATTTAACTACGTTGCTACTCGTGCGCAGAAGGTTTGCCGATAGCCTCACGATGTCACACGTCGATGGTCAGTAGAGTTGTCAAAAAAGGTTACATAAACAGTTGTTGCAATAAATTTATTATTGTACTAGCTGACCCTACGCCATATTTTCTGAATTCCTAATACTTTGTTTCATGACACAAAAACAAACTGACCAAAATCGGTCCACGTGATTAGGAGGATTCTAGAACCCGATCTCAGCGCCACCTACCGGTTCTAATTGCGAATCTAAACCATCCGGGAACTCACTCAAACACAAAAACAAAATCACCAAAATCGCTCCAGGTGATTAAGCGGATTCCAGAACCCGATCTCAGCGCCACCTACCTGTTCCAACGGGATAAAAAGTATCCTATGTCCGTCTCCTGGTTCTAAGCTACCTCCCCACCAATTTTCAGCCAAATCGGTACAGCCGTTCTTGAGTTATAAATAGTGTAACTAACACAACTTTCTTTTATATATATACATATACATAAGTCTAAACAATAATAGTAAGTAGTCATAGGCAAACCTTCTGCGCGAGGCTTATAAGTATTTTTGAAACCAATCTTTCGTTAGGCCTGACAATTATTAATAATTCAGACTTATTCTAGTAGGTACTCATAACGTGCAATGTATAAAAAGCCCCGTGTCGATGCTAAATTTAGCAGCTAAATTATGAAGGAGCTAAGGAGATTTTCTAAAGCGCTAGAATCTTGGCTAATAAGGGTAGGAACTGTAACATTAGGAATTGTAACCAAGTAAAACTAGACGAAACTCACAAAAATAGTTGGCAAATAGGAATTGACAATTTAAGTTTGACGCTTGAAGCTTTTTTGACGTGACACGACGAAACGTCAGCGAAATACCCTTCTTTAATATGTTGGTCCTTCGTGCCGGATAAAACAGACAGTAAGTATCAAGATACTTATTCAATATTATATAATATTTAATCGCTGATGTTTTGGTTGTGTTAGTAAAATATTTGAACCACTCCTAATTATGATTATTCTTATTTCTAAAGAAATTTTTAGAGTCTGGCTAGTGAAAATAGAGACTGGAAAAGTGCGGCAAATTTAAAAAGTATCAGTATGGCAACTCCAAATTACCATATAGTGCAATACGGAAACAACGTGTTAGATTATGGGTTATGTATTTATTTATGTTTAATATAAATTACGAACAGAGGCGGCGTAAAGCGTGGGCGTCATAGGCCATCGCCTGCGGCCTGTCACTCCTAGGGGTTTCGCACCTCAAAGACTAAAACTTTTTGTCACCTTTATAATTTCGAATACTTTCGTCGTAAGATAATAATTCTTATTCATATCAAATGCGCCATATTCGTGGTAACTGTTACGGGGAACGACTGCCGGCGAGTGCCAGTAGTCAGTGTCAATTGTTTTTCAAATCCATCTTTGCGTTAGCACAGGGCCTCGCAAAATGTGTGTTCCCACATGAAATTTAAGTTACTAATGTAGGCAACACTATGTAGCACCATTAATTTACGTGTTGATCTACCGGGACAGTATATAAATTAAATTAGTTACAAAAAGTTAAAATTATGTAATCAGTCAGACATTCACACTTGAGAAATGAGCGTCGAACACACACACGTGGGTGTGCTCGTCTCCACTCGAACTATTAAGAACCTGTTTTGAACTAAAAGAAACATTTCACATTTGGGTCATCAATAAATTACGTCCACGTTAAGGGGGAAGGGATCGACGATGCGTGACATTGTGTGACAAGGGGTGGGAGGGGTTCAAAATTTCGTGATGTCACAGGTCAAAAGATATATTTAAGTTTTGAAACTCGAAATTTTCATCTATTAACGAATAACTTCAAAATATTTCCAATTAACATTTGTTAAGGTGAAGTTTCTTTTAGTTCACTGTAGGGAACCGATTCCTTAGTTTTATTTTTGATTCAGCGACTTTCTTCTGTTGCTTTTTCTTGATTTTGGAAATCATGCAAAACAATAACTATTCTTGATCAGGAAACCGAGCGTATGCAGCCAGTAAATACTAAGGCACAATAAGAGTAAAAATTACAGTAATTATGACAATGTTTTGGTAAAATGATATTAATATTTTGTAATAGCATTACCACGTAAAAAGTTCGTGTATTATTCGAGTGTCTTCTTTCATTAGCCAAACTCTATTACCTTTATTTTAATTTGATATAAGTTGAATAAAATAAAAACAGGGTAAAAAGTCGCTCCTTTTAAAATTTATCCTTTGAATTTTTTTATTGTCGTCTATTATAAACAATCTTTTGGAAGTGCTTACTATTGCTATGTATTTTGGGTGACGTTCTAATTAAGTGTTTAGATTTCGTCATACATTTTGGAAAATAATGTCGGCCGGTTCCTATATTCATTAACTTGTCATCGGTTGAAATTTGTCATAACTTGTATGGAGCTTTTGGAAAATAGTCTTGTATAGTTCATGAACGTTGAACTATTAAGAACCGGTTCTGAACTAAAAGAAACATTTCAAATTGAGGGTCATCAATAAATTACGTCACTCGTTAAGAGGGAAGGGGTTGATGAAGTGTGACATTGTGTGATAAGTGATATCACAAGTCAAAATCTATTATATTTAAGCTTTTAAAACTCGAAATTTGAACTATTAACGAAATTTGAATTTTTTTGAAACAGAATTAAAACTAAATACGGAACTGCTGTTTTAATTCAATAATTCCTTAATGTATAATGGCAAAATATGTGATGTTGCACTAGGGAGGGAGGAGTCTTACGAATGTGACCAGCTGTGACGGAAGACAGAGGGGTAAAAAAAATCATGAAATTCGTGTGACATAATTTGTAGATGGCCCCTTAACAAACGTGAATCAGTCTAGTAGTTCATTTGGTCATTGTTCATTTCCCCTTCTACTCGTTTGCGGGCGTTACAATCATAAACTCTAGTGGAACAGATTATGGAGCGTTGATGTCGATAACGATGAAATACATAGATGTCATTGGTTGATTTGAAAATCGCGCCTTCTTCGATGTCAATCGATAGAGAGAATTAATGTTCTGTGGTCAATGCCCACTTCGGTTCACCTCTTGACATGGGTCGTTGTGAGCGCTGTGCGATCGAAAATAATGATGTCATCATCAGATCAGATCACATCAGAAGTGAAGTTTTCGCCACGACCATACCGACCGTGGTCGCTATATGGAACGGCTGACGGAGCATTTTGGGCGTTGTGAGCTACTAATTTACATATTACTTACTTATAAGAACAATGTATACTTATGATTGTTGAACGTAATATAGCTCAATGTTTCCAATCAGTTACTTTATTGATCTATACACACTTTGTGAGATTTAATTTCAACAATTTAAAATTATAGTAAAAAATACAATATTATTGTGTTTTTAATAACTTAAAGCAATTTGCACCATATCATTTAAAATTGTATTTTGAACGCGCTCAGAAGTGTAATGCTCAGTATAGAGGTATTTATACGACTTAATTAGTCTATGCATTTTTATTAAAAGTAAAAATTGAGCTCATAATTTTAAGTATCAGCTTCTAAATAATTTTTTTTTCGTAAAAATTGTTACTTTACAATAGGTCTTGTATCTATGAAATTGCCGTTCTGCAGTACTGGCCATTTCAAATCAAAGAATTCTAATTTCAAATAAATTTTATTTTAAAAACCATGGAATTCTTTTTTCAAATTCGCCATTTGTCTATTGATTAGCGTTATGTTTTCATCGCATTTGAATCATTTTCTTCATCATGGTTACTTTTAAATTCGAATAATTATGGAATATGAGTCCTGTCGTGGCAATATCAACGACGTTTACGGAGCGAACACTACAAACGAACGCACCACTTGTTATTGGATTTCTCGCTTCAGTTCTAGAAATTTCGACCTGAAAATGAACCTCGTGGTCATCCGAAAACTTTGGTCGACAATGAATTAAAGGCGATTGTGGAAGCTGATGATACTCAATCTACGGCTGAATTAGCAACAATATTCGACGTAAGACGCAAGCTTGACAAATGGGTGCCTCACGAATTCAATAAGCACACAAAAGTCGAGCATACTTAACTTGAGCGTTGCACTTTTTGAGTTTTATCACTAAAATAGCCATTCTTAATAAATGAGTAAGTACCTTATCTTACTATATATACCTACCCTCGTATTCATATTACTTTAATGCATTTATATATAATTTTACATACATACATACATACATAACTTCACGCCAGGTCCCTTGCGGGGTAGGCACGAACAACAGAGCGCATATATAATTTTCTTCATAACAAACTTTATAAGGCTAAGAATATCATAATAATCTTATGAATTATTAAAATTTAATGTACTATGGAATTAATGAGATGGAATTAAAAATAAGTTGTTATTTAACAAGAGGTAATATGAATGTTCCCTTGGAAGACTTTGTCAGGGCTTTTTTTGAGTTGTAAATCAAATTTGATCATTAAGAAACAGTTGATCATCCAAGAGCAATTGTGATCACTGATCAAACGTCAATCAATTTCGATCGCTGATTTAATGTTGATCAACTTTGATCATTAATAAAAAGCTAATTATCCAAAAGCAACTGCAATCACTGATCAAATATCAATCAACTTCGATCGCTGATTTAATGTTAATCGAGTTTGATCGCTGATAAAAAGTCGATCAATTATTGCAATTGCAATCATTGACCAAATTACGGCCGTTAATCAAATTTTATGATATAACAACATAATGTTATAAAAATATTGGTTTAGTTCCTGCGTTAAATATACCTTGAAATTAACTTATTTAAATCGCCATATTCATAAATATTTGATAAAATTATGTATATTGATGTGAAAAGAAAACGTTCACGAGATAAATACCAACTATAAAGATAAATCGAGAATACATGAGATGACAATCTACTAATAAAAAAAACGACTTTGATAAGCTTCCTAATCCTATACATATTAACACATTGAATTTATCATGAATATTTATGATTAAGGCATTTAAAATGTAATTTAATTCAATTAAAGTAATAATGTAATTTATTGTATATAGTTATTTGCCGTGTCAATACGTCCGCAATCTTAGATTAAACGATGATTCTTCATGTTTTTTGTGTGTTTTAATTTGAACCGTGGAAGAAAATATAATACCTACCTTTTTCCATATTTGAACCTATTATTCAGAAGTAATAGTCGAATGACACTGGATGGCGCTTTACGACAAATGCCCCAAACACAAGAAGAATACTATTAGGAACGTGAACGACAACTGCCCAACAAATAACATTACTCTAGAAAGTTGGTAAATTCTATATAACTACATAGATCCACAGGTCATTCTGTCGTTTTTTGAATTAATTAATAAAATATTTTCTAGGTTAATTAATTTTTGATTATTTTATAAATATGTTTCGAAGTAACAAAACGTTCAAAAATAAATAATAGTATATAGCAAGAATAGGAAGTTTAAAACAAGTGTTTAGATGCTGAGGCTGCTGCTTCATAAATGCCACAAACTACTATGGATACCACGTAATAAATGCTTCTCACCTGATATTCTATGAATAATATTTCATAATTTTATTGAAAGGTTTCTTGACATTGGTAAGATACAAAAAAAGTGTAGCCATTATTAAAAAAAGAAGCTAATAAGTTCTATGACAAGTTGACAATTGACACTAACAATAACACAGAAATTAGGAGATAAAGTTTTGTTTACCTACAAATTTCCAAATAGGTGTCTAATTAAAATATCAATAAATAAGCAATTAATGAACGTTTTCTGTGATAATACCTAAATAAAATGTCGAATACTGCACACGTTGTTGATGGCGAAGCCTCGGAATCCGATTCAGAAGTTGAAATTGGTAAATCACCCGTAAGTATTAAATTGCAGAAAGAAAACAGTGTAAAGTTTAGCTAACAATATTCTTCAATTCAACATCGGACTGCCAGAAAGATGATAGGTAGCTCGCTGAATATAAATTAACTAAATATTGCCACCTCTATAGATTTTATCAGATCGTATAATCATTCAGGTGTGATCTTATCAAACTTAAATTTTTTATAGTTGCTGTGCAGAATACATCTAAATTTGATTTATGTTAAAAGGCTTGTGTACTAAAACACTAGTTTAATATAATTATAATAGGAGTGTAGCTCCAAATAGTGTGGAGTAGGACACTATTATGAAATGAGTTTGTAAGAGTAACATTTTTTACTGAACTAGTTTAATTACATTGATGGGACGAGGAGATTGTTATGGTCTGTACCGCGGTAGTACATTTGGAGTGATGAGGTCAGTAAGCTGGTGGAGTCATTCCCTGATTTGTTCTGTTCCTCACAATTTATATTGTATAGATCGTACAAATAAGACTTCTAATTCAGAAATGTTTATAATCAGATGTGATCGGCCTCAATCACCTCATTTTACTTGCAGACATACTATGACTTGTCATGTTGTCCCTCTTTTTCATGTGATTATTCATAGCGAGACCATTGTACTGTTGTAGCATAAGCCTCGTCCCATTGTTTCCCTCTTGTGTCTTAGTAGGTGAGTAATAGAGCAACAAAAATTTTAAAGTCAACATTTTCAAACTTTGAGTCCTATCAGTACAAAAGTATTTTATATGGGACAAATGGACTTGCTCATACGTGCCCTATCAATACTAGATCTAAATTTGAAGTATTTATAAAAATATTTTATTGCGTATACCTAATAATATCTGACAACTGTTGTTTGATTTTAGTCTAATAAATTTCAATTTATATTTAAATATTTACAGGATTTAAGTGAGTCCCCGAATTCACAATTATTTGTGATATCTGGAGAGGCACCAGAATCTGATGACGGTAAGTATTTAGACAATACAGATTACACATGTGTGGTGCATTGGAAAATGGCATACTGTATTTAAATCTACTCAATTTAAATTTGCTTTGAAAAATAGTCATGAAAATTTATACCGTTAGAAACATTTTCGCGGAGACCATAATGACTGTAGTCGCTATGTAGCGGATCAAGGAGCATTTTGAGAGTAGTGAGCTACAAGAGGAATGCGCTCTATGTAATTTTATCTGTATTTTCTTTTCACTGAGACTTTTTTAATCTTGCATTACTTTTTAAGAAACCAAAATCCAACCGCCATGTTTGGATGAGCCAGACCTGCCTCTCCACAAAGCGTTAGAGACCCCGCAGTTACCAGCTAATGTGTACAATTCATTGTTACACCAAAAATTGTGTAAGTATAGTCCTTCATCATCACTATCAAAGCGTTGACAAAAAGGACAAAAAAGAATAAAAAAGGGCAAAGATGACCAACATGACAGAAACGACAAAATGGTTTGCGAGTTCAAAAACCCGCTCAGCAAAAAAAAAATTTGCGATGATAGACCTGTTAATATTAATATTAAGGATTCAAATTCTCGCAATAATCTTTTTTTAGCCTGGTCTAATTTATATGATTGTGTTTGTAATATATGTATGATGTGATACAGAAGTCTGACTTGGAAAAGAACACCTAATATTAAAATAGCTGTTTAAAGGCATAGGGCTTGGGGTGAAGCTGGTCTGAAAGGATCGCCCTTGTGAAAAAAATATTAAAAGTTTTTTGTTTTTAGGGGAATGCAATATCTCTTTGAGAGCGACCATCGAAGGGCTGGTGAAGCACACCACTGACATATCAGTGGAGAAGTTAACGAGAGCTGATAAGACACTGTTAAATGTGCAGGTCTGTATGAATGTTAAAAGTGTAATGTTTGCTCAAAATCCGGAAATAGGACCAAATTTAACAGCACGCCCTATCCAAGTGTGTTCATGTTCAACAATGTAGACCTGTAACCGTACAAAAGCAACAACAAGTATCTATAATATTTATTGTCAAAAGAAACTTGAACTGTTGTAACCATAAAAAAATTATACCACTATCGGTCTATGAGACTTTTTTGGAGGAAATTAAATTCCCAACAAATTTGCTATTTAATTGTTTTTCTAAAGTCCAATGTTTTTTAAATTTTAGGTGGAAATCAAATTCAGTGACGTGTACCAACACATCATCAGTATTAATTACACTTTCACCGCAGTGATCCTGATGGAGATTGTTAAATTCTAAGTAAATCACGACGAAGCCCGATATGATCGCATAAAATGCTGAAATATAGAAATTTAAAAAAAACTTGATTTACGTGTGTATTTTGTATGGAAACAATTTTCACGCTCAGGGAAAGTACTTAAAATTAATAAAGGGCTCAAGTTTCGGGGATATTTTCCCAACACAACAAAATTTCAGGTTAAAAACGATAAAAAAGGTTCGTCCGGAGAGAGGAATAAAAAGAAAAACACTCAAAGGGCGCGTGTTGATGGTGGTGAAACCTGCACAGCGCGATAACCGATGTATCAAACTTGCCAATCCGCCTTGAACAAGCGGTACAGTGTCCATTTCTCTATAAAAAATGAGAGGCCCGAGCCCAGCAGTGGGACTTTAGAGGCCTTTTTTTATTATTTATACTTTTTATAACAGAATTGACACAGGATATTTTATACGGAAAAATGAGGGTAGTGTTACAGCATATGTAGGTAGATTAAAAATTTAAATTTTGTTCTAGGAAAGCATGCGTGCGACGAACGCGCACTTGACACTCGCCCGTGCGCGCTTGAAGCAGATGCACGCGGAATTGGAGCGCGCTAATTGCAGCTCCGCGCTACCTACCGTCAAAATCAAATAAAATTATTTTTATCATTTATTTGTTTTTATTTGCATAAATGGTTCTCTATAAATTTCTGTTTATTGAAGTTTGGATATACAAAAATTAGTCCAAGCGCATGTTTTTGAATGTCCACAATTTACGAATATAATGTAACAGCGAGAGGTAGAGGTAAAATGATACTTCAGATGGCAGAGAGTAGTATTCACTGTTGAGTGCTGATGTGAACTGATTTATTTTGGATACGGTAACCTTAGGTACAAATATTAACAAATCGTACTGCTAGTACAATGTATAGCACAATGTGTGAGCGGGACGGCTGATGTGCGAGTGAGATAGAGCAACTATTAATATCTGCGCTCCCGCGCTGCGCTAATCAGTTCGTTGTCCGTTGTGATGAGTTCCCATCATATCATAATCATAGGCTTAAGAAAATGAAGAAATTATATTGTAATCTCAAATCTGGCTTTAAGGCCTAGCTGCCAAGCAATAAAACTAAATAAATAAATAACAGCATCATGTATTACGGTATTCTAAAGGGGGTAATACATCTGACATAAATGCTATTTTTGTCCTGCAGAAGCGTGCTATTCGCTCAATTTCCAACATGGAAGTGCGGGATTCTTGCGAGATAAGATTGAAGAAATAAATATTTTAACAGTAGCTTCACTCTATCTATTGGAAAATATCCTATATGTTAAGTAAAATATCCGCGCAACTGATAGACACTAATAAGCCTGTGCGTTACGGCGTTATTTTTAGCGTTTTAAATAAGACGCATTCACACTAACGCAGGTGTGGCCGCACCAGCACAATAAAACAACAAAATAAACCATATTCACTGTATTTGAAATACAATTTTGATATGAATATATTAAAATGACTTTATTTTACAGTTTTTTTTAAATACACAATATTTTTTGTGTGTATTATATTATTTTTAGAAAAATGTTTGTACAATACTACATAATATTATATAGATAAACAAACATGACGTTTGTGCGAGTTTCGATTTTGCCAAAATTTTAAAACTTAAAAAACTATCTTATCACATTGTACTGTCAAGTTTATATCATAATTATCAAAAGTAAAAAAAAAACAACCAATAGTTCAATATAATGTAAAAAACACGGTAACAAACATATATCACATAAAATACTAATTTACTAAACTATTATCCCCGCAAATTGCTATTGCGCTGGAACCTTGACAAATTAACATTCACGTGACGTCATCAGGAACTCGATATGTACGCGTACTCGCCGGCCAGTGATGCTAACGGTACTGAGTGTTCGGCTACGGTTACGTCACCAAAATGGCGGCCACGTGCAATAGCAATTTGCGAGAATAATATATAGGGGAAACTGCCGTTTTTGGCACCGCAATTATTGACACCAAGTTAATTTATTCAACATGTTGTTACGACCTTAGCGCCGACAAAAGACAAATTCACACCTGCATACCTGTAGACGAACTGAACAGCAATAGCACGTTGCGAAGCGGTGTACATAAACTAGGAAGTAAAATTAAATTTTAACCTATATGTATGACCTTCTAAAAGTGTTCTCCAGTGGCGTTTTATTACCTTAGCGACATTTGGACTTCTTTTGTTTACTTTGTGTTTAAAGTTTGTGATTAGAAAAACAGCCCATTGTGTATTATAATCTTTTATGGTAGTCATTAGCTAGGTGTGATTCTAGGAAATCCAATCCACGCGGTCGAGCAGACATAAAAAATGATTGAATCGTGCTTTACGTTTGGACTGGTTGTGTTCAGTTATATTTGTGCCTGTGTTATGCTTGTTTGTATAGTTCTATTAAATTCTGTAGTAATTCCAACGGCATTTAAAGTCGAGTCCTGCAACTCAATATGAAGAAATCTTCATATGTTCTATAATGTAGGCAAAGAATAATTTAGGCCATTGTTCTGACTAAAAAACAAGTTTTTATTTTTTTGATAAATTAATAGGGTGCCAACATACTCTTGCCAAGAATGGTATACAACCTAAATTCGATAGTAGATATATGGAGACATGTAACAATAAATTCTAATATAAATAAAATATCAATAATAATAAATAAACACATTGTATATCCACAAACATAGTAAGTTAAGCTTGTATTATGGGTAATGTACAATGGTCCACTCTGGAGCCGACGATTAAAGACATCCAGACCATACTAAATAACGAAAAGCTCCTTTACAAAATATACCAAGTCAGGAATTGAACCCAGAACGTAGAGGACGTTGCAGTTAGGTAAGTAAGTCTTAGCCCGCAACTACAGAGGTCACACAATAAAATGTATTCATTTCTAAAAACAATCAAAAACTACCAACTAACAAATTAAACTTACCGTAGAAATAAATGCCGCGCTTAAAACCGTTGAAATGCAATTTTAATCACCGCAAAATATAAAAAAATTGACCTATTAAATTAAGTACCATAGGAACACAAAAAGAAACATTTTAAAAATGCTTTGTTTAAATCACACTTCAGTCACTTAAAACTAACGTCAGTTAACTCTATGAGTAGGGAATGTTTGATGTTGGTAAAACCACGGTCGTAAGATAATAATATAAACATGGAAGAACTATTTCGGTAATGTTATATAGTAATAAAACGAATTATAATTTACATGTCACTGGAATATTGCAAAAAACCGTAAGTTTATGATATAACTAGTCAGATTATAAACTTTCGTTATATAGGGATGCGGACACATGTTATAATATATTCTAACTATCATATCTCATCATTTTAAATGGAGTTTTTGGCGGGAACTGAAAGGAGGTGTTGTGCTGTGCAGTTTTATTTTCTAAAAATGTGTGAAATTACTCTAAAGTGAACAATAGTCGTAGGATATTAATAGTTTTTGAGTAGTAATTATGTGTTTTGTGAGAAATGTGAACCGTATAATCAAATGTGGCCTTTTGAGTTGTCACAAGAACTTCGTTGAATGCCACCAGCTGATAACCTACAGTTCAGCTGTGGTACACATAGACTTAAGATAATGAAGAAACTATATTGTAAACTAAGATCTGGCTTAAAGGCCTAGCTGCCAAACCATAAACATAATGATTACATCATTATAATTAAAAAAATACCATGATAGTAAAAAAATTTTTTTTTTATAATTCATTAAGAATCAAACGGCAGCACGCACTAGTTGTTTTATAAAATTACAATTAATACAATATTCCAGTTACTTACACTTTCTACATAAAATTCTAATAGCTTGAATAAATAATATATAACATTTAAATATCCATTAAAATTCATTAATATTTTTTTTAGTTTTCTTTTGAAAAATAATATATCGTCACTTTTAATAAATTTAAAATCCATTAATGCTTTTAATTCCTTTTGGATTAAAATATCGTCAGTTTTAGTTCTATTTACATAATTTTATCCAATTTTGTTTAATTTAGACACATTTATCATACGATTTAGCTCCATTTAGACAAATTTATCGTTCGTTTTAGTTCCGTTAAGGTAAACTTATCATCAAGTTTAGTTCCATTTTTATTAACTTATCATCCACTTTAGTTCCATTTATATTAACTTATCATCCACTTTAGTTCCATTTTTATTAACTTATCATCCACTTTAGATCCATTTATATTAACTTATCATCCACTTTAGTTCCATTAAACTTTAAACTTATAGTCCAATTTAGTTCCATTTAGATAATCTTATCATCCGTTCTTCTCCCATTTAAACAAATTTATCCTTCAGTTTATTCCATTTATATAAACTTATCATTCGATTAAGTTCCATTTAGTTAACTTTATCATCCTTTTCAGTTCCATTTAGATCCACTTATCATCCTTTTTAGTTCCATTTAACAACGGTGTGGATTCTATTTCCTTCTCTTTCGCAGGACTATCTGGTTTTCCATTGAAATACTTCGACATTACGTTCGATACTATATACGGAACTCCTGCGAGATCTGACGATAGTGGGTTATAATATTGCCTATAGCAAAACAGGGCCGTTGTGAAACCTAACAGTGACCCGATAAGTATGTCTGAAAGAGAAATACAAATAAATAGAGTTTATAATATCGAAATATACGCATGTAAAATCTATGCAATAAAAACTTATGGGCATACAAATCACATGCAGTGAAACGAAGTGTCACATGGGGTGGGAAGGATTCTACATATCGTGACGTCACGTTTCATATATTATATCATTATAATATATTTAAGCTTTAAAATACGAAATTTCAAAACGTTTCCAACTGCTATCTGTACGACCATAGTGTTTAAATGATTAAATATTAACCACGCCCCGCGATTTTACCCGATCACATGACACTTACGTTACATTTTAGATAATTCACACTATAAGTTATAGCCTATGTGTTTTTCTGATGTGTAAGTTATATTATTGTAAAGTTTCATCAAAATCTATTCAGCAGTTTTTGTGGGAAAGGGTAACAAAAAAATCTCATTTTTTAATTGCCCACCTGATTAAAAGTGGTAACCACAGCATATGGACATTGGTGGACACTAAATATAAAATTAATACTTATGAGTGTACCCGTATTATGTGTGCGTAAGTGCTTTTGAGTACGTACGTGTGCGTAAGTGCATTTGAGTACGTACGCGTGTGTAAGTGCTTTTAAGTACGTACGTGTGTGTAAGTGCTTTTGAGTACGAACGTGTGTGTAAGTGCATTTGAGTACGTACGTGTGCGTAAGTGCATTTGAGTACGTACGTGTGCGTAAGTGCTTTTGAGTACGTACGCGTGTGTAAGTGCTTTTGAGTACGTACGTGTGTGTAAGTGCTTTTGAGTACGTACGCGTGTGTAAGTGCTTTTGAGTACGTACGTGTGTGTAAGTGCTTTTGAGTACGTACGTGTGTGTAAGTGCTTTTGATTACGTACGTGTCCGTAAGTGCATTTGAGTACGTACGTGTGCGTAAGTGCATTTGAGTACGTACGTGTGCGTAAGTGCTTTTGAGTACGTACGCATGTGTAAGTGCTTTTGAGTACGTACGTGTGTGTAAGTGCTTTTGAGTACGTACGTGTGCGTAAGTGCTTTTGATTACGTACGTGTGCGTAAGTGCATTTGAGTACGTACGTGTGTGTATGTGTTTTTGAGTACGTACGTCTACATATGTGCATCTGAGGACGTACGTGTGCGTAAGTGCTTTTAAGTACGTGCATGTGCATACGTGTGTGTAAGTGTTTGTATATAGAAGTTACCCCACGTGATATATAACTTAATTAATAAGCGATATCATGGGCATTTGTAATGTGTCAATTGTTTACAATTTACCTTCCCAATGATGATGATAGTCACAGCTCCTCGAGAGAGCGACGCACGCGGCCATCATGAGGGGAGCGAGGCACCCCAGCACGCGCACTCCGCTGCCTCGCCGCCGCGACAGCACGCTAAGGCGGCCGCACAACCATAGCGATGCGATACCCAGCGAACAGAACGATACTGCAAATAATACTATTGTTACAACCTAGGCGCCGACAAAGACAAATTCCACGTACACATTTGTAGAAGCACATTTATTACCCGTCGGCATTTGAACTAATAACATTGAAACTATTGTAATTCTTTTGTGATCGTCAATCGCCAATAGATGGCGCTGAGCAGTAATTGAGGTCCCAAACTACTCCCGCCACGTACAAATAATATGTACAAATTTCCAACAATATCAGATGGGCCTGCGGGGTAGGGACGGCGATTCTTTCTGATAAAGATAAATTTTTAAATCGATTCGAATCGTAACCTTATGAATCGATTCCCAAAATAAATCGATGTCTAAAAAATCGAATTTTTCGAGTCTGCATTTACGAGTTACAATGTAAAATCCATTTTATGAAAAACTAGCTGTCCCAGCAGACGTCATCCTGCCCGGAAAGCTTGAATCGATATGCCGACAGCAGCGCCATCTACCGGGTCCAACTCAGAAACCTTCTTTGGCTCGTGCATAACAACTTTGCTAAAGATCATCACATGATCAAATGTATAGTTTACGATTCTATAAAGGACATACAGACAAAATTCATTTTTTTATATAAGTAGAAGACAAGAAAGATACCTAACTAACGAGATCATCGGGGTACTTGGTATTAACTCGTCCTGTTGAGCTCCATAGGGGCATGTAAAGCTAGTTTTATTTTTGAGTTCATATTATATCGAATTAGAAGAAGAATTATAATCGAATATCGATTTTCTAGGGTGAAATATCGATTCACTGAATCGATTTCGTGCTACATATCGATTTAAAAAAGACGGTGCGCGTCCGGGGACGCCTGACAGATGTGATAACTTAAACTAATCTAACGTGAGAAAAAGGGAAGCCAGACAGACTGGCGTCGTAACGCGTTACGTAACGAAACGGTTTGCCCTCCCATAAGAAGTTATCACTTTAAAAATCGTTTTTTTTGGCCCGGAAACTCGATTCTTCGATAAATCGATCTTAGATCGACATCCCTATTGCGGGGTATAACAATACCTTCGCTGGGAGTTCTTCCTTTGAGACGGAGGAGCATTCCATCTCACTCCTCCATCTAGTCAGAATATCCCTAAAAACTAAATACGCTCGCAATGTTTTTTTTAAAAAATTTATTGCTTCAGTTCGGCTGATAGGCAGACGTTCCACCTGATGGAAAGCGGTTACCATCGCCTATGAACATTTGTATTGTTCCGCAGGTATGTCGTTCGCCACGCTACAGGTAGGCTTATAGGCCACCATTACCAATTTCCAGCATGAAGGTAAGAAAGAAAGAAAGAAAAAAAAAGAAGTACATACAACTACTATGTCCGCTTGGGAATGACTTCCGTCCCTCCATCACGACCATCGGGTCTCCGGTGCACTCTAGATCCTCAGTTTCTACACCATCCGGGAAGCACCTGTAGTAGAAGTCTGGCCTGGGACGACCTGGAAACAGGGAAATCTTCAATCTATTTCTTGACTCCTCTCTCAATAATGTGGGTAGTTATTGAGTTACCGCCCACTATATATATATATTTGGCGCGAACATAATAGGACAGTCTGCATTGGACGTGTGGCCTGAACAGATGTGCAGTTCGCTCTGTGTTTTAATTTAAATTTGGAACGTTAAAATATATCCTGCCAGCTATTGACTATTTATTTTAAAAAAATGTTTCTTTTTATATACCACTAGTTATGCCCGCGACTTCGTCATCGCGGTTTTTTTAAGTAGTATAAATTAACCTCAAGCTATAGTGTTATTGTTTACTTTTGTATGTATATAATATAATATGTGTATATATTTATGTATATATATATTACAGTATTTATTAATTAATAAACTAAATTATTGTACGAGTGCTGGTTTAGCAACTACCGACTTTTGTTGTCCTTCCTATACTCCATCCAAAGGTTGTCTGGAAGACATCGCCGATTGTACTTGTATATTAATGTCCTTGATTTTATGTAGCATTTTTGTACAATAAAGTATATTCTATTCTAAACTACTCATTATAACATCAACAATCTGCCATTGAAAGTCCCGTTAAAATCAGTATAGTCATTTCAAATATTAGCTGAAACATTCAGATAGACAGACAAAAATTCTAAAACTTACATTTTCGGAATCTCCTGGTCCGAATTACCCCCCTTGATATATTTCACATTCTTATTTTGACATTCCAAACAGACATTACAAATTTATTTATCTGTATATATAGATGTATTCTTCTTCTTTGAAAATGGCAGTCTGCTTATACAAACTTTCATCCCTTTTTTTCAACCCCTTAGGGATTGAATTTTCGAAAATTCAATCCCTAAGGCAGAATACAATTTCCTGCAGTCGGGCGGCTTGTCGTAAAAGGCGACAAAACAACCCACAGCCGCAGCAGCTGCAAGCAGCTGCCAGCACGCAGCAGGTGGGTAGGATTTATTCCCGACTGGGAGGCTACCACCCCTGGTCTAAAGCATGTCGCCATAACAACCTTGAGTTGTGTTCCGGCATTAGTGACCAGGTTCCAGTCTCCCTTAAGGGAGCAGCAGCACATTTGTAGCACTATTGGTGCTGAAAACGTCCATAGGCGATGGTAACCGGTTTCCATCAAGTGGGCTGTCTGCCTCTATGCTGAACTCCTGCAATAAAAAAAAACGTGTGCGTCTCGGGACGCCCGACAGAAGTTAATCTAATATTGAACTATTCAATATTGAAATTGTTTAACTTGAGAAAAAGTTAGGTGATTACTTAAAATGTATATTAATATGATAATGTAAGGAAAGGTTATTTATTAATAAAATCTTTTATTGATAATAAAATATATTTTATTCTTAGTTACAATTCTTGAATATGGACATTAGAATTTTGTGTATGTACATTATTAGTGTCATTATTTAATCTAATTACCGATATACGGCTAGCGCTGTGGGTTAGAGTGAGAGGAGGAGCCTGTCTGCCGCTGCCGTATGCGTGAGAGAAAGGGAAGCCAGACAGACTGGCTCCGTAACGCGTTACGTAGCGAAGCGGTTTACCATCCCATCAGAAATTATCACTTCAAAAAAAAACACGTAAATTTTAACAGACCTAGCTCCCATAGTAAGGCTGTGCATTGATACATCAATCAGTAAGGTCAAGTAATATTACCAATTATAAAATATTATGTATGGATTAAACTTACCTGCAACCAGTTTTATAGTGTCTGTTACGACACCATTTATGCCCAAAGCTAGTGACCATGCAAGGAGTATCTGCAAAAGAGAAAAAGGAAAGAATATACACCAAAACCCCTTAGAGAGAAAGAGATAGCAACACTTTTAACAATGAAGATATCAAGCAAGAGGTAAGAAGGACAATTTATAGGGTATAAATATAATGCAGGAAGGAATGAAAGCACTTTATTGTTCACCAAAAATAATTACATTCTACATAGTATTTTATTTTTTAAATTATTTTATTGCAGGAGCTCAGCAGCCAGGCAGACGGCCTACTTGATGGAAAGCGGTTACCATCGCATATGAAAATTTCCAACACCAAAGGTGCTACAAATGCTGCTTTCTTAATGGAGACTGGAACCTGGCCACTAATGCCGGAATACAACTCAAGATTGTTATGGCGACACACTTTAGACCAGGGGTGGTAGCCATGCAATTGGGCAAATGCCCTACTACCTGGCTGTGGGTTGAATTAATGTGGAGGTGGAATGTTTAATATGCACTGGTGGCATTTCTACTGTGAAATGATGGCATATACCAGAGCGCCTTATTTTCCGAAGATGGAATATATGGTACAATAGATGTTAAACTTAGGGCGGCCTTTAAGGAAAATCCAACCCTTTAGACTAAAGAAAAATTAAAACGTGACAGTGATGGTGCAGATAGTACATAAGAAAAACGAATAAAAGGCTATATACTACACAAACATAAAGCTTATCATAATACATGCAGAATAAGTGGCACTATTAGACCTGAGAGGACTAAAAATAACCAAACATGAGTTTGAAAGACAATATTGATTTAGCTTGTCTGATGTTGAGTGGCAGTGCATACCCTAAAACATAAGGTATTGGAACCAAGTTCCTTATCACACATTACTCAGTCGGATGAGAGCTAGATGAAGAAAGCGTTAGCAAAAAGAAAAATGCTGACCACTATATATTATTATACAATTTCAAATATTAATGCAATGAAATAAAATCTAAAATAATATCCATTAATATAATATTCAGTGTTTAGAACATAGAAGGTCTTGAAATTGTACCTAATCCTATAGTGTTCCGAGGAACTGTTTGATCTGGTGCCAACAAGATATTTTCACTGCTCGCCATCTGCGGGATGTTCCTTGTTTTACCAAGTTTAACTACACAATGGTTCGCTAGGTTAATGTATTTTCCGCACATAAAAACAACTTGTAGGGAACTTCCCGCTGCGGTTTTTCCCTCTACAATATGTAAAACTTCTTTGAGGCCAGCACAGTTTTGTAGTATAAATAATTAAATAAAACTAGATTATTTTCTAATTTTAGAGAGTTTTCTCTTTTCCATATATCTCTCTTGCCATTGAATGACATGACAATACATTCACAATGTCCCTGGTGTTGCAAACGCCCATAGAGCGCTGTAACCACTTTTCATAAGGTGTGCCTTCAGACTGGTTGCCAGCATTTGACAATAAAAAGAATACAATGTTTTCAATGACCTCTGATGGCCTCTGATAACCTTCAATAGCCTCCGAGGTCTTCGAATCTTGGTTCCAACTCAGTGTCCCAAAGACAGTATAACTACTGAAGGAGCTAAGCTTACCTCAAAAGCATCATTGCAGTCGTTGCATCCTGCCCATGCAATGAGGGAGAGTACACATGGTGCTGATAGCACTATAACCCAAAGAGCTCCTCCAGGCACAAAGGACTCTCTTCTTGGGTATTTATACTCGGACTCTAAGTCTGATTTGTGTATAACTCGGATGAAGGGAGACATTGTTTCCATGTAGCTGAGATAAAGAAAGAAAGAAAGAAAAAATTACAATTTCATTGAAATATCACAGTTAAACCAAATCATTACTAAAAAGAAATTTCGAATTTTAAATCTATAATCACAAAGATAATACATAGACCAAGGCCTGAGCTCTCAGAATGAGGCCGGCTAAAGGCAGCCGATTGCACCACAGAGTGTTACGAGAATATAATTATACAACTAGCTGCGCCTGAGGATTCGCCTGAATGTTGATGAAAAATCATTATATTCTAGATAATTCACACGATATCTTTATAAATTATAGCCTATGAGTTATTCTGATGTGTAAGCTATATTACTGTAAAGTTTCAACAAAATCCAATTAGTAGTTTTTGTGTGAAAGAGTAACAAACATATATCTATACATCCATAAATACATTCTTACAAACTTCCCGCATCTTCGACCATGTAGATTTTTATTTTATTTTATTATTTTATTTTTATTATGTAGAGGGCTCTACTAAAACAAGTAGCTTATGTTACTCCTTATAACATTAGTTATCTGCCAGTGAATATTGTGTCAAAATCGGTCCAGTCGTTTCAGAGATTAGCCAGAATATATAAACAGACAAACAAAAAAAATTGATATAAGTACCTTATATACTTTCATATGCATTTATTAAAAAGCTGTTATTTTGAAATTACAAACGAACACTTTCATTTTATTTATCTGTAGTTCTGTACAAATAATATGAATTAATGCAAATAAAGATTTACTAGATATCAAGTTCTGTTTCCAAAAACAAAGAAATATCTGTATAAAAATTATATTATACATATCGCGTTCATCAATAGATAATTTATTTCATGCATAATAATTGAAATTTAATGATTTAAAAATTTATGAGTAATTAGTGAACAATAAAACGTTCACAGTTAATTTTTCGCGTAATTATTTGCGGTTTACCACGTACTTATACAATTTCGAAATCATTAAATTATATACATATGCGTGACTTAAATTGCACGTTTTTCCTATTATATTTTTACCAAGGTATATATCTTTTATCACGTTTTTACGATATAAAAAATTCGTGATATGAGTAATGTAAACATATGTTTATAACTTACCAAAAAGCTGAGACCAATCCTATACGTACTAATATTTCGATGAATAAACTAAAACTTGCTGAACGTAATAAGGGCATTGTTATAAATGGTCTTTGTTATTTATATAAATAAAAATAAATATGGTAATGTTTCGCGAAATAATTTTCGCGATACGTGCAATTCTACTAAGAGTTAAGACTGACGTAGTTTTGATTGTTCAGAAATACACACGTAGTAATAGATTTTGCCACTATATAGGCAAAGGAATTTTGTCACTACAACCTTGTCTGATAAAATACTTTAGCCGAATTGTAGGTTCTTCAACTTCAAAGAAGTTTTTATAACAACGCAATAGACCATATTTGACCACACAAAAACATGTACTCACAAATTAGATGCTATAATTATTGTACATTTTAAAGTAAAAATTACAAATTTCAATGAGAAGCACAACAGTCACCTTCAGTTCCCGCCAAAATATGTGAATACAAACGTTATAAAAACTCTTTGCTTTTGGGTATTTCTGAACGAATGTATGCGTTTTGTATTTGTATATTTTAAAAAATTGTATGAAACTGATAAAAAATTATCAATAACAGTGAGATACTATAATTTGAAAACGCAACTACCTTCTTTCTGTGGGAAGATGTTACTTTATTTAAATAAATTCGTTTTCAAATTAGCCGAGATTAAGGTAAGATAAGGACTGGCTGTCATCTGACTGTATTCAACTTTTTTTTCAAAAATATCATATATTTACTCTGTTGTTTATCCACAAATCGTAATTATAATTCGAGAAAAACTAATGATGTAAGTTGATTTGACTCTTCAGGTGATCAGAAGGCTGGTGCCTACCTCGGCCAACGGTTCAGTGTGGCGATCCAGCGAGGAAACGTAGCCAGCCTTCTGGTCACCTTACCCATAGAAGACGGTGATCTGGGCTCAGTATTCTACTTATAGTCTTGACTATGGGTAGAATACAGTACAAATAAGTTCAGTTTTCTTACATTGTATTCAATTGTATATGTAATTTTATAATTGTTCACTAATGATTAAATATATATTAATAGTATATTAATAACGGTTTTGAAACTGGCAGACATTAATAACATTGAATACTTTCAATTAGAGTATGGTGCACTTTTTGTAAGCAATAATACTAATTTACAAAAGAGCAACTAAGATGCGTGCCCTAGGCACCATTTTCCATTACTACGCCCCTGTATACCGTTTGTCATTTTACTTACCTCCAAACAAAAAAAATCGCTCAGAATTTTTATTATATAAATGTGGATAGATAACATGCAAGAAGAATATTTCCCATGGTATGTACTCTGTGATTCAGACCACTAAATCACAGAGGCTATCAAAAACAGAATATACAGCTAAACAGATATTGAAAAATTAAAACAAACCAATCATTTTAAAATGTTTAATTTGAACCTTATAACTAAATAAATAGAATACAGTACAAACATGTATAAAATTAGTATATCCACATTAATTCGCATCATATCTATCTATTCAGCGACTTGTTTGCACATATACACATAAAACTTGACAATATTTCTTGTTTTTTCGCAGACTTTACGTCTAGAATAGTCTGTAGATATTTTTGCTAAAACTTGTGTTTGTATCATGAACTTTATTTGAATGAAATATATTCTAAAATTGACTTTATTTGTCCCCTCTATCTATTCTAGTATGTACTTGTCTATGACCAATATTCGTGCACAAATTCGCGTTTGCATCAGGCGTTGTGACTATCATTCGTTTCAAGAACAAAACGTTTGAAATCAACATTTTTGATTAAAAACAACATAAAATTTTACACAACATACAATTTCGATTGGTTATCGTTTGTGCAGAAAAGTGCAGACCGGTTTCCGAAATGTAAATAATCTATATTGAACTTTCTTACTTGCTTAGTTACTTGCTATGAATTCTTAGCGCTGTCCCGCTTACACGATTCGTACATTGTCGTGTGCTACTAAAACTGGTCTACTGCGGAGGTATAAGTATCGGAAGAAATTATCAATAGTGTAAAATTGTATTAATCTTTTTAATTTTTACATTCAGAAATCGTTTAAAAAGACATGAGGCTTCATCTGCTTAAATCTAAAAAAATAGAGCACCTACGCGGAGGAAGTGGCATTCGTAAAGCTAATATCAATAATAATAACAATAATTAAAAAACAAATAAAAGTATCAAGATCGTTCCTGTTATAATATCTGTGTTGCTATATCAACAACGGTGGCATTCTCCTATATTTAATATATTAAAATGCCACACTATAAATACTTGTAGCAACAAATTAAACGTCAACATAAAATGGAAAACCATAACAAAGTTAAAATTGCTGCCCTTAAACCTAATATTAATTCAGAATATTATAAACTTGCACGCAGTCCTGAATTGATACATAAATACTTTTATGTTGGGTCATTCGTGCTACCGAAAACGTAGTTAAATTATTGAAATAAAAGTAAAACAAAATTAAGTACAATCCTTTCAAAGAGGCGAACGGTTAGCCTGTCTTCAATACTCTGTCCAGTAGAAAAGTTGACAGTAGTTCAGTTATATTTTGTAGCTATATTATTCAGTATAGCTGCAGTTATTTTTCTGACGCCTCGACACATGCATGTCACTCTCAAACTTCTTTTCACTTTTAAAAGGCAAATAGAATTCTTAGTACCTTATAGAAATGAGAAATTCCTGCAAAAGCTATTTTTACTTCAAAAGTAACGTGCGAAACTTATACTTTTTAGAATTGACTTCTCACGGTCAGTTTATTTTATTAAGTGTTAAGGGACCAACTTATGGTGCGATGCTACTGATCTATACATCTATATATGAAGGTTAAAATATTTAAAATCACACTACAAATAATTAAAATTATTATATCCTTAAAGTAATATAAATGCCTTAAAAAATCAAATATTAAAAAAACATTTTCATGTAAACGAATTTCAAGTAAATCAGACAACTGCTTCAACTAGGTAGAAAGTGCTGTGATTGAAATTGAAGTCACAATTCACTAAGCATTTGATGATTTTCTAGACTTAAACACAAATTTTACTTAAATACAATAAACATCTCACTAACATCGATGAGTATTTTTGTGAGAAATGTGAACTGTTTAGTCAAATGTGGCTTTTCAAGTTGTCACAAGCACTATGTCGTATTAACGAGGTTGTATGAACCTAGTTCCTTTGCCTGCCAATATGATGAAAACTTTAATAAAGACATAAAATATACTAACCGACTAAAAAAGACATATCTTTATATATGTTAGGTAGATGTACAATAATTTTTCTACCAAATACTTAAATATTGGCTAGAACGACTGATCAAGCCATATTAATAACTAATATTTATACTATTGTAGAAGAACACTAGATAAATACTCAATTTTTGACTGGAGTAAAATATATTATATTTTAATTAATAAAGTTGTGTTGCTATCTAGTCTTGAAAGAGTCATTTCTAATATTCTTCTTCCAGGCTTATAACCACTTTGTTATTATGATTATTAGGTACTCTATAAGCGAATTGTTAATTCTTAAGAAATAAATATTTTACAAACCTATAAATTGCTAATGAACTTGCAGTACTTTCACTTAGAGTTATTGACAAGGGCAACACTGCGCCAAATATTTGCGCTAACTCAGTCCATTGTAGCAGCGTGTTAACTCATTTCAAATACATTGACGCATACGTCATTTTAGCGTAGTGTGTAACTACTTATATCGTTGTCTATGTGAACAATTCATAAAGTGAAAAACATAACTAGTCTGTGATATTCTTTCCATAAATTTACCGAAAACACGAAATATTAATTCGTTTTGTTTTTCTTATATCACGTAGCTAAACCCAAAACGTTATTAAGTAAGAAAAGTCCGCCCATGTCACCGCAATAGGACCCAGGTGGCTCGCACTTTACTACTAACGTGCTACGTAATATTAAGTTGCGCCGTAGCTTATTTTTGAGTTAACTCAACGAGCTAATAAAATGACTTGCGGCTGAATTTCTAAGTTAACGCAAGACGACATTTTGCTGAGTTACTATGTCCATTTGTCATTTACAGATGTTTAATGTGTAAGTACCACTAATGTATAATAATATTATCTTAAAGAATACATTAAAACTCATTAGTTTAGGATTTTACATGTTTTTTTTTCAGAGTATATTTATTTGTTTATTCCCTCATACAATTTTGACTAATTTATACTATATTATTTGAATTATGTGTTAAAAGTTGCTTGAAAGCAACTATTTGGCAGTTGGTGTGTGGGGTTATAGCTTATCGGTCTTATTCATATTGAGTCAGAGTAAGTTTGCTACATTAATAATAATAATAACTACATTAATAAAGCGGGTAATAACAAAAAATACTCATTTTATAAAATAAATATTTCAAATGAAATATACACAATGTTCTGGAAAATATACTAACTTATCAATTGCAAAAATCAGCTTAAGGGCACCCTAGACCACCTGTTATCATAAGTTTAATGAACTCGACAGACTTTCTCTGTGTACAGACTGCTTAGTATTACATAGTATTAGTATTGTGGTTGAGAAAAGAAATAAAAGTATTAAAAAAAATTAAAAAAAATCAGGCCAAAAAAATCATATGAAGGAGAGAAAATAAAGTAATTTATGTATTTGTAAATGATACATTAGTAGATTTTCCTGGCCACCCGCATAAAGCTACCACAGGGACAAACACCACTATGATTTATAAGTAATAACCCATCGAATGAGTTCTTGCATTTTTGTAATAATCAAAGTATTCATACTGTGATTTTGAGTGCTTCTTCACGACGTCATCTAATTGCATCTGGTCACCCCAGTCCGCCTGTAAATTGGGTATAATATGAAATATGTTACAATATATCTATTATAATAACTTATGTAGTATTGTATTGTTACATGCCGTCAAAGATAAGCGCACAGCTGCCTGTCATAGAGCACATTTTATTGCCTTCCCGGATTTAGGGATTCTTTTGTTTACTTTGTGTTTAGAATTTGTAATTAAGAAAAATATGCTATTGTTTTTCTACTTATTTAATGGCCATTATCAGTGTCGAACTAATCCTTATTGTTATTGTTCTCGACTTTGTTGGCCGTTCGCAGGTGTGCAAATTACATTTTCTTGGAAGAACCCAACCCACTGAATCCATTGTGTATTGTACAGTTTACTATAAAACAATGCCCGAACGGAGGGGTGGGGCAGTCAAGCGAGGATTACCTATAATAATCGATAATCGTGCAGTTTTGTACTGGCTGTGCCCAGTTATATTTGTACCTGTTTTATACATATTTGTACAGTTCTAATAAATTCTATAGTAGTTCCAACGACATTTTTAATTCGAGTCCTGTGTAGCTCGTAACAGTATATATGTGACTATGTATACATGTATGTATATGTATATTTATTTCTTAAATTAGTTTCAGTATTTATGTATCTATTGCCTTTTTCCTGTACCACCTATTTCGCCTGATTCAAATTTCTTTGATTTAAGTTGCCTGGAAGAGATCGCTTTGAGCGATAGACCGCCTATTGTATTGCCTAGAAAATATTGTAAATATGGTCTGTTTTTGTAATTGCATATTTTGGTATGCAATAAAGTGTTATCTCTCTCTCTCTCTATATATATATATATGTACATGCAAACATACATAACTTCACGCCAGGTCCCTTGCGGAGTAGGCACGAACAACAGAGTGTCATTCAGACTTATTCCTACACACCTCACTTGCTTCTTTGTCATTCATAGCTCTTTTTATGCACGCCCGTCTGCTCTTAAGGCTCCTGACATCACCTTCTGCTAATACACGATCAACTTGATCATGGAAGGTGTGTCGTGGCCTTCCGCGACTTCTGCATCCATCCACTTTTGCATTGTATATCTGTTTAGTCATTCTTCCATCATTCATTCTTTCCACATGCCCGAACCACCGGAGCATTCCTTTCCTTACCTTCACCCCGACACTCTCTTTCTTACTTCGGTATTACAAACGCGGTCTCTCTATATAGATATTTTAAAATAACTAATATTGTTTTGCTCGCAAATTTTCGTTCGCACTAATATTTCACAATCAAACAAATATGTTTGCTAAGTGATATAGACTGTATAATAGTTACCGATACCATCGACACAAATTTTCAGACTGACAGAAAAAATCTAAAATCAGCCATTTCAATTTCATTAATTAGTATAGATACTTACGAAATTAGGGAATAAGGATCGTTTTTCATCAAACTTCTTCTCATTAACGCATCTTAATAGGTACAATCTTTCGACCCACGGCCAGATCATATAGTCCAACATTCCAGGGTTGTTCCCACCGAAATAATTGGTCCCTGAAAAGAAAATAAACGATGTTCAGAGGGCTTACTTCCAAACGAGTTTCTTTGCTCATTTCTGTCCGATCGAGAACCGAAAAATTCAATAAAACTTTGAAAAAAGAAACAAAGAACAACGATTTATTTAGAACAACCTTTCCCAAAGTGGGCGATAACGCCCCCCTTGTGGGCTCTGCAGACCTAAAGGGGGACGGTAAGAGACTCAGAAAAAGCAGGCAGGTGTAGCCCGTAAGAGTTAACTTGAGACCTTAGCGCCGTTGTGTACTACCTTCTGCGCTTAGGTCTCAAGTTAACTCTTGCGGGCTATAGTAAAAGTCTCGTTTAGAATGAATGTTTAATCTCCGCTGATACAGCTCACAATAATCAGTTAATTTAATTTGACGTTATAGTGGTTTTTAGGGTGAAAAATGGGGGCGCTAAAAATAATTTATTCTCAAAGTGGGCAGTATACAAAATAAGTTTGGGAACCACTGATTTAAAACAATACCAACAAAGTTTGTATAAAATAAAAATAAATGGAACATGCATAGTCAAATGTACTTAAATATTTAAAAAAAAACGTGTGGGTCTCGGGACGCTCGGCTGCAGTGATAACTTCAGGTCAGACAAACTGGCGCCGTAACGCGTTACGTAACGAAGCGGTTTATCCCCCCATAAGAAGATATCACTTCAACAAGCAAAACAAGTTCTAAAACGAAAATGAAAGACGAAATACGTTTGAGAGTCTCTGAATCGAGCCCGTTTCAATTTCAACATGGTCGCACCATGTGTACCCACAAGAAAATAATATTTATGCCACACTCTCTAGAAGTCTAACTCTATGGTAACAGGTTAACTTCTAAATTTAGAAACTGACTTAGTTTTTGGCGGGAAATGAAAGGGGACGTTGTGTTGTGCAGTTTTATTTTCTAAAACTGTGTTAAAATACTCTAAAATGAACAATAGTTGTAGGGTATTGATAGTTTTTGAGTAGTGATTATGTGTCTTTGTGAGAAATGTGAACTGTATAGTCAAATGTGGCCTTTCGAGTTGTCACAAGAACTCCGATGAATGACGTCAGTTGTAGCCTACGATACAACTGCCCCACTATACGATGATTTATACATCAGAATTGGCTGCATGGACTAAGAATCCTCTGCCTGCCTTTGTGGCGAATTCTACTACTAGTAATTAAGAGACTGACGTTGTTTTTGGCGGGAAATGAAAAGGGGACGTTGTGCTGTGCAGTTTTATTTTCAAAAAATGTGTTAAAATACTCTAAAATGAACAATAGTAGCAGGATATTGATAGATATTGAGTAGTAATTATGCGTTTTGTGAGAAATGTGAACCGTATAATCAAATGTGGCCTTTCGAGTTGTCACAAGAACTCCGATGAATGACGTCAGTTGTAGCCTACGATACAACTGCCCCACTATACGATGATTTATACATCAGAATTGGCTGCATGGACTAAGAATCCTCTGCCTGCCTTTGTGGCGAATTCTACTACTAGTAATTAAGAGACTGACGTTGTTTTTGGCGGGAAATGAAAAGGGGACGTTGTGCTGTGCAGTTTTATTTTCAAAAAATGTGTTAAAATACTCTAAAATGAACAATAGTAGCAGGATATTGATAGATATTGAGTAGTAATTATGCGTTTTGTGAGAAATGTGAACCGTATAATCAAATGTGGCCTTTCGAGTTGTCACAAGAACTCCATTTAACACTATGACCTGTTGGTACCTGTTTTCAAACATTAAAAAAAATCCGTTTTTTCATTTTTCAAATCCATGTATAGATTAACCAAACCAGTCTTTTTTTGTGACCCTGGCATTTTTTTAATGCATTTATGGCTTGGCAACTAGGCTTTTAAGCCAAGACCTTGGCAAATATTGCCAGTGCAGGAATAACTTTTAGTGGTGGGGGTTAATGGCGTTGGTTGTTGTGGGCCTGCAATACAACTGCACTACTATACGAAGACAAAATAAACATCAGAACTGGCTGTATGGACTAAGATTCCTTTGTCTGCCTTTGTGGGGAATTCTATTACTACTTAGAGACTGACATCTGAGTTCTTGCAAGTATTACATAGCGATGCGCAAACTAAATCACCAATAAGATCAGTGATTTATAAATCTTTTTCCTTGAAAGATTTAAATCCTAAAATCACTCTTTTAAATATTTAACTCTTTTAAATCTTTGGTTTCGAATGACATAATTCATTCATTTGACCGGGTTTAAGCTTTAAAATAACGCTAGAGAGTCTAATTTACTGTGTATCATCATTGTATTTCTTAGAGTGTGCATGTTATCTCATTTCAATTCACAATATCCTGTATCTACTGTCTCAAACTACATCCAAGTATCTGATTTGTTAGTTTTCATCATTCATGTGACTAAAATCAATCTTAACGTAGTGAGTTAAAGATGTATTTCTAAAATCAAAGATTTAAAGAGTGATTTCGAATTTTGAATTTATACATCTTTTAAATCAATCACTCCTGAGTTACACATCTTTATATTACACTATCAGTAATGTTTCAAAATTATTGCGAAACTGTTTAATTTTTTTTTACAAGTATTAAATACATACCTCTAACGCCCAGTTCCTTTTCAAATATATCCAATGTCTGTATTATTTGTTCGCTTCCAAACGCGAAATTCGTATCAAAGCACTCTAAGCTGCCCTTTATTAGCTGTAAAGTGAAAAATTACGAATAGTTTTTACATAGCTAAGAAAGAAAAGAAAATAAGTACTTGTTTCCAAATGCGAATCACACAATACAAACTGATAAGAAAATGAAAGCCGCAATGTAAGATATGAGGTTGGCACTCAGTGTTTCGCTGAGCCGAAACAGGTTCCGACAAAGCATTGGTTTTCAGTAGCGATGTCCGAGTCGTGCTATTTGACTCGAGTTGCTCGAATCAAACCACGAACGAGTCAACTCGAGTTCAATTATTAGTAAATCGAATCACTATAATATAGTAAGAGAATTCTCTGTCTACGGTCGCGAAGCGAACGAGCTTGCAGCTCGCGTCGTATTCGCATGATGCATCCCACGGAGGAGGGGACACGAGTTGCGACCTTAGACCATTAAACCATGGACGAGCCTCGCGTTTAATTTAGCTAACAAAAAATTCAGCCATTTGCTGCGGGGGGAAGAGTAAAGCACACATTGAAACAATCGCATACACCCAAATATTATTTGTGTTGTCATAAACGCAAACATGTACAAATCTTCAAATTGGTTTAGAGACAGCGTATATTTACACTCGTTACGCACACAAAGACGACTCACACATTTCAAAATACAAGAAATTGCCATATCATTATTCAATTTGCCTCGTAATTTAATCATAATAGACTAAATATTCATTATTATTTTTTATTATAATATTGGATTATGAAATAAACTTTAATATTGTAATAATTAAACAGTACCACATAGATGATTTATTAAACTAGCACTAGTTGAAATAAGATCATAGTTATTGTGTGATGAAAATTGTGATGTGTGATATTAACACTTTCACAATTTTATGTAAATCCTAATCGCTAAAAAAATCCATGAACATAATAAATAATTATGTACATATAATTCAAATATTTACTTGCAACGTAATTTAAATGCCCTTTATTTTGAGGGAAAAAATGCTGGTATCACTACTGTACATAACTGTGAATTTCATAGGGATAGTAAATATCGATACTTTAATGTCGATATTTTAACTAGGAAAAATAATTTTGAATACTATAGATATGATGACAGTGGAATTAAACTAAAGTATAAGTTTAATTCATTTATTTTATAGTATTCTTCTTAGATATTCGCGACTGTTACACATAAATTAAACTAAGTTATTTACGGTTTTAAGCGCGATATTTATTTATTTTGCCAACGTTTCGGCTACTTTATAGCAGCTGTGATCACGGTTTAACTCGAGGCTACATATCAATTAGTAAGGTTTTAAAAATTATTAATCCGAGCGTGGGGCGGTTTGTAACGCGCCTCGCGGGAGAAGTGAGCGCGCGCGGAACACGCCGCGCCCCCATCTCGACGGCATAACGGCGGGCGAGAACCCTTTTCCCGGGTAACCATGGCTGGAAGCTGTGATGTCTAGGAATGTGAAACATACTCAAGCCGGAGCATTGATATGAAATAAAAGAATTGATATAGTGAATATTAATAAAATTTATTAAATGAATAAAACATAATATCAATAAATAAATAAAAAATAATATCATTTAGTAGTAAGAACTCTTCGCTGCAATACCGTTAACCCTATGTTCACAAAGTAGGTTATATAGAAGCGCTGATCTAGAAACAGGTAGACTCTCAAAGATCGGTGTATAATATATATAATCATTTGTAGTAATATTATATTGTAAGTGTAAAATATTATTGTTTTTATGAACAATGACAAATATATCAACTCATGACAGAAGCTCATCACCTGAGTACGCCTTGCCTTTAAGCCAAAAGTATTTCTATGAACATTTCATAACAAATTATATAATTTTGTGTAAGGCACCCCTCCTTATCCACCCGGCTGATGCTATGCCACATCATTAGCTATCAGTAAACGAGCTCACATCAAGACTAAGGAAGAACCTCCAAACTTTTAATTATAATTTGTTGAAACAACTATAAATATTATCTAAAGCTACGTCGGTTCACAACGTACTATAGCTGGCGAGAAGAACCGACAAGAAACTCTCCAGCAGTACGTCCTAACATTTTAGAAAACACATTTGGAGTGCCTTAAGTGTATAATGAATTGGGAAAACCATAAGACTTGAGTAAACGTATCACATCAAAGTCACTCTTCCAAAATATCAAATAAAATAGTAAATATGAGGAATAATACCTCAGCGACCTCCCCAGATACAAGATAAGAAGAGTATCACAATGAAGTAAAGATAAATTTTAAATAAAGATTAAGCAGTGACACCCTCTACATCTCATGAAATTCCCATTAAGTTATTAGTGTAAGAGTTTCAGGATGTTCCTCCGTGAATATGAAGTAAAGATAAAGGTAAAATGGAAAGGTTTAAATTGAAATAGTCATGAAATGGTGGTCTCTTCATCAAGGGTGTCAACATCAGTAATACTGCTCATATATAATTTCTTATTAATAACCCTGTCTAATTCAGTCAGGATTTTCAAATTTGTCGAAATAAATATAATTTGATATAGTATATCTGATTAGCAAAATTAAAGTTAAAATAAACAACTCTATTGCACTAAACATGCCAAATGCCGAAGGCAAACCTTCTTAAACAAGAAAGTATTTAAATCATTAAAAAAATTGTAAAACCTAATAAACTTTAAATTTATTAAAGTCCGTCAAGCTTTCCCAAACACGTCGCATGATTGTTGTATAGTGTAATGTTTATGACATTGTAGTGTTATAAAAGTTTATATAAATATATACAAATATATGAATAATCTAAATTCGATGGGGTAAAAGCAGTACTTTTTACCATCGTAACTTTTCATGTTGTGGGAGCAATACTTAAAAAAACTCTCACATTTGAATATTTTTCCTAGTATAGGTTACAGTTAAATGTACCAAATTTCAGCAGTGTAGACCTAATCTCGGAAAATAGACGGACAGACGGACACGACGAAATCATAAGGGTTCCTTATTTTACAATAGAACCCTAAAAGTGGGTCGTTATTAGTATAACATATTTTCGACTAACAGTATCAAAGGTAGTTTTATCGATATCGACACGAGTTATATGTACATATTATACGTCACTATAGGCAGACTCGTGTAGCCAAAAAAACAAACTTCGATATTCAAATTTCAAATTAGTCTCCAACGCAATAAGGACTATAATTTCTTGAAGAATTTCGCATTAGTTTCGTGTGTGTGTGTGAAGTGGGCAAGACTTTGAATATTTTGTTATTTGGGCATTGTTATACAAATATAGACTCAATTTCTTCGCAATAACAGTTCAAAGTAAAACAGAGATTCGTCGGAAGTCGATGCGAGATGTTTCATTAATTCGATTATAGAATCGATGTTTTAAACATCAAGTTTAATAAACAACTATAAGTTTTTTATTAAAAATAAGCAATTATTAGACAAGAAAATACTTACATATGAAATGTTACACCATCTTTTTCTAGATTTGAGGTATTTGACTTTTTATCGCACACGTTAACAGCACAGGTTGGCATTTTTGAGGAGCTCCTCACACAGCCATAACGATACTAAGACTGTTAGAAATCGATTATTGAACTAGTTTTTATAAACGCGTTAGATTTTATAATCTTGTACCTTGGCGGAGGGGTATGCTCACGATCAGGGAGGGGCTCCGCGCGCACGGAGTTCCCCGTACCTCACGAGGCTGCTGGGCGAGTACCTGCGAGATCGGCATATCCTTTGGGAGGGCGGTGAGTCCGCCAATCACGTGTTAGGTCGGCGACGCGTCGCGTGCGGCGTTCCACAGGGGTCGGTCCTCGGGCCGATTCTTTGGAACGTAGGCTATGACTGGATCCTTCGGGTAACGGTCCGGCCCGGGGTAGGGCTGATCTGCTTTGCGGACGACACCCTACTCACGGCACGCGCTGCGTCTTTTGCGGAATCCGTGGACGTCGCCAACGACGGGTTGGCGATCGTCGTAGATCGAATAGCTAGGCTGGGCTTGAAGGTCTCCCCCGCGAAAACGGAGGCCATCATGTTCCATAGGAAATTCAGGAATCCCACCCGGACCTGTCCGTTACAGTTCAGGGGTTGGCAGTCAGAGTAGGGCCCAAGATGAAATATCTTGGTCTAGTTCTAGACGGGAAATGGCTGTTCAAAGCGCACTTTGAGCAGCTAGTTCCCAAACTCGTGAATTCCGTGGGCGCACTCTCCAGGCTTCTTCCTAACGTGGGGGGGGCCGGGGGGTGCGACGCGGAAACTTTATTCCGGCATCCTGAGGAGTATGGCGCTTACGGTGCGCCCGTCTGGTCCGATTCGCTTCACCGCTACAACCGAACCCTGCTGCACCGCGCGCAGCGGGTTCTGGCCGTGAGGACCATACGGGGGTATCGCACAGTGTCGTGGACGGCGGCGACTCTCTTGGCAGGCGAGCTGCCCTGGCATCTCCAGGCAGACGTCCTGTCCAGGGTTCGGCGTACCCGGCAGGATGCCCTAGCTAGAGGACTGACCTTCTGTCAAGTCGAATTAGAGACGGTCAGGAAGCGGGAAACCGCTTGCTGCCTCGTCGAATGGTCTCGTGACCTCGAACACCCTGCGGCCGGCGGCTTTACGGTGGATGCAATCAGGCCACAGCTGGAGAGATGGGTCACCCGCACCAGCGGAACCCTGACCTTCAGGACGACACAGATACTGACCGGACACGGTTGTTTCGACCAGTATCTGTTTCGCATTGTGGGCTGCTTGCCTTCTCCGGACTGCCGCCAGTGCGGCGCACCCGATACGGCGTTTCACACGCTTTTCGAGTGCGCTGCATGGACGCCGCAGCGTTTCGAGCTCGAGACGCACGTAGGAGCCGTCGGATCGCTTGGCGACTTGGTAACGGCCATGTTGCACAGCGACGACCGCTGGGAGTCTGCGGTTACTTTCTGTGAGGCAGTAATGTCTCTCAAAGAGGCCGCAGAAAGGGACAGGGAGCGAAGTCCTGCAGCGCGTGCTAATGACTCTACTCGAGGTCGCCGGCCTTCAGCTGGCACCCGGAGAGGCAGGTACGCGCATTACTTCCCTCCCTGAGTTAGGTTCCGGTACGGGGGGCCCTTGCTACTAGGCAACCCAAGGGATTCATCTGCCCCCGTTTCGAAGTGGGGTGTGTTCTCCCAGGGCACACTCCAGGCACTTTATTGCGCTGGATCGACTGTTGCGTAACTATGTTCTATATCTCAGTCTTTCCATCACAAACAAAGCGCAGGGTCGACAGGGAGGAGGGGGTTTTTAGTGGGTATTGAGGTTGCTCGCTCGTGCAGCATCGCTCTGAGTCTTCCACACTCCTCTGTGTCACGCCATCGCGGACGGAGCGCAAACAAAGCATACTATTGCTAGCGTTATCGCCCCCGATGGATGCGTGCCGTTTCCTAGTGACGGCCCAGAGAGTGCGTAAATCGGTCAGCATTTTCCCTCGCGTCAAAAAAAAAAAAAAAAAGGGGTATGCTCATACGAGGCTTGTCCATTGGTTTAATGGTCTAAGGTTGCGACGGACGGCGCCGAGCATCTCCGATTTGGATTGAATTGAATGAAATGAATCCGTTACTCGTAACTCCTGCACGTCGTTCAACTCGCTTTGTAGTTATTTGGATTCGTCGGTTCGTCGGGCCATTTCGGGTTCGGGTCGGCTATGATCGGAACTCGGCGGCGGCGGGAATCACAGAGTCGAGTCAACTCGAGTCGTGATTCGAGTCAATGGCCATAATACCTCGAGTTACTCGATTCAGAAAAAATTCAACACGTCACATCGCTAGTTTTCAGTGCCCACTTCCAAAATCTCATTTGTCCTAAGACCCCAAGTATGTGGTGGGCAACCTTATACTATTACATGAATAAAATAAAAATGTATAGGAATTTTATACAAAAATATACCCTAACAAAACAATGAAATAAAAAAAACCAGGCCTTTTTTGGGGCACGCTAATTCTCGAAAGTTGTAAGTCTATAAGTTTTTGTTTGTAACTCCACTCCAAAAAACCTATTAAAAATCCTTTTTTTATGAAGGTCACCAAAATTGATTTTATAATAAAACGTTTTAACGGTTTTAAGCGCGGTACCGGACTTACAACCGTTAAAACGTAGTTTTGTTATGTAAGCAAGTAGCGCAAACTTAAGAAAAAAATTATTTTTTTCATTTTTCAGTTTTTATGGCAATTTTTAGATATTTTCAAAATTTCCTTTAAGAGCACTGCGTGTCCCCGCGTGCCTCCATAAAAAAGTCTTGCCTATAATTTTATGTTATTAGTAGTAGTAGTTTATGAATTTATACTGGAATCTAAATAACTGGCAAAAAGCGGTGTTTTACTAATAATTAATTAACTACTGATTATTTGTTTGTGCTTAAACAAGAAAAAGCTGCGTATTTTTAACTAAAGAACATTCTGTTTACATCGATATTAGTTCTTTATTTTGCTAACAGATGGCGTTAGTAGTAACAGTCCAGTTGATATTACGCATGTCTTATTGGTTTTATAATTTTCAACAGATAGCGTCGGGAATACAATAAAAGTCTAATTAATAAAAATAATTACATTTTATACTTTTTATGTGTATAAAATAATATTTTTGTGATAGTTACACATCTAGGAATAAATTGAAATTTCTATGTGTTGTGTATCTGTGCGGAGACTAAAGGTCCCGCGCTTTAAAAAAACGTATATCAGTACGAATACAACCAGTGCAGTTTTATTTAATCTGCATATTTGATACTAGTATTTTTTATACAAAAGTCACGGCAGCGTGGGCGTAAGCAAAGTTTGAAAGTATGATAGTTTCTCAGTAAAGCGTACTAAAATGATGCATATTGTATTGGAGCAGTATAAAACAATGCCCCAACTGAGAGATGAGCAGTTAAGCGATAAGCGCAAGCAAGGCAAGACGTGTATACATTCAATTAGCTATGTAGTGACGGACTTTGCGCGTGTTATTGAATCGTGCAGTTTGTACCGGTTATGTCCAGTTATGTTTGTACCTGTGTTATACGTGTTTGTATAGTTCTAATAAATTCTATAGTAATCCCAACGGCATTTTATTTCGAGTCCCGTAACTCGTAACAGTATAGATATATTTGTACCAAAGAAGTAAAATACTTCCTTTCTCCGTTCCTGGACGGATAGTTGTCAATTATTGCACTTTGGAAACATTTTAAAAACTTCCCCATATGTAGTTAAGGTAAGTTTGTTTGTTACTTACCTCGTTAAATCTCTCAATTAGCAACCTATCTTGCGCCTTTACGTACGGGTCTCTGGAATGGAGCGGGTTCCTTGCATACTTCTCGTCAAGATAATCACATATTACTACACTCTCGAAGAGATATTTGTCACCATTTTCAGTCGGGATTTCTAACACCGGGATCTTTACTGGAATTAGCAAAAAAAATCCTATGTATTTTTGATCGGTCCAGGGGTAAGGTTAGGTTAGGGTGAAGTCACTACGCCTGCCAGGGCTGCGGAAAGGCTAGGTCATAACCCGTAGCCCGGGCATAAGGTGAAGGATGGAACACCCAGGGGTTTTAGTGGGTATCCCTAACATGGCAACAGCATGGCACCAGTTCTGACTGGGCATGCTGGTACCACCCCCGATCTGGAGAATCCCACACACGGGTCGCGAAGTATCCCTTGTTCTGCCCTTGTCGCGGCTTACGGTCCTCAGGCGGATTTCCCCTGGCTAAAAAAAGGGTGAAGTCACTAGCGGTTTGGACTATGGACATTTGCAATACCAAAGGTGCTACAAATGCGCTGCTGCTCTCTTAAGGCAGACTGGAACCTGGTCACTAATACCGTAACACAACTCAAGGTTGTTATGGTGACATACTTTAAACCGAAGGGTGGTAGCCATCCAGTCAGACAAATGCTCTGCCACCTGGCTGTGGGTAGTTTGTTGCCTCTTATGAAAGACCGCCCGGTCGCAGGAAATTGTATTCTTTCACCATTCCTGCACGGATAATATTGATTAACTTGAACGTACCGCTAGTACAGTAGTGCTAATCATACCTAATGCTGTTGTAAGCGCCTATAGTAAATATAGTCCATATGTAAAAGGTTTAATTGAGTACACCACATGCACTGTACACCGCCTCTGCATCTAAACGAGCAAATACCCTGGGTGCGGGTTGTAATGTCGCCTCTTACGCAGGAAATTGTATTCTTTCTCCGTTCCTGCACATTTGTGCAGTCCGGGGGCAGCCGGTAATAAATAAATAAGTCCCACTTACGCCTAGGATTCTTGGTTCTAAACCAGTCAGGTAGTCTTAGGGGGTCCAGCTTGTATACCTCGTATCTGACTCTCTTCGCCTCTAGAATAAGTAATACTCGGTGCCCGTAAGGATTCATTTCCACATGATACAGACGTAGCTTGTCCATGAGAGGCGATGGCTGGGTAGGACCTGAAAAGGAGGAGTAAAATTATGATTGTCAAGATTCGACTGAAGATTCATCACCGGCCATGATGGTCAACCTAATTCATTGCATACGATTGAAATGCTCGGAACTGAAAGAAATTTATTTTTGTTTTTATTGCAGGAGTTCAGCAGACAGGCAGACGTCCCACTCGATGGAAAGCCGTTACCATCGCCTATGGACATTTGCAACAACAAAGGTGCTACAAATGCGCTGCTGCTCTCTTAAGGGAGACTGGAACCTGGTTACCAATGCCGAAACACTACTTAAGGTTATTATGGCGACATAATTTAGATCAGGGGTGGTAGCCATCCAGTCGGGCAAATGCCCTACCACCTGGCTGTGAGTTGTTTTGTCCTCTCTTACGACAGGCCACTTGACCACAGGAAATTGTATTCTTTCTCCGTTCCTGCACGGATAAAAGAAATAGAAAGTAAAAATTAACGGTATTCAATGACATTGAATTACATAAGTGTAACGGATATAACTTCCAATTGTGCAAAGTAGAAATTTAACAAGGTTTTTTAGGTTTTTTATTATACAAGTAGCTGGACACATCTTAGATTGCGAACATTTAATTGACAGTAGTTTCAAAAAGATATATAGTATTTAAGTGATGCGTGAAGCCAGGCAGAGACAGTTGTTATTCCATTCGCTCTTCGGTAAGCTGAGTAAGTCAATTTTATGTATGGAAATATGCTTGTGTGATTTGGAAAATGTGTTAATGTGTGGAGAATTGCGATGATATAAAAACTTTAATTGCGACGCTTGGGGTAACTAAAAGGGGAGGTTGGAGGTAACCGGATCAGATGAGGTCTATTCTTTATGGTAAGACGACATATTATATATATACGTATTGATCTCAAATGATTAAATAGTTGCCTCGGAGACGCAGATATGCGCAAGATCTCCTCCCGTAATACCACTGTACCTCCAGCATCTAGGGAGCGGAGCATTCATCCCCCCTGTTGATGAAGTGAGTTTGTCCTGCTTCCTCTCCAGGGCACTCTCCAGCACTGATGCGCAGGATCAGCGTGGGGGTAACTATGTTCTAAGTGTCACGCTCTTCCTACCATAAGCGCGGGGCACATGGGAGGAGGGTGGTTTTAGTGAAGATTCTTTTTTTTATTCCTCTCTCCGAGCGAACGAGATTGCTCACTCTTGGGGGTTTTTATATATTTTTACTTTTATTTTATTTTTGTCTTGTCTTTATTTCTTTTCTCTTTTATTTAATATCTTTTCTTTAATCTTTTGCAAAAAAATAGTTTTTACAATATTTACTTATTTCTAGTAAATATCTTGTTGCTTCCAAAGCTCCAAAGTCTCTTGTTTCTACTTTTTTTTTAATAATAATAAACGTTTATTTGTTCCAAAAGTACATATACAAGAATTTTGAGGTTGGGACCTTCTATTAAGTATAAATATATACTTGTGTCAGAAGGACCCGCTCTCAATTAACTTAAACATTAAAAAATAACTTATTATTATTATTTATTATTATTTCTGTATTAGGCACTACAGTCTTATTCTTACTGTCTTATTTCCGCTATTGCAAGCTTCTTTTTGTCTATTTTATGCTGCTTTATATAATTCTACTCTTTAGTGGAGTATTGGCCATGGGGTCACCTCTCCATATAGAGAGAGGTACCTTGCTGAGTCTTCACACATGCTGGCGATAGACTCTGGTGGCAGCGCTTATCTTCAGTGGCTTACCTCTCATCGCTTTGTTCTAATCCTAGCAAAGGACCGAATGCATTTCCCACGCATCAAAAAAAATTTGAATATTCTTTCTATGATTACGATATGTGTTTATTGTTTTTTATGGGAAGTTTCGATGACGCTTCCACACGTGACCAAAGAAGGACTGGTCAGTATTTAGGGCAGCGTATTAGCGTTCAGGGAGCGAAGTCCTTCGGCGCATGCTACGGTCTCTACTCGAGGTCGCCGTCCTTCAGCTGGCACCCGGAGAGGCAGGTACGCGCATTACTTCCCTCCCTGAGTTAGGTTCCGTTACGGGGGGCTCTTAGCTAGCTAGGAAAGCAGGGGACCATAGACCCCCGTCTCGAAGTGGGGTGTGTTCTCTCAGGGCACACTTCAGGCACTTTATTGCGCTGGATCGACTGGGTGTAACTATGTTCTAAATCTCAGCCTTTCCAACACAAACAAAAGCGCAGGGTCGTCACGGGAGGAGGGGGTTTTTAGTGGGTATTGGGGTTGCTCGCTCGTGTAGCATCGCTCGGAGTCTCCACACTATTCTGTGACGTCGATCGCGGACGGAGCCTGCCAAGAGCATACTATTGCTGCAGTGTTATCGCCCCCGACCGGCGCGTGCCGTTTCCTAGCAACGGCCCAGATTGTGCGTAAATCTAAGTATTAGCGTTGCGAGTCAACTGGAAATTCGGCCGGCGTTTTGGTAATGTTTAGATCTACATACAAATGTCTTACATAGTTGTTTGTTCACGAAAAATATTCCTCGAATAATAATTACGTGCAATCAGTCATTATACCGAAAACCTCAAGTTTATTCTTGACTTAATCTAGATTTAAGAGTGTACACTATTTTAAACATTTTTACGTGCAAAACAAACACGTATAGATACTAGAGCACTCTCTGATAGCTGATAACTTTTTTTTAATACTGGAGCCGTACAGTATGTATAGTAGTCAGCATTTTACAAGTAAACAACTGCGGCCTAATGCGTAACAACACATTTCTATTCGTATATTTTCAGTAATAAATTTGGTTTGGTTTAGTATTTCTTACAATTTACTCTTCCCTCTTAAACCAAAACTGGACACACACTACAGTTTTTTGGTCCAACTTTGGTTCGACTTTTAAGCGTACATTTCTAAATCTTTTTATATATAAAAATGAATGTTTGTCTATATGTCCTTTATAGAATCGCAAACTATACATTTGATCATGTGATGATCTTTAGCAAAGTTGTTGTGCATGAGCCAAAGAAGGTTTCTGAGTTGGTTCACAATTGGACCGGTAGGTGGCGCTGCTGTCGGCATATCGATTGAAGTTTTTTCGGGCGTCTTCCTGCCCGGGACAGCTAGTATGCGAATAAAAATGAATCATAGACGTGCATGTATGCGCGTAACTTGAGAACAACTTCACCGATTTTGATAAAAAAAATATGTATGTTGAGTGGGTGGTTTAGATTTTTTTTTTATTGCTGACGGCCTAACTGTGATTTTGTATCTTGTCTGAAAAGATTGTTTAGAGATGTAGTTTTTTTTATTGGTTTTAATATTTATAATAAGCCTAGTTATTGTATTTTTTTATTCCTGAAGCACAGCAGACAGGCTTGCGGCCCAACTGTGATGGAAAGTGGTTACAGACGCCTGTGGACATTAGCAATACTGGAGGTGTATCCATTGTGCTGCCGGCCCAAAAGGAGAAACTGGAACCTGCCCACTAATGCCGGAACACTGCTCAATGTTGTTATGTCAGCATACTCTAGAGCAGGGGTGGTAGGCATCCAGTCGGGCAAATACCCTACCACCTGGCTGTGGGTTGTTTTGTCGACTTTTACGACAGGCCGCCCGATCGCAGGAATTGGATAGATAGATAACACTTTATTGTACACCATTACAGAAAACACAGATGAACTTATAGCCTAAAAATATTCTATATGTGCACAATGGGCGGTCTTATCGCTAAGAAGCGATCTCTTCCAGACAACCCGTGGCAAGAATAAAAACATATTATATTAGCCGCAGCAGCAGACATTAGATCTACAACAAAGGTGGAAGACGTACTAAAGAAAATAAGACGGTTAAAATGGCGGTGGACAGGACATATGACAAGGGAAAGCAGAATGAAATGGACTAAAATTATAACAGAATGGCCACGTGATGGCAAAAGAAAAAGAGGCAGACAAGCTAAAAGATGGACAGATGACATCAAGTTGATCGGAGCGACAACCTGGTCTAGAAAAGCTACCAATAGGGAAGAATGGAAGCAGCTGGAAGAGGCCTATGTGTCACTGGACACGCTGAACACTGAACCGGGAAACCCGAAGTATTAGATTTAAGTTAAAGCAATTCGCAATAGTATGTAACAAACGGTGTATCATTGTTTAGTATCAGCAATAAAGGCGAATAATAAAAATATTAGCCAAAGGTGGTATACATAAATATTAGAGGATATGCAGCTACTTGCACATAAATAAAATAAATTAAAAAAAGCAACATGAAAACAAACTAGCTGTTCACCAGAGGAAAATGGAGCGAAGCATGCTATATATATATATATATACACATACTCATACATAGAAATATCAATATCAAACATGACTATGTTGCAAGTTGCAGGTAGTGATTATTTGTCATATTCTTGGTATTTAGGAGGAATTAGTATTCTTTTCCGTTCCTGCACGGGTAATAAGTTGTGGTGTGACAGAGAAAGTAAACCAGAATAGAGGAGTATGAAAGAAAAAGAAATTGTGCCTACTCGAAATTATTGGGAGATGTTGAAAGAAAAGAGGTTATAAATTTACAAAAGCGACGCCGCGTAGGATGAATTAGTATTATATGCAAAAATGCATATTCTTTTTGTTACAATGTCAAAGTAGTCGCGCCAGACAGTAATGTCAGACCAATGCCATTGGTAAATTAATTGTTTGTTCACGTGAGATTCTTAATATTCTTGTTTTTCAGGTACTAGATACAGCAAATTTGATTACCACTTTTGTATTTTAATTGAAATATAAATTAATAATAAATAAATAAAAAAAATATACAGCGTTAACTCCATATAACGTCACTCGATTTAACGACAAACCCCCTTCCCTTAAGCGTCGAAATCACTTGACTTTGGTTGGTTTTACTTGTCTTCCATACAATCACACACTCTATATAGCATTACACCTATTCTCAATAACGACAACAATTAAGTAATAAAAAATACCCTTTAAGTTGCCAAAATTAGTAAAAGCTGCGCATCTGTACGTTCTTTTATCGCTTTATTATCCTAGCCCGTAATAAGATCGACTATCGGCATCACGTATACCGAGTCTAATAGTTACTTTATCACATATGAATAAAATAAGTATAAAAATACAACAAAATTACTAGTGCAGTAAAAGACGTCAGACAAAAAAAACTTCAACGGAAAAGTGGAAAAACGAATCGCAACGGACAAGTGGAAAAACGAATAGCAACGGAAAAGTGGCAAAACGAATCGCAACGGACAAGTGGAAAAAAGAATGGCAACGGATAAGTGGAAAAACGGTTTTCAAATTGGACAAGTACATTAACAATCTGCCCGTAAAACTTCAAGTTAAAATTTTGTTGCGATTCATTTTATCACTTGTCAGTTGAAGATTTTCCACTTGTCCGTTGCGATTCGTTTTCCACTTGTACGTTGCGATTCGTTTTTCCACTTGTCCGTTGCGATTCGTTTTTCCACTTATCCGTTGCCATTCTTTTTTCCACTTGTCCGTTGCGATTCGTTTTGCCACTTATCCGTTGCTATTCGTTTTTCCACTTGTCCGTTGCGATTCGTTTTTCCACTTGTCCGTTGACGTTTCACTTCTAATATGTGTCCCAGCACACATTTCGATTTTTCGCAGGTTTACTGCAAATTATGATTTGGTTAGGTTAAGTATATTTTAATGGTGTATGTAATACGCTACCCACGCACCGACCATTTTTTGCGTCAACACTTTTGTCGTTCGTTGTCGTTCACTTTTGTTATGACTTTCGAAAAACTGAACAGTTGGCAAAGTTTTCTTGTTGTTATTTTTGTTTCCTCAACAAACTCTATTTATTTATTTATATTTTTTTACACATACCACAAATAGACTCAGTGATGCCTTGTCACGTGGAGAGCAGAACTATAGTTCGATGCAAACTTAAGTTTGCCTCCATTAATAGCGGCTCGGATCATCGCACTTTCCGATGCGCAGAACGCAATTTTAGGTATTAGAGGGATGAGGTAGTCTGAGGACGCGGTATATCCTCGCTCGCTCGTTTACGAGACTTTCCCGGCACTCGGCTCACCAGAGCTGCCAATTTAGCGCTTTAGGAGCTAGATATAGCGCTTTTTAGGGCAATCCAGCTCCCAATTTTATTAAACAACTTCCAGCGCAAAATCTTGCGCTTTTTATAATATGCAAATATGTAATTAATTTTATAATAAATATATATGAATATCTATACTAATATTATAAAGAGAAAAGATTAAATTCTTTGTTTGCATTGAAGAGGCTCCAAAACTACTTAACCGATTTGAAAAATTCTTTCACTGTTGGCAAGCTACGCTATCCCCGGGTGACATAGGGTATATTATATTTACAAAAAAATTAGGGATCATTACTAAAACTCCAGTAATTTAATCCAAGGTAAAAAAAAAATACCTAAAATCGCGTGCGCTGCGAAAACTATCGATGATAAAATAAAATAATGTACTACGACTTTGTAGAACACATCATTATTTACAAAAAGTATCGCGACAACATATATCTACAGCAGAAATAGAGATGGTAGAGAACAACTAATGGGGGATTTGGGACTGAATCGTTTTGATGTAGGTATCTTCACAGAAATTCTGGCAGATCCAGCCTCAAAGAAGGCTAGTTTGTTAGCCAGCTCATTATTTAATATTTAATTATAAGTTATAGTACGTTAGGAGATGATGGGGCTGACATGCCTATGTGGCAAAAGTCCCAAAAAAAAAGATAAAAAAAAAACATATCTAACTATTATAGTTATGCCACAATAAGCGTTTTTTTATTATAAAAAATTAATTAAAATGCCGCCGCTAGAAAAGGCTTTTTATTTGTATCTTGATATTAATCCTTATCAAAATAAATTACTTCATATTCAAGACTGCTTCAATACCTTTATATAACTTTTTGAATTATTCAATTCGGACATTCCATTCGAAAGATATCACGAGTTTAAAAATGTAAGAATTAGTGACGGTGATTACGTGACTGTGACATCTTTTCGTGAGCCAAAACTCCATAAGACCCCCTCTATATAGAAGTTTCACTTCAAAAAGACTTCTCTCAATTTAACGACAACTCTATAACACCCTAAAATGCAGTCCCTTCAGTGTCGTTACATAGAGTTTAAACTGTATATTACAGTCAAACATCGAGGCTATGGCGCTCCTAGATTTGACTAGTCTCAGGTCCGACATAAAGTCTTAGTCAAAGTCCAAATAACGTTTTTGACTAACAAAATTTGTCTGACCTAGAAGAGACTGATTTACAGTCATTAAACGTGCAACGAGGGCAGCACGAATCGACTTTTGACCGAGTCTGCCTTAGTCGCTTCTAAGATCGAATAGGCAAAACCTGAAACAGATTATTTTACGTTCGACGTTTGACTAAAGGGTTTAGGTTAGGTTTGACTAAAAATACTGTTACGAGTTGCGAGGCTCTAATTAAAATGCCGTTTGAATTATTATAGAGTTTATTAGAACTATACAATACACGTATAACACAGGTACAAATATAGCCGAACACAACAAATCCAAACGTAATGCAGAAGGTCGTAATTCAATAAAACGCGCAAGGTCCGTCACTATTAGATTCCCGAATGTATACACGTCACGCCTGACTGGCCCCCCTCTCTCCATCAGGCCCTGGTTTCATACCTCACAAATACAAGTGTCCGTATAGTACTCGACGTAATCCGCAACACCTGGCTAATGATGCTAATGAGCGAGTGGAATAGGACAATAGGCTATTCTCCACAATATTTAGTAAACGCATGCCAATAAATAAGTGAACAAAAGAAGCCGATCATAAAAGGATTACGATCAGTTCAAATACTGGCAGGTAATAAAATGTGCTTTAACAGAATTGTACGTGGAATGTGTCTTTGTCGGGGCCTAGGTTGTAACAATAATTTAGCCAAAGGCTAATTAATTTTATTTCGGGATTTGTCGAAAGGCCTTGGTTAAACCAAACAAACTAAGGATAAACCAGTCATTCCGGGAAGCAGTGTTACCAACCCTACTGTTTTAACAGTAGATTTGCTGTTTTCACATTGATGTCCCTGTTTTCTGTTTCATTCTTAATTTTTACTGTTCTTCAATTAGCGTTCAGTGCCACCTGTTACACTATGCAAAAAAGAAAACGAGTATGAAAATACTGAAGATGAGGCAATTGAGAATGAAAGTGGAAAATAATTTTAGTTTGATTTTTTTTAATTACATATTATTATGTTGTGATTGTTAATATAACAATGTATGTGAGTCCTGGTAACTAAGAAGGCGGTTATTGTTATTAATATTGGATATTGCTTTAATTTTATATGACGAAAGTTTGAAATTGCCTTTTTTTACTTTACCTACTGTTTTCTCCTGTTTTTTTATTGGCGAACTGCTGTTTTTTAGTTTATTGGGGTTGGCAACACTGCCGGGAAGAGACTGCATATCCAGGTTGCGGTATACGTCAGAGTAAACATGGATATCTACGCTGAACGTGGCGGCACGCATTCTTACTGCACTTGGGGCAGGGGTAGGCTTTCAGACAGCAAGACGGTGTATGTAATGCCCTTAAATCTACAATAGACTCAAAAGAATCCGGAAGTCTAGATTATTTTAAGAAAAGATTAATTACTTATCTTATCGAGCAGACGCCCTACTCGATAGAGGACATTTTTAATTACATTATGACAATTATAAATGTACTTACTTACTTCTTATCGACCTTTGACTATAGCATATACATACATATTGTAACGAACTAGACGCTGAGGAAAACAAATTCACACCTGCATACCTGAAATTCGGTCCACGCGGCTGGGCAGACATATTGCATCTGTACAGTATAAAGCACTGTCAAGGCAGGCGAGTGAGAACCATGATCGAAGTGAGACTTGTGTAATACAATCGGGAATCTACGAAGTGACGGACTTTGCGCGTGTTATTGAACATCGACCTTCTGTATTACGTTTGGACTTGTTGTGTTCGGTTATATTTGTACCTGTGTTATACGTGTTTGTATAGTTCTAATAAAAACTATATTAATTCTAACGGAACTTTAAATTCGAGTCTCGCGACTCTTAACAGTATTATCTCGCTTGTTACCCACCGAGGTAGGCAGGGAAGATCCCAAAGGAGAAACATGTACCAAGAGTCCTGGCGCTAAGGCCAAAGTAGGAACACCGATGCTCCAATTCTGCTATTACAATATCGTCAGAATGGTCGACCACTGGCGTAATAATGGCTGACTTTTTTTAGGAAAGCCAGCCATTATGACGCCGGTGGTCGACCACACATATCTAGCTCAATGCTAACCGTTTCACACTCATCGGCGGTCGAGCTATTCCTGCATGGCCTAAATTTTTACAAGCTTTCATTTAACTTACAATGGATGTACCTTTGTATGTAAGTTTGGGTGGAATCTTGCAAGTTAAATTTGACCGACTTCCCGGTTTCCGATTAAGCTAAAATTTTCCACGCATTGTAACGGTCCCGTTTGATCAATTATTCATGTTAAATTTTTTGCTTGAAACTAGTAATTTTATCGTTATTTCGAGCCTTATAGCGACATCTGTTATTTGGCGATAATGTTTTTAGTAATAGTGCAATCGTCATTAATTTGATTGAACCAGTATATTGGTATCTTGACAATAAGAATATAGTTTGGTTTAGACGTGTTTGGATAGATGGCGTTGGTTCGCTTTGGAATAATATTTTTGTATGTCTGTCTATAGCCAGTCCTTTTTTTGAAACACTGGTTGAATATTAAAAGTAAATTCTGTTAGATTTTTGTGCGTAGAATTTGGATATTTTTGAATTGAGAACAATCCGAGGCTTGTTGGAAAGGGCTGCTGAGGAAGCGAGACAGTCGGGTCGACGTCGTTAACGTGTCCGCTTTGGTCAGCGGAAGTCCGTGAAAATAAAAGAATTTTAATAAATTCTAGTGTGTTAAGATAGAAGAGTTGGAGATGAGAAGCTTGGATGCAGTGATTTAAAATGATTTATTGCCCGCTCGCGTAAAAATATATTAAACCGAAAATAATGATTTAAAGGTCTAAAGGTTTCCTCTAAAGAGTGCTAGCCTTCAGAGTTTGAAACCTCGCGTGTGCAGTGTCGTGAAGTGATAAATGTGAGTGTAGTGTGAAATTATTGAAGATGGTGCTGGGAGCTGAGATTTGAATTCCCGCGCTTGAGGCGGCGTGTTTCGTCGGCAGTCCTGTTTGTTCCTGTTGTCTTCGAAAGCTAAGTGGAATTTACTTTAATTAACTTGCAATGTACATTTTAGTAATTTATAAAAATTACTAAGAAATTATTTACGAAATTTTAAAAACAATTCATAAACTTTTTCTCTAAGGCAAATATTTCAATTCTGTGGAAGCCGCCATGTTGGTTGATTCTTAATTGTCAGTCTGAAGTGTGGTTATATTTAAAAATTGTTAAAGATGTTTTGATGTATTATATTGCAAGTTAATACTATTAATATATGGATGGCTTTCTATTTTTATGATAATAAACATTTAACACAGGTATGTGAAATATTGAAACTTATAATCACAAGGTTCCCAGACCTTGGTAGGTTACTTTGCTCGTTGGATTGATACTACAATATGGCTTTCAATGTTTAGGATATTAAACATTTAACATAAGTATGTGAAATGTTGAGACTTATAATCACAAGGTTCCCAGATCTTGGTAGGTTACTTTACCTGTTGGATTGATGCTATAATATGGCCTTGAATATGATTAGATCTTTGCTATGCGAATGTGTATTTTAATACTTTTATTTCAGCTAATAAATCTCTTTCTTTCAGATGGTTAGTTGGATTTTGTCTTTGTGTGTCTGTTCTTTAATATTCTTATTTAATTTTTGCTTGCAAATATTAACTTGAAAACCATCCATAGGTTAATTTATTTTCTATCTGTATAAATTTTGTGTTGTTCTTATAATAATTGATACAGCCGTTTTCTAGTGTGAACTAATAACTTATTAATATTTAACCAAAATCTTTATTTTCGAATAAGTACTTATACCTCAGAGCTGAGAGTTCTAAAACCATTTAAACTAATCTAAACCTATACATAAATCTATGAATATAGACATTATATCATTATAAATTAACTACTAGAACTTGATAGTGAAATACATGAAGAATTATAACCTTAGCGGAGATAAAAAAATAGTTTTCTTTTACACGAATCAATCCTTCTAGGATTGTAAAAATAGTATTAAATGTTCAATATTTATGTGTATGTATATATATATATATTTATCTGGATATTTATATGTTAACATGTCTGTTTGTTTGAAAGGTAAATAGTTTGAGATTAGACTGTTTACATAGGATGAGCTTTATAAGAACTCTATTCAATTATTTGTCTTATGTATTCATATAAATTTTACACATAGTAAGAAATAACTTATATACACACACTTCTAATCAAATGTGAGGTGACAGAGGTGTAAGAATTCCAATTTCAATCAATGAATTTTAGAACAACTGTTTAAGTATTTACATATATTTATGTATGTATTTGATAATTATTGTTTTCTTATTAATGTATTTCAACGTTGTCTAATTACATAAAAGATATTAGACTTGTTAGGTGGTTGTTACCTTTTATTAAAGATTTTAAACTTATAAACATTTAATTTAATTAACTGAATTTCATAATTTATTTTGAACTTTTAATAGTCCAATGGACTTTGCTGAGTTGATTTAATGCAACTTGTTTTCTATTTTTGATTACTTTATTATACTTTCTTCATTGATATTCATAACAGATCTTCATGTTATATCTTGAATGTATATAAAGGTTTTTAGTGAGTTTTGAACAATTAAGGATTTCATCAGACACTCTTTTAACTAAGATGTGGTTTAAAGGACTGATTAAATAATATTCACTTAATAAAATTTCTGAATTTCAACTGTGACTGACGCGCTATATTTTAAAAAAATTGAATTTCTAATTTTTTGTGGATAACATGTCAGTTTAACTGGAGTTATTATTTTACCAATGCAACTTATAGGGTCTATTCATTGGGGTTTCAATTTGTTTATGATCGTTTAAATAGTATATATTAAATTTATTAATACAAGTTTATTTGTAGCGGAAGTGGATTATGATTTCATTATAATTTTCTATTAAAGCCATTATTTGTAGGTTTAGTGTAGAAGCTTGTGGGACCTTAAGGAGCAGTTGTATTTCAGGAGCTGGAACAATAAACTTTATTTCTTTTAGGGTGAATTATGGATTCTTTTGTCAAATCTTATAAATGGAGACTTAAGGGAACTGTAAGCTGAATAATTGAATTCTAGGGTGGTTTGCTGCAACACTTTAATGATTTTATGAGTAGAAAGGGGGTGTGTTTGTTTAAGTTTGTTCGATATCTAACTAGATTGATAATTATTTGAGTTTCAGCTGGAGTCTGGAGTATATTAGTTCATATTTGAAGTTTGCTTTTGGGGTTTTACTATATCTTTTATTTAAGTATTTATGTATTTATCCTATGGAATTACATGATAACATTACACTATACAACAATCATGCACTCTATATGGGAGGGCTAATTGACTTTAGAAAAATTAAAGTTTATTTAATTTTATAGGTTTTTAATATTTTAAATACTTTCTTGTTGAGAGAGTCTACTTTGGCACTTGGCTTTGTTTGGTGCAAAAGAGTTGTTGATTACAATTTAATTTTTTATTAGAGGTTTCTTTTGATTAGTTATATTTTCTTAAACTAGCAGTTCTACTGTTATCAAGTGTGTATAAAATAGACATTTAAATATGATTACAAAATGAAGTGACGAGATGTTGTTGATTACAATTTAAATTTTATTAAAGGTTTCTGTTGATTAATTACACTTTCTTAAACAAACAGCTCTACTGTTACCAAATGTGTATAAAATAGGCATTTAAATATTATTACAAAATGAAGTGATGAGGGTGAAAGCACATATTGAAGGTTTCTATGAAGATTCAGATTAGGACCGGGTTTTATGAGCTCTGCAACCTTGGACTAATGGATTCACGACCCATTCGTTTATTGTGGCAACGTTCCCTTGGATAATTTCGTCAATTATCAAGGATTATCGCGCGTACAGCTTTTAAGCAAATTTAGTTTGTTTTTATAATATGTGTATTCACGAGACTAAAAATGGTTTCACATATTAAGATTAACTGAATTGGTAACTGAAGGTCTGGAGCCAGTTAAGCCGCGGATCAGCCTAGAGGCGCGTGGGCACTTGCTTTTAGGGATAAGCTACCGTGTTGTAGGAGGATCAATCGTATCAAAATTTGTTTTCTTTTACGATATGTGACTTCATGAGAGTCTTAGATGTAGTTAGGCCAAGTGGACTTGACTGAATTAGAAAGGATGATTAAAGATATCTACATTTGAGCATTGTTACCAATGAAGACATCTTTGATGCAGAGTATCACCATTTTATGTTAAATATAACTCTAAACTTTACTTTTACGGTGCTATGCTCTCATCTTCTGGGTGCTAGGGTCATTAGACGGATGTAAGGATTTGCCAAATTCACTTTAACTTTCAATTTCATTTTAACCTTCACGGCGAACCTGAAACCTGTCTTTGACAAGGGAATCTCAATAAAAAACTTACTTTTACGGGGCTATACTCTCATCTCTTGGGCGCTAGGGTCGTTAGACAGATGTAAGGTTTCGCTAATTTACTTTAATTTAAACTTCATTTTAACCTTCACGGCGAACCTGAAACCTGTCTTCGACAAGGGAATCTATTATATGAGTGAAGTTGTCTCTCGCCAAACTTTAATTTAAAATTTACTTATAATTCATAGAGAGACATTCTGAAACTCTTACTCTGACAATTTAGGGATGGGAATTTTATGAGATGTAGAGAGTATCACTATTTAAACTTCAATTAACTCTTATTACTGCATCAGGGGAGGTCTTTGAGGTGACGTTCCTCATAATGACAATTTTATATGATATTTTGGAAAGGTGACTTTAAGATGAAATGTTCACTTAAGTCTTTTGGCTTTTCCAACTCATTTTACACACAAGGCACTCCAAATGAGTTTCTTTTAAATGGATAGATCGTACTGCTGTGAGTTTCTTGTCGGCTCTTCTCACCAGCAATAGTACGTTGTGAACCGACGCTAGTTTTAGATAATGTTTATAATTGATTCAATAAGTATTAATTAAAAAATTGGAGGTTCTTCGTTTATCTCGATATGAGCTCTTTTACTGACAGCTAACGCGGTGGCATAATAATAATAAGAGAGGTGGTTAGGTGGGGTGCCTACACAAAATTATATAATTTGTTATGAATCTACATTAAAATATCTTTTGGCAAAATAAAGGCACGGGCGTACTCAGGCGATGAGCTTATGTCATGAGTAATACATTTATCATAATTCATAAAATGCATAGCATTTTACACTTACAACATATTACTACAATATTATATATATATATTTTACATCAACCTCTGAGAGTCTTCCTGTCATCTGTTCAACACTCTTATATAACCTACCTTGTGAACATAGGGTTAACGGTATTACGACGAGGGTTCCTGCTACTAGATGATTACGATTTATGGCCAATATTACAAGATTTATTCTATGAATAAATTTTATTAATTTCTACTTTATAAATATTTTATTTCTCACTCTATGCTTCGGCTTGAGTATGTCATCCCATAGTCTTTAGACCCAAAAAGGGGGGTTCGTTACAATTTGGTGTCGCGATTCCAGGATTTCAGGACCTGGTCTTCTGGGCGTGATGTAGAGTGGTTCTAGGACAGTAGAATCGAATCCTGGAACGTTACAATTCGCTGCGTGTTCCCAAGATTCCAGCATGATGTGTCTTATTTAGTACATTTCGTTCAGGTTCGAAGGGAGCAATTAGGGGTTGCATCCAAGGTGTCTGGTTTGATGATGGTGAACAAGTCCTGCTGTTTTGGGCTGAGTTATTTTATTCTTGTGTATCTGATAGATACACAATTTGTTGCTTGTGAGGCGGAGCAAGGTTTCAAAGGTTATAGAAGGGCTGTTGTTTATTTCAGAGATGACAGGGGGTGGTCGGTGGTTGGTGTAATAATTAACAGTCTGATTTTATAGGTAAATGATTTTAAGATTGTGAAGGAAAATTTTAATTTTCATGTTCAGATTAGTCCACAGGTTTACCGTTGGGGGGCGCCACTGTGGTGTTGCGAATTTCAATTATGTGTCTAATTTAGTTTGTCAGTTTTCCGTTACGGGGCGCCACAGGGACGATTCAGTTTAAAATATTTAACTTAAATTAGTTCAATTTCTTGCCGTCAGGGAGCGCTGCAGTGAATTCCGAATTAGTTCGTCATCTTGCCGTTAGGGAGCGCTGCGGTGGTTTTGGAAATTTAAATTTCGTATTAATACGTCATCTTGCCGTTGGAGGGCGCCATGGTGATGTTGGTATTTTTTTTTGTACTTGCGTTCAAATTAGTTTGTCACCTTGTCACTATGGGCGCTGCAGTGACTTTGAATTTCAACTCTAGCGTTGCAATTAGCTTATCCTTTTGTCACTACGGGTGTTGCAAGTGACTTCGAAAATTTTATTTTTCACATTCGGATTAGTTCAACACTTTACCGATGGGGGCGCCACAATAACTTTGTTGATATTCTTGGTCTTGTTGATTATTTATATAGCGAGACATATTTAATTTTATGGGGTGCATATTTTCAATTAAATGAAATATTAATCATTAATATTTTTTTTGAAACTTTATTGAGGACTTTATTAAATTTTATTTTCATAATAGAGTTGAGGAAGTTAATTGATTGTTAGTCAGCCTTGTGTTATAGATGGGAGTTAGGTTAATAATTATCTACTATGCTGAAGTCAGATGTTGTTATGAGGCACGAACTTAGAAATAAAATTTAATATTTTAATTATTTAAATTATATTATATACATAATTTATATAGTTTATGATTACTTATAGCTTGCTAGCGCTGTGTAATTATTTGAATGAAATAATTGAAAAATGGAATTCTAATATTTCAGGATGAACCAAGAGATGTAACAGTGCTAGTTCACTGCTAATTATAATAAATCAAGAGATATTATATAATTGCTACAAAAGCAAAAGAGCAGAAGCGCTCTCATATAAGCAAAGGAGCTATTCTATTAATATTAATTGAAGATTAGTGCATATCATTTGATGCTGAAGAGTTATTAATATCTTGCTGCCATTATATTTGGAGAATAAATATTGAATAATTTGCAGAAGTTTATTAAGTAAAGAAAAAATGCCAAAGGAAGTTCAGAAACCTGGAATGACTACAAGAAGAGAAAAGAGGAGTGCTGCGAGGGGTGCGGAGAGTACCAGGCCTATGACTACTACTCAAGGAGAAAACCCGAGATTTTTAAGGATTATGAAGAGGATGTTGGATCAGACATTGAACCCTTTGCTTACAAGGATTAATCAATTAGAAAACAGTTTGACATCAAATAATGGGGAGGCCGGTTCGCAGAGGCCTGTGGCCTTGAGATTAGATCAAATGGATAGTGATATGACATTGGCTTCTGGGAGAGTCAACTCTCGGGGAGTTGTGGAGAATTTTGAGCCTGTGGCTGGCGGATCAACGGGGTTTAGACCAGTTGAGACCAACATTACACAATCAAATACTATGAAGACATGCTGTTCACAAACAGATACTGTTGAAAGACATATGCCAATGGCGTATTATCCTACTATGCCAATTAATAATTTGGAGAAGCCGAAATTTCCATCACAAAAACAACATCCAGTTACCTTCATAGAAGATTTATGTGCCTATTTGAAGAGAATGCCAGCGGGATTTAACAATGAGATTGATCTCATTATAGAATGTTTGGATGGTGGTTCCAGGAGTTGGGCTCGTGTATACCGAGAACGCTGGACCAATTTTGAGGATTTTAAACGAGATTTCCTAGAAACATACTGGGGTGAAGCTGAGCAAGGAGAGCTTCGTAAGAAAATAGTGCATGGCACATGGAATCGATCTGGAACTAGTATGCTGAATTATTTTATTACTTTATGTGGACAAGCGAAGATGCTCACTTACCCGATCCAAGAGACACAACTCATAAATGATATCATACATCATTTCCCTAAAGATGTACAATATGCATGGACCACGAGTCAGAACAAAACTATTATTGAAGCGTCGGAATTCCTAAGGAAGCTAGATAATGTTAACAGGGGTGAAGTGCTGAATACTACACTGCGGATACCTTCATCATCACATGAACAAAATAATAACAGTAATAACAAGGCGAAGACCAGTTGGCAATTCAAGAAACAAGCTTTGAAGCCAGTTCAAGTACCTCCAGTGGACAGTGCTAATGTTAATATCATAGAAGACTTAACTATACCTCATGAAGATTATGACTATAATTTAAATTAAGTGATGTTGGTGGGAGTGTGCCCGACCCATCAACTAAAGGAGGGACTGATAAGTTGTTAATAGGGTTAAGAATTATGATGTCGAATGGGTGGAAACCTGGTCAGTCTTTAGGCAATTGTAATGCTGGTATACTTACACCTATTATAGCCAAGGGTCAGTCCTCATTAGATAAGTCAGGGCTAGGTTATATTAATGAAGCTTTGGGGGGAACATTTACTAATATTTTAAAATTACATTTGCAGGATGTAAATTCTAATTCAGTTATAACAAGCGGGTGTGTATCTTCCTTGTTTGAGGAAGAAGATGCTTATTTACCAGATAAATTTGAGCTAGTGAAATCTATAATTACTGTTAAAATCTTTGGGAAGGAAGTGAATTGTTTGGTAGACACGGGAAGTGACATTATATGTATTTCCAGCACCTTTTGGGAGTTAATATCGAAAGAATGTAGTAAAATTGATTTATTGCCCATCAGGCCAATCCAAATTAGGGGTCCAGTAGGTCAGAAAAGTACTAAGATTCAACAAATGGTATTGTTACCAGTTCACTTGGGAGATAGCATTATTGATATTAGCTTTTTAATTGTACCAAATTTATTGCAATCTGTGATTCTAGGCTTTGATTGGTTATCATTGGTTCAAGCCACAATTAAATTACAAGGTTCTGAAATGGGGTTATGTTTAAAGATTAATGAACATGATGTAGTTTTGCCTTTTAGGAAGATAATCCTTGAGAGTGGAATATCAGAGATATCTACTCGAGATGTTGATGATTCAGACTTCCAAGAAAAGCTAAAGGAAATTAAAACGGGGATAGAGCTATCGGACGTACACTTAGGTCAATTAAAACAAGTTTTGGGAAGGTTTCGAAGTATATTTTCTAATGTTTTGGGTCGTGCAAATTGTTATGAACATGAGATTAAGATGTCAGATAGTACACCATTTATAAGAAGGTCATATCCTGTACCTTATGCTTACCGTCAAAAAGATGGAGGAGAAATTAGCAGAGATGGTTGAAATGGGCATTATTTCACGGGGTTCCACTCCATATAGTAGTCCATTAACGTTTGCAATTAAACCCGACGGGTCTTTACGTGTATTGTTAGATGCGCGGGAGATAAATAAGTTCATGGTAGCGGAGTCTGAAGCACCACCTATGCAAATAGATGTACTAAATGCCTTTCATGGGGTGTCATATATTAGTGTGGTTGATTTGAATAATGCCTATTTTCAAATACCTATTTCTAAAGAAAGTAGGAAATATACTGGGTTTACCTTTAATGGAAAGTCATACATGTATAATGTACTTCCACAAGGTTTAAAGACTTCAGTGGGCAGTTTCAGTCGGGCTATGGATATTCTATTGGGCTCAGAGGTTAGACAGTTTTGTGTAAATTATTTAGACGATTTAGCAATTTTAACTTGTGGTACCTTGACTAATCATTTAGAACATTTGAGTATAATATTAAAGAAATTGCAAGATGCTGGTCTTACTTGTAACATTAAGAAATGTAAATTCATATGTAAAGAAGTTAAAATGTTAGGTCATATTATTTCCACTTCTGGTATTAGGACTGATCCGGAGAAAATAGAGTCTATACAGAAATTCCCTGTACCTAAGAAGATAAAGCATTTGAGAGCTTTTCTTGGTTTATGTAATTATTATCGTCGGTTTATACCAGGATACGCTGACGTGATTGAGCCCTTATGTAAGTTGTTAAGTAAGAGTCGTAGATGGTCATGGGAATCAGGGGCACAGAAAGCGTTTGAGGAGTTGAAGCAGAGATTTATTAATACAATTATGCTTCATCACCCTGATATGTCGAAACCATTTTATTTACAAACAGATAGTTCAGGGATTGGTGTCGCTGGAGTTTTATTTCAATTAGATGATGAAGGGGAAATGTTAATTTTGGGATTTTATAGTAGGCCTCTTAGGGGAGCAGAATTACGTTGGACTACTACTGAAACTGAATTCTGGGCCGTGATTTGTTGTTTACGGAAATTTGAGACATATTTGAGGGGAGCTAGAGTAATAATTAGGACTGATCATAAGGCCCTGATGTTTGTAAAAACTTGGAAGTTATATAATAATCGTTTAACTCGTTGGATTTTATATTTAGAACAGTTTAATTACCAAGTTGAACATGTTTATGGCAGAGACAATGTAGCTGTGGATGTATTGTCTAGATTTCCACCCAATACGACTGTTGTCCAGGAAAATAAAATTTATTGCCCTGAAATTCATTATATGGAAACATCTAAAAATAAGATTTTAATGCAGAAATTATCAAATATTGTTCACTGGCAGTCGAATGATGGTGAAATCCAGGAGATTTTATCATTATTGGATCCAGTTAAGGGTAATAATATTCAGAGTAGACTAAATGGAATTGCAAAACGTTGTATTGTGAAAGATAGTATATTGTATTTTGAATCTAGGCCTGGTATTTATGTAATTTATGCACCACTTGCTTTGAGGGAAGAAATAATTTTACAAGTACATGAGGAAATGGGACACCAGGGGGTGTTTAAGACGTTGAAATATTTAAAAGACAGATTTTATTGGTTAAAAATGAATAGGAATGTTAAATTAGTTTTGAGGCGGTGTCACATTTGCCAAGTTTCGAAAAGTAATAATTTTAAATATGTGGGAAGGTGTCAGTCTATTGTTACTAATCAAATTGGGGATCTTGTTATGTGTGATCTTTTTGGACCATTACCTAGAGGGCAGTTGGGGGTGACATTTATTTTAGTGTTTCAAGATTCGTTTAGTAAATTCATACAATTATATAGTCTGGTCAGGGCATCTTCTCGTGCTGTGGTTGCAAAGTTAAAGCATTTCGTTAAAATTATTAAACCAAAAATTATTATGACTGATAATGGAAGTCAATTTGCTTGTAATGGTTGGAGGAAGACTTTACAAGACATGGGTATTAGGCCATTATATACCACGGTTAGAAACCCACGTCCAAATACTACAGAAAGGGTGAATAAAGAGTTGGGTAGGTTATTTAGAACTTATTGTAATTCAGATCATAAAAGATGGTCAATGCTAGTGGGAAAGCTTGAAACACTTTACAATAATACTTTTCATGAAAGTACTGGTTTTGCTCCCAATGAAATTTTATATGGTATCAAGACTTCACTGTCGTTTGATACTTGTTTATCTAATCAGACCGTAACGTTGGATGTGGTTAAAGTAAGGGAGTTAGCTCGGGAAAATTTAAAGAAAAATAGTTTGAAACGTCAGGTTAAATTTGACAAGACCCATAAGTTAATTACTTATCAGATTGGTGACCTTGTTAAAGTTAGGAAGTGTAATAAATCTATTGCTTTAAAGAAAATAACAAAGAAGTTTGAATTGCTATATGAAGGGCCGTATATAGTGGCGGCTGTTCCGTTTCCAAATGTCTATACTTTGTATGATGAGGGCAAGGGTATAATTAAAGGAAATTACAATACTATTCATTTAAGTAAATATTATAGATAATATTATGTATGCTATGACTTGGTTAAATAGCTATATTTAGGTAGCTTTTATAATGAACATTGTGTTGTACTTGCCATATGATTCTTTTCATGATTTATTAATGGTAAATATGTTGTCTGTATGTGACATATTTTAAATGTTATTTACAGTTTAAAAAAAAAAAAAAAAAAAAAAAAAAAAAAAAAAAAAAAAAAAAAAAAAATTTTAAAGATCGTTACTTTTATTGTTTAGTTAGTTGAATATTTAAGTGTTTAAAAGAAAACACAATGTTTAAGATAAGACATTTCCTTGGTTTTGTTCATTAAGTTGTTGATTGTGTGTTTAATAAAAATAAATGACAAAATGTTGTTTATGGGCTAGGGAAGTGGCTCAACCATATATATAGATGAACTGTGAGTTCAGAGTTCAAGTTTAAAGTTCATTGACCTTACAATGAAATTTAATTGAATTAAATTTTGTTTTGTTCTCCAGCGGGGTGAATCGTTGTGTGTTTAAACTTCTATGATTTGTTATTTTAATGAGGTTCGATATTTAGTTGGCGAGGAGGACCGTTGCGCGTTTAGACCCTATCTTTTGTTATTTTATTTACACGAGTTTGAATACATATATATGGTTGGTGGGGTGAAGGGAGGCCGCTTTTTAAAAAAAAAAAAAAATACATGTATGTGTATAATTATAATTTTGAATTGTGAATAAAGAATGGTTAATTGATCAGACCGTGAGTTAGGATTTTATTTATCCGTAAACTCCAAATAAATTTCGGGGTGGTGTAACGGTCCCGTTTGATCAATTATTCATGTTAAATTTTTTGCTTGAAACTAGTAATTTTATCGTTATTTCGAGCCTTATAGCGACATCTGTTATTTGGCGATAATGTTTTTAGTAATAGTGCAATCGTCATTAATTTGATTGAACCAGTATATTGGTATCTTGACAATAAGAATATAGTTTGGTTTAGACGTGTTTGGATAGATGGCGTTGGTTCGCTTTGGAATAATATTTTTGTATGTCTGTCTATAGCCAGTCCTTTTTTTGAAACACTGGTTGAATATTAAAAGTAAATTCTGTTAGATTTTTGTGCGTAGAATTTGGATATTTTTGAATTGAGAACAATCCGAGGCTTGTTGGAAAGGGCTGCTGAGGAAGCGAGACAGTCGGGTCGACGTCGTTAACGTGTCCGCTTTGGTCAGCGGAAGTCCGTGAAAATAAAAGAATTTTAATAAATTCTAGTGTGTTAAGATAGAAGAGTTGGAGATGAGAAGCTTGGATGCAGTGATTTAAAATGATTTATTGCCCGCTCGCGTAAAAATATATTAAACCGAAAATAATGATTTAAAGGTCTAAAGGTTTCCTCTAAAGAGTGCTAGCCTTCAGAGTTTGAAACCTCGCGTGTGCAGTGTCGTGAAGTGATAAATGTGAGTGTAGTGTGAAATTATTGAAGATGGTGCTGGGAGCTGAGATTTGAATTCCCGCGCTTGAGGCGGCGTGTTTCGTCGGCAGTCCTGTTTGTTCCTGTTGTCTTCGAAAGCTAAGTGGAATTTACTTTAATTAACTTGCAATGTACATTTTAGTAATTTATAAAAATTACTAAGAAATTATTTACGAAATTTTAAAAACAATTCATAAACTTTTTCTCTAAGGCAAATATTTCAATTCTGTGGAAGCCGCCATGTTGGTTGATTCTTAATTGTCAGTCTGAAGTGTGGTTATATTTAAAAATTGTTAAAGATGTTTTGATGTATTATATTGCAAGTTAATACTATTAATATATGGATGGCTTTCTATTTTTATGATAATAAACATTTAACACAGGTATGTGAAATATTGAAACTTATAATCACAAGGTTCCCAGACCTTGGTAGGTTACTTTGCTCGTTGGATTGATACTACAATATGGCTTTCAATGTTTAGGATATTAAACATTTAACATAAGTATGTGAAATGTTGAGACTTATAATCACAAGGTTCCCAGATCTTGGTAGGTTACTTTACCTGTTGGATTGATGCTATAATATGGCCTTGAATATGATTAGATCTTTGCTATGCGAATGTGTATTTTAATACTTTTATTTCAGCTAATAAATCTCTTTCTTTCAGATGGTTAGTTGGATTTTGTCTTTGTGTGTCTGTTCTTTAATATTCTTATTTAATTTTTGCTTGCAAATATTAACTTGAAAACCATCCATAGGTTAATTTATTTTCTATCTGTATAAATTTTGTGTTGTTCTTATAATAATTGATACAGCCGTTTTCTAGTGTGAACTAATAACTTATTAATATTTAACCAAAATCTTTATTTTCGAATAAGTACTTATACCTCAGAGCTGAGAGTTCTAAAACCATTTAAACTAATCTAAACCTATACATAAATCTATGAATATAGACATTATATCATTATAAATTAACTACTAGAACTTGATAGTGAAATACATGAAGAATTATAACCTTAGCGGAGATAAAAAAATAGTTTTCTTTTACACGAATCAATCCTTCTAGGATTGTAAAAATAGTATTAAATGTTCAATATTTATGTGTATGTATATATATATATATTTATCTGGATATTTATATGTTAACATGTCTGTTTGTTTGAAAGGTAAATAGTTTGAGATTAGACTGTTTACATAGGATGAGCTTTATAAGAACTCTATTCAATTATTTGTCTTATGTATTCATATAAATTTTACACATAGTAAGAAATAACTTATATACACACACTTCTAATCAAATGTGAGGTGACAGAGGTGTAAGAATTCCAATTTCAATCAATGAATTTTAGAACAACTGTTTAAGTATTTACATATATTTATGTATGTATTTGATAATTATTGTTTTCTTATTAATGTATTTCAACGTTGTCTAATTACATAAAAGATATTAGACTTGTTAGGTGGTTGTTACCTTTTATTAAAGATTTTAAACTTATAAACATTTAATTTAATTAACTGAATTTCATAATTTATTTTGAACTTTTAATAGTCCAATGGACTTTGCTGAGTTGATTTAATGCAACTTGTTTTCTATTTTTGATTACTTTATTATACTTTCTTCATTGATATTCATAACAGATCTTCATGTTATATCTTGAATGTATATAAAGGTTTTTAGTGAGTTTTGAACAATTAAGGATTTCATCAGACACTCTTTTAACTAAGATGTGGTTTAAAGGACTGATTAAATAATATTCACTTAATAAAATTTCTGAATTTCAACTGTGACTGACGCGCTATATTTTAAAAAAATTGAATTTCTAATTTTTTGTGGATAACATGTCAGTTTAACTGGAGTTATTATTTTACCAATGCAACTTATAGGGTCTATTCATTGGGGTTTCAATTTGTTTATGATCGTTTAAATAGTATATATTAAATTTATTAATACAAGTTTATTTGTAGCGGAAGTGGATTATGATTTCATTATAATTTTCTATTAAAGCCATTATTTGTAGGTTTAGTGTAGAAGCTTGTGGGACCTTAAGGAGCAGTTGTATTTCAGGAGCTGGAACAATAAACTTTATTTCTTTTAGGGTGAATTATGGATTCTTTTGTCAAATCTTATAAATGGAGACTTAAGGGAACTGTAAGCTGAATAATTGAATTCTAGGGTGGTTTGCTGCAACACTTTAATGATTTTATGAGTAGAAAGGGGGTGTGTTTGTTTAAGTTTGTTCGATATCTAACTAGATTGATAATTATTTGAGTTTCAGCTGGAGTCTGGAGTATATTAGTTCATATTTGAAGTTTGCTTTTGGGGTTTTACTATATCTTTTATTTAAGTATTTATGTATTTATCCTATGGAATTACATGATAACATTACACTATACAACAATCATGCACTCTATATGGGAGGGCTAATTGACTTTAGAAAAATTAAAGTTTATTTAATTTTATAGGTTTTTAATATTTTAAATACTTTCTTGTTGAGAGAGTCTACTTTGGCACTTGGCTTTGTTTGGTGCAAAAGAGTTGTTGATTACAATTTAATTTTTTATTAGAGGTTTCTTTTGATTAGTTATATTTTCTTAAACTAGCAGTTCTACTGTTATCAAGTGTGTATAAAATAGACATTTAAATATGATTACAAAATGAAGTGACGAGATGTTGTTGATTACAATTTAAATTTTATTAAAGGTTTCTGTTGATTAATTACACTTTCTTAAACAAACAGCTCTACTGTTACCAAATGTGTATAAAATAGGCATTTAAATATTATTACAAAATGAAGTGATGAGGGTGAAAGCACATATTGAAGGTTTCTATGAAGATTCAGATTAGGACCGGGTTTTATGAGCTCTGCAACCTTGGACTAATGGATTCACGACCCATTCGTTTATTGTGGCAACGTTCCCTTGGATAATTTCGTCAATTATCAAGGATTATCGCGCGTACAGCTTTTAAGCAAATTTAGTTTGTTTTTATAATATGTGTATTCACGAGACTAAAAATGGTTTCACATATTAAGATTAACTGAATTGGTAACTGAAGGTCTGGAGCCAGTTAAGCCGCGGATCAGCCTAGAGGCGCGTGGGCACTTGCTTTTAGGGATAAGCTACCGTGTTGTAGGAGGATCAATCGTATCAAAATTTGTTTTCTTTTACGATATGTGACTTCATGAGAGTCTTAGATGTAGTTAGGCCAAGTGGACTTGACTGAATTAGAAAGGATGATTAAAGATATCTACATTTGAGCATTGTTACCAATGAAGACATCTTTGATGCAGAGTATCACCATTTTATGTTAAATATAACTCTAAACTTTACTTTTACGGTGCTATGCTCTCATCTTCTGGGTGCTAGGGTCATTAGACGGATGTAAGGATTTGCCAAATTCACTTTAACTTTCAATTTCATTTTAACCTTCACGGCGAACCTGAAACCTGTCTTTGACAAGGGAATCTCAATAAAAAACTTACTTTTACGGGGCTATACTCTCATCTCTTGGGCGCTAGGGTCGTTAGACAGATGTAAGGTTTCGCTAATTTACTTTAATTTAAACTTCATTTTAACCTTCACGGCGAACCTGAAACCTGTCTTCGACAAGGGAATCTATTATATGAGTGAAGTTGTCTCTCGCCAAACTTTAATTTAAAATTTACTTATAATTCATAGAGAGACATTCTGAAACTCTTACTCTGACAATTTAGGGATGGGAATTTTATGAGATGTAGAGAGTATCACTATTTAAACTTCAATTAACTCTTATTACTGCATCAGGGGAGGTCTTTGAGGTGACGTTCCTCATAATGACAATTTTATATGATATTTTGGAAAGGTGACTTTAAGATGAAATGTTCACTTAAGTCTTTTGGCTTTTCCAACTCATTTTACACACAAGGCACTCCAAATGAGTTTCTTTTAAATGGATAGATCGTACTGCTGTGAGTTTCTTGTCGGCTCTTCTCACCAGCAATAGTACGTTGTGAACCGACGCTAGTTTTAGATAATGTTTATAATTGATTCAATAAGTATTAATTAAAAAATTGGAGGTTCTTCGTTTATCTCGATATGAGCTCTTTTACTGACAGCTAACGCGGTGGCATAATAATAATAAGAGAGGTGGTTAGGTGGGGTGCCTACACAAAATTATATAATTTGTTATGAATCTACATTAAAATATCTTTTGGCAAAATAAAGGCACGGGCGTACTCAGGCGATGAGCTTATGTCATGAGTAATACATTTATCATAATTCATAAAATGCATAGCATTTTACACTTACAACATATTACTACAATATTATATATATATATTTTACATCAACCTCTGAGAGTCTTCCTGTCATCTGTTCAACACTCTTATATAACCTACCTTGTGAACATAGGGTTAACGGTATTACGACGAGGGTTCCTGCTACTAGATGATTACGATTTATGGCCAATATTACAAGATTTATTCTATGAATAAATTTTATTAATTTCTACTTTATAAATATTTTATTTCTCACTCTATGCTTCGGCTTGAGTATGTCATCCCATAGTCTTTAGACCCAAAAAGGGGGGTTCGTTACAGCATGTGTATATCGCGTGACAATGGAATAATATGGTACCATGGGCTGATCTGATGATGGACTCGGAAGGTGGCCATAGGAACTCCTATACTAAACAAGATAGACCCGTCGTGTTTGGGCTCGTTTTACTAGTCTTGGCAATCACTCTGCTGCTGCATGATATCCAGGACCTCAAAAGCTTGTATTTAAAAGCCTTCTCAAAAAAAGCTTATTAATGCATAGCACGTGCTATGTCGTCTAAAGTGCCCGATGCAGTACTGCGTTCTTGACCCTATATGCAAATTAGCCTAATCACATAATGCCTTGGGCAATCGTATCGTAGAGCAGCTGTGTTGTTTGCTTTTTAATGTTAAAATATATTTACGTATTTATTACCTGGCGTATGTTGGCGAAACTTCGTTCGCGTCGCCAGTACGCTGCTATATTTATTAGTCAAAACCAAAAACAGTGGCACTTAGTTATACTCGCCTATCTCACGAAAACAACATCATCTATCGGGATATTAATAACAACAATAACCCCGCAGGGGAACTTTGTGGCGAAGCTTTAGATGAGTAGCGACACTTCGGATCTGACTCCGGGGGTCAAGGCAAGGCCCCCGCCTCCGTTCCAGAACGAGAAAGGGAGAGAGGTGGGCAAGCGTCTCGCGGAGGACTTATCCTCCCTGTTGACGAAGTGAATTTGACTTTCCCGGGGCACTCTCAAGCACTGATGCGCTAGGATCAGCGTGGGGGTAAATACGTTCTAAGTGTCACGCTCTTCCTGCCATAAGCGCGGGGCACATGGGAGGAGGGTGGTTTTAGTGGAGTATTGAGTATTTGAGTCTCCACACATGCCGGAGATTTGATTCTGGTGCCCATTCGTGGTGTCACCTCTCGTTGTTGACACAGGACGTTTCTCAATAGCCAATCACAGCGCGAGGAGCTCGGGGCCCCGACAGCAGCCAGCATGCCTCGATTAGCTATCCTTGTCACACTTAAGGCTGCGCGTAAGACTTTTTTTATCGCAATTATTTACATACTTTATTAACGTCTGGGAATTGTTTATAACCGGCAAAATCGTCTGGCGATTTGCAGGTATTATTGAAATTACTTAATAAATACGTGATATAAATTTCAGATTGCCTAAAGAATATTTTTTGGGAATTAAAAAATAATAACTTTGGAGTCGTCTGGCAGTACTTAATAACCGACAAAAACGTCTTGGATTTTTTGTTTTAAATTCTAGAAATTATAAATTAAAAGATAAAAAGAATTCAAGTTGCCTAAAATACATTTTTTTGATATATTTTTTTTGCAAATGTTATATGCTGCGCAGTAGCGAAATAACCGCTAAAACGCTAAAAGACTTCCAGGTCTAGATTCGCCAATTGACGAATTTGTAATTTATCGCAATTTCAGCTTGCCTAAAGAACCTTCTCAAAATTCGTCATCAGCTCTCCGTCTATCTTAATTTCTACAACAGCGGTGTAGTCGGTTCTTGGATCATACGGTACGCTTTGAGATAGCAACAGCTCTGTTGCATTTATAAACTGAAAATATCCCCCATCCCGTATGCAGGGTTACTCGACGAATGATAATAAATCCGAAAAACACTGGACCAGCTGATTCACAAATTTTAGATTTACCGTTTAAAATGGTGGTAGAATCATAAAGATCAAGAAATACTCATTAATATTTAGAAATATATTGTGATTATTGCATTTAATACCATATGCGATAAGAATATTATACATTTAATAAGTTTATTGTAATAATACGTTATTATTAATTATTTTAAATTGATGAAGTACGCAAGTGTTAGAAAATTAAAAATTAATCAACCTTCTTTACGAGTAATAGGATATTTATTTCAAATTCATAAACGTGTTAATCATTTTAATTTACAACTAAGCAAAACAGTTATTATCACTATTTTAATACTTTAATTATACATTACGCAAAGTAATTACGTTAATTATAAGATAAACAAGGACAATACAAATGCATTCAAATTTCGTAACTGCATGTGGAAATACTTTTTGTTATATACCTACATAATTTCCTTTATAACAGTGAAAGTAAGTAGTAAAATCGATTATTTTAGCAATGAAATCACTTACCAGCGTCTCTGTGTTGATAATAAGACATTCTCACGTAAAACAGATGTATTTTAAACTTATGTGCACTTAAACGTATACCGTCTGCCGTGTACTGCTACAAATGTCGGAATACCTACGTAATATTTAAAATTATATCTTCTCGCTATGACATCATTGTGTGACCCGATTATCTGCTAACCAACCGAAATGAATTTACCAAAATATTATCTGTAATCCAATGAGAGTGAAGACATTCGTAATTTGTTAGGGTTTTGCTAGAAGGCCAATAGGTGTTTGTATTTTTCAATGCTTACTTGTAGAATTAATTTAAAATGTACCTGAATAGCTTAGTACTACACGGTTTTAACGCGCTTAAAGTTAATGTATGAGTCACAGTTGAATATTTTTACATAATAATGGGTATCGAAAGTGTTATCGGCGAATTTAAACACATTGTCCTACTTTTATACTTCATTGGGTCGATTTATTTATGCCCATATTTTTCATAGATGTCTACATTTTTCATGTTTAAACAAAAGCATCAAATAAATAATGCTTAAGTAAATAAGGTAAAAAATAACTACGCTTATTATCTTTAATTATATTTGAATAATGATTTTTATTTTAGTTAAAATAAAAAGATCACTTGCAAAAACAAAACGATTTTAGATGTTGCATGAAATAAATTTTTCACGCTGTTAGTTGATTTTTAATCGCACCTCAACAGTGTAAAAATAATTTCTATCAAATAAAAATTATAAGAACTGATCGATAAGAACAAACATCGAAATCAAAAATCTTAAGGTTGACCCAAACCATGTTAGAAAAATAACAGCACCGTATTTATGAGCTTGCATTTATAAATGGCACCAAGACAAGGCATGACATAATATTATGTTCTCTTTACTTTATAAATAGTTTGGTGAAATGAAGCTGCATGAAATCTTAAAGTTAATTATTAATCACAAAGCTTTTAAATTATTATATGTATTTTTTTTTATATCAAGAAACAATCTAATACAATATAAGAAAATTTAACTTATTTATATTGTATTCTACCTATACTCTCTGAAGGCTATACGTAGAATACTCAGTCTAGATTCATAGTCTTCTATGGGTAAGGTGCCCAGAAGGCTGTCTACGTTTCCTCGCTGGATCGGTATACTGCTCCGTTGCCCGAGATAGCCACCAGCCTTCTGATCACCTGAAGAATTAATGAGTCGTTTTGATCAATTTTGGTAGAGGCTTATGGCCTCAGGACCCCACGGTCCAAACGTCTCAACCGCAAACGGCACAAACATATAACTTTTACTGAGAGTTGCATATTTGCACCTCCTGAATGATTCAGCTGTTTCCGCCGCCAAACCGGCTAATCTAGACGTGTTTGGTAAATGGGATGCCACCAACGTGTCTACGCATCCCACATGGAAGACTTGCCACGACGCCAGGGAATTGGAGTCATTCCGTCAGGACATCTACCATCGTCATGTGCGATACCATTTGGTTCCAATAAAGCTGGCGCGTTAATGGTAGGAATCGCCTTCCGTAAGACATCATTCAACGCGGCGTGGCTTGGCCACCTGCCGGCACTGCGGCGGCAAGAAAGACCATGGTATCTTGGGTTGATTACCTCTGTTCCACATACGCGTGTGTGTGGTACACATATGCGAGAACCCAAGCGCAGGTTTCTAACTAAAGAAAAGGAGGTATGATCCATAAATGTACCTAGATTTGTGAAGGGGATAGCTTGGAGCCAGAAACCAGACACTTTATGGGAAACAGCAAGGACGTCTTGTTGTGTAAGTTGAACTTAAAAATTCTGTATTTAATCCCCTAAAAATTGTTTCATCCCAGCATCTATGTATATAATATTTTAGAAAAAAAACTGATATTAAATTATATTTTTCTGTACAATATTAATCTTATTATAGCAACATTTGTACCATGTGTCACCTTGACATTTAAAAATCAAAAAAAGGCTGAAAAATGGATTTTTTAATTTCTGACATTATTTTTATGCTGTCTTGTTTACTCTTAAAACGAACCTATCTTCGCATTTCTTTCTTACACGTGATTACGAACTTACGACATGGAAACAAAACACCGAATACCAAAATTTCATCGACTTATTTTTTTTGTAATAAAATATGGATTTGTACTAAATGCTTAATAGTATGGTCAAAATAAGATAGAATAGTAAAAAACATTACTCAAGAATCGCTAATATTAAGATATAAGGTTAGTGTGTATGCTTTAGTTCGTTAATAATCATGTAAACAAGTTTGTATGGAATGCTTTCAAGGATTTTGAAAAAAGGGATCTTTGAATAACGTGGTCTTATTGTTATGACTATAATACTTCGAACGTAATTGATACTAATATATAAATGTAAAAGTAAGTTTGTTTGTATATCTATTTCTGTTTGTTTCGAATTCATGTCCTCAGAAGTCGACTTTACATTCGTCGATTTGTGTATTTTGAAATTTTAAAAGCTAGTGATGTGTATAGCGTAATTAAGGTTCTAGTATACTTACAGTTCTCGCGGAATACGGCGGCCTTTTAGACTGAATATTCTAAAGTCTTAGTTCACCTAGTTCATTAGAACACAGGTCACAGTTTCAAATCATGGCACAGTCTGAGTGTGGGATCGGCCTCAAGGCTGTATGTTGTATATTATACATAATACAATCATAACTTGCTTTGTTTAAGAAAATATAGTTTGTATGTTTGTCTGCCCAATGATTTTAGTATTCTGTGTTTCTTTCGTTCATTAAACTTAGGCTGATATGCACTTGGTGTGTTTTTTTATATTTTAGATTTCCTTTCAGTAATAATGACAGAGCCACAGCTGGAAGTGAAAATCAAAGATGAAATTATTGAGATATCTGATGATGAAGAGACTCCTAAGCCTAAAAGAAAGTAAGTTCTTTATAAGTATAATAATAATAATTAAGCCCTTTATTTCCTTTGTTTTCATTTCCCACAATAGTCCTACACTGCCTGGGGCTTGTCCTTGGATGCATTAGTATAAAATATAGACAGGGATAATCACCGGTCAGTGTCACGCCACATTTACATTAAATTTGTCAAAAGGCCTCTATGTGTTGGCCTTCCCATGGCCCCACGCAAGCCCTCCAAAAGTCCGGGCCATTTTTATGGCCCCTGGTCTTGACAGACATATAAGAATAAAGCCATTTATCTCCTTAAAACATAACATATTATACAAATAATCTTGAAATAAATATTCTTACTTATCCTTTAAAGCCCAACTTTGAGTATAGGTGTTCTCCAACTTTTTCCACTCTAACCTGGTCCTGTTCATCCAGTTTTAGCCAGCTGTTCTTTCTTTATCGAGACAGTGTTCACTGGGTCTACCTGTCTTTCTTTTCCCCACTTGTCCAGCCTATATGGTGGTTATCTTCATCTTTTTGTTGTCCAAGATTAGTGCTACATGTCCCGCCCACTTCCACTTTAGACATTAAGGGACTTACTTATAATAATCTCGTTAAGAAAGGATTAGCCATCTCTTAAAATAGAGACTTAAGCCTCTATTCAATGGCTGTTTGGAATAAAACTTGCCATCTTGCCTCTTAGCTGCCACTTAAACTACCTCTCGATGTTGGTTATTTTTGACAGTTATTTATGAGTTACTTAACCACCACTTCTAATCCTTAAGAGGAGTTTACGGGTAAAATTTTTGTTAATCAGTTGCCGAGCAATTTCTTAATATTTAATAAACAAATCATAAGTAAGGCCATTAGAGTGTAGGAGGAGATCTAAAACATTGGTTCTCAATCTTATGGATGTTTTTCTAATTTTCTAATTTATATTTTCAATAGTTGGTACATGGTACAAAACCCTACAAAATGGTATGCATACCAAGAAATCGGTCTAACATCATTGGCTCATATCAATACATGATATTATCTGTCAAATGGATTTATGTATGTATGAAGAGGTTAATGAAAATAGATGTAGCGAAAGTTGTTTGTCAGGACCGTCGCAAGAGGAGATCTATAGTCTCTGCATGGGAAAAAGGTGTGATAATATGTATGTATGTAAATGGATTTACACTGGCATGGTTTTTTCGCTAAAGTTACCGACTTGGCACCAACATAGACACATGGTATTGATACTACAGATCAAATCCACAATTGCGCCTTGTCTTAAAATAGCTTTCTTAATCTTTTACAGAAGAACGAGGAAAAAGCAAACAGAAGAACGTATCCAGTGTGACCAGTGCGCAAAATCATTTGCAACAAAGTACGAGTGGAAGAAACATTCGAGGACACATAGCGGGGAGAGACCTTACATGTGCACAACATGCGGCAAGACTTACACACAGTTGGGACATCTTAGTATACATCAGTTACGTCATAAAGGTACTGTTTTTAGTATTCATCAGAAATGGCTGAACACAGAATATTGCCTTGACACAGTTAGTCTTGAGCTATTGAATACTCACGAATTTACAAACTACCTTCACGTGAGTACTTTTTTTATTTTTTATTGTAGGAGTTCAGCAGACAGGCAGACGACCCAGTTGATGGAAAGCAGGTTACCATTGCCTATGGACATTTGCAACACCAAAGGCGCTCTAAGGGGAGACTGGAACCTGGTCACTTATGCCGGAACACAACTCAAGGTTGTTATGGCGACATACTTTAGACCAGGGGTGGTAGCCATCCAGTCGGGCAAATGCCCTACCACCTGGCTGTGGGTTGTTGTCGCCTCTTACGACTGGCCGCCCGGCCGCAGGAAATTGTATTCTTTCTCCATTCCTGAACAGATAAAACATACCTTCTCTCAGGATAGGCCACTATCAGTACAGTTTTTATCCGTGCAGTGACCAGGCTCCAGTTTCTCTAAGGGAGCAGCAGCGCATTTGTAGCACCTTTGATGTTGCAAATGTCCTTAGGCGATGGTAACCGCTTTCCATCAAGTGGGCAGTCTGCCTGTACGCTGAACTCCTGCAATAAAAAAAAATCATCAAAAATGACTGAACACAGAATATCGCCTTGACACAGTTAGTCTTGTGCTGTTGAATATACAAACTACCTACACATAACATTCCTTCTCTCACTACAGTTTTATAATAAAATAGCTTCTGCCCGTGACTTTGACTATTCATTCGAATCCAAATTTATAATAATAGAATCTTTGCTCTCGAACAGGTATCAAAAACTTCAATTGTGCCGAATGTGGAGCGTCTTTTTACAGAAAAGCAGATCTGGATAGGCACGAGAAGATACACACCGGCGAAAAGCCCTACTCCTGCGAGATATGCTCGAAGAGTTTTGTGCAGAAGAACAACTTGATAATGCACTTCAAAATGCATATCGGTGATAGGAAACATGTGTGCGATATATGTGATAAGAGGTTTATAACGAAGAGTAAACTTGTGTTGCATTCGAAGAGACATGATAAGGATAAGAAGAATAAAGTTGGTACGGTTGAAGTGGAGAGGTGGTAGTTACTGGTCAGTGACGAGAATGAAGCGTTTTGGTATGAATACTGGGGCTCAATTTTGCTATTTCTTTCTTTCTTCTTTTTGGCAATAGGTTCGTTTGTTTAGCTAACGACCATTAATGGGTCAGATCACATCAAGTGGACCACTCATTTATCACTTGATGATAGGAGACTTATTTAAATATAATTATTGAAACAAGTCATATCATATATTTTAAATTTAACGACAATTTTTAATAATAAAAAATTTCGGTACTTCTACGCCACACTACCACGTTCACGAGCGCGACTTTTCCCGTTCCACTTGCTCCACAAACGAAAACTCAAGTGGAACGGTCATTCGACCCACAACTTTATATCAGTGTTGTGCTGCGTGAGTGAACGACCGTGGTCGTCATGTGGAACGGCAGACGGAGCATTGGGCGTTGTGAGATCTTAAAGGAACGCGCCCAAAGTTTGGCAATCTATACTATAGGGATAAAAAAATTTAGAAATTCGTGTGACGTAATTTGTGGAGGCCCCTAATGGCAAAAGGGTTTTTTTCTACTATTATTCCATCGTGAGGATATCGAGAAGAAATTGTGGAATAGTAGTAGAGTAGAATACAATTTATTTCCTCTATCGCAATGAAATCGTGCTTCGAATATCTCTTCGCCAACATAATGAAATAGCAGAGTTGAGTCCCATCCGGTTTGTCAGATGGCTAATGTTTCTTGGATCTTGGATAAAACTGAAAACCGACAAGTGGCAAGTTAATGACTTAACCAAAACTTTCCCAGACTGATGGATGTATGTTTAATAATACTATTTATGTTCTTATTGGACTCAAGATCAGATCAAACACCCTCATTGCGTGTACAAACCTTCAAGTTGGAGATACACTGTATAAAGGATCGCAAGTTCAAATACCTGGGATGCACGATCACAGACACGAACCCGAGAGGAAGAAATTCACATCCGTGTCCAAAATGCCCTCAGGTGCAGTGCTGCCCTACATAAGGTGTTAGTGTGGTGGAAAACCAAAATTCGCGTCTATAAAACTGTCATTAGACCAATTTTGATGTACGGCTGTGAGGCCTGGACACTGACACTGAAGGAGGAGAACCAATTGTTGGTCACAGAGCGGAAGGTTCTCCGAAAAATCTTGGGCCCAACAATAAAAGAAGATGGCAGCTGGAGGGTCCGAACAAACTCCGAAATAGAAGACTTCATGGCCGAGCCTAACATAATTGGGGAGATAAAATCTCACCGTCTCCGCTGGCTCGGTCATGTAGAGTGGATGGAAGACGATCGGGGAGTGAAGAAAGCATACTTGGGACAACCAATCGGTTGGTCGTCCCAAGTATCGCTGGAGGGATAGAGTGGAGGCTGACCTGACCGCACTGCAAGCCCACAATTGGCAGGACAGAGGGAAATGGCGTGCTCTCGTTTCGGAGGCCAGGACTCACTTTGGGTCGTTGAGCCAACGGAGTTAGTTAGTTCTTATTGGCCTGTCGTAAGAGGCGACTAAACAACCCACAACCAAATGGTAGGGTATTTCCTCGTATGGATTGCTACCACCCCTGGTATAGTTTATGCCGCCATAACAACCTTGAATGTGTTCCGGTATTGGAGGCCAAGCTCTAGTCTCCCTTTAGAGGGCGGCAGTACATTCGTAGCACCTTTATAGGCGATGATAGCCGCTTTCCATCAGGTGGTCCGTCTGCCTGTCTGCTGAATTCGTCAATAAAAAAATGTAAACGACTCGCACATGGCGCTTGATGTTCAGATGGATACTTACTCTACTGGGATAAAATAACTAAAAGAAATTTTGGAAAATATTTATTATACTGAAAAACCAAAACTTGATATAAGAGTGGAAAGTTTGTAAAAACTTATAAAAATAACTGTGGGTATACCAAGAAGTATGACAAACTTTTGTTAGAATAGTAACAAAAGCTAGAAGCAATGTTTTAAACATACAATGCACTGTTTTCACTCATAATGTTCAAAGCGTGTTAGAAAGGGATACATATACATCCGTATATTCGTTATTTAATGTCTCTAGCAAAAGAAAAACAACAATATTAAATTGGTCTTAACTTTATAAACAAAGATTACGGATAGCACGTATTTTCAGTTTAGTAGCATAATCTAAACAAAATTATATTAAAGAATTCTGTGACTTTTTTGTTTCACTCGCACTCATGCATACTGTATAATAAATTATATGAATAAGAGAACTCCTGCTCAATTTTAGTTTTAGCACGGTTTCTATGGCTTTAGTTATTGTTCTGAGATTTTCTTTGTACTTACTCCTTTAAAAAGAAGCCAGTGTAAACTCCATGTAACGTCACTCGATCAAACGAGGTATTTTTAATGACTGGACTTAATTAAATTATGAAAATTGTTTTATAAATGATTGTGAATTCTATCATATCACACCGAATACGGTAGATACATAAGTATTTTTTAGTATTCTTCCGTAATAATACTTTTTCATACGTGGTGTTTTCAATCTTAAGTAATTTTCAAATGCATTATATTGTACATACATACATACATACATACATAACTTCACGCCAGGTCCCTTGCGGGGTAGGCACGAACAACAGAGCGCCATACAGGCTTATTCTTACACACCTCGCTTGCTTCTTTGACATTCATAGCTCTTGTCATGCACGCTCGTCTGTTCTTAAGGCTCCTGACATCACCTTCTGCTAATACACGATCAATTTGATCATGGAAGGTGTGTCGTGGCCTTCCGCGACTTCTGCATCCATCCACTTTTGCATTGTATATCTGTTTAATCATTCTTTCATCATATATTCTTTCCACATGCCCGAACCACCGGAGCATTCCTTTCCTTACCTTCACCCCAACACTCTCTTTCAGACCAACTCTCTTTCTTACTTCGGTATTACGAACGCGGTCCGCGAGCGTCACTCCGCAGATTTTGCGCAGTGCTCGCATCTCGACTGCGTTTACTCTACTTTCATGCTCTCTGTTCCATACCCAACTCTCGCTTCCATACGTGAGCGTAGGTACCAGCACCGCGTTGTGTATGGCTAGCTGGGCTTCCTGGCTGAGGTTCTTAGCGCCTAGAAGTTTACCTAACGCTCCATTCACACTATTCCCCAAATTTACTCTTCTTTCTATGTCAGCGGTGTACCTTCCATCCCTGCTAAAAGCACATCCAAGATATACAAACTCATTCACTTGTTCCAGCATAACATCATCGACCATTATCCTTGCATTCGTTCTGGTTACTTCTCTTTCAAACACCATAACCTTTGTTTTCTTCGCATTCAAATGTAAGCCTCTCGCCTGACAGTCATCTTTCATCATTGTGACTAGTGTTTGCAGTTCTGATGGCGATTCGGCTAAAAGCACGGCATCATCCGCATAAAGCAAAGTGCTAACAACTAGATCACCCATCCGCACCCCAACATCCATCAATCTTAATCTCTGGAGACAGTTGTCCAGATATAGGATGAACAGCAAAGCCGACAGCACGCAGCCCTGCCGGACGCCAATATTGACGTCAAACCAGGGCGACAGGCTGCCGTCCACCCGCACGCATGCCATACAGTCCTCGTAAGTGGACTGCACAGCACGCAGCAATTGGCCATTGATCCCATATCCGGGCAATATGTCCCAGAGGTCCTTCCGCACAACCCTGTCAAATGCTTTCTCTAGATCCACAAAACCGCAGAAAACCTTCCGGCCCATAGCCAGCTGCTTCTCCACGATATTGCGGAGCGAGAAAACTTGATCCATACATCCCCTTCCATTTCTGAAGCCCCCTTGTGCATCCCACAGTAATCCATCGGATACCACTCTCATTCTCCTTTCAATAATCTTCGCATACACTTTAGATGCTGTGCTGATCAAACTGATGGCCCTGTAGCTGGCGCACTCCATACGTGACTATACTATACATATACTCCATTATATTGTAAAAATACTAAATGTTAATTATGGTGTTTGTATAAAACAAGGTGAAATTGTTTTTAATTATAAAAGTCATCCCGTTTATAATTCTTTCATTTCAAGTAATTTTTAGTAATCCTTGGGTATTATCAGAAACTACTACGGATACTACGTAGGTATTTTATAAATATTGTATCATATTTGTATACCTATACGTATGTTTGTTATACTGCCTGCGTGACGTAAATGTCTTAAAATACGTAGTATCCTGTAGTAGTCTGTGGTCTTAAAATTCAAGCTGATACAACTGGAGTTTCTGGCGGGAACTAAAAGGACATGTTGTGCGGTGCAGTTTTATTTTCTAAAAATGTGTAAAAATTATTCTAAAATGAACAATAGTTGTAGGATAATGATAGTTTTTGAGTAGTAGCTATGTGTTTTGTGAGAAATGTGAACTGTATAGTCAAATGTGGCCTTTTGAGTAGTCACAAGAACTCCATTGAATGGCACTAGCTGATTACCTACAGTTCAGCTGTGCTACACACAGGTATAGGAATATATTGTAAACTAAGATCTGGCTTAATGGCCTAGCTGCCAAGCCGTAAACCTAAATAAAAAAAGCTTAAAAATTATTTTTACGATTCTGTTGCGTATTTGACGTTTGTCAATCTTCGTTATATCGTGGTGCCTTTTACTGTTTGTGGAACAAGCGCACTTGATGCGTTTTAATATTGTTTCTCCATATTTGTAATGCCGGCTGTACACTCTCGTCGAGGGACGGTGAGACTGGGCGTGTGCGAGAGTGTTAAGGGTACACTTCCTCTGTCTCGCGAACCTCGCAGTCACTCGCGGGCTCTCCATTCCGAGTCAGTTTTTTGAGCGCGAGTCAAAGAACCTCGATTACCCACGCGAGGCGGCGCGAGTGCAGACCTGTACACTATAGTGTCATAGTGTCATCGGTCATTCAGTTGAGTGCATGCTTTCTAACCGTACGGACGGTTTTGTAGCCCTAGATATGCAATTTATGTTATACACAATTAATAAGAATATATCGTATAATATATATGTGCACGTAATTATAATAGCTGATAGCGCATAGGGTAACAGGTGCCCCGTAACTTGTAACGACCATCTTCTCGGTGTTCGGGAAGCGCACTAAATAAACGAGAGTGTACAGGGTCGCGCTCATCCGTCACGGCTCGCGCGAGAGCTCTCGACGAGACTTCGCGAGGACACTCGCACGAGAGTGTACAGCCGGCGTAGCCAATTGAGAAAGCATTCCACTGTGACATTCAGATTTGATATCCATTACAAGAAACAAATTTAAAAAAAAGTTATCTGTCTCTTTTACTCATACTGTGACTGTCTGTGAAAGTTACTTCTCCCTTTGACTTAGGCATGTTATGTTTTCAAATATTAGAGTTTTGATATGGAAAGTGGAAAGATTTTTTTAATTTTTTTTACAAATCTTTTTTTAAGTGATCTGTGTACAAGTTGTGGTTTTTTTATATAGCAATTAATTTCACAATTAAACAGATTTTAATGTAATTCTAATTATATTGAAATATAGGTACGCATAATCAAAAAGTATACTCTATTAAGGTAATCCTATAAATTGGAATTTTAAATGCTTTTACGTGTAGCGTTATTTTAAAAGTTATAATACACAATATTGCAGAGCACCTGGGTGAGTTTCATTTATTTAAAATCGAATGTAACTGTACGTCCTTCGATTGTACGCTATTTTTTGACATCTGGTGCTAACTAGCTAGCTATTACATCGTAGACATAAAACCTACTACGTATTACATTCTCGCAAGTTATTTTCTATATCAATAACTCATCACATTTTCCTGATATAAACTTACGCTTCCTGAAGTATCTATGTATCAAGTTTTAGCAGAAATCTATTCATATTTAATGCTGTTACGCGTTTACGAGTGAACAAACAATAGAAGTGGTTGAGCTTTCATATATATAATACCATCTATTTTGTGGTTGTAATGCTCTGAAATCTGATTTAAAACATATGCTTTATCATAAAGTGTGAATATACAGTATTTACTAGACTGTTGAAGTAGCTGTTTGTAGTAGTTTTTGTAATGATTTCTTTTAATAGAAAGTTGAAGAGATACATCTTCAAGGTTTAGTGATTCATTCTTGTTGATTTGTAGCAGTGTTTGGATACTGATCCCTAGAGTTGCTATATTACAACTTACTAGTTAACTCACATAATAATTGTGGTATTCATAATGAAATAGCTTAAGTAGGTTGTAGTGTCAGAATAATTTTGTATATTGAACTATAAAATTAGGCCTTGTATAAATAGCAACTTTTACTTAAATATTACAATTAATTTTATAACACATAGGATATGACAATACCATTAGAGAATTAAACAATTGCAGCCAATTATGTCCCAGTGTTGGATTAGGACAGTGTTTTTCAACCTGTGTGTCACAACCCCTAGGGGGGTCACAGAGCCTTGCTCGGGGGGTCGCCGGCAAAAGGGAAACAGCATATATACTTCATACTTGGTACTTTCTTAGCTCAGCGGCTTTTCGCAAAGTATAGTCCGTAACAATGAATATAGGTAACAAAATAGGGAAAGACATAAACACAGTCATTTCAATTACTAACTTTTTGTCGTCTATGGCCCAAGGGGGTCGCCAAAATTTTTCAACCTGTAATTTGTAGTTTTGATAAATTTATGTAGATGCTCATGGCCTTAGGACCCCACGGTCTAAGCGTCTCAACAGCAAACTGCACAAACATATAACTCTCACTGAGGGTTGCATTTTTGCGCCGCTTGAGTCATTCAGCTGTTTCTGCCACTGAACCGGCCGATCTATGCACATACATACATATTATCATGCCTGTTTCCCATAGGGGTAAACAGACAATGGATATCCACTTGCTATGATCTTGATGTACATTTTTGGTTCATTTACATTGATTAATCTCTTTGTATTTACTAATTTAATATAGGTGCTTTTTTACCTGGCTATTTTTTAAGACATCTGAGATTTGATCCTGGTATGTAGTGGTCTACCAGCATTTACTTTCCATCAACACTTGTCATATACTTGTTTTGTCAGTCTATATTTATTCTAAACTAGCTTCTGCCTGTAACTGTCTGTGAGGAATAGTTAAAAAAAAAGTAAGTTATCCCCCCCCATTTTGAAAGTCTTCATTGGTGCTCCCCCTATTAGTCTTAATGTGATGATATATAGCCTTCCTCGATAAATGACCTATGTAACACTGAAAGAATTTTTCAAATCAGACCAGTAGTTCCTGAGATTAGCATGTTCAAGCAAACCAACAAACAAGCTCTTCAGCTTTATATAAGTATGTTAGTATAAGATATGCTCATTAGGACAGAAAAATGCCAAGTGATGCATTCTTTCCAGTCATGATTCAAACACTGGTCATTTGAGTTTAGGACCACTAACCATGGTTCAATTTTAGAAGTATAATTTTTGTTTGTTTTCTTCTTTCAGCAAAATGAGTGAATCAGTTTTTGAACCCATAGTTGTTATCATCAAAGATGAAGTTATTGAAATATCGGACAGAGAAGAAGTAGAACCACCTAAAGTTAAGAGAAAGTAAGTAAATCCATGAAAGACACGTATTAAGAACTAGGTCAGTGATTTTGTTCACGTTGGATGAAATAAGCTAATTTTTACATGTCCTAACAACTTAAAACCATTCCTGGGAAAAATAGCACAAGATTTCCAGGAGATAAACACAGATTTTATGACCGAGAATTGGCTTTTGATCAGTGAGAACTGCCTTGAAATTGGCTCAGTAGATTGTTTGTGAAAAAAGGTTCCTAGAGGACTAGCTACGTTTCCTCATTGGACAGACTGATCCGTTGTTTGAGCTAGGAACTAGCCCTCTGAGCTCCCAAAGAGTCAATAAGTCATTTTGAAATATCCTTGTAGATGCTCATGGCATCACGCCACGGGCCAAGCGTTTCAACAGCAAATGGCACAAACTAATTAATTAGAAGTTAGAACTAGTGGTCACCCAGTGATAGAAATTTCACCATAATTAATTTAAATTATCAGTTTGAACATTATTAAGGTTCTGTTGTCAAAGACTATATATACTTCTATAATCACAGATTTCGCCAAGGCTACACTGTTAACTTGACCTGAACAATAAACAAAAGAGTATATATGCTTGTGTGTGTCAAATGCATGGTAGTGTGTAATGTTTTTTTTATTGATTTAATGTATTTTATATGCATATTTTTTTTTAAATATTAGCATTCTGCACTCTCTATATAAACTATTAGCTTCTGCCTGCGACTTTGTCCACGTGGAATAGTAAAAAAAACCCCAATTTTGAAACATTCTTCATTGGTGCTCTGCTCCTATTGGTCTTGGCGTGATGATATATAGCCTTTCTCGATAAATGGGCTATCAAACACTGAAAGAATTTTTATAATCGGACCAATAGTTCCTGAGATTAGCGCGTTCAAGCAAACAAACTCTTCAGCTTTATACATACATACATACATAACTTCACGCCAAGTCCCTTGCGGGGTAGGCACGAACATATAGCATCTTTATATATTAGTATAAGATAAGTGTGCCAAATTTCATACTCCTCTGTCCGTGCGGTTTTCGTAAACAGTGGTACAAAGTTTTTTCTTCCCATTTATTTTGGATATGGTAACCTTAGGTACAAATATTAACAAGTCATACTGCTAGTAGAACATATAGCACAGTGTGTGAGCGGGACGGATGATGTGCGAGCGAGATAGAGCAACTATTAATATTTGAGCTCTCGCGCTGCGCTATTCAGTAGTTCGTTGTCTGCTATGATGACTAAACATATGCAGCTCCCATAGATAATTGGTTTATCAAAATTTGTTTTGTTACAGGAAAAAGTATAAGAAACCTGATCCATCGATGTACGTGAAGTGCGATGAGTGCGACAAGATGTGCGCAACTAAATATGTGTTGAAACGGCACAAACAGACTCACACGGGGGTGAAGCCATTCATGTGTACCGAGTGCGGAAAGACCTATTCCCACGCCTGCCACCTAAAGACACACATGTTGCAGCATCAAAGTAATTATAATTGAATTGTTAATAAGCTTTTTTAAATACAGCTTTTGAGTTCGTGGATATCATGCCGCAGAGTACTAGCCAAGACGAGTAAAACAAGACCAAACACGACAGTTCCATCTTGCTTAGTACAGGAGTTCCTATGGCCACCTTCCGACTCCATCATCAGATCAGCTCCATGGTACCATATTATTGCATTGACACGCGATATATGCGTGCAAAATTTCAGCTCAATCGGAAACCGGGAAGTTGGTCAAATTTAACTTGCAAGATTCCACCCAAACTTACTTAAACTTACTCATATCTGTTCATAAAATATTTATAACTGTTGATACCTTCGATCAACAATAGTAGATAAAGGGTTAGTTACTGGATAAAGGGACACGTACAAAATCAAAGCAAAAGCTGTCCCCGTGAATATACATTTACTACATACGGAGAAAAAAGTTTTAAAACAGTTTTAAGTTCAACCTAATTACAGCTAACGCACCTAGTAATAAAGTCACAAATCTCCAAAACATAATCGAATACTTACGATCATTCGTCACATAAAATGAGATGGAATAAATGTAAAATGTCGCTTGAAAATAAAAAGTCATCAGTACAAAAATATTTATTCTAAAATGATACTTAAATCATAAGCAATAAGGTTAAAAACATTTTGTTTACAATTTCGTGCTTATTGTATTGAACTAGATGTAGTTCTTGGTATTACATTTTAATGCTCCGAACACAGTAAGTATTGAAAGGCGTAGAGTTGCAGAATATATTTTTTGTTTTAAGTTTGTTTTATATGGTAGCAAATATTTTTGACCGATTCAGTAGTAGATACTATTTTACATTGCCCCTATTACAACAAATAGGTAATGTTTTTTTTCATCAGTCTCTTGTTAACCTTTGCAATGTTTGAATTTTTTTGTTTTATTGTCTATGACTTTGCGAGCAGTGAGTAACTGTTTATTCAGAAACCTCGTTCTGGGTGTTCCAAAAACTGATAATGATGCAACAGGAGAGGTCATAACAGAAATATGCTCTGCTTGGTGGTGTCATATCTAACAGAACATCAGAACTCGGTGATAGAGGCTGAAAAAATAATAATAATGTATGTCCTTAATTAATTATCTGCAATAGCGCGAATACGTTACTGAAATTAACTACAAATCTCAATTATCACTTATCGAAATTGTTAGAGTATAAGAAATATTAAGTCCATTTTTTTGCTGAAATAATTTTGAAAAGACTTTAATAATAGATTTACATGAATTCCAATAACACGATGATTTATCGTGTCACAAATACATTTAAGCACAAAATAAAAACAGATAAAAAATTACAATTTGATGAATGTACCTGTAATTTAGGAACTGCTGTTTTAACCAATTGACGTCGGTTACTATTTCCGGATATATCCGATTTATCAAAGTGATCCGAACATATGATCGAATTCTTAGCTGGCTTATAAAATTCATCTCTTCTTTCTCTGGCGACAATCGAGATCCATTCTGCACACGTAAATGGATTGCTAAGAAAGCTAAAATAAAAAAAGGTAAGCTAAGTATCTAATGAGAGTCCAACAAACAGACACAAAAGCAGCATTAACCAATTTAAACCAACCAATTTTGAAGTTCTGCTAACAAATTTTTAAAAATTATTACAACACAAATCTACTCCATGCATTCACTGTTCTGTTAAACAAAAGTTTGTCCATATGTTGGCGAGCCTTGGCCAAACATTTGTAGCTGTGGTTTAAAATCGGTAATTTTATTCAAAATTTAATATTATTTATTAGTTTAAAGCTTAAAATATAACTTATACTTCATGTACTTACCGAAAGTAAGATACTACGGCCGTTAATTTGCTTTTTCGGGCATTATTTTTGCAACTTTTGAATACTCACTGCGCCATTGTGAGACGTGTTTACATTGGCTGTGTTTCAAGTAAACTAAACAAAATAACAGCTCACATTTCAAGTGAGCTCTTATTTAACGAGACGTTTTTTTTTGCACCGACCGGGTATCTAGTACTATTGTTGATCGAAGGTTGATACCATGCACCCCACGCTCTTTTTACAATCAAATCATTTTTTCTTACACTATTTTTAATTCAAATATATTAAAATTTATTTTCTATTTTTTAGTCGGGTTTTCTATAAAAGCGTATTTTTTTTAAACTATAATTTTTATTTTACTTATTTTTAATTTAATTTTACCTAGACATAAATTTTTAAAAGTGTCCTCTCAGTCAGGTTGCCTGGAAGAGATCGCTTTAAGCCAGTGATTTTCAATCTTTGGGTTGCGATCCCTAGGGGGGGTCGCAGAACCTTGCTCGGGGGGTCGCCGGTAAAAGGGAAAAAGCTATTTAAATTTCTACCTCATACATAAAACGAGGTACTTTTTAAGCTCAGCAGCTTTATAATATGAGTAACAAAATAGAGAAAAAACATAAACCGTAGTCTTTAAAAAAATTACTAACTTTCGTCTGTCTATGACCTAAGGGGATCGCCAAAATTTTTCAACCTCTAAAGTGGGTCGCGTATTCAAAAAGATTGAAAAGCACTGCTATAAGCGATAAGGCCGCCTCTTCTTTTTTCGTTAAATTTTTGTAATTATTTATTCTGTAATTTTGGTGATAAAGTGTTTTCTATTCTATTCTATAAGTACGGAAATATTTTTGTCAACAGATATCAAACAGTTCCACTGCACAGAGTGCCCCGCTGCTTTCGTGAGGAAGACCCACTTGGTGAGGCACATAAGAATTCATACTGGCGACAAGCCCTACAGCTGCGAGATGTGCCCGAAGAGCTTCACGCAGAAGGGCAACTTGCAGATGCACATCAAGACCCATATTGGTGACAAGAGGCACGTTTGCGAAGTCTGCGAGAAGAGATTTATAACGAAGAGTAAACTTACCTTGCATATGAAGAAGCATGACAAAGATAAGAAGAATAGAAGGAAAGATGAAGAAGTTCATTTCATTGGTAATAGTATCGATGTTATTTGAAGTAATAAGTGTTTCGGATATTTCATGATTTAAATATTAATGTGTAAATATTTTACGGTTCTATTCTGCCACTCACACTTATAGCCATTGGCCGTTTATACCGCGTACACGTTGATCCAACGAATAGCTGTACTTGTTCATTTCTGTCTTTCAATTTTAACCCTCAAACTGGCACCAAAAATATTTTTTCCAAAACCTCGCATCAAAATTGCCGCGCCAAAACGAAATGAATTATATAATTTCTTTTTGGCGCGGTTTAACGTTTGCGTTTTATATGTTTCGGTTACTTTGATTTTTATGCAACCGTTTGTTTGTTTATTTTTTATTAAACATGTCATAAGTGAGCAAGCTATAGAATTAACTCCTGCGGTTTTCCAAGAGCGCTACAATGTGGCTCTTCAAAAACGGGGTAAACAGATATCTGAAGTTTTAATGGAGTAAGCAACACATGACTCCCTTAGTGTTATAGATGTCCATGGGCGGCGGTAACCACTTGCCATCAAGTGGACGAATTCGTCAGTTTGCCCATAAATATTTAAAAAAGACGCTGCCGAATGTCTGTTGAACTTTTGTTGGTTCAATGTGTACACGGCATGACATGGTAATTTGTCAAAGGATTCGATGAATAGAGTTGGCTCTTTCGCTCAGAGTCGTATCTTTCATTAGCTCACTAAAGAACTACAGATACTGAATAGAGTAAAATGGAAATGTGTCACGCCTGTCTAGCGAAACTTGCGTAGCTGGCCTTCGCCTTTCAACTTTTTATATGAATTGCAAAATGTTAGCTAATTCCAAATATTTGTAGATTCGTATATGTTAATGTCGATTTTGACAATTAAATAACTACAAGTGTTTGTATAATGATCGTGGAAGATCCACTTCTGTACCTCTGACAATGTCCTGGCAAAAATTTGAAGTTAATTTATTAAGTGGTTATGGTATGAAAGTGTAACAGCCAAATTCACAATTTCATTTAATAATATTGAGTTTCATAATATTGCCTTGAATCTGAGAGGCCTTGCCTGGCCGCAGGACATTGTATTCTTTCTCCGTTCCTGTGCCGATAAAAATGTTGGTAACAATTAGTGATGAGTAGTACACATGTAAGGTAGTACATTTTTCCTTAACAAAATAGATTTTTACTGATACGGCTCAAAATTTAAATTTGTACTACTTCAAAAATTTTGTTCCACTACTACTTACGCCTCAAATGTAACAGGGAGGACGGAACAAGGACAACAGTACAATAACGCCTCTACGGATATTCACGTGACAAAAAGTGATAACATGACATATACGACTGTTAGTAAAATGAGGTGACCGAGGCCGATCACATTCGATTCTTAACAAACAGTCCCGAATTAGAAGTTTAGTACGGGACAAATGAGGGAATGCCGCTCACCGGCCTCAACGCTTCAAATATACTACCGCAGTACAAACCATGCAAATCTCCTCGCCTCATTTGAAATGGTACATTGTACTAGTACAAAATCTCATGTTACTCTTATAAATTCGATTTTAAAACCATGTCCTATCCAACTCTAGTAACAATAATGAACATTATTCATAATATTGTAACCAAAATCGTATGATCTAGCACGAGTTGTAATAAAACGTGCGGCCAGTGATGTCGCTTGGTCTGTGTGTTGCATGTCGCGTGACGGTCGGCCGCGGCTAAGGCCAATATGGCGGCGCCTATAGTTCGCAGCAACTGACCGTGTAGTAATGTGAAAAAAAGTTTCACTTTTACCGTGGTTTCATAAAACCACACAATCGGTTTTTTTAAAGTGAAACTTTTTTATTAGATCGTCTCAAACTTTTTGGCCTGTGTGTTGCATGTCGCGTGACGGTCGGCCGCGGCCAAGGCCAATATGGCGGCGCCTATAGTTCGCAGCAACTGACCGTGTAGTGTATAGACTAATACTCATTTGTGCCAGTGATCCACGCTATTTTGTTTTGTTAGTGTTTAATGTAAATGTTGTTATTTATTAAAGTGAAACTTTTATTTGCTTTTGGTAAACAACGACACAGCTAGTGAGTCCAAAAAACTGATCAACGAAGAAAAAGTAACGAATAGTGCAAAAATGAATGACGATGAATTAATTTTACGCCGTAAAAAACAGAACGCCGACAGAGCGCGTGCTTATAGAAAAAGGAAAAAACATCTTGGTGAGTAAACGTAGTTTTTATATCAAATTTATTACAATTATTAGAACTTTTTGCTGGTGCATGTTGTTGTTTATTTACTTATTTCAATTTTGAGTGCTTGAATTTATTCCCTGATTAAAAATATTAATTGAAAAGTATTGAAATCAAGCCGGTCCATGAAAACTGTATATCTGTATAGACATGAAAAAGAATTGAAATTATTGAAAAAAATAAAAAATTTCATTATTTTCAATACTTTTCAATGAGTATTTGTAATTGGGGTTATTTAATTTATTTCGTATGAATATTAAATTAAGTATTTTTTATTTATATTTTATATTCGATCCATTCAATATATTTAATTTCATCCAACAGATGCCATGCCCCGTACTAGTACAGTTCAAAGTGGAGAGTCTGAAAATATTGTTACAGCAAAACTTTTACATCAAAAGCAACTAAATACGGAACGATGCCGCAGATATCGTCAAAAATGCAAGAGGCTAAAATCGGGTGCCAATTTTAACCGAGGCACTAGTGAAAGCAATACAAGTACAAGTCGAGAATTAATTTGTAATCCAGAGGAATTTCAAAAGTCGGATCACCCTCAACAATTTTTCAGCCATGAATCTTCGCCGCAGGCTCCTGAGAATACAAGTGGCAATGCGAACACCACTACTCCTGCGGGTGTACGCTGTCGTCGGTATCGACGAAGACTCAACGAACGAAGTACTCACGCAGAAGAAAATCCTTCATCGATCTATACATTATATATGAGACATAACGGAGCTCATAATCTTTTCAAAAATTTATTTGAGGATAATCCGTTTGGTTTTGTGTGCACTGTTTGTGATAGATTATGGTTCAAAAATGATTTGAAATATCCACCTTTATCGTGCAGTGCAATCTTACAACAAATATGCCCAATTGTCTCGTTGCAAGACATTCTTGTGTGTACAACCTGTAAAACCTCGTTAACTGCTGGAAAAATACCAAATTTGGCTGTGTACAATGGATTTAAGTATCCGGCTAAGCCTAATCTCCCTGAATTAGATTTAGTGTCCGAGCGATTAATATCACCGAGATTACCCTTCATGCAAATTCGACGGCTAAGATACGTACAAGGGCAATATGGAATCGCTGGACAAGTAATCAATGTGCCCGTTGACGTTGATAACATGGTTCAAACTCTGCCTCGAAATATAGATGATGATTATTGTATAAATGTGCACATAAAAAAACGTTTAATGCACAAATCTAGTTATTTGCATAGATTGGTGAAAAAGGGGATTGTTAAAGACTGGCTCAGTTATCTTGTAGCTACTCCGCTTTATAAGCATTATGGCATTAAAATTAGTCGGAATTTCTTGGGAGAGTTAACCGATGAGAGTGAAAATCCAGTTGTTGCTTTAGAAGAAATCGCTGAACCAATTGAAATTGAAGATAGTCTAGTTGCTGAACAACATACTCTCTTATGGTCGGAGGATAAATATTTACAAATTGCACCGGGAAAGAACAAAATACCTATAAGCTTGCTGTTTGATTCTCATGTAGAAGAATTGTCTTTCCCAGCAATTTACTATGGGCAATTTCGGAAATTCAAAGATGGTGTTAATTGTAAAGCATACTCGGTTGCAACAAGCGAATTGCGGCGCTCTGATCGACGAGGAGTTACTCCTCGCCACTTGCTCTACTTAGCCATGAAGATTATGCGACTTCGAGTGAGTGAAAATATCAATATTGCTTTTAAACATATAGGACAAGGCATAAACATAACAAAAGACCAGATATTATCCTCTGAATATCTTAATGGCTGTATGGAATCAAATTTGGCTTTTCTTAAATCGATACCGAATTCAGTACAATATTGGCAAAGTCGAAAGAAAGACCTCTTTGCAATGATCCGGCAACTTGGTAAGCCAACAGTATTTTTGACGATGAGTGCCAATGAAATATCATGGAAATGGCTTTTGAAAACATTGCATAAATTGAAATATGGCACGGAGATAACTGATTTAGAAATTGATCAGCTGCATTATAAAGTCAAGGCAGAATTAATAAATGAAGATGCTGTGACATGCGCCATTTATTTCAATAAACTTGTCAATGTCATGATGAAAATTCTCCAACATAAAACCGTTAGCCCATTCGGTAAGCATTATGTTCAACATTATTTCAAGAGGATTGAATTTCAACACAGAGGAAGTCCTCGTGCTCATATTTTACTTTGGCTGAATGAGGCGCCTAAAGATTCGTTTGGAGCAGATATGAATTCTACTATTCAGCTTATTGATGATTTAATTTCAGTATCGAGCACAGAAGCGTCAGGAAATATTAATCTCGTCACACACCATCACACACACACATGTTATAAAAATAATCGGAATCAACGAAAATGCAGATTCAACGCCCCTTTCATGCCTAGTCGGTCAACGATACTACTCAAGCCTTTGGCTAAATCTACTGATGATGAAAGATACGCTTATGATGAGTATAAGAAAAGATATAAAACAATACACCAAAATCTCGAAAACAATAACTACTTTGATATTGATGATTTTTATAATAAAAATAACATTACATCAGATGAGGACTATCATAAAATTCTATCTGCTGGAATTTTAAGGCCAACGGTTTTCGTTAAACGGCACCCTAATGAAAAATGGCATAACTTCTTTAATCCATTTATATTTCACCATTTGCAGTCGAACATGGATATCCAATACATAACAGATGAGTATTCCTGTGCTGCATACGTTGTGGAGTATATAAACAAATCGAATCGAGGCACTAGTAATCTTCAGCGAGAACTATTGGATCTTTTGGAAGAAAATCCAAATTTAGATTTAGTTGAAATGACAAGACATATGAGTGTTAATATTTTAAATACAATAGAAATGTCCAGCCAAGAAGCAGCATGGTTTCTTCTTAGGGAACCAATGTCTAAATCAACGCTGAAGGTTGAATTCATACCTACGATGTGGCCTAAGGAACGTCATCGTATTCGAAAAACAGAGAAAGAATTAGAAAGGCTTTCTGATAACGATACCAATATTTGGAAAGAAAATTGTTTCGAAAAATACGAAAATCGACCTGCAGAATTAGAAGATATTTCGTTGATTCAGTTTGTTGCTTGGTATACAGTCAAATCTGGACAAAAACCGTCGGAACCTGAAATTACTGACGAAAATTCGAATTCAGAAGATGAAGTAAACATTGAAGAAGGGTTAGCACCAGAGAAAAACATTAATCAACAAAGTAGTAAAGTATATTACCGTCGGAAAACTCCAAGGATTGTACGCTATCGACATTACGATATGGCAAATCAAATGTTAGACTACAAACGTGAAATGGTTACTTTGTACATTCCATTTCGTAATGAAGAAAGGGACATTTTGGCTGAAATGCGATTCAATCACATTTATGAAGAAAACGAACAACTGATTTTAGCTCGTCGTGAAGAGTTTGAAGCTAATTTAGATATTGACAAAATTATTGAAGCATACAGAAAATTATGTCACCCTGATGAAAATGAGGGAGACCTAGAAATTTTGCCACTTATACAACATGATGCAAGTCCATTTATTGAATTTTACAACAATCCAGACTCAGGTACTGTTTTGATTTAGAATATAGTATTAATATGTAAAATACTAACATAATGATTTGAATTGAACATTATTCATAATATTGTAACCAAAATCGTATGATCTAGCACGAGTTTTAATAAAACGTGCGGCCAGTGATGTCGCTTGGTCTGTGTGTTGCATGTCGCGTGACGGTCGGCCGCGGCCAAGGCCAATATGGCGGCGCCTATAGTTCGCAGCTACCGACCGTGTAGTATTGTGAAAAAAAGTTTCACTTTTACCGTGGTTTCATAAACCCACACAATCGGTTTTTTTAAAGTGAAACTTTTATTAGATCGTCTCAAACTTTTTGGTCTGTGTGTTGCATGTCGCGTCACGGTCGGCCGCGGCCAAGGCCAATACCGTGGTTTCATAAAACCACATAATCGGTTTTTTTTGGGTTTAGTTTCAGTTCTAGTATAATTTATATTTAATTGAGAATATTGTTATAAATTAATTTATTGAATGACCGGAATATATAAATATGTAATTATATCTCCTCTCAGAGTGTCTTCTGAGCAAAAGCCTTCTCATGCTAGTTCTGGTTATCGAGGGCAGCACGCCGATAGCGACCACCATTTTAAAGCTTATTTCAAAGTAATAAAGAGGATTATGCAATGCAGATGTTTATTCAAAAACGTTTAAAAAAAATTGATTTTATGTTACGAAGTTAATGAAAATTGAACACAGTACCAGCAAAAAACACGTCATCTTAAACAGGTGATAAAAATGTCAACACCTATTTATATGTATATCTACCATGTTATCTATACAGATAAATAAAATTGAACTGTCTGTTTGTAATGTCAAAAAAAACGACTTCAAAAACGAAAAAACTAAAATGTATAAAATAACTTATTTCTAAAGCTATTATTATTAATATATATTATCTAAAACATCTTAAAGTCGGTGCTTAGTAATTTTCAAAATATAGTAATTTTTATGTTTTACTTTGCACCGACTTCAAGATGTTTTAGATAATATATATTATCTTTAGACATAAGTTATTTTATACATTTTAGTTTTTTAGTTTTTGAAGTCGGTTTTTTTAAACGAAGTTTTTAAGTTTTATTTGTTACTTTTTAGTGTCTAGCTATGTATGGGTGGACCTAAAAATGGTGCCGCGCTTCTTAAAAAATATAGGTCCCAAGAACCGGAAACAAAAAAAAAATGTTCGTAAAATGAAAACTACTGGGCCAAACTATGTCAAATTTTTAGGGGACCACATGGCAGCTATTCCGCGTCGAACAAAAAAAGAATCACGTAAATCGAATCATAAATCTCAGAGTAATCGGTGTACATATGGAACGGAGTGAAAATTATTTCCATGAAAAATGTTCATAAAATGAAAACTACTGGGCCAAACTATGTAAAATTTTTAGGGGACCAGTTGGAAGCTATTCCGCGACGAACAAAAAAAGAATCACGTAAATCGGATCATAAATCACGGAGTTATCGGCGAACATACATAAAAAAGCAACAAAAAAAAGATCCCGACGAATTGAGAACCTCCTCCTTTTTTCGAAGTCGGTTAAAAATAAAAATGAGAAAAAAAAACAGGGTGATAACTTGGATCAGGAGATTCCGAAAATTAAATTTTAGGTATGTCTGTCAGTCTGGATTTTGTTATTTTTTATTTATTAAGTAAGAACTCGTAGCCCAGGCTAACACGATTGCCCGGGTTCATATCACTGGCTCTATATAAACACAAAAAAAAACTAAATTACTTAATACAATCTAACACACATTTAGAACAAGATCTGTCGGGATATTCCGGCTAACCTCTGAAACGGCAGGACCGGTATTGTCGGGTCTTTCATCGGTAGATAGCCGATGTTATAAAGAGTTACTTAGGCAATCTTTTTTAGGGTTCAGTGAAAAAAAAATATCCACGCGCTGGAAGTCGCGGGAACAGCTAGTTATGCAATATATGATTTCCTTTGATTCATCATTGACATCTGCGCAAGCATTTCTCGACTTTATTTCCATAATGCTTAAGATATATTTGCAATGTGCATTTCGAACTAAAAGAGCCATTCAGCCTTCAAACTTTAAAGTGTTAAGTCTATTGTATCACTCATTTGCGTACAACCCTAGCTGTATATTGGCGGGTGAAAAGCTGTTTCAAATGACGTTTTATTAACTTTATAGGGGAGTGAATGTATATTATTGCGTTTAAAAAGTTTTTTTTAATATAAAAATGGTTGAAGCGTTATTTTATTACTAGTAACATATCGAGACTTTACCGCTATTTTAAGTGACATGTGGACCTTAGGATATTTTTGTTGCTAATGATATTTTTAAATAAGTTTTAGCAAGATTAGACCCTAATCAAGTCTTAAAATATAATAGTTTAAGATACCCCTTGGAACAAAAAAATATATAAGTCCAATTGACGCTTACGATAAATTGGCGGTGAAGGCTCGATATTGATAAGAGGTGTATAGCATAATTGCTTTTGTTAGAAATTTTTATTTTTTTAATCTGCGTACATCAACAATGTCACGGCGTACAAATTATTTTTAGGACGCGTTCCTTTAGGATCTCACAACGACCAAAATGCTGCGTCAGCTGTTCCACATGGCGACTACGGTCGTTATGGTCGTGGCGAAAACGTCACTAATGACGTCATCATATTCGATCACACAGCGCTCACAACGATGGGTCGTCAAGAGGTGGGTCGAAGTGGGCGTTGACCACAGAGCATTCATTCTCTCTATCGATTGACATTGAAAAAGGCGCGATTTTCAAATCAACCACTGACATTTGTGTGTTTCGTCGTTTATCAACGCTCCATAATCCGTTCCACTAGAGTTTATGATTGTAACGTTCGCAAGGAAGTGGAACGGAAAAAAATCGCGGTCGTTGTGAGTCTTGTGGAACGTAGCGTAAGATTAATTCGTGTTTTAACCTGTTCAGTTTGTTATCGTACTGGAAATTCCCTATAAAATCGCATTCATATTATTAGTTTCGAAGAATAAGTGACAAGTTTTTTTTTCTCTGGAGTAGTCATATACAGTTCTTGTCTGATCCACATGTATGATGTACATATAAATTAAATAATATTAATGAATTAAGGTTTTATTAAAAAAAATCATTCCAGGTTTAGATGTTTTATTTCTACTTCCCGGTCACACACACTGGTATGTATCCATTTTACGTGACCTATTAATTGTTTTTTAATTTTATGGCGCGAATTCTAGGTGAAGATTATTCTAAACTTGAGTTTTGATATACACTGACTAGATACACAAATCGTGTCTATGAGCCATAACTATACTATGGTAAATTTGTATATTATTCGCGTTTGTACAATGCATTTCAAAATGTAAAAAAATAATTATTTATTCCGAAAATGTCATTTTTAGAATTTTATCTGCCTGCCTCTTAGAGCATCACGTGAAATCTGGTAAACTGATTTAAATGAAACGCGACATAGAGCTAGCTCGCTAGCTCACGGGGCGTAACTTGGGATACTTTTTATCCCGATAAATGACGTGTGTTTTCACGAGATATATAATTATAATAGCGAAATAGATGTCTCATCGTTTTTAAATATAAGTAAATTAATGGCCTTCATAAATATTGAAAAATTATTGATATTTGCTGAAAACCACACAATATATCGATCATATTTTTGACGAAGTTTCAGAGTGGAGGTTTATTAAATATTTTTAAAGAATTATCGTTTTTTATTGAAAATTTTCAATATGTCGTTCATAACAATGAACTATATTTCTGTCCAAAGTCCAAAATTATCATCCATTAAATCAACAGTCTTCGACGAAATAGGAAAATATCGATACTTCCCGAAAAACATAAATATATTGTTATTAATTACGAACCATATTCTATCTATATATCTATAGCTTAAAATTATCATTAATTAAATCAATAGCTTTCACAGATATTGAAAAATATTGATATTTCCGAAAAAATGCGCATCATTCGTAATTATGAACGATATCTTGCTATTCCTGTAAAAAAATCAAAATGTTCATAACATGTCTTTCATAAATTATTCTTTATTGAAATCATTCATGAAACTTCGTTCTTTATCAGAGATTATCGTTCATAAGCACGATATACTGTTCATAAATATCGATATAACGTTCATAAATATCAATATATCGGTTGCATCCCTAAGAAGTTATAACTTGAGTTTTCTGGCTTAAAAGCCTAGTTGTCGAGCCATAAATATATTTAATTAAAAATAACTTCAGTTTTTTATACTAGTCATGGGAAATATCACTCACCAAGAAGAAAAGAGTGATATATATCTTTTTGATACAAAGATATATATCACTCTTTTATATCTTTAACTCTTTATCTTTACAGTGAATAGTGTCAGTGTCAATTGCAGACAAGATGAGTTATTATCTGTGAGTGATGTGAGCAGAGCCGACACGCGTACCTGTGACAACGCAAAATATCTGACATTTAAATAACATACACGCCATTTAGATGGCTTTTGACTTTTAGTAAATATTACAAAATTACACCATAAAACTATAGTGTTACGATTTATTTTGGCCTGCTATTATATTCGGTTTCCTCGTTCACTCACTACGCATGCGCAGTGCGCGGGCTAATCATTCTTTCTCATCGCGTGGAACAGGAATGAACGAAAGAGTTAAAGATATAAAGACACATTTTGAACGCAAGTGATATACAGATCTAATCACTCTTCGCGTCGGATATATATCTTTTGAGTTAATCACTCAGGAGTTACACACCTCTATTTTATACCATATTCGTGAATGTTAATTTTAATTGAAATATTTATTTGCAATAGTAATCTAAAACATTATTCCACATCTTTCAAACTTCAGTTTTGTTTAACATTCAGCATATAAATTAGAAGAATTGCAAGAGTCTGAAGAGCGCAAAAATTTTTGCACCACTACTTCAAAGCTATTGTTGCAATAGCTATGGATTGGTGAATACCTAAAACTTCACGATTTCCGGGTAAGACGCTAATGCACTACATATTAATGTATTTCATGTGAATACACTCAGCTTACAGCGAAATATGAATTCGCATTTCCTGCGGCGAAGTGGCCTGTCGCAAGAGGCGACAAAACAACCCACAGCCAGGTGGTAGGGTATTTGCCCAAGTGGATGGCGACTACCCCTGGTCTAGAGCATACTGCCATAACGACATTGTGTTGTGTTCCGGCATTAGTGGCCAGGTTACCATCTCGGCTGCGACTTAACAATCCGGTACACAAATTTTAAGTAGTGGGTGGGCGTAGTGGGTAGGGGGGAGGTATACTTACCCCCACTACAACCCCTAAGGTCCGGAGGTTTTAATTTTTTTTAATTTTTAAACTTAACCTCACTTATTTTTGTTGTAAAATTGTGTCACTTTTGATAATAACAAAGTGTGATTTGAGTTTCTGAATGTACTCACGAATTGTTTATGAATGTACTCACGAATTACATATAACCACTAGAACTTTTTGTAAAATTAAAACTGTTTTTAATGTAGAAATGATACGTCGGCCGCTGTGCCGCGCCAGCGACATGCTAGGACCGAGCGGACCGACCTGTAACCATTTACTATTTATTTTATACACACAAACAGTACGAAGCTTTGTCTCATATGAAACATTTGTTTTATTTATCAATTTACTACGATTAGCACTTTGCTTTTTAATATCACAATAAATCAATATATTAATTACATAAATTTTTAAGTACATTGCAGAACATTTTTTCTTTAATTTTGGTTAAATATAAATAAATGGGATTACTTGAAAAATTGTCTTTATTGGTCGCCATTTTGAATGGTTACTCTTGTGGTATATGTGAATGTGCTCTATTGTGTTTTTCTTCACTTTTATCCAATTAAACTGGCTTTTAGTTCTTTTTATGTTGGTTACTGGCTTTTTTTTGGAGTTTGAAAAGATTTTTCAACTTTGGACTTATGATAGAAGTGCAATATTAGCGAAATAATAAGTGAGGTTATGTTTATTAAAAATAAAAATAAAACAAGGTCTCCGGACCTCGGGGGTTATAGTAAAGGTAAGTATGCCTCTCCCCCTCCCCATTTCACCTCCCCGCTACTTAAAATTCGTGTACCGGAAAGCTATATACATTTACCACAATCTCCCTCAAGAGAGCAGCAGCGCATTTATAGCACCTTTGATTTTACAAATGTCCAAAGGTTATGGTAACCGCTTTCCATCAAGTGGGCCATCTGCCTGTCTGTTGAACTCCTGCAATAAAAAAAAAATTGTCCTATGACTATACCCCACACCAAGAAATTAAAAAAAAATTGCATTGTGTTCTCTATAGTTTATATAGTTGCTTTTTTTTAAATATCTCTGATGCACAGATACGGTATGTTTAGAAGTTTATAATATTATAGATAGTGTTGTTTCTTTGTTACAGGACCCAATTACGATGATCTTATTATACTGCCAGCTAAATGAAACAATAGAAATTCACCGTATTATATAGAATGTGAGGGAGGAACACAAGATATATTTTTAAAATCATAAAACGGAACCTCATTTTACATTCACGTTCAAGTCACAACCAATTTGATTTTTTTTTAATGTGGCTATATGTTCAGTTAATGGTCACTAGCTTCTCAATGGAAGCAAACCCCTACTCCATAATTGAATGTGATACTGTCTCTGTGGTGGACATTTGTATTAGAACAATGGGTGGCCTTATTGCTTATAGCGATCTCTTCCAGGCAACCCAGTGTCTAAAGAGATTTTAAACAAAATTTAAATAAAAATTGAATTTAATGTATAACTTCTATATTATATACATGTCTCTCAGAAATTATGTCTAATTAAAACGATGGAGCACAAATCACAAAATTACAATTTCATTGCCTAAAAAATGAAATTAATATGATTGCGAGATAGGGTATCGATTTGTTGAGATTGGTGGGGGCAGCAAACTTTGAATAACCTACAAGTGATATATGTCAAAATCCGCCCCTATACTGCTTCCTAAATCCCAGTAAAAAGCAAGTAATGCATTGGCAACTTACTGCCCAGGTTTTCAGTCAGAGAAAGCTATAAGATTTTCTGTTAGATTTGTGAATACAGCACATTTGATTGAGACACAATAGGTTGTTTAAGTATAGAGTAACGGTATAAAGGACTACATTTAATTAAAAGTAATATAATCGTATTAGCAAAAATATATTGTAGAAAAAAGAAGTAAAAATTTTTTTTATACACTGCAAGGAATTTTGAACAAGCACATTTTTGTCAAATCATTTGTGTTGTGTAGATAGTTGTTCTTATGATGGCTTAGTTGATTGTCTGGTCTTATTTTGGAACTTCTATCAAGTGGTGGTCTTTAAAAAAATAAAATAAAGTGTGGACTACATTTTATTAAAAGTAATATAGTTGTATTAGCAAAAATATATTGTAGAAAAAAAGAAGTAAAAAATGGTTGTATGATCTGCAAGGAATTTTGAATAAGTGCATACTTTGGCAAATCATTCGTGTTGTGTAGATAGTTGTTCTTATGGTGGCTTAGTTGATTCTCTGGTCTTATTTTGGAACTACTATCAAGTGGTGGTCTTTAAATATATAAAGTGTGGACTACATTTTATTAAAAGTAATATAGTTGTATTAGCAAAAAATATATTATAGAAAAAAGAAGTAAAAAATGGTTGTATATTCTGCAAGGAATTTTGAACAAGCACATATTTTGTCAAATCGTTTGTGTTGGTAGATAGTTGTTCTTATGCTGGCTTAGTTGATTGTCTGGTCTTGTTTTGGAACTACTATTAAGTGGTGGTTTAAAAAAAAAAGTTTAGTGTGGACTACATTTTATTAAAAGTAATATAGTTATATTAGCAAAAATATATTGTAGAAAAAAGAAGTAAAAAATGGTTGTATGATCTGTAAGGAGTTTTGAATAAGTGCATATTTTGGCAAATCATTCGTGTTGGGTAGATAGTTGTTCTCATTCAATTCAATTCAATTTATTTAATGCGAAAATGGGTATACAAAAGGTGTTAAATTTAACATAGTAAAGCTCTCCAAATTCCGCCTTTTGGCATGCATATATATAATATATTATGATGGCTTAGTTTTCTGGTCTTATGTTGGAACTGCTATAAAGTGGTGATCTTTACAAAAAAAATAAGGTGTAGGCTGCAATTTATTAAAAGTAATATAGTTATATTAGCAAAAATATATTGTAGAAAAAAGAAGTAAAAAATGGTTGTATGATCTGCAAGGAATTTCGAACAAGCACATATTTTGTCAAATAATTCGTGTTGTGTAGATAGTTGTTCTTATGATGGCTTAGTTGATTGTCTGGTCTTATTTTGGAACTGCTATCAAGTGGTGGTCTATAAAAAAATAAAATAAAGTGTGGACTACATTTTATTAAAAGTAATATAGTTGTATTAGTAAAAATACTTTGTAGAAAAAGAATTAAATAAAGGTGTAATGGTCTGCAAGGAATTTTGAACAAGCACATATTTGGACAAATCATTCATGTTGTGTAGATAGTTGTTCTTATGATGGCTTAGTTGATTGTCTGGTCTTATTTTGGAACTGCTATCAAGGGTCTATAAAAAAATAAAATAAAGTGTGGACTACATTTTATTAAAAGTAATATAGTTGTATTAGTAAAAATACTTTGTAGAAAAAGAATTAAATAAAGGTGTAATGGTCTGCAAGGAATTTTGAACAAGCACATATTTGGACAAATCATTCATGTTGTGTAGATAGTTGTTCTTATGATGGCTTAGTTGATTGTCTGGTCTTATTTTGGAACTGCTATCAAGGGTCTATAAAAAAATAAAATAAAGTGTGGACTACATTTTATTAAAAGTAATATAGTTGTATTAGTAAAAATACTTTGTAGAAAAAGAATTAAATAAAGGTGTAATGGTCTGCAAGGAATTTTGAACAAGCACATATTTGGACAAATCATTCATGTTGTGTAGATAGTTGTTCTTATGATGGCTTAGTTGATTGTCTGGTCTTATTTTGGAACTGCTATCAAGGGTCTATAAAAAAATAAAATAAAGTGTGGACTACATTTTATTAAAAGTAATATAGTTGTATTAGTAAAAATACTTTGTAGAAAAAGAATTAAATAAAGGTGTAATGGTCTGCAAGGAATTTTGAACAAGCACATATTTGGACAAATCATTCATGTTGTGTAGATAGTTGTTCTTATGATGGCTTAGTTGATTGTCTGGTCTTATTTTGGAACTGCTATCAAGGGTCTATAAAAAAATAAAATAAAGTGTGGACTACATTTTATTAAAAGTAATATAGTTGTATTAGTAAAAATACTTTGTAGAAAAAGAATTAAATATAGGTGTAATGGTCTGCAAGGAATTTTGAACAAGCACATATTTGGACAAATCATTCATGTTGTGTAGATAGTTGTTCTTATGATGGCTTAGTTGATTGTCTGGTCTTATTTTGGAACTGCTATCAAGGGTCTATAAAAAAATAAAATAAAGTGTGGACTACATTTTATTAAAAGTAATATAGTTGTATTAGTAAAAATACTTTGTAGAAAAAGAATTAAATAAAGGTGTAATGGTCTGCAAGGAATTTTGAACAAGCACATATTTGGACAAATCATTCATGTTGTGTAGATAGTTGTTCTTATGATGGCTTAGTTGATTGTCTGGTCTTATTTTGGAACTGCTATCAAGGGTCTATAAAAAAATAAAATAAAGTGTGGACTACATTTTATTAAAAGTAATATAGTTGTATTAGTAAAAATACTTTGTAGAAAAAGAATTAAATAAAGGTGTAATGGTCTGCAAGGAATTTTGAACAAGCACATATTTGGACAAATCATTCATGTTGTGTAGATAGTTGTTCTTATGATGGCTTAGTTGATTGTCTGGTCTTATTTTGGAACTGCTATCAAGGGTCTATAAAAAAATAAAATAAAGTGTGGACTACATTTTATTAAAAGTAATATAGTTGTATTAGTAAAAATACTTTGTAGAAAAAGAATTAAATAAAGGTGTAATGGTCTGCAAGGAATTTTGAACAAGCACATATTTGGACAAATCATTCATGTTGTGTAGATAGTTGTTCCTATGATGGCTTAGTTGATTGTCTGGTCTTATTTTGGAACTGCTATCAAGGGTCTATAAAAAAATAAAATAAAGTGTGGACTACATTTTATTAAAAGTAATATAGTTGTATTAGTAAAAATACTTTGTAGAAAAAGAATTAAATAAAGGTGTAATGGTCTGCAAGGAATTTTGAACAAGCACATATTTGGACAAATCATTCATGTTGTGTAGATAGTTGTTCTTATGATGGCTTAGTTGATTGTCTGGTCTTATTTTGGAACTGCTATCAAGGGTCTATAAAAAAATAAAATAAAGTGTGGACTACATTTTATTAAAAGTAATATAGTTGTATTAGTAAAAATACTTTGTAGAAAAAGAATTAAATAAAGGTGTAATGGTCTGCAAGGAATTTTGAACAAGCACATATTTGGACAAATCATTCATGTTGTGTAGATAGTTGTTCTTATGATGGCTTAGTTGATTGTCTGGTCTTATTTTGGAACTGCTATCAAGGGTCTATAAAAAAATAAAATAAAGTGTGGACTACATTTTATTAAAAGTAATATAGTTGTATTAGTAAAAATACTTTGTAGAAAAAGAATTAAATAAAGGTGTAATGGTCTGCAAGGAATTTTGAACAAGCACATATTTGGACAAATCATTCATGTTGTGTAGATAGTTGTTCTTATGATGGCTTAGTTGATTGTCTGGTCTTATTTTGGAACTGCTATCAAGGGTCTATAAAAAAATAAAATAAAGTGTGGACTACATTTTATTAAAAGTAATATAGTTGTATTAGTAAAAATACTTTGTAGAAAAAGAATTAAATAAAGGTGTAATGGTCTGCAAGGAATTTTGAACAAGCACATATTTGGACAAATCATTCATGTTGTGTAGATAGTTGTTCTTATGATGGCTTAGTTGATTGTCTGGTCTTATTTTGGAACTGCTATCAAGGGTCTATAAAAAAATAAAATAAAGTGTGGACTACATTTTATTAAAAGTAATATAGTTGTATTAGTAAAAATACTTTGTAGAAAAAGAATTAAATAAAGGTGTAATGGTCTGCAAGGAATTTTGAACAAGCACATATTTGGACAAATCATTCATGTTGTGTAGATAGTTGTTCTTATGATGGCTTAGTTGATTGTCTGGTCTTATTTTGGAACTGCTATCAAGGGTCTATAAAAAAATAAAATAAAGTGTGGACTACATTTTATTAAAAGTAATATAGTTGTATTAGTAAAAATACTTTGTAGAAAAAGAATTAAATAAAGGTGTAATGGTCTGCAAGGAATTTTGAACAAGCACATATTTGGACAAATCATTCATGTTGTGTAGATAGTTGTTCTTATGATGGCTTAGTTGATTGTCTGGTCTTATTTTGGAACTGCTATCAAGGGTCTATAAAAAAATAAAATAAAGTGTGGACTACATTTTATTAAAAGTAATATAGTTGTATTAGTAAAAATACTTTGTAGAAAAAGAATTAAATAAAGGTGTAATGGTCTGCAAGGAATTTTGAACAAGCACATATTTGGACAAATCATTCATGTTGTGTAGATAGTTGTTCTTATGATGGCTTAGTTGATTGTCTGGTCTTATTTTGGAACTGCTATCAAGGGTCTATAAAAAAATAAAATAAAGTGTGGACTACATTTTATTAAAAGTAATATAGTTGTATTAGTAAAAATACTTTGTAGAAAAAGAATTAAATAAAGGTGTAATGGTCTGCAAGGAATTTTGAACAAGCACATATTTGGACAAATCATTCATGTTGTGTAGATAGTTGTTCTTATGATGGTTTAGTTAATTGTCTGGTCTTATTTTGGAAATGATATGAAGTGGTGGTCTTAAAAAAATAAAAATAAAGTGTATACTACATTTTATTAAAAGTAATATAGTTGTATTAGAAAAAATATATTGTAGAAAAAAGAAGTAAAAAATGGTTGTATGATCTCCTAGGAATTTGGATCAAGCACATATTTTGTCAAATCATTCGTGTTGTGTAGATAGTTGTTCTTATGGTGGCTTAGTTGATTCTCTGGTCTTATTTTGGAACTGCTATCAAAGTGGTGGTCTTAAAAAAATGTAAAGTGTTTATTAAAAGTAATATAGTTATATTAGCAAAAATATGTTGTAGAAAAAAGAAGTAAAAAATGGTTGTATGATCTGCAAGGAATTTCTAACAAGCACATATTTGAAAAAATCATTTGTGTTGTGTAGATAGTTGTTCTTATGATGGCTTAGTTTATGTTTGTTATGTGTGATCTTGTTTTGGAACTGATATCAAGTGGTGGTCTTTAAATAAAAAAAATAAAGTGTGGACTCCATTTTATTAAAAGTTATATAGTTGTATTAGCAAAAATATATTGTAGAAAAAAATAAGTAAAAAATGGTTATATGATCTGCAAGGAATTTTGAATAAGTGCATACTTTGGCAAATCATTTGTGTTGTGTAGATAGTTGTTTTTATGATGGCTTAGTTGTCTGGTGTTATGTTGGAGCTGCTATTAAGTGGTGATATTTTAAAAGAAATGGTAAAGTGTGGACTACATTTTATTAAAAGTAATATAGTTATATTAGCAAAAATATATTATAGAAAAAAGAAGTAATAAATGGTTGTATGATCTGCTAGGAATTTGGATCAAGCACATATTTTGTCAAATCATTCGTGTTGTGTAGATAGTTGTTTATGATGGCTTACTTGATTGTCTGGTCTTATTTTGGAACTGCTATTAAGTGGTGATATTTTAAAAGAAATGGTAAAGTGTGGACTACATTTTATTAAAAGTAATATAGTTATATTAGCAAAAATATATTATAGAAAAAAGAAGTAATAAATGGTTGTATGATCTGCTAGGAATTTGGATCAAGCACATATTTTGTCAAATCATTCGTGTTGTGTAGATAGTTGTTTATGATGGCTTACTTGATTGTCTGGTCTTATTTTGGAACTGCTATTAAGTGGTGATATTTTAAAAGAAATGGTAAAATGTGGGCTACATTTTATTAAAAGTAATATAGTTATATTAGCAAAAATATATTATAGAAAAAAGAAGTAATAAATGGTTGTATGATCTGCTAGGAATTTGGATCAAGCACATATTTTGTCAAATCATTCGTGTTGTGTAGATAGTTGTTCTTATGGTGGCTTAGTTGATTCTCTGGTCTTATTTTGGAACTGCTATCAAGTGGTGGTCTTTAAATATATGAAGTGTGGACTACATTTTATTAAAAGTAATATAGTTATATTAGCAAAAATATATTGTAGAAAAAAGAAGTAAAAAATGGTTGTATGATCTGCAAGCAATTTCGAACAAGCACATATTTGAAAAAATTATTTGTGTTGTGTAGATAGTTGTTCTTATGGTGGCTTAGTTGATTCTCTGGTCTTATTTTGGAACTGCTATCAAAGTGGTGGTCTTAAAAAAATGTAAAGTGTTTATTAAAAGTAATATAGTTATATTAGCAAAAATATGTTGTAGAAAAAAGAAGTAAAAAATGGTTGTATGATCTGCAAGGAATTTCTAACAAGCACATATTTGAAAAAATCATTTGTGTTGTGTAGATAGTTGTTCTTATGATGGCTTAGTTTATGTTTGTTATGTGTGATCTTGTTTTGGAACTGATATCAAGTGGTGGTCTTTAAATAAAAAAAATAAAGTGTGGACTCCATTTTATTAAAAGTTATATAGTTGTATTAGCAAAAATATATTGTAGAAAAAAATAAGTAAAAAATGGTTATATGATCTGCAAGGAATTTTGAATAAGTGCATACTTTGGCAAATCATTTGTGTTGTGTAGATAGTGGTTTTTATGATGGCTTAGTTGTCTGGTGTTATGTTGGAGCTGCTATTAAGTGGTGATATTTTAAAAGAAATGGTAAAGTGTGGACTACATTTTATTAAAAGTAATATAGTTATATTAGCAAAAATATATTATAGAAAAAAGAAGTAATAAATGGTTGTATGATCTGCTAGGAATTTGGATCAAGCACATATTTTGTCAAATCATTCGTGTTGTGTAGATAGTTGTTCTTATGGTGGCTTAGTTGATTCTCTGGTCTTATTTTGGAACTGCTATCAAGTGGTGGTCTTTAAATATATGAAGTGTGGACTACATTTTATTAAAAGTAATATAGTTATATTAGCAAAAATATATTGTAGAAAAAAGAAGTAAAAAATGGTTGTATGATCTGCAAGCAATTTCGAACAAGCACATATTTGAAAAAATCATTTGTGTTGTGTAGATAGTTGTTCTTATGGTGGCTTAGTTGATTGTCTGGTCTTATTTTGGAACTGCTACAAAGTGCTGGACTTTTTAAAAATAATAAACATATAAAGTGTGGACTACATTTAATTAAAAGTGATATAGTCATATTTGCAAAATTACCACCACATGCCTGTCTGTCATATTACTTACATCCAGAAGAGAAACAATTACTTTTAGTTTGACTTCTGTTAGATAATTAGGTAAGGTCGATGAATCTCGTTTAAGAAACTTCTTATCCCTTTACACCCGATGATATTTTTTTGCGATTTTCTCCATGAAGTGTTTTTGTTACCTTTCTACATAGTCGAAGAGTTTAAAAAAAATGCGGAAAAAAATCTCAAGTTTATACTTAACCCAAGAGTTAACCCTCACGATCGTGAGCTTCAGGTACAATTTGACTACTCACGATCGTGAGGGTAATATGAACAGGATCTTTGAAAGGTAGTATGATGGGAAATGAAACAAATTTTTACTTGCTTAGGCACTTTTATCATTTTATAATCTGATTTGAATTTGATTGCAGCACGGTCAGGGATTCTATTTAACATTATTGTTCAAGTACTGTGAAACTTTCTCTTGTGCATTTCTTCGATCAACGGAACTGTTGTAAAATATCTATCACGATAAATACAGCTCCCAGGTGGGACACTCTTGATCAAATGGAGAATTATAGAAGGGCCTAGTCCAAGTGCTGTATCACCAACATGGTTTTGGCCCCCTGATAGAGATGTCAAAGTCGAGCATCAGTCCTTCGCTTGTAGTCAGTACAATTTTTTTTAGTCCAACTGGGCGTGGTTTGTTTCTGACTACTTGACGAAGAATGCACCTGCCACTAAATGGGATCATTTGTTCATCAACTGAGTAAAACGCGGCGACCCTTTCCAGTTTATTGCAAGCAATTTTAACCTTTTGGATCATCGGCTGTACCTTTCACCTAATGAAAGGACCAACCCATTGTTGGTCCTTTCATTAGGTGGAGCTTCATCTGTATCTACGACGTGTAATGCATTTCGGATAGTTAATAATAAACATAAAAATTGATCACGAGCCATTTGCTAGCTAATAATCTCCAGCTTTAAACCTGCTCTCCAGTGGATTGGAACTCTCGGGTAGTGTATAGATCCAATGATGATGTGAATAGAAAAAACTTTGGCTATATCAATTGCTGTAGTTTTCAGTTCACGCCTCGTTTTTCTGAGATAATATAGGTTTGTGCATCTGGATACTTCTTCAAAAAACTCTTTGTCGAAGTAGTCGGCAAAATATTCTATTGGAGTCCACACGCTGGATACTGGCAGCGACGGATATTCATGAGTACAATCTTGAAATGGTACATGTTTCCAGACCCGTTTGCGAGAAGTTGGATGAGACGGTCTTTGACGATCAGCTGCCGATGCTGCAGGAGTAGTTGACTGAACCTCCGGCTCAAATTCTAACTCAGTTTGTGCTTCAGTTTCTATTCCTGAGTATATTTATTGGAAATTGAATCCGTCAGCAATATTTGGTTGAAATTCGTCATCTTCATCGAAATCTTCAATATACGATATGTTTCCGTCACCCAAGATAGCCAAAACTTGTTCGTCATTTAAGTTGCTTCCTAAAATTAGAAGAAAACTGACAATAAATAATTAAATATAGACTAGAAATAATAATCAACCGCTAACCTATTTCAAACAACTTTTCGAGCGTAAGATCGAAGCCACACGTTCGTAGCAGTCGAAATTTACATCAAAATTGCACCTAAACTACAAAGAAATTCGGCAAACTAAAATAACCTTCGTATTCAGCATACTTTTAACTTGTAATATGTAAAAAACCATAATACGTATTAAAGAAATAATATGTACAATAAGTACTTATCTGCGGCGATGCGTAGGTCAAAAAAGGCTGCCATATCTCATCGAGGCCCAGAGGCAACTGACCGCCCGCATCTCCGACAGTGAGTAGCGCACGCGAAATGTCCCTCACGGCCGATCGGCGCCGGTTGCGTCCTCAAAAAGTAAATAGTTTGGCGCAGGGATTTTTTGAAAGTGTAACTCACGCTCGATACGAGCGCGGGTGTAAAGGGTTATAAAAGAATTCGTTTTTACAACATGCCAGATGTGAGGTGTTTGTCGGTATGTAACAATAATAATTAAGCCGTTCTAAAGCCAAATTAATTTAAATTTGAGCAACTTGATCATTAGCGTCTTTACAGAATATTAATCTCAACAGCAAATTGTAATATATTAACATTTCCAGTAACATATTTGTGAAGTATAAACAGCGCCATTGCGTGGCTGCACCAGTGATCTCGAACTTCATAGAGTGAGATCGGTAGTTGCCAGCTAAAATCGGTGTATTGGTACCCAAAATCGGTATTTGACAAAAAAATACAATTTATAACAATCATACTTAAGTGTAATAATTATTTTTTATATCAATATTCTCTTTGGTCATCTTCGAATTAATTTAAAAATCATAACAATTAGCTGTATTAATGAGTCGTTTTGCATATAATGGATCAGTGATTGATTCAGTAGACAGCCTGTTTCGCTGTTTTGTTTTCAAAAGATTAATATGTGAAAATATGCGTTTAACGTTAGCGGATGAATGGGGTAGTGATAAAATATTAATGATGAAATTAGACAACAAAAGAAACATTTGAGTTTCATCGCCACGCTATAATAAACTTACTTCACCTCAAAATAGTTCTTCATCATCAGGAAATGTTTTGATTTGTTTACACTTTCTTAAAATGCGCCACTCTGTATGAATTTCATGGAAATCATTGCATGCATTGAACAATTGGGAAGCCTACTCATAAGAACTATCGAAGCAGTTTTGCCAATTTTAACATTTTTTGGATTTTTTGGATGTCTAAACCTTTTATTAGATTATTTTTCGATGGAAACCGCGTGGTTATCTGCTTATAAGCTTCGATATAAAAATCTAGGCATCTGCATTTAAACAAATTTACTTGATCTGAGTTTAGGTTTTCTGAACTACTTAGTAGTGTATTAGACGCAGCATTGAATTTGAATTCATTTCTTTATTTAAATCGGTAAATAAGGGTAATATAAAACCTAAAAAATCCAAAAATAACGTCGTAGCTTCTGTAATATATGTTCTGCAGCTAAAAGATTATTAGAGATTTGGTCTATAAAAAATAGGTTTAGAGCTGAGAGTTATTCCAATATTCTTTTCATTGCTGAATGTACTGATAACCAGCGTGTTTAAGGTCTCGCCCCCCGAATCCCTACTCAACATGGGATCCTCAGCAGTGAGCCAGCCACATGGCGCCATAGGTGTGCAGAGTTGGGGGCTGGGCGCGCAATTCGGAAGCTCGAAAGTTCGGAGAAGTGCGGCTTGTAAGACCGTACAGCCCTTACCCCGTCACCAAGACCGCCCCCACCCCGGTAGGCGAACCGGAGCCCCTACGCACCTTTTTTTTTATAACGCAGGGGGAATGTCTTTTCTTGCGACATTCCTCGGGCCCGGGGGAGGGTTGACCGAGGGGTGTGTGGGACTCCTGGCGTTCGGAATCTACGCATGACTACGAGAGCGTGTAGTAGTTATGAGATTCCGTCCGCCAGACTACCCACTAAACCCAACCTGCGCCCCTTCCCGCGCTTTTACGGGGCGTCACAGGATATAGACCATAGGTACTCGACTGTGACGCCCCTACGCCTGGCAAGCTCCACAGGGTGGCCCTCTGGGTAGGCCACCCTCTTCACCAATAGGGGGGGAAGTCCCGCAGGTGCCCCCGGACCTGCGGGCCCCTATGATGGAATCCTAGGGTGGGAGGTGTGCGTATCGACGCAGACGGCGACCTGAGCGCCGCCGGCGGATTGGGTCCGCAAATGCGTCCTCCTCCCTTTCCCTTTCGGCGACCTCCGTCCGGAGCATGACCGCTTCACAGAAGGAGGCCACCGCCGCCCAACAGTCCTCACTCCTCAGCATGGCAGCTACCATGCCTTGGAGTGAGTCGACTGGACCCGCCACGTTTACCAATTGGTGGCGCTGAGGCCCCCAGGCGGCGCACTCCACCAGCGTATGGACCGCTGTATCCACGGGTGCGCCGCACTGCTTGCAGTCCGGCGAAAGCTCCCGCCCCGCAACACGATGCAGGGCTTGGCTCCACACGGGGGCACCGTACAGTGCCATGCTCCGCAGAATGCCCGAATACAACCTCCTACATGCCGTGCCTGGCCCTCCCACATTCGGCAGGAGTCTGGCCAGGGCAGCGGCGGTCCTAATTAATTTCGGGGCCATCTGAGTGAAGTGGGCCCCGAAATTCCATTTACCATCAAGTGTGAGGCCCAAGTACTTCATTTGGGCCTCGACCGCCACTGCCACACCCTGGACGTCGACGCGTGTATCCCGAGGCGGTCGTCTACGACGACCACATAACATCAAGGGCTCAGTCTTCTCGGGAGAGACTCTGAGGCCCAGACGCTCCACCCTATCGACGACAAACGCCACGCAGTTGGCCGAGCCCCTACGCACCTTTTTTTTTTTTTTTTTTTTTTTTTTTTTTTTTTCTACGCACCTAACCTAACGTATCACTAGTCGGCCACCCTTTGCAACCTACCCCACCCGCCGGCTAGCGGAATGGGGTTGCCGGTTCTTCTAGGAAATATGGACCAAAGGGGGAGTATTACCTCGCACGGGTAACTGGCTCCCACCCGTTCTCGGCTCAGCCCCCCAGGATCCCATCTTCCCCTCCCTACGGTCGACTTCACCAGGGTTGCCAACTGAGAAGGTGGGTGGTTAAGCGCTCCCCCTCCCCAAACCACGCAAGAGGGGGGGGGGGGGCGGAAACCGAGAGCCCTTCTGGTCGGCGAGGATACCAGAAGGCACCCAACGGTCGACTCTCCTAACCCAGAAGCGAGGATGAAACAACGCCGGACTACCTGACAAAACGACGGCGAGATGAAGGAAGCCGACGTTGCCCTTCCGCCGCCTCGCGTCCGCAGAAGCTGTACGTTGTTAAATCCTGGCGGACCAGCTCCCTGTTCTCTTCTAGAGACAGGGAACGGAGCAGCAGTTTCCTCGTCCCACGTCCCCAGTCCCTCTTCACCCACGAACTCCGGTGAAGGCAGCACCTGGAACATCGGATGGGAAGGGTGTTTGGGGAGGAGGTTTGGAATAAAGGGAGGCATACTGGGATTTAGAGGCGGAAAGGTGGGACACCATTGTCACGGAGTGAAGGGGGGAATGTGACAGTGGCCGCTCGGGGCCCCGGAGACGCATGGACGTGGACGTCCAGGGCGGCACTCCCTGGGGGGAAACCAGGTTTCCTGCGGCATGAAATACCTCTTTGTCCTTAAGTAAACTTAAGCTTTTTTACGTGTCTCAAATTGTTTTAGTTTCACGTCTATAATCAAGAAATTTTCCTGTGAAATTGGTTTTTTAAAATCATATGTACAATATTGCTGACTGAGGTCTTCTAGACTCGGTATTTTTGTACGCTTTCTTGAATTTGCATTCTAACTTTATATGACCTTTTCTGGCTCACTTGTAACATTCAAAGGGAATGGTTTTCTGTCAAAATTTGTCTTATATTCTGGTGGCTTAGATTTTCTGTCTTAGCTTGAAATACTTCTATGCTTTCTACCTTTCTACCAAACCTTTCTTTTTAGTTTCGTCAACCAGCAACCTATTCTAACAAATTCCATTGTCAATGTCTGACTGTTTATTGTTTCTATTGCCGAGACAATGTTTCCATACGATTGTGGCATAGTCAGCAGGAGATAACATGTCAGGTCATCTCTAGACAGGTCTGCACCTGATTCTCGTAATCTTGTAGCTCCTTCTTTCTTGCTAAAAGTTGTGATGTAATTTCCGTTGACAAGTATGTTTCTTTCAACTTTTTTATAATTTCTCAAGGAGTTTTTAAATCTTTTATAATTTCAAGATGGCTGTCTGTGATGCTATGCACAATGATGCTTTTGCATTTTCTTGTTTTCGATTCTTCCGTAGACGATTCTTTATTTTCTGTTTTATTAATTTCTTGAAGTAAGTTGTGTTCTTCCAGAACTATTTTCAAGAGGTAGAACAGAGATCTTCTGGATTCGGTAATAAGTCTTCGGCAACTTAATATATCAAGTCAAATTATCCTTGCAAAATGTAAGCGCTACAGTTGATCTACTGAAGGTTTGTGCAGCCAAGGACCTTCATAAACTTGACTTGACTTCATAAACAACGAAATGACGAAACTAATACCTATATGTTACATATCATGCTTTAAAAATAAAATTTTATTCACCTTTGCTGGTGATAGCTTTGTACGACGGTCTGAAATTACAATTCCTGCCTTTGACAATAAACGTTAACATGGAACAGTAGTGGCGACCATGCAACATTTATGTTGCACAATTTCCGCTAAATTTGTATAAAAATGCTTATTTAATTTCCACCAAAGAAGAGGATCTTCTTTTCGATCAAGAACTATATCACTTGTGTATCTCTGCACTTCCACTAGAAGAGGAGGTGAGATACAGTTTGCTGATTACCGACTCCTGTATTTTTTAGTTCTGTGTGTTCGACAGGTAAACGTAATTTTTGTGTCATAGTTTTAGTTAACAAGGTTAGCATTGATCCACTGTCTAACAATTCTCTTGCCTTATGAAATTCTCCAATGTTGTCGGCTAGTTTTAGCGACACAGTGGGTAATAAAACTGGTGGATCGTGTACTGTAATGTGCTGAGTATGTGCTGAAATATGACTGTCATTTTGGGTAGCTTTATCAGAGGAATTAACAGGGCTGCTGGGTAAATGATTATTATGATATTCTTTATTATCATAGTGCTGAATACGAAACGGGGATTTATTTTGTTTACGTGATGTAGTGGACGGTGTATATTGTAGTGGTGATATGGGTGGGGGTAATGTAGTAGTGCGTAAGTGAGTAGTAGGTAGTCATTGTTGTGAATTAATAGGTGAATTACGACGAGAAGAGTTTCTTGATTCCGTAGTTGGGCGGGTGTGTTCCTGTGGTCTTAGTTGTGGGGGCATGAGGTGAGAATTGTCTTGTGTGGGTGATTCGTAGCCACTGCGTTGTAAGGTGGTGTGGTGATTCTCGTTATCACATTCTCTACGCCGTCCTGTGGATCTGCACTCGTCAGAGTAATGGTTTTGGCAATTGCCAGACTACAAGGTTAAAGGGCAAAGGGTAAAGAGAAGAGGTGGAACTTACGTGATAGTGTGGGTATAGTAAGGGTTGAAGCGATGTGCTGAATATGATGAGAGCTGAAGCGATGCGCTGAATTTGATGATATGAGTTGATTCCGTTTGTTTTAATATACACACAATACACTTATTTGGTCTTTGGGGGTTTGTAACGTAATTATTTATGTAGCTTGTGCACGCGCGCGTCACGGGTGATGCGTATGACAGCTAAAACCAGACTTGCCTTGAGATGTTAGTCGGCGCGCGGGGGTGCGTGCTGTGGGCACACACAAATATACGTCGCGGCAATACTGGCGCGAACAAAAGGGATTGTTGCAATTGATAGGTTTTTTGTGTTGCTCGTGCAGGATCAGTGCTGCACGTTGTTGCTTTACTGTGGATACAAAAGATCTAATACACAATGCTGTAGACTTTGTTATGGGAGCAATTTCTAAAATAATGTTAATGTGTTAATTAATACTTGATATTGTATCTATTGTGTAGCAAGGTCTTTGCTTCTTAATAACCATTGTCTACAAGTGGCAAGCCTTAAATCTAAAGGTTCTACTTGCAAAGAATGGCGCAGGTAGAAAAGCGAACATTTTACGTGTTGGTATTGTTGTGGATAAGTGCGTCAAATAAGTCAATGAAGAATTGTATTCAGAGTACTTACCTGTAAATGTGGGAATGTCTATATGGAGCTACTTACTAAATGTATTATTTGTTGTTTTTTGTGGGATTTGTGTAGGTCAAGGTCTTTGATTTGACTTTCAATAGTACTTAAGGTACGTAGGTAGACGTCTTCCAACTCTAAGTCTCTCTTAGAGGGTCGATGGCACAGATGTCTGTTTACAAATAAATGAAGAAATGTTAACGTAATAAAAAGGTTTTGTATTTGCATATCTGCATGCGTCTGCGAGTTCTCGTAGGTTCGAGTAACATTTGTTATTGAGTCAAATTTTGCTAAATTGGTCCACATATAATTTAAGTATTAAATATATTTTGACCATTTAATTCCCGTGTCACTTCTTTGCATGGTTGGAAAACTAATACTAAACTTCATATTTCCTTACAAACGGTCCATTCATAACTGGATAATGTCTCCATTCCTAATTTTATCATTGCACTGTTTCAGGGCGGGCCCCTTCAAATCCACACATCTTTTTATCATATAAAAAGTGGAGTTCTATTTTGTGGGTACCTCCTGTATAAGCCTTTTTGGCGTAATATCCATTTGTTCTTGATACCTTTTGAATTTGTCCCAGGCAACTTGCTTTGTTTGTGTGATATTTTAAATAAACTAATAACGAAATAATGTTTAATTTCACTTTCTTTCTATGAAGACACACACGCCATTACAATGCAGGAAATACAAGAGAAAGCAACCATAAAGAGTTGCCAGTAAAAAGAGAACTTAAGTACTCACAGTTTGAAGTGTCTAACAATCGTTTTTATTTTATTAATTAACTTCGGTGATTTGTGGATTCTTCAATGCGTCACTAACCGCTAAGTTAAGCGTCTGTGTGTAGCAGGAGAAATGTATCCAACCAAGTTCTTCCTAATAGCACTTTTTATGTTTGTGGCATTGTCAGGAACTGCTAAAAGAATTTTATTTAAAACCCCGCCATTTGTCGCAAAAAAAAATCATAATCACTGCCAGATTTCTCGCATTGGGACCCTCGCTGAGTGGAACACAATCCAGAAGATTTTTTTGTAATTTGAATGCTTCCTCCTATAAGCGTAATTGCAACACTTTGAAAAGATATGCCTCATGTTTTGGTGGGTGATGGGGCTTTCCCACTGTCAACAAATTTGTTAAGACCTTTAATAGAGGCACTCATTTGGACCACATGAATAAAATATTTAACTATCGTTTAAGTCGGGCAAGAAGGTACGTTGAATGTGCTTTCGGTATTTTAGCTAATAAATGGAGAATATTTCATCGCCACTGAATGTCCGACCAGACACGGCTATCGAAATAATAAAAACGTGGACAGTGTTACACAACTTTGTAAGAGTAAAGGACGGTCTGAACTTTGAAGATATTCAGTATGCAGCAGAAATCCGATGCAAGAACAAGTACAAAATTTAAAACTGTAATCTACGTGGTGGTTCTATTGCAAATGATATACGGCCTGTGTAGGGGGTTTTCCTACATAGAATGATAATGATAGAGGTTTGTAGATGTAATTGTTTATTGCTTAAATTATGATAATGGAATGATAGTGCTAATGATTATGCTTAGATCAATGGCTGTTTTACCGACTGAACTAGTCCTGATTTAAATATATTATGTTAATATGTGTGGCGGAGACCAGAGTTGTCGTATATGTGTGGTCTCTGATCACATCCACAATTGCGTGCAGTGTTGCAAAGCCTCTTCTTCTTCTCCTCGGTCCCAGGTTCAAATTGATACGCAGGTTCGTTGCAGATGTTATTTATTACAATTACTATACAGTATTACGGAGTACTTATTTATGTTATTTGAGAGAGACAACTTGATACTTTTGAGAATGGCTCTTTGAAATATAATAGGACTTCAACGGGCAGAGTGACACCGTTGAAGCGGCGCGAGTACGTAGCAGCGTGAAGCCTTGATGCTGAACTTGAAGTGTGTCTCCTGCATGCCGAGGACGCCCTTATATACTGCGTCGCCTGTTGTTGACGACGCAGGTGGCCCATGCCGTTGAGTCATCGCAGTGCAGGGCCGTACTTGATGCAGGGCCGTCTTCGGGTTGTTGCTATGGAGAATGGATTAGCATGATTATGATTAATTTGGATAAAAATGGTGGATGCTTAGTGCACCACCATAATATGCACGTGTCGGCGTAAACTGCTGACACGGCAATGTACGGCTGTTGCTAGCCCGTACAGTCTGAATTTGCAAACTATTTCATTTCAACAATAGGCTCGGTGCCTTGGCAACCAAAAGCGCTTGAGTAATATTTGTATGTTTATAATTTTACGTATATTTTTAAATAAAATACTTCAAACAGTTACCACAATATTGTGTTTGTTTTTCGTCCACAAAATCAGGTATGAGTAGGCAGCAAATTTCCCGCCAAGTAGATATTTTCAGTTGTTCATCTTTATAATCATTTAGAGTTTTGTCCCAAAGAACACCTCTTTCCTGAACTGGTGTGATCAATTGTTCGGGGTTGGTATTTGTTTCTTAGTTATAAGTTACGGTCTTTTAAATACTGCTCAATTTGTCGAAACCTCTGTCATATGTTAGATTAAGAAACATTGGCAGTAGCTGCTGTAACGGCTTCGGCAGTTTTGGTTGTAATATCTGGATGCGTTTTAAGAAACGGGCGATACCATCTGTAGATCGAACAAATAAAAAAGGAGAATATTTTTAACCGAAAAGAAGCGGCACGCGGACGTACGTAGGCAACTAAACAAACACATATATCACAGCACGACGCGGAACGAAGACTACTTTTTGGATGCGCGGGCGACGATCGACGCCACCCGCCCTCTGGTATCCTACGCACGCCCTCTGCCGCCCGTCTTCGCCATTTATTTTAAACATAAATTATAACACCAAATAAATATTATAATGCGTCGCTAACACCATCCTTCGCCAGGTTTATTATTAATGAAAGAATTCGGTATTGGTCAAAAACTGTTCAACACTAAACAAAATGTCTTCTTTTCGCCTTGGAAATACTTTTCTGCTGCAAGTGATTATCCACTCTACTAAAGTCTTTTCTTCGTCTTCTGTTAAGATTGTTGTGGGCCCTGGTCTAGATGTCACAATTTAGGAACTTAGTCTAAATTGCAGTGTAGGTCGTGGCACACCGAACTTTATAGATGCAATTTCTTGGCATACCATTTCGCTTCGCCTCGATAGCTTTAATAATATCATATTCGTATAAGAACCACCTTCACTTACTTTTGGAATTTTGTTTTCCATGTAGCTCGAAATAAAAAAACGAATTGATTGCCAACACACTATTTACACGAATTTTACAATGATAGACACCTCACACACAATTGCAATTATTGGCACTAAAGTAACGTATAATAATTGGCCCTCTTTAATACAGTGATTGGCAGTTCTAAAAAATAGTTAATAAGTGAGTTTGACAAAATTTAAAATATTTTTGTGTCTCGGCTCACTCACGCCGGGACCGGATGCCACTCGGAGTATAATACAATAATAATCTGAACATAACACTTCTTGGCTTGTTATAGGGTGGTAAATAAAACATTTGAGACAAGACTACTTTCTTTATTTTCCTTTATAGGGAGCCAGGTTGCAACAATGTAACCCACACGCACAGTTCAACGATAAAATTAAATTGAGACTAACTTATTTAAATATTACAGTCCAGGGCAAGATTCTCTGGTCTAGACCCTGGTCACCAGACAAGAAGCTCACGGACTGCCGTCCAGGATACGAATTATCAGGGCGTGGGAAACCTAGTCGGATCACAACCTTGAAATATGCCGCCTAATGCAGAGATATTTATATTAAGAAAGATTAGTTTGAATGTTATTTAGATTAGTGTATGATGAAGTAGGTTTGGGCGCCATCCAGGATCACGATGTACTGGAGAGTCTGCCTCGACGCACGGCGAGACTACCGGCGTCGACGGCCGTGGAACACGAGGTGAAGAAACTTAACGTTGACGACTGAAGTATGACCAGAGGTGGCCGATCACGTGGGCAGGGGAAACGATGGTGCTCTCACGTGGTTAGGAGCGCTGCGGCCCTCGCGTGGCTAGGAGCTCGCGTGTCTAGGAGCTCGCGTGTCTAGGAGCTCGCGTGTCTAGGAGCTCGCGTGGTTAGACCCCTGGCGTGGCTAGACCCTGGCGTGGCTCCTTGGAATTCATATTAATGTCCAGTGAGCACATCGGTGTGCTTACAATAAGACGAACACTGTTCGGAAGTATGAGAATTGTTGAGTAAAGATTCTTAATCTTAGCTAGTCTAAGCACTTACTTAGTAAGAAGTTCTAATATGCTCACCTAAATAGGGGTGAGAAAGTGGTCGCTCCTCAAGCAATGGGCACAGCCGGTTTCGTGCTTTCAGGAGGTCGGCTGCAGGCGTGATACGATGGTGTAAATTCCATCTGTAAGGTGGATAAGCCTTACTTTGGTGAAGAAGAAAAAAGGCCAACAGGGGAAACGGCACTAGAAAGGATATTACGTACTTAGGATTAGTCCTTGGCACTGATTCTAACACTTATTGATTATCGAACTACTGCGGCTTGCTAGTATGAGATTCAAACGTTGAAAAAGAGACGCTGGGCGCGTGCACAGGTATTTATGCGCCCCAGGCAGGGAGGTGCGCGGGGAACGCGCGGGGATGAAAACGATCTGCTTGCATGTGGCGTGATGTCTGCCGGGGTATGAAGCGCGGGGGGAACGAGGCTGCCGGCGATATCTGGTATCGCGTGATTTGTAATGACCGAATTAAGAAGTCATTTCGTGCAATGTTAATACCACTGATTTATGAAGTTTACTGTTTCGGTGTTGCAAGGCTTAAATGGTCAATTTGCAACATCACAGGCTGTTCAACATAAATGTTATCAATTATCATCCCTTAGATGGAATTTCATAATTAAACAAGCTTGTATTTCAAGACTTGATTTAAAAATTTGAAATAATTATTCACCTTTTTTGTTAATTGTGATTTTACATATCGCATTTATTAAAGTCATAAGTAAATTCTTCGAATTCGTCAAATTTCGATTGCCGCTGTTGCTGTGTTCTCGAACTAGGTTGTGGTATGTAATGTGATGGTGGAGCAGATGCTGTTATGTTGGATATAGTGCCGTAATTTGTATGGTTGGGTGGAGTGGTTGAAGTAGGTTGTGGACAATAAGTAGTAGGTGGGATGTAAGTTGAAGTTGATGGTGAGGAATAAATTTGCTGTTGTTGTGTTCCATAGTAGTTAGTCATAGATGATGGAGTATCGCTATTTTCCTCGGAGGCAAGTTTTACTTCTGCGTCAGTAAACAGGCCAAGTATTGCCAGTTTTAATTCAGCTTGAATTCGTATGGGCATCTTTCTTACTGATTTACTCATTGACAAAAAGCGCATCTAATGGGTCTTCTTCCTTCCTTTGGCGTCGACATATTGTCTGAATAATTTCTGCGATAGAGGTAATGTTTTATTTCTGGTAGTATGATTTGATAAAGCCGAATCAGAGCGTCAACTTTCCCCGACGTTTTCAGATGTTTGTGACTCTGTAATTGAGATGTCTTTCGTGTCTACGTCTAAACTATTATCAGAACAATCAAGGTTTGATGTCTGTGATCTGTTGAGATAAGTGATGTTTCTTTTTCAGGTATTTAGCAACTGGTCAATCACTTGCGGTTTTGTTTGTGAAATTCTCAATGAATTTATTGCATATTTCTTTCCATGCCTTTTTCTTTTCAATTTTATTGTTGTACTTGTCGGATCTCAAATCCCATATCGCTGAATGACTTTCAACCTCATCGATAAATTCTTTAACCTGATTTTCGTTCATGTTTAGACTTGTAAAAAAAAATACGTGCGCGCAGTCACTACTCGATCGATGAACTGATGAGTCGCCGCAGCGCGGGCGTAGCGCTGCAACCACGCGTTGTTTATTTACATAGAATTACAAAGTAGCGCAGCCGCAGCGCTGCAGACGCGCTGCCACCGTGCGGCAGATTTGAAGGCCCTAAGTGTCGCCGCACACGAGCCACTCGCCACAGCCACAAATGCCGCCACTAGAAGCTAGAAGCGGCTACAAAGGTAGCTGAAGCGCGCGACAGCCACTTGTGGCCGGTGGTCGACACTTGCGGTCGGTGGCTGCTTCTTGTTGTACTTTTTTTTAACCCTTGCGTGCAGTATCATAATGGACTCTGACGAAGAAGGTTTAATTGCGCTACTTTTGATAAAAAGACGTCGTCGTAGAAGACGAAACCGTAGTTATTGGATACATCCAATTTTAACGAATGTAAACAAATGCAACGAACATTTCGATAATCTTCTAAACCATCCTAAAAAGTTTTTCAAACATTTTCGTTTAAGCATAGGTACGTTTTGGGAACTACATGCTCTATTATATGCTGGATTAAAGCACCACGATACCAACATGCGGAAAAGCATCGCACCTGCGGAAAGACTAGCTATCACATTAAGGTAAGTGGAAATAATCACTAGCATAAAACTCCACAGAACACTATGATAAAATAATCTATACTTTATTTATAATAGAAAAAACAATGCACATTGATTATAATAATCAATGTGCATTGTTTTTTCTACTAGAGAATAGCTAGTTAACAAATAAAACACGTAGGTATTTGTATTTAGTTATTATGTCTTTATTATAATTTGGTATCACTCGTCATCATCACGGAACATGTTTTCGATAACAGAACTGTTGTCCATAGACTGGTCAGAATAATATGAATGAGTTGGAGAAGGCTGAATTATAGGTGAAGACGGGATAGATGTAGAAGCGTTTTGTGTAGAGTATGATATGTCAAGCATAGACTTGTCGGAATAATGTGAATGAAGTGGAGAAGGCTGAACAGATGTAGAAGCTTTTTGTGTCGAGTGTATGTTGGCATTTCCTGAAGAATAACCATAATATTGTGCCGAATAGGTTTCATAATTTTGATTATGCGTGTACTTTCTAATTAACTGTAATATTTCTGATTGAAAATCAAGTTTACAATTTTCGTCAATTTTTTTTACATGTGGAAGCAGCGACATCAGAAATTGCTTATCGGGGTCATTTTGGTCGCTTATTTGATCATGTTTACGTTTTAAATTTTCCGAAAGTGTTCTGAGAATTTCATTTTCTGATTTTTCGGCCCTTTTTATATTAATGTTTCTGTTTATTTTCGGGCGAGATGGCTCTTTTGATTGGCCGCGTGCTGACTGGCTGATGACCTCGCGAAGCAGCCTCAAGATCGCCATGAGGCCGCACTTTCGGAAAGCTATCGCTACCTCTGCTTTACTAATAATTCTACGTAAGCAAAGAAAATAAAACGGAAACATAAAAGTTTTTGAATGAAACTATTATACAAAAACAGATTACATACAAGCTAGGAACAGATTGTTTGAAGAATTGTGCTTCAACGACGCTACTAGAATGAGTAAAATTGAATTCGAAAATCTGTACTCTCTTATAAACACCAAGGTAAGCAATAATGACAAAGAAAGAATTTTTTACTGACATTAAGATTTTTGGCCACGGGAGATTCTTATACCAGTCTACAGTATCTATTTCGTATATCAAAACAAAGGATATCGGTAATAGTTCCTGAAGTCTGTGATGTGATAATCGAGGTGTTGAAAGATTATGTTAAGGTAAAATAAAATGTTTTATTTTACTAATCATTTAATAAATCAACACAAATTAACATAGATGTTTAAACAAATACTTAATGATAAGTAGGCGGAGGGGGAGGTAGTAGGCATAGATGAGGTAGCAGGCATTTAGAAGGCGTTGATGAGGAAGAGGGACGTTACATATAGTCATGTCCACTTTATGTTTGCGTATAATAACCACTATGTCTGATATGCTCCCATGTCTGCTTCAAAAATTATTTTACTTATTGCATTCTTTACATATGCTAAAGTGTAATTGTCATATTTTCGCAACTCATTTGCGATAATGGCCATAAATATCATAGGGATCTTTTTTCCGAAACTGCATTATCGCTTGCACACTGTTGAAAAGAAGTAATGCTTCGAATATAGCATTACCAGTTAGATCATCAGTCTCGTTTATTTTGAATCTCTTTTTAGGTTTCGTAGTCGACTTTTGTTTTGGTTCTTTCGTTGTCGTCGAGTTTAAAGTTTTATTTGTTTCTTCATCATGACTGTCATAATTTCGAATATTATCCTGACTTGCATTCTGTAAAGATGAAAATTTCAATTTTATTTTATTTACAGATACCATCTTCCCAAGAAGTGTGGCTTTACATAGCAAAAGAGTTCTAAAGCAAATGGAATTTTCCACATGTCATAGCAACAATGTTACAAAATGTTTCCCAGTATAGTTCTGTTTGCTTTAGTTGACGCTAACTATAAATTCCTTTACGAAGATGTTGGCAGCAAGGGTCGTATCAGATGGCGGTGTTTAAAAATACCAGTTTATATAAAAAACTAGAAAAGAAGGAACTTAACATTCCGTAATCCTATATATATAATACCGTATAAAGCTGTAGTGCCCTATTTTATTCTAGGCGATAAAACTTTTGCACTGAATGAGTATACATTGAAACCTAACGGAGGTACTCCAGAAAGAGGTTCAATGGAAAGGATCTTCAATTTCAGGCTGTCAGAGCAAGAAGAATTGTGAATGCCTTCGGCATATTTAGTTCTGTTTGCAGAGTACTGAAGCAGCCGCTACTATTAGAACCAGAAAACACTACAAAAGTCGTGTTGACTTCGATAAATTTAGAGAGAGATTCGTAGAAATCAAGATTCCTCGCAAGGGTTTTCTCTCCCAGGATCATTCGATGCCGACGTTGAAGGAACAATAATATCTGGCCAATGGTGGCAGGGCCCAGAAATGTCCACGGCGAGGATCAACAGGTATAAAAGAAATACGTTCACATTTAGCGAGACATTTCATTGTAAATGGAGCAATTTCTTGGCAGAATAATTAACAGTAAATACTCACTTCATCATTAAAAGTACTCGTACCTTGTGTATTTCCTGGATGGTTTCTATCCCCCAGAAAGCTAAAGGCGTAGGCGTACTAATTTGAAATATATATTGTTGTTTTAAAAAAAATTAAGGGGGGGTAGATTAAAGGAATAAAAGCATCAAACCACTTAATACACAGTTTATTTAATTAAATCACAGTACTGGTAACAAAGAACAATACTTAAAATAGCCGCACCGCTAATATTCAACAATCACATAAATACTCTGTTACCTCAGAGTTTCCTTGTTACCCTAGTATAGGGTGGTTTGATAAATCTAACCCCAACACTGTCTCAGGCTAGCTATATTTCAGGGGGTGAGATCTGCTAAGAGCTTGCGCACTGTATAACGTTATTTGTGAGTATAACTTGGTCATATAGAGTGAGTTACTGAACTAAGAATATTATAAATGAAATGGACGCCACCTGCCGTATTCCTCTAGGAAGATCTTGCAACAGGACAAGTATATAAAAGAAGAGAGTAGACGATGGACGATGTGTATCAACTGGACGGGGACGGTCTTAGGCGGAACTCCGGTCCGCCACAAGCAGCCGTGTAGGAGGGCGTCTGTCGTTTCACCCCCTACGCCACACACACCTCACTGGAAAATCACCAGTGGATAAATTAATCTATGGCTTCAATAAGAAGGTAAAGCACCTTTCGACTACAGGATGAGAAACGTTCATGGTAAAGATATGTTAGGGTAAAAAGATTCCTATTTGACGCTGGCTGGGGAAACGATGCCTGCGGAAGATACTTTAAATAATGTTACCAATTTCTAGTTTCCTATTTGGCAACTGAATCACGTAGCACTGTACGGTATTGGTATGAGGTATTAATTTAAATTTCGAAGTACCGACGTTCGCGTGCCAAAATGGTAAACTAATAAAATACTATAATCAGAAATGGAATTTAAATCAAGATAAAACTAAATAGATTTACTGACCTAGGAGGCTAATAAATGGAACACTGCGGAGGTCCAGGACAACCCGTGATGGCTCTCTGGGCTGCACGAGGTATATCATCTTGGACTAATTCCATTCTGGAATGATTTATTTCACCTGATCAGATTGAAATAAAACCTAATATGCTATCTGGTTACCGGTACAAGATTCTACTTACATGATGATATCAAAATGTCCGCTCCCACACGTGTAATCTTAAAAATTCAGCAAAAAGCCTCTAAGCACGGATGAGGATCAAAAGGGCCTAGTCATTCGATGATTTTGCATTTATACGAATCACCCCACACAAAATAGATGGTTCAACGCCCGTCGGGATGTTCGGCCTTGTCCAATGACTTTTCGAAAACGTAGCTGTCAATGTGACAGCTACGAAGGCCGAAACCGCGAGGCGCTGGTGACTCCAGTCCTTTGGGTCGTTTTAGTGTGGTGCACCAGAGTGACTATTTTGTTTTCCTGTTTGCCAGTGAAATAATAGCTATCCGTTAATTAAATTTTGCTATGCTATAGGGCCTATTTAGGGATTCAACCAAACTCCGCTATTTCTTCGGTTATTTCCTTCTGGCTCGCACTGTTACCGCAATGTTAGCTGTATGCTGTTTCGCGCGCTACAATAGCGCTGGATAGCGTGAATCGACGGTTCGCCACTGGAGGCGCTGATTGTCTTGACGACTGAAATTTGTCTTTTCTGTAATTATTTGATTAAACTTAATTTAAAGGTATTCGCGACCAAGAATTGTTGTTTTCCTTATTTTTCAATTTATGCCGCGAATATACCATAGACAACCAAAACCATAACTAATATCGACTCTAGGCCGCTTTCTGCCGCGCTCTCCTAGATGTCGCTATTAGTATCGAATTTTTACATGTTACAATATTTCACCACGACCTGCAGTAAAATGAATGTTTTTATCAAGATGAATAATCTGAAAAATGATTATAATGTATAATACCTAGAAAGGTCAAGATGCCTTAAACTACCAAGCCAACAGTTTGAGACATCATGACCTTTCTTTTTAAATATTTTACAAAAGTTGTACGTACGTTGTTGTAGTTGTAAGTTGTGTACTCGTATTAGAAATATCACGACGACGTGCATCACTCTCTTCAATAATTTTTATTTTAAGCTTTTCATGATCTGGCAGTGAGTCTTGAGATTCGATTGCAGTTCGAAAATTTTCATATTCCGAAGACAGACTGTATAGTATCGTGATAGACGGTAGATCACTGTTGATAGTAATATCCATATCTTTTAGTTTATCTACTATATCCATAATCTTCTTCATATGCTCACAAGCATCACTTCCTTCTTCCAGTTTTGCTAATATTAATTGTTTCAGTAGGGTAGCCTTTCTGGCGGGACGCTTACTTGCATATATTGATTCCAGAGTCATCCATACATCTCTGGCGTACTTACAGTTTTTGACCTGTTTCAGCTCCGAAGGTGCAATAAGCAACAGCAGCTCCGATTTCGCCATTTCATCATTTTCAATCTCATCTTGTGTCGCGCTTGCTTTTGGGATTTGTTTTACATATATAGTTTATTTTTAATTAGATACGCTTTTACATGGATACACCACGTATCATAATTTTCTTTCCCTAAACATTCCACTTTTACAACTGACATTTTTTTAAAATTAGATTTCGTATTATTATTTTTTTCGTTTTAGATTTATAATTTAAAACATTTTCCGTTTTTGCTCTGCTACCATGTGAAATTAATACAATAAACGAATCTTCTAAACGTGCAGTTGTTTTATTGTATTAGTAGAATAATTTACAAAGGGAAAATATTAATTTTGGTATTATAGACAGAAGATTGAAGTTGGTCTTCTAAACAAGAAGTTGCTAAGCAACAACAGCTATTCTGTCAGGGAGGTTTAAGAACATAAAGAGGTTGTATGTCTTCACATATTAGATGGTAATTAAGATCGGCCTCACTTTGAATATGATAAAATGGAATGTTGTTTAACCCTTATTCAAACGCGAGCCTGTGGAGGAGTTAACAAAAAAGTAAGATACGTTTCTGGGTAATTTTGGGTAGTAGATTTAAAAAATACACACAAAAGAGGGGTTAGTGGGGGGGAAGTACCCTTTTTTTGGTGGGAAGTATATATCCCCTCGTCTGTTCTCTCTTGTAAAAAAAGTTGGAAAAGTAGGAACTATGGCTGCCAATGTCCAGTATGACATCAATATTTTAAAACACTAGCTAGTTGACCTGGCTCCACTTGTGAATTAAATTTTACCGTAAAAAATTACGTATACTAGGGCCAACGAGAAGCGATACCAAATGTAAACAAAACCAATGCAAGGTCATTAGAAAATACAGGGGTGCGTAACTTAGTGAAAGTTGTATTATATATTTTAGTAGACAATTTATTTATTAATATGTTATTCTAAAAAGGTAACAATTAATATAAAGAAATTGAGCTGAAATGAGAATAATAATAATGTTTATGGAAATGAGGATAAAAGTGAAACATTTATTTAAAGAAATCATTGTTTATTCAGTCTGACGCCGATTGTTCTGAGTCTGTAGAATCAGAATCTGTAACATGTATAATAAATTTATCCATCACGTCATCTACAATAAAATCAAGTTTGAAAAACTTCTCTTCTTCTTTATGAACGTGCTCCACGCATTTCTTCCACCGATCAGGCGTGACTTTCGCCATACCCTCACTTAATAGTGCCTTTACTTTTGCAAATTGAAACGTAGTATTGTTTCTAGCTACGTGCCCCTTTACATCAGCCCAAATCAACTCAATTGGGTTTAATTCACAATGATAGGGAGGGAGTCTTAGTACTTCGACGCCATATTTCTTTGCCAATTCGTCTACGACATATAATTGATATTGGTTCTTCACCATTTTTACTCTATTTAATAATTGTATTTTTAGTTCCTTTTCATCGAAACTGATATTTTTGTTACGAAGCCACTGCTGAATGTTAGCCTTCAACCATGTTGAGCTGGGTGTTTTTTCCTGTCGCCTAGAGTGGTAAGGCGCGTTATCCATGACGACAACTGCATTATCGCCTAACTTGGGCAATATCTTCTCAAACCAGTTTTCAAAATGTGCAGCATCCATTGATTCGTGATAATCACCGGTGCCTTTGGATTCAAACACCCAGCTACCGTCTTCCACAAAACCATCCTCGTTTCCAATGTGCACTACGATTAGTCGCCGGCCCTTTGAGGTAGGATTCTTCGCACCTGTACTAAGACCTTCTAAAAACGCTCGCCGTTTTGATTTTATTTCGGTGTCAACCCAGGTTTTATTAACAGTGTGACCTGAAAATAACATACAGGATACAATAAAACATAGGCAATACTACAAATAATAATCTTACACAATCTTTCAGGCAGAAATACTTAGTTTTGATTATGCGTTAAAGGATAATAAACACCCCCCCCCCCTCCCCTACTGAAGATAGAAACTCTGTGCGCTCAAGTGTATTTTTTTTTAAACTTAAAATTACTAACCTGCGTTCACCCATGTTTCATCCATATAAAAAATACGCCGATTCTCCTCTCTGTACTTCTTTATTTTATGTAAATATTTTCGTCGCCACAATACAATATCATCTCTATCAATCAGTGCATTATTTCTTTGCCTCTTGATATACTTAAACTTTAAATGTTTTAATATTTTTTGGAAAGTAGTCCTTTTGAAATTTGGTAGTGTATCGTCTTCATTAATATCTGAAAGTACTTTTTCCACTGTAGGTAGTTCGCCTTTAATAAAGAAAGCATGTACATTTTTGCGTATGGCTGATTTAGTGACAAAATCATCGATTTTGTCACTAAACGTTGGTCTAAGTTTGGTGGTGACAGGAGGAGAAATTTCGCCGTGTTCTTTATAGTCCTTGAGGATTCTATATACTGATGCAACGCCGATACCTAAAATACTAGCTGTTTTCTGCGCCATCTCTTTTTTGTAGGGGTATTTATCCTTAGGCCCAGTTTCTTTAACATATTTATACGTGTTAATAACCATATTTTTTTCATTTACCGTAAAACTAGTCACCTGAAATTGAAAATTAAATTAAAATGATATACTTTATTCACGTGCATTTTTAATAAATTAAAAAAGTTTTATTATTACAGTTGTTGTTTTTTAAATAACTTTAAAGTATACTGTATTTAATATCTATCAGCTAAAATCCAAATATCAATGCAATGGTAAAATATTTCCTGTACATACCTTTGGGCGTTTCTTTTCTGGAGAACTAAAATCTGTTGATTTATCTCTCGAAGTACTTGGTTGTGGCTCCATCATTAACCACTCTTAATAACAACAAACAATATTCAACAACAACAATCTAACAATAATTAAATAAACAACGAAAAATAACAAAACTTCTACAAATAACAAGAATCACCACGAGCGCGTTCCGAAACGGAATGAACTAAAAACAGTAACTCTTACTATAAAATGGCGCCCGAATGTTGGCGAACCCGTCTTGATCTTACGACAAAGACAGACAAATTACGACAAATACACGAGATGGAAAGAGATAGATAATAGATTGTCATCTCCACAGTAGTTTTTAGGTGAATGACCTTTTGTATCTCGTCTCTTTGGCCCTAGTATAGTTCTTGTTTTTTGTTATAAAGGAGGTAATAGTACACATCAATGCAAGTTTCTTTTACTAAGGGAAGAACTCGGAAATTAAAAAATAAATTACATCATACATTTTTAGTTCTGTAGCTCTAGCTAGATAGGAATTTGTTGAATTTGTGAATTTCCATCATATTGATCAGACTATCCTTTTTGTGTCATTCAACAGAAAGTTTTATTGTGATTATGAGAGCTTGAGAAGAAATTCTAAGAAATTCCGTAATTTTTCCGTATGAGTATTGACACAATCGATCAAATATTATAACGTGTCCACAACGGTTTACAGCGCAAGGATACGAATATGAGGAAATGTATTTCACCTCCTGAAATTTTTAATGGTGACATTGACGTAAGTAAAAAAAACTGCATATATGAAATCATGTTTTATATAATTCACAGTAAGGCACACAAAGTTTAAGTAGTACTAAGGCTAATATTAATTAAAATTAGGTAATGAATCGTCTGACGTTGATGCTGGAATCTGTGCATAAGAAATCAGAGAACTTGTAGACGGCGTGCTCTGATGATGATCATATGTATGTATTAAATACAGTCTGGTAGCCGTAATTAGATTTTGCCATACATTAGTATATTAGTAGGGTACTGAATTTCTATTACTTTGTAGTACCGGCTGGCCTGACGTTTCTTCCTGGTGGGCTTGGCCCCACAGGGCCTCGAGCCCAGCTGGTGACCGGCTGGCCTGCCCGCGGCAGCGCACACAGGACAGTGCGGCTTCGCAGAGTAGGGGCCGGTAACCAGTTGCCCGGCTTGTCCGCAGCGGTAACAGTTCCTGCTGCGGTCCAACTCCGAAGTGCATACCGCCGCCACATGTCCAGCCTCATGGCAGCGGTAGCATCTTTGGGCCCTATGGGGCAGGGCCTCAACGGTTGCGGAGGCCCTGCCCACCAGAAGCTTCATCTTTGCAGCGAGGAGCTGCTTGGCGGCCGCCACTGGGCAGGCCACCACCGTCTGGCCCATCCCATCTTTTCCGGGACGGACCTTCGACGCCTTGATGCTCGTCTGTGAGCATCCAGTGGTCCGCGCGATGGCAGCGGCCACATGCTCCTCGTCACTGTAGTCATCCAGGCCCGAGACCCGAAGACACACAGTCTTCTCGGGCCTGGAGACACGCACGTCCTCGGGGTAGAGGACGGTCCTCAGTTTTTCGGCGAGGGCGTCCGCCTGGGGGGCGCTTTCGGCACCTGGTACCACTAGCATCCGCGCCCCAGTGCGAGCCCTCTTCAGCTGAAGGCCGCCCTCGATGCCAACGTCGGCCAGCCGGATGTTGGCCTTGGCCTTAGAGAGGAGGTTCGCGTAAGTAACCCCTCGGTCCGCCGCGCCTGGCTGGTGCGTGAGAACGACGGCGGCGGATTTCGGGGGACGCATTCCCGGAGATCTCCTCTTCTTGAGCTTGTCATCTTTCTTTTTGCGAGGCCTGAGCCTGCGCCACATCCCCCTGGCCTTTCCCCCCACGTTCTCTCCCTCCTCGCCGCCTATCGCGGGTGGGCTGCGCTTCGGCGGTGGTTGTTGCCAGTTGTGTGCCGGACGACGGTTGGGCTCTATTTTTGGCCCTCTTCTTGCGGCTGACCGTCGTCCAGCCGTCGCAGCCGTAGTTGCGGCCTGAGGAGGGGGCGCCGGACATGCACTTCGCGGCGATAATGGTGGAGTCCCGCTGGGTGGGAAGCGGGGGGAACTCCTCTGCCGGGCGCCCAGAGATGAGCGAGGGGCTCGACAGAGGGGTGGACCTAGCACGAGGAGCGGGGCTCGAGGTTGGTACCGGGCGCAACCGCTCCTCTATGGCCGCGAACCGACTCTCCATTAGGCGAGTCAACCTGTCAAGATTCGCGGCCATTGTCGTCTCCAGATTTGGCGGTGGTGCAGGCGGCGCGGCTTCAGCGCGCGGCCGCGTGACCTCCGCCTGGAGGCTCCTGAGCTCATATCGGAGGTCGGCGATCTCTGACTCCATGCGGCTGTTTGCCGCATGGAGCAAGGTGACCTCCTCGCTGGAAGTGCGAGTTAGGAGCTCCTCCAAGGGCTCTTGAATGGCGCTCACAGCCTCCTTAAGGGCCTTCTGGAGGACCCCTTCAGGCCCTTGGAGACTTTTGCCACTCCGGCCACGACCGCCAGGGAGTCGGCGATCTGCTGCTGCAGGCCCTGCGCGTGAGCTGCACGGACCTCTGGAGCGGCCTGGCAGGGGCGGGAATGGTCCTAGACCTCGTCCGCCTCGCGGTCGCCATAGATGAGGCCTACTCCACGATCTCTTTTTCAGCGGCGAGCTCTAGCTCAGCGCGCTGGGCCTGCACAAGGCCTGCCCACGTACTGCCCCATTGTGGGAGGACGGCCTCTGCCCGCTGGGCGTCCGGCGCTGGAGTTGGCGGGGGGTTCGGGAAGTGGTCTCTCGTCGTCCTCGTCGGCGTTCGACGCGAGTGGTGACGAGTCGTCGAACACCATATCCGTCAGCCTCAGCCGCATCCTATCTCTCCGGGCTGCCGACTTGCTCCTCTTCCCCGCCGGCCCTTTGGGGGCAGGGGCCTTTGGTGGGGCCTGCACGGGGGGGGCTTTCCCTCTCCCGGATGAACCGGGCAGGGATGCGTCTTCTTTAAGCCGCTGCAACCGCACGGAGCAGGAGCTGGTTTGGCTGGAGGCACTTGGCGCTGCCGCCGGCACAGAGATCGCCGACAGGAAGCGCGCCTGGAGTGTCCTCTCTCCTCTGCCCTTCTCGGGCCCTTTCAGGTGAGTTGGTTTGCCCTTCACGGGCATGTCTGCTACGTCAACGCCGCCCTTCGCGGGCACATCGTCGGGTTTTTTGGTTTTAGTTTTCAAATATCCATTTTTGTTCCTACGAGTCTGTACAGTTTAAAAAGAAAAAACTGGGTGTGGTTCGCAGTAGCGACCGGGTTTACCCCCCCGGCCTCAAATCAGATCGCCCTGCGCCAGCTTAAGTGTAGGGGATTTTTTATTGTGGTGCTCATCCACTTGGGCCAGCCACTGAAGGCAAGCCCCACGGTCCCGTGTGGCCGCGAGACGTAATCCACGACACCATACGGAATAACGCTCGGCGGTAGCGCCCAGTGGCGAAACTCGCCCCACCACTGGGCCCGCCGCCACTGTCCTCGTCCTCTGGGCGCGCAGGGCAGAACCGCGCTGCACTCTCCTCGACGGTCAGCGGAGCGGAGCTCAACGCTGACGGTCACGTCGGATGGATGGGTATTTGGGCAGGAGGCTTGGAAGGAAGGGACAGAATACAAGGATTTGGAGAGTGGATAGGTGGGACGCCACTGACACGGAGTGAAGGGGGGAATGTGACCGTGGCCGCTCGGGGCCCCGGGGACGCATCCCCTTGTACCGCTTCCTGGACGGAAGAAAGTCCAGGGCGGGGCACCCCCTGGGGGAGAATACTGAAGCGTTTTTTTTTTTACATGAGTAAATGCGTTGTCGCATCGTCAGCCGCGCGGTGGATCATGCGCGGCCGGTATGTGGGGCTCCCCGACGCCGATTAATCAATACGACCGGCGCCGGTATACCCACTAAAGTCTCATGGGAGCCTTCTTCCGCTTAGCGCCGGGGTCACGGTACATGCGCGAGCTTAACCCGCAACCCCGGCAGCGGCTGGCCGCCTCGTAAACAGAGGCGGCCTCTCCTGTGTGCGGGCCGGGGAGTGACGTTTCCCCGGCCCTGAGAGGGACGCGCTGCTGCCTCTCGCGCCATTAGTGCGGGCGGAGATCTATTGGATCCCCCAGACCTCGACGCCCGCTGCCGCCCACGGGTTTTTGTCCACGGGAGTTACGTCTTGCCGCTCCCCGCGGTGGCTGATGTTGTTGCCACCGCGGCCGCGGCACTGTCCTGCGCCTTTTTACGGCTGGCCTTTTTACTCCTGGTGGGCTTCCGGGATCCACAGGATCCCCCACCTAACTGGTGTCCGGCTGACCTGCCCGCGGCCTCGCACACAGAGCAGTGCGATTTCGCGGTGCAGGGGCCGGTCACCAGATGTCCTGTTTTACCGCAGCGATAGCAGAAATCGCTGCGGTCCACCTCGGAGGTGCATTTCGCCGCCACATGTCTTGACTTTTGTCGCCTTTATGCTCTCGGGTGAGCAACCGGTGTTCCGCGCGATGGCAGCGGCCACGTCTTCTCCCTCCGTGGTGTCGTCCAGGCCAGAGACGCGAAGACCGACTGTCTTCTATTCTCAATACAAAGGCATACTTGTGACTAACCTGTGATAGTGTATGTAAGCCCAGAAACTCCATAATTCTTGAGTGTCAGCAAAATAACAGCACCACGATATCTTCGTATTTTAAAAGAAGAGAAAGCAAGTAAGCGACACAAATCACTGATTACACCTCACAACCAACGAAACACAGAATTCACAGCACGATAGCTATGATATTATTGGACTACAACAAATACAATACCTAAATTGATATTATTTGAAATTAGATGACGGTACTCCATTACTTCTAATTCGACCATTATATGAATAATTTTACTTAAAGACTTGTTGCGACATCTAATGGAATTCCAAAATAATATCACGTACAGGCGTGCCTGTATTATTTTGGAATTCCATTGCGCACACAATCTGATTCACAACGCGACGTAAGCAGTATGAGTGTTGATAACCTAGATGTCACTACGAGTAGTTTACCAGAGTTATCTATGGACAACAGCGATACAATACATAAATTATTACCACATAATGATGATTTAAAAACGCAACTAAATAGTGCACACAATGAAATTGAGCGACTCTCATTGGAAACTAGAGATCTGATGAGAATAAATGCTGAATTTCTGATTAGAAAAAATGACCTATTTAAAAAGGTTACCAATAGCCCCATTAAATTATGTTCAACAGCCCAAAAAAGGATCAAAGCACAACTTAAAGTAAATAAAGAAACACAGACAGAAAATCATATTTCCTGGGAAAAAGAGTGTACAAACATAAATCAACAAACACAAACAGAATTAATTTGTGACATAAATAAAGACTCCTCCTCTACCACCACCAAAGCAGTTAAACTGCAACATATAAAACCTAAAACAAGGCAGTCAAAACCTAAGCTACATATAATAAGTAATAAGAAAGAAAATAAAGTTTTATTGAATATAGAAGGCGCAGCAGGAGACATGTACGATCTTTGTCATTATTTAACACCGAACAGCGGAATTATACAACTAATCAAAGGACTAGATCTGAAATTATTCGATTTTACAAATGAAGATTACTGCATTATTCTGTTAGGTAACGAAGATTTTCTGACAACAAACCATAATGAACAACTCGTTATACTTTTAAAAGACACCTTAAAACTGATTACTCACACAAATATTATACTATGTACACCATGCTACCAATATGGTTACTATAAGGATATTATAAATTCTAGAATACAGGACTTCAATAATAAATTATACAAGGACATACAAACGCACAAATATGCATACCTCTTTGATTCAAATTTACCACTGAATTATGACTATACTATGTTCCATAAACGATCAGGACAAATAAATAATTACGGTCTTCGCATGATCTTTAATCAAATTATGGGCATAATTGAAAATTACAAGAATAATATTGCAAATAATATACAGCATAATTCTAATATTAAGGAGATCAAGTTGAATTCCGACGACCGAAAAAAAGATTTTTTTTGTGAATGAAGACATATATTTTACATCAAAATATTGCAGGATTGTTAAACAAATCGGACTTATTGACCATATGCTTAAATGAATTATCAGAGCGCAATATAGTTATTGATATTATATGTATAACAGAGCATTTTATAATGGAAGACTATGAAGAATACCTTACAATACCCAACTACACACTTGCATCATGCTACTATCGAAAAAATATAAAAAGGGGTGGATCTTGCATTTTGGTACGAAATGGACATAAATGGATTGAACATAAAAAAATACAAACATTCTCGATTACAGGTATAATTGAATGCTGTGCAATAGAGCTTCCTACGTATAATATGGCTATTCTATGTGTGTATAGAATACCTAAACAAGAAAATTTTAATATATTTATGGAAGTTTTTGAAAAAGCTTTGAGTGAACTAACAAAAAAATCTTATGAAAGTATTGTACTTGCTGGAGATTTCAATGTTGACATTTTAAAAAGAAATAATTTGACATTAGATTTTGAATATTTACTTTTAAGTCACGATCTTAAATTGGCAATAAAGCAACCTACAAGAATTAAGAGTCAAACTTGTCTAGATAATTTTGCGCACAATTTCAAAAAACTATGTGAGACAGAAATAATTGATTTTGCCCTTTCGGACCACACGGCACAATTAATCAGGTGTCCAATTAAACATATAGCTATTTTTAATCGTTGGCGTGTTCAGCGAAGGGATTACTGTGACGAAAACGTTTTAAAGTTTCAAAAATGTCTTAAAAACATAGCATTCACCGAAATATACAATGAAAATAATCCGAATGTTGCATATAACATTTTTATTGAGATTTTTAACCTGTTTTACAACTTATGCTTTCCCTGGAAATTAGTTAAGCTTAATTCTACTAAAGCCTCAAAATGGATCACGCGAGGAATAAAACTATGTAGTAAGAAAAAAAGGAAGCTTCTATGGATATTTAGAAAACATCCATCAGAAGCTAATAAATCGAAATATAAAACATACGCAAAAATTCTGAAGAAAATAATCAATCTAACCCAAAAAGCTCAAAATAATTATAAAATTAAACAGGCAACAAATAAATCTAAAGCTACTTGGAACATTATTAACAGTAGAAAGCAAACTATAACCAAAGACCCTATTACAACAATTAAATTTGACAATAAGATATTAACAAATCCCACTGACATTGTAAATGCATTTAATGATCACTTCGTTGATAAAATTATCCCAATAAATAATACAGCACATAATAACACTTCACTTATTCTAAATGAAACACATTCAATATTCATAAAGCCCTCTACACCTATTGACATTTTAAAAATCATATTGTCACTCAACAACACATTAAGTGTTGGCCACGATGGGATATGCACAAAAATAATCAAATCTGTTGCTCCAATCATCATTGGATCACTGATCCGTTGGAAAGGATATTGAGTACAGATTTTGTTTAAATCAAATGAAATTCTTAATACCTTTCAGTTTTTTTTATAATTAATTTTGAATTTGACGTTTTTCACAGATTCATTCATTTTTAAGAGTTTGAAAGCTCGTCAAGTATTTTTTGTTATCTAATGCTAAGAATTATTGTTTAATTTAGAATAATCATACATTAAAGACTGCAATAAAAGTTATTTGGTTCAACTACAACAACAAACTAGAAAAATATGTTGTTTTAAAGACGATGAACCAGGTAATTTTCAAAAACAAACAAAAAAAATCGTATCTCGATTACAGTGACACTTAGGACATAGGGATCTATGGGTTAAAGATAGCTCTTGATCCACCCAATCCCCCAAAAAATTTTGTCGGTCCATGCGCCAAACACCCGTATATTTTCTTCGGAAACCTAAAGTGAATTCTGCACAAAGATGAACCATGAATTTATAGCTTAATTAATTTGGTTATTATTTACATGAAGCAAATAATACTAAAATGATGTTCGAAATACCACGCTGATTGTTCAACGAACGGTGTGACGCCGTATTTACGTAGTCATAGTTCCTTAGCCTATTGGTTGTAATATCATAAATTTTAAAGCGATTGAATTTGGCGCGGTGAGTGATATCATCATTTGAAAACCCTATGGTGACGTCCCGTTCGGGTACGGTGTATGATGCCCGTTTAATTCGAGCGTCTCTTTTGACGCGAGTAAATTGGGTGTTATACTGTCCGACAAGCTCCATCGCACCTTCTGCACTAGCCTCGTTTGCGTGGTACGTGTAAGGGGAAAACTTAGGGAACACATCATTAAAGTATGAAGTATAATCATTAATAATGTATTTTGCTGGTCCGTTGTAAAACAATATGTTCCCCACCAGTATGCTTGTATCAAAATGAACAGATAGGGTCTCAAGTAGTAGTTCTCGAGAAAGGCCAACGAACTGATTAAAAAAAAAGGGAGAACATTTTCTCAGTGTGTCTCCAGCCATTCCGAGTTCAATATCGAATACTATGTCTGCAGGGGTGACTGTTTTTCCGCTCAGTTGGATCGAGTCGTTCGCACTGTGCCCAAGGAGAACGGATTGACGCACGTCATTGTCGTGAAAGCATTGCGCAAATAGTAGTGTTGTTGTAGCTATGAAGTATCTCTCATAAGATGCTAATCGCTGTATGGGATGTATTACAGTGATGGTGGTGTCGAACGTAGAAAGGTGTGTCATGCCCGAGAAAACCCATGGCACCGATACAGCTGTGGTATGGGTTACCCAAGAAGGTATCTTGCTTATCACCTTCCCGACGTTATGTATGCTCCTGGCAAGCCCTCTACTAAAGGAATTTACTTGCCTTCTTCGCCTCAGTTTTGGAGCCCTCCTAACTATTTTTGAAAATGAAGCCAACACTCGTCTACTGTTTGACTTTATTATGTTGATAGAAACAGGTTCTCCAGCTATCATGGTCCTAACAGGTACCTGGACCAGGGCGTCGGCGGTTGCCTGAGACAGTGTCGCTAATGTTCTTGAGCTCTGTCCAATCGTAGGTAATGAAGGCATTGAAGGATATTTCAGCCTATTTGCGCTAAAGCGAACCGCACCGACAACTGGGGCATCCCTTGATGATGACACTATCCCTGACACAGTACCTGAGGAGACCGATATAGATGACGAGGATGCAATCGGGGATTTGAATATTGCGATGCTATCGGAAGAACTCGCCGCACTTAGAGAGTCTGACGTCCCACTATACACCTTGTGACTAACTGAAGGTCCAGAGAATTCATATGAAGGCAAACCCTCTGCTAGTTCTTGAGCTACAGATGAAAATGCTATGTTCTCTGGAGCTGCTTGGAGACCCGCTTCGAACCCTCTTACGTTGATGTTTCTCGCTGAGTACAGTGCTTCATTGCACCATTTTGTGAAGGGTGTAGATAAATATCGAAGTGGAGGACTAAGCCATCTGTTGACTACTGGGGCGACATAAGGATTATACAGGTATGTGAGGGCCAAGTGTGCACCTATGTATATACTCGTGTCTTTTACTCCATCTATAAAGAAGTCAGAATAACGGGGGACTGAGCAGTTAATAGCCCCACAGTCATTCCCTTCCACTATTTCTACAGGAGCCCGTAGTTTGACTGCCAACGATGGAAAACTCTGAACCATGAATGGATAGTTGTAGGTGCCTGATTCAATTACCCAAACAATTGATTTCTTGTTATAATAGGAGAAACCCGGCACACCAAACGCTCGTTGCAGTAGGGATGGGTCAAGTTTCCCAGATAACTCATCCATAGATAAAGTGTCCCTATCAGTACACAACAGCTTTGGAGCATGGATCGATATCAATGGACATAACCCAATGGAGGGAGGTAAGTCCACCAAAATAAAGCCGTTAGTGGTGTTTGTTATGTACTTGGTCCTGTATTCCATGTTTGCCACTTTAACTGTTACCTCCATGATGGAATTGACATTTCTGATCGATATATATGAGGTGGTTAGGTGTAAGTTTTCTCCTGAATAAGCTGCAGGGTGTAGAGCCAGGTATATATATGGCACCAAGTATAAGGCAGCCATTTTGAACGCAATAGGAGAAATCATTGTTATAGATGTTGTTTGCGAAATTCAAAGACAAAAGTCCAAGTGCAAATTAGGTCAACTAATGACGCGTGGTACTCGTGCTGAAACAGGTGATACGATATCACCCTGATCTCCGGGGTCAGGTTGTAGTCTTCCAAATATCTAGGCAGGGGGAGCCTGCACCTGGGATCATGCGGTCTCGTTGTTATAAGCCTAAAAGATAGACAACTAGCTGTTAAAGGGACTTCAATGTTACGTACCTTTAGAACAGCGCTATCTGTAAATCCAAAAAGTGCATGCTCTGCAATGCTACCATGTATTTCCTTAGCCTTAGTTAGGCTTTCTTCCAGCGTTAGTGGGTTTTCCACCAACAATAGATCCGGTGCGTTCCAGATCGTAGGACGAACACCTTCTAGTACTCTTAGTTCAAACTACACCGAAGTTTAACATAACAACATAAATTTAATCTAACAATGGCGCCCAATACAAGGTTTTAATAATAATAGGAAAGGCACTTAATATATTACATTAAAGTGAATATAAAGATACCTGTTAAATAAGAATGGTGGTCACTTAGTAGGATGTATTAATATACTTTTTCTTCCAGCAAATGTCTAATTTTAGTATAAGAAATGAATAATACAATTATTTAGTATTGTATACTCATAATTTCATGTAACGATTCACACACAGGAGATAAATCATAGTTGATTTTTATACAACTAGAACTATTTTACTTAAATAAACAAAATAAACATTTTTTACAACCTAATAAATAAACAATTAACAATTGAATTCAGAGGAAAACTCTTTTGTGTGGAAATATCTTATTTAAATATGAAATGACGCGTTGTACAAACTTAATTTTAACTAGTATAATTAATAACAAATATTGTTTTTGAAACCTAACTTGATTACCTCAAGGTTACTCTAATTTTCTTCTTTTAATACTCTCAATTATCATACTTAGCCTGTACTAAATACTTATTCTTTATATATTCATAAAATAGCATAAAATCTTTACCCGGGAATGCCATATCTTTACCAATTCATAACAGTAAACAGACCGACAAATATAAAACCATAAATAAACCCTTAAAATAAGATTGACTTATGAATGAACAAATTTAGCAAGAAACAACAGTGTAATCATAGGCCGGACTTTGTCTAACATCGGAATATTCCACTTTAAAATTTCGCATAGCATACCCTCGCTTAAAATAGTTATATTACCTTTCGATCGCGGCGGATCATGCGTCATGTCGAAGTGAGAAACCGGTTCTATTTTTAACTCGCGCGTCCGACTCGTCCCTTCACTTGGTGATAAATTATAAAGATTATACTTAGCTAAACATATATTTATCTGTCGCCGTTTACGAAAAGTGTGAACGTTTAGATAGATACGCGTGCATATTTCAAAGCATTTTTCAAACGTCCTGCTTATAGTTTAGTAATTAATCAATTGCGAATTAATACATTTACAAATACTTTCACATTATTTATTTAAATTAGTTTAAACAATGGAACGCCCTATTGCTTATAACGTTCTACACAAAGATGAACTCACACATGAGGTAAACATACGTGGAGGTAAACCGGCAACAACTGTAGTCGAACTTAAAACGCAAATGCGTGAACTAGGAAAAGTTATTCCATCGGAGGATATATTGGAGACAAACTTCGATGCTGGGGAGGAGTTAAAAATTATTAAACTAAAAATGACAGAAATTAACAAATTTCTCCAAGACCCACATCATCAGTTCAAAAGCCTTAATCGTATTAGAGGTTTAGCTCATCATCTTTACCATAGATTAACCAGAATAGATCCATCAATTGATAACACACTGTATAAAACTTTAACTGAAAATTTAAACAAAAATTTAAACAAAATAGATAACTTATTTACTTCATTTAAAACTTCATTTGACTCAATACCTGGCTCATCAGAACAACCAATTATACAGAAAAACATACTCCATAGCGGAATTGAACTGTCCGTTGCAAAATTAGGTGTAAAATACGACGGTTTAACATGTGTACACTTATTTATTCAGCGGCTAGAAGAACTTAGCGAGTCTAGAAATATCACGGACGCTCAGTTATTTAATTCAGCCGTGGAAATATTCACAGAAAAAGCGTTATTATGGTTTAGAAGTGTTAAAAACACATTATCCAATTGGGAGCAATTAAAAAATAATTTAATAGCAGAATTTTCTCCTATTACAATGAAAAATTATTAAATGAAGTTCAAAAAAGAACGCAAGGTCAATCAGAATCAACAACGGCATTCATATCAATAATGATCAACTATTTTTCTCGTTTCACCGTACCATTACCGGAAGAACAACAAATAAAAATAATAAGAAAAAATTTCAGACCAGAAATACAATTGCCAATATCCTTGTTGGAATTTAACACCATAAATGAACTAAGAACAAAATGTAAACTTCTAGATTATACTAGGGATAGATCAAACAATTTTACAGAACCGCCCAGGGTAACGACGCAGTCAGTTGCGCCTGATCTTGGTTATAAAACATTTATAAATAAACCTTCCCACGTGAATACGTTACAACAATCGAAACAAAACTCTTATAATACGTGTCTCAACTATAACAACCCACAACCGCCGCATAATAACAAAAATTTAAATAGAAACTAAAATAACCGTTACCAACAATATAACAATTACGCAAATAGATATAAAAATAACCAACAATTATCACATAATAACAATAATAGACAGAATAGATTAGTTTGCTCCCGTTGTAATGAAATAGGTCATAATAACTATAATTGTAGAAAAATACTATGTTACGGCTGTGGAAGGCCGAACACTAAGAAACCAGCTTGCCCAAATTGTAATAAAACAAAACATTATTTTGCAAATTCAAAAAACTAATTTCGTAGAATCGTAGCATACCAACAAAAACATATTTCTCTAAAATTAAAAATATTAGCAAAAATAAAAATTCAAATATAATCAATTTTACAAACAAAAATATTAACCATCGTACATGGACAAAAAATACTGCGATTCATAATTGTATAGACGACGAACGTCCTTTCATTAACATAAGAATATATGACAAAAATTATTATGCTTTGTTAGACTCAGGATCCATTATCTCAATATTAGGGACAAATATGGGAGAAAAATTTAGAAAACAAGGATTAGAAATGCATAGTAGTAGCGACATAAAAAATATAGCGACAGCAAACAATTCGAAGGCAGCGGTTATAGGCAATTTTTTTCTGCCGGTACAGTTAAACAATATTACAAAAGTAATTCAATTTTTCGTGGTTCCTAGCGTAACCACCTCTATAATATTAGGAGTTGATTTTTGGAAATCATTCCAAATCGCCCCCGAGATTTTCCATAATTTACCATTAATTAATAAAATAGATTTACCAACTCAAATATGCGAAATTAAATATCTCCATCAGTATAAAGATTTGTCACATGATGAAAAAATTTTGGCAGAGAAAGTAATAAAGAATTACGAAGAGATATCTTCTGAAAGACAAGGGTTAGGCAGAACTTCTATAATTACACATCATATAGATACGGGTACAACAAGGCCAATTAAACAACGCTATTACCGACTTTCACCTGAACGTCTTAAAGAAATGAATAAACAATTAGACGAAATGTTAAAAATTGACGTAATAGAACCAAGTTTTAGCGCGTGGAATAACCCAATAATATTAGCACCAAAAGCAAACAATGAGTGGCGTTTTTGTCTTGATAGTAGAAAATTAAACGAAGTGAGTAAAAAAGACGCCTATCCATTACCTTATATCAGCAATATTTTAGATCAATTGAGGGATGCTAAATATCTTTCGTCAATAGACCTCAAGTCTAGTTTCTGGCAAATACCCTTAAGCGAAGATTCAAAGGAAAAAACCGCGTTTACAGTTCCAGGCAGAGGTCTCTATCAATTTAAAGTAATGTGTTTCGGATTGACTGGAGCACCAGCAACCCAGCAACGCTTAATGGACCACTTATTTGGCCCAGAATTTAATAATAAAGTCTTTGCTTATTTAGATGACATCATCATAGTGTCTTCATCATTTAACGAACATATTTCCCTACTCATTAAGGTACAGGAAAGATTAAAAAACGCAAGGTTAACCATAAATTTAGACAAATGTAATTTTTTTAGAAAAGAATTAAAATATCTCGGATATATTATAAACGAAAACGGACTACAAACAGATCCTTCAAAAATCAAATGTATAGTAGAATTTCCCCAGCCCAAAAATCGGAAAGAGGTTAAAACATTCTTAGGCGTGGCAGGATATTTTCGTCGTTTCGTGAAAGGTTATAGTTTAATTGCAGCACCTTTACATAACTTAACTAGCACACGGAAAGACGCCCCTCCCTTTAAGTGGTCGGAGGAAGCTGAAAACTCTTTTAATCAACTAAAGAACACTCTTATCTCAGCCCCCGTTTTAGCTTGTCCCAATTTTGATAAGCCATTCATTATACATTGCGACGCGTCAGGTTATGGCATCGCCGGAACGCTTACACAAGTGGACGACGATGGCCAGGAACACCCGATAGCTTATACTAGTAGATCTTTAAATAAAGCAGAAAAGAACTACGCCACAACGGAACGTAGTTGCTCGCGATTTTATTTTCCATAGAAACATTCAGACCATATGTAGAAGGAGTATCTTCAGTCAAAGTAATAACTGACCATTCAAGCTTAAAATGGTTTTTAAACTTAAACAACCCAACAGGTAGATTAGCTCGTTGGGGTATTCGTTTATCGCCTTATAATTTTACAGTTGAACACCGTAAGGGCAAAGACAATATAATACCAGACGCACTCAGTCGCGCAGTACCAGTAAACGAAATTAATACATTAATACATGACACTTGGTATAATGAGGTACTCAATAAATGCATGAGACTACCACAATCATGTCCAAATTATCAGATAATTAACGGAGAATTATATAGATATACAAAATGTAAATTTTCTAATAGTCCAGATTGCCAATGGAAAAAAGTTATTCCAAAAGGCGACCGTTCCAAATTAGTGGAAGATCATCACAGTGTTTTATTCCCACACTTCGGAATACTAAAAACCTATCGCAGTCTAGCACTTAAATACTATTGGCCAGGTTTATATAAAGATGTAGTAAATTACATTCGAAAATGCGATGTTTGTTCGGCATACAAACATTCACAGACTCAAACACACGGTTTGTTAGGAGACCCAAAAGTGTACAACAAACCATTTGAATGTATTAGTATTGATTTAGTAGGCCCATTGCCTAGATCAAGGGCTGGTTATATATATTTATTAGTAGTTGTGTGCTGTTTTTCTAAATATTGTATAATAATACCATTACGGAGAGCAATAGGAAAAAATATTGTTCAAGCTCTTGAACAACACGTATTTTTGACGCATGGTATCCCAAAAACCATCATAGCGGACAACGGTAGTCAATTTACCAGCCGTGAATTAAACAATTTATTCCATAAATATAAAATTCCACAAATACATTTTACCCCCCGTTATTCCCCACAAGTAAATACAGTAGAGAGATATAACAAAACAATAATAACTGCGTTATCAATATTGGTAAAAGAAGACCATAGATCATGGGATATCTCATTACCAAAAATTCAATTTGCAATGAACACTGCGGTTAATGAAGCCACAGGTTTTAGTCCTTTTTTCTTAATACATGGTAGAGAAGCCATATTGTGTGGATCGGATTACGGTCAAATTAATAATAATAAAGAACCCCTAACTCTAGAATGCGCTTCACGCAAAACATATTCCAAAAACCTTGGAATATTGGAAAAAACTTTTACTCAGGTTCAACAATCCTTATTGAAAGCACATGAAAAAAAGTAGAAAATATTACAATAAAAACCGTCGACCTTTAAACTTTGAAATAAATGATATAGTATGGAAAAAGACATATCCCTTATCAGACGCTAGCAAATTCTTCACCGCGAAATTTGCGCCCAAATTTACTAAGTGTAAAGTCATTAATAAAAAGTCAAATTTAGTTTATGAATTAGAAGATTTTAACACTAAAAACCTCTTGGATTTCACCATATAAAAGATCTTAGAAGCAACAACGAAAATCCATAACTATAAATATTAAACCGTTAGAGAACATTTATTATAACTCAAATAAAACAAAAGTATAAAATAGATACTAATTTATTAACTAAAATAATAAGCATTTAATACTATAATCAGTAAAAATTTAAATCAATCATTACACATAACAAAAAAAAAATAAAAAAAAAATAGAATAACAAATAATATCACAAATGTATATGCAAACAAAGTATAATATTGTAAAATAGCTAAATTTGGTCAGCAGTAATTATAAATAGTTTTTACAAATCTAAAAATAACCCTTCAGTAGTTATTTTCGCAAAAAAAAAAGGCGCTTGAATACTAAACAAGGTGAAATATTAAAAGAACAATAAAATAAGTTGAATGATATTACATCAACTGCATTATATTAAGAACGTTTTTTTTATAAAATATTTTGTAACAACATTCATTTAGAAAACTCATAGCTCCATCTATTGAACATAGTACAGAAACTAGCAGTGCCCCTAGCGGTCAACAATAAAAGTAATTTGCTAAACAGCGCCCATAGCGCATAGTAATATAAAACTATTTTAATAAACCTATATACAAGCCTTTAATACAATAAATCAATCATATTCTTTTTATATTATAAAGATAAACAACAACAAAAAAAAAATGAACAAAACAACGTTGGAAAAGTACGTACATGGGAATGCCTATTGAAACAATATATTAGGTTAAAATAATTAGAATACTGTAGGTAATAATAAAGTAATATACATATTACAGATATACTCTTATTATGTTTAAAAACAGATAATAGGATAATTATTAGCATTTTATTATGCAGAAGTAATTAATAAATGCTTCATAGAATTAATATACTGTACAAGGAAATAATGCCAGACTTACAGTTCATTCTTTAGGATAAAGAAAACATAATCTTTATTTAGATATAAGTTCATTGATACTAATTATAAATAATAAGTTATTAAACGTATGATATATGTAAATTTTCTTTTCTATCTTCAAGGTTAGACTTACCTTATAATGGAAGATCACCAATTTTTTTGTTAAATTACATTAGTTACTCTCACTTCCCCGTACCAATAAAATAATAATAAGTACTAAGATTACATAATCGTTTCAAACAGATTTTATATCAACACTATACATAAGTTATATACTTTGATAAAATTATAAAAGGAATATTAATTTCTTCGGACCTTCAATTTTCAGTCAGCTTAGTCTACATTTGGGTTTATTAAGCTCTGTTGTAAATCACAGAGTATAGATATATATTAATGGTGAGACAAGCATACACGTCTAGAAACGTGGTAGTTCGACCCATAATTGTTTATTCTCTTGTTATAGAGAAGTTTGGTTCTTTTTGACCGATTATATACCCACATTAAGTATTTTATAAGACAGTCTCTTTTACTGTCGTATATCCAGCCGATATAGGTTGTGGTCATGATTGAAGACAGCTGTTGTTATTGAAGTAGGTCAGATAATATAAGGTTCAATCAGCTAACTTGAGGTATTATTTTGAATCGGATAGGGTTAGCTTTGTCACCTATCGATTCTTGGTTATTATTGAAAGGTAGTCTCAAAGATGTTATTTTCAACTGAGACGAGTTATTGCTAGGTTTTTGAATGAATAGTGAAAGATATTATGAACGATGATGTATGCTCTTATGAATGCTACCTCTCCTCTATTTCGCTCAGGCGCACATCATAGCCAACTGATCCAAACTTGTGTCCAAAGTAGTACTGAAATCAAATTTGATTTATTAGCAGTATAAATATAGTATTTAGTATCAAAATCTGATTTTCTGTCTTAATAGACTTAAAAGAAATCAAGCCGTTTTTGCTGTTTCATTCAGGTTACCGAGGGAAACGTGATAACTTTAATTATATATACCTTTATATAATAGATATTTTTTTTTCCTTCAAGAAGGATACATTTTTTCTTTCTTTTGTTTTTACTATTCTTTACTCTTACTGAGTTTTGTTGCCATGAGAAATAGGTCATTTACTGTAGTTATCCTGTAGATAATAAGCTGAGGGCAGCTTCAGTTTTCCTACGAAAAACTTAACCCAATTGGGGGTGCATTGTGACGCCGTATTTACGTAGTCATAGTTCCTTAGCCTATTGGTTGTTTTACGCGTTATTATAATGCAAGGTTGAATTTTGGGGCGACGAAGGATTTTGTAAGTCAGCGATTAGCAAATGAGAACTGCTGGAATTTGACGACGAGGAGCTTAGAATTTAAGAGAGACACATTGTAATTAACATAATCTCTTTTTCTATGTGTCAGTCAGTCCTTCCAGCTCAAAATAGGCGTTTATTATATTGGATGGCGTCATCTTCATTCATGGTGCCTGTAATGTTTGCTCCTTAACACTAATATAGATGTCACCGCCTCGTCTACGCCTTACCACACGTCCAGCTGCATCAGCGGTTGGTTATTAACTCAGGACTGACTGAGCCTCCCTACTCAATTGACATCCCCTCCCACTGTGCCTCAATGGCGTAATGCAGTCGAGACAGATACTTGTAATATTATTATAATATACATACACTACAGTGCCGAATAGATTTTTAAATACGGTTCCAACAGTACCAAACCAAGCAGACCGTCTGGTTCGCCATCGAACAAGATGCGAGATGGCGTTATAATCTCACACCATGTCTACAAATCGGACTTCGAGAGGTTATAATATATTGTCACACTCTAAGGATTTGAATGTTCTACTGTGGTTACAAAGATTGCTGACTGTGTTTAGTGTATCGCGTATATTATTTAAGTAAGGGTAAATAAATGAAATATCAATCTACCCCTTAACTAAAACTTTCTTCTAAATTTTGATTAACTTCAACAAATGGCCCCCTAATAATACCTAAGTAAAATTGTAAGTCTTCTCTTTCTTGCCACTTTAATCCAAAATGTTTTGCCAACAATTTCTCAACATCAGTTATTTTTGCCTGCGTCACAGGCACTCCAATTGAAATGGTGGTAGGTTGAAGCATGCTTGTATTTTTACCAATTTCGCAGACATTAAATGCTTTTTATTTGTATCTAAATTATAGAACTGTTCACCCCGGATAATTGTGTTTTCTGGGGTCTTCGATCTTTTTAAACCTAATGTTTTTTTGTGCATTCGCTGACGGTTTAAAACCTCTTGAGCGGCTCTTTTGAAGTCTAACATAATAATATCCCTTAGATTTGTTATCTTCGAATTACTTGAAATGATGTCGCAATATTCTTCTAGTTGGATGATTACTTCTCGTTTCTTTAGAACCTTTTCTATAATGCCAAAGACTTTGTCCGGAGGCGTAAAAGTATGCCCTGTTACGGGAAATATTATTTCAATATATTTGACAGAGGCATTTTCCAATAACTATTTAGATAGCATACTTAGCATTATGCTATTTTTGTTTTGCCTGTATTGGTATATGTGGTATATATGTATGTATATACGTGTATATATGCTGCGAGTGCTGTTGCCCGATGTACATGGAGCTAACAAATCATCGTGGTAGTAATTTTGGTTCTGTCACTGTACCTCATAAATTTCGGCTTCAGAAACTAAAGTAAAAAAAATGATTTCAAAAATGCTTGATTGTAGGTAGTTAATTTCTTCAGTCAATCTAGAAATTTATTACCATCATACGCAAATTTATATTCGGAATCGTCTTTTTCACCTTTAAGTAAATATTTATTCTCATATCTATCATAAACTGAAAATTTTTCTTTATGAGAGATTAGAAACCTTTTTGTTTCAATTGATAAGGGAATAGTTAATCTCTTATAAGCATCACCATAAGTCGATAACGCAGTTCCTACTGTGGTTTGCCATAACTCTCTGGTTTTAATCATAGCATTCACAGCACTGTCGTTACCAGTGGTTTCGGTTACGAATTTTGGATCATGATTAGGTACGTTGTAAATAGGGTTCTCCATAGGTTTCCAAAATGAATTAGTAATTTTTCTGTTTTCTCGACATTTTTACTCACGTTCAAATCTCCAAAATCTTCTGAAGTTATAACATAAACGATTGAATTAAAAGATGTGGGTAAAATCGATAATACACTCCTTGGTAACTTGATTAATTAAATCGAATAATGATGTGAGAAAATTTTCAAGTAAGCCTATTTTTGAAATATAACAATAAAATCCCGTTAACAAGTAAAGCTGTTTTAATATCGACGACAACTGATTTGACGTTTTCGGATTCTAAACGTGAACGCGTGCGTAATTTAGTGATGAAGTCTTGAAGTTTTTCAGGTAAACCACTTATTCTCAAAGTGGTTCTGGGACTAGATTTCCCATCGTTGTCGGATGTCCCTTCTTTAGTACCTAATGCAAAACGAACAGGTAAATGTATAGCTTCTTTATACAGGAATTTTAAGTAGTGAGGTGGTGAAGTGGGGACGGGGGGAGACATACTTACCTTTACTACAACCCCTAAGGTCCGGAGATCTTGAAATAAACTTTTTTTAATAAACATAACCTCACTTATTTTCACTGATTTTTTCGCTAATGCTGCTCTTCTATCATGGGTTCGAAATTGAAAAATCCTTTCAAAGTTCAATAAAAATCCAGTAATCAACATAAAAAGAGCCAAAACAACTCAAAAACCAGCTTAATTGGATAAAAATGAAGAAAAAACACAATAGAGCACATTTATATACACTACAAGAGTAACCATTCAAAATGCGCCCAATAAAGACTAGGGGAGAGGTGGTATACTTGATCCCTGTTTTGGTTTTCTTTTAGTAATTCGAACCATTTTCATAAATCTGACTTTCTTTTAAATCACACTTGTATTTCCGTTCAATACTACTGATTTAGCACCAATACAGACCTTATTTATTAAAAAAAACGACGAAAAGGGTTTTTTTAAAGTCCGACACAAGGATCAAGTAACCCTTCCATATGGGGGCCCTTGATCCCGGTGAGTGGGTTGTATGATCCCGGAGGATCAATCATCCCACCCGTCAAAGTTTCAGCCATAGGCCTACCTAAATATGGAAATTAAATAAACTTAGGTCTACTATTAATAAGTTGTAATTAACGATTCGAAAGATGAGTAGGTACAAAATGAAAACAACATAAAAAAATGAAAACACAGACAAAAAATAAATGGGAAAATTATTCGAGAAGTGGCACGGAATAAATGTCACGTGTTTTTGAAAATTTCGTCGGCTCCGGCAAGTGTCCCAAAATGTCACCCCACACATAAAATATTTCGTCTTCCCTTGTTGGCCACTTCCAAAGCCTTCCACTTTTTTCCATTGCTTTTATTGTAGCCCCGTTTTCATGTATTTTTGTAATTTTTCCTGGGTATGACAAACCATTGTAAATTGCAACTACAAATTCCCCTACTTCTTTTCTGATGGGCTCAAAAGCTCTATGACCCTCGCCATCACTGCATAACTCTTCTTCCCCCCCTGACGATGATGGAAGTGGAGGACATTCATCAGAATCAGATGAGGTGTCATCGTCAATTTTTTTTAGTGAAAAGATTTGTCTCACTGTTTTCTTGGTAGGCCTATTTTCTTTAATCTTCCTTTTCATTTCTATCTCCGCTATCTTCGCCAACTTTTTATTTGATTGTTCTTCGATGGCTGCTTTTTCCGGAGTATCGGTTAGGATGCGAGTACATCCTCGCTTTCTCCCGCGCGACGACTGCGAGCGTGGACCTGCCTTGGGGTAGGGCATTATGTCCTGTGGTGAAAAGTGCATCGGCACTGATCCTCCAAGTAAGGATGGGGAAGCGCGTTCACTCACACTGCTGCTTTGTACGGGCTCCTCAAGTGGAGAAGGGAGAGGGCAGTCCGACGCTATCACACTTCTCTGTGTTGGTTCTTCAAGTTGAGAAGGGGGAGGGCGGTCCGTAACTAAACTGGTCATGAACTCACTCTCCGTGAAAATGTCGGCATTTATGGGCCATATTCCAGCCGCCCTGAAGCCACTAATTATATTGGTAGGCACCATAGCCCTTGGGAAAGCTTCCCCTAACAGTTCCGAAACGTCGTAGATTGTGATTGTTCTCCCGGGGTGTCTCAGCATAAAATTTGATGCTGCCTGAGAATAAAAGGGGCCAAAAACAGTCCTGTCTAATGGCTGCAGCTTGTGGGATGTGTGTGGTGGAATTGTGAGAAGAACGATTCCGTTGTCTTTTGCGTAGTTGAGGGCGTCGACAGAACAATGACTCTCGTGATTGTCCATGATGATGAGGTGTTTCCTATCAGCGTTGGGTTGAACATGACGAACAAAATGCTTGAGGAATATTAAAACTGTCGCCCGTCATCCATCCACTAGGATGAGTAGTTGCATCGCTGCTAGGAGGGGCATGATTGAGGAACCTATCCTGCCAGTTTTTTCGGGGGAATATCATGTATGGCGGGATGTGGCCCCCGGCAGCGTTGATACAGGCACAAACGGTAACCAGCTCACCTCGTTCGGCCGATGTCATTTTTCCTACTTGTTTGGAACCCTTAACTGCAATAATTTTGCTGGGTTTATGGACAGTTGTTACCCCTGTTTCGTCAATATTCCACACCCTTTCGGCAGTAAATTCGTGCTTATTAAAAACTGCAGTCAAATTTCCAAAAAATTCCGCCACGGTGTGTTTATTAAACGCTGTCGCTCGCGCCAAGCTGGTAGGCTCTGGAGTTCTTAAGGATAGAGTTTGCTGTCTCTCCAAAAATCCACGATACCAATCGCGACTCGCCTGTTGCGAGTGTTCCCATGAAGAGGGGTATTTCATCTTATTTGCTTTGGCGAATTGGTAAGCTACCTTACGCAATTGTACAACGGTAAGTCCATAATACATTTTAGACATATGAACAAGATACGCTCCTAGCTCATCCTCGTGACGTTTGGACAAAATTTGTCTATTTGTAAAACCAGGTTGAACATAAGAGTCTCGACGGCATAGCCTTTTAAGTGTCATGACATTAATTTTAAATTCTCTTGCGACGGTTTTGTAAGCAGCTCCATCTTTAACTGCTTGGACCGCATTTTTCAAGGCCTCCGGGTCGTAAGGTACCCTCTTCATGGCTCCTTGCTTCGATACGTACTTCCGCGGCATCTAAAAGAACGGAAGTTATGAGATTTACTTCTTGACCCAAACAAAAGAATTATAGGTGGGATACTTGACTCCGGGATCAAGCATCCCCCTAGCAAAAGGGATCAACTATCCCGAAGCAGTAACTTTATTTAAAATGGAAAAAAAACAGCAACAAGATGAAAACATTTGACTCGGAAATAATTGAATTTACACAGCTAAATACACACAATATTTCATAAATACAAACAAAAAATTGTAAAGTACACGTACCTGAAGTTTTTCGAATTGTCGTACACTAAACAAAACAAGTAAGATCCGGTAAAAACATAAATTTCCAATTATTTTGGCAACGAGCTGTTGTTTCGGTTTAATGTTTACTATTTGTACTAGCCATCATGGCGGCGTCCCAATGCAGCCAACAGAACACCTTTAAACACTTTTTGGCGCTAGTTTTAAATGGGGGATCATGTATCCTCGGGGATCAAGTATACCACCTCTCCCCTATATTTTTTTACGTAATCGCATTAATTTATATTTAACCAATATAAAAAAAATATGCAGGATATTGGAATTGAAATAAAATTGATATCATTAATATATTGATTCATTGTCATATTAAAAGCCAACTTGTTAGTCATCCACTAAATTGATAAATAAAACAAATGTTTCATATGAGACTTTCAAGGTGTCGTAACAGTCTGTGTGTACAAAAAAATTGTAAATGGTTACAGTCGGTTCTGGCATTCGCCGGCCGCTGCCGCGAGTCCAAAAGAAAGCCGGTAGTTAACGTAAAAATAAATAATAGTTTAAAAAAACTAAAAAAAACACGCTTTTATAAAAAATCCAACTAAAAAAACAAAAAATAAAATTTAATATAATATAAAAAAGCGTGGGGTGTATTCAATTAATAATATAATATCTTAAAAAGCGCTTTGAATACACCCCACGCTTTTTTATATTATATTAAATTTTATTTTTTGTTTTTTTAGTTGGATTTTTTATAAAAGCGTGTTTTTTTTAGTTTTTTTAAACTATTATTTATTTTTCATTTTTTTGTTGATTTTTGTTTAAATGTTTTTAAATACAAGCTTTTGAGATCCTGCATATCATGTAGCAGCAGAGTGCTAGCCAAGACAAGTAAAACGAGCCCAAACACGACGGGTCTATCTTGTTTAGTACAGGAGTTCCTATGGCCACCTTCCGACTCCATCATCAGATCAGCTCCATGGTATCATATTATTGCATTGTCACGCGATATAAACATACGAGCCCAAACACGAAGGGTCTATCTTGTTTAGTACAGGAGTTCCTATGGCCACCTTCCGACTCCATCATCAGATCAGGTCCATGGTACCATATTATTGCATTGTCACGCGATATAAACATACGGGCCCAAACACGAAGGGTCTATCTTGTTTAGTACAGGAGTTCCTATGGCCACCTTCCGACTCCATCATCAGATCAGCTCCATGGTACCATATTATTGCATTGTCACGCGATATAAACATACGGGCCCAAACACGAAGGGTCTATCTTGTTTAGTACAGGAGTTCCTATGGCCACCTTCCGACTCCATCATCAGATCAGCTCCATGGTACCATATTATTGCATTGTCACGCGATATAAACATACGAGCCCAAACACGAAGGGTCTATCTTGTTTAGTACAGGAGTTCCTATGGCCACCTTCCCACTCCATCATCAGATCAGCTCCATGATACTATATTATTGCATTGTCATCGACCTTTGACAGGTGTGCAAAGTATGAATTAAATCTGATCGTTCAAAGTAGGACAAAATCGAGCTCAAAGGGGTCGGTTACAGACATACTGACATACAAGTGAAGCTAATATAAAGCGTGTAAAAAGAGGAATCGAAATTATTATAAAACACAGCACAAGTCGTCGTAAAATCAAAAATTAAGAAGAAAGCACATTCACTTAAATACTAGAGAAAAGGAATAAAATGGCGGCAATAAAAGGGGGCAATAAAGGCGGCAAACAAAAATATTTATCAATATATTTTTTCATAGAAATATATCGATTTCCGAAAATTATATAAAACAATATGTTAATTAATTCTAAATCTTGACCTACAAGATTTTGAATTTCTTAATTACAAATCGATAAGTATTAATGACATATCTGACGTATAGTTGTTAGCCAAGCCATTAAAAACAAAAGTGACACTAAAACTCACTTTTTAATAAATCGATTATATATGTGTAGCATGAATTTGTATTTATGCGTCAATTAAATTTAAAATTCATTTATTCTTCTTATTATGTGTTGAATTTGAACTTTTTTTAAGCACTATCTGATAGAGGGGAATCCCGTAAGGCTAAGGGGATTCGATTGATCTTCATACGGGAGGTCGGGTAAGTAATTTATTGGTTTTCTGACGAGGTTATCATAATCACCCTCCACACACGTTTTTAATTCGATGCACTTTACAGCCTCAGTAATTTCAACTGAATACTTTTGAGGTATTGCAGACCACTCTATTAATTTTGAAAAGAATTTATGGAACCACGACGTAGATAACACTTTAGATAGATAGACGTACCATGGTTTATAGGTTTAGTACCTTCATACGCTACGTTTCAGGGATTCGAAACACCTAAAGCCCCATATGGCGTGTTTCTCATGTTTTCAGTAGTTTCAATTCAACTATCTGTAAATTTGCTCAAAAAGTTTTTAACCATTTTGTAGGGAGAAAATCCCTTTTGATTTCTCAACTCTACGATTTCATTGGTAACTTCTGAAGTAGCTTTGGATATCCCAAAGCGTTGTACAAAACAATGAATGAATATTGCACTTGCTAAATGGTACATTCGTTCTGGAGGTAAATCGTAAGCCGCCTGGGAAACGGCTTTAGTTCCCCACCACACGCGTTGCAAATGATTTAAGTGCATCATAAATTCTTTGTACTGAAAATCGATTGTGATCTAGACCCATAGCGTACATGATTGTGTCGTTCACTAGTTTTCTGGGGGCGGGAAATTTTATTAATCGCATGTGATTTTTATCAGAGTCGAAACCGTTCGCTTGCCACATGTAACCTTGTACACTAACATAGTCGAAAGTTGAATGGAATAGAATATCATTTATTGCATAAACTGTCGCGTACATATAATTAAAAGATCTTGTCGTTGTTGGAACGACAGTTTGTCCTTTCGAACGTGCAATACAGGCAGTTTGTAATGTTGGCAGGCCATTATAAATATAATTATATTATTATCTTGTTATCACACACAACGTCACATGATTATGAAAAAAAGAAATACATAACATTATTTAAAATACTTATACAATTAATCTAACATTAGTTAATTAGTCAATAAATAAAAAAATGACTAATAAAAATGAACAATAATTATACAATTATAGGTCATAAATTCTGGTTTAATTATTTATCTACAATGAATTCATTACTACTATTCAATGAATTCGGCCCCACGTTGGGCGCCATTGTTACCTTTTTATCCGGGAGGTATATAAAAAAAATTAGACGGATTAGAAGTAACAAATTTATTTCAATTTAACTAAACAATAAGAGAACAAAGGTATTTAATAAAAAGAACTTAACGTATAATTATATATAAACTTAGGTATATGCTTCGAAGATTAAAGGCTCATAATAGATTAGTAAAGTGCCAGAGGGCAAAGCAGAGACGGACGTTTGGGGGAATAAAAATGTGGGCTGTCAGGCAACAGGCTTGAAGGTTCCTGTAAGAGGTAGAGGTATACTAGAGGTATTCAGATGGTTTCAGATCAATTTACTTTCGGTGGTGTCAAAATCTAGGTGTTCCAATAAGTTTGATTTAGGTTTTAGAAATTGAAGAGTAAATGAACGAGCTTAGCTGAATTCCAAGCGCAGCAGGCGGGAATTACAGGAAGGCTGGGTGCGATACGTCCCGAGCCAACTATGTGGAGATGAGCAGCATAAACGGCAGGCCGCAGATAAACAGCTCACTAGGTGGGTGAACTTCAGACCTGGAATACGTCGATGTGATGATGTTAATAGCGCGTACAGGCGGCGGTGGTTAAGCGAGGGCAAGGAAGGTAGATGCTATGCCTTATGGCAATTACAGTTAAATTATGATAAAAGGGGTACGATTTACATTTATAATCTTTGTAGTTAAAATAACCAACATCGAGAGTACGTGCAAAAAGTTGATTAGACCGCGTGACATACACGCCGGGTCCTGCTGGAGAAAATACCGATGTGTCAGACCATGTTGAGTCGGACACGTGAATAATAGTTTATTAGGAGAAAAAGAGCACTTACTGGCTTAATATATTCGACAGCAAGGCAGGCAAAAATGCAGGAGACAGGCGAGTAGTTTTACTCGGGCGGACGAACCGCGTGGCCAAGATCAGAAGGTAGACGTGCGTCGCTCCCTAGTAAGGTAAAATCGACGTGTGTATCACTGCGGACGACAGGCAGCAGAAAAAAGCTATCAAAATGGTTGCCGTTGCACTAGGATAAGCACTTCACCATGATCGCTGGCCCAATCGCAAAGCGACGGGCTTTATTGTGCCAATCCCGTTTTGGGACACACTTCATAGAATTCAGAACGAATCAGAAAACAATAATATTGTCGTGTCACGACATTGACATAACTCACCCTCAGGTAGGCAGGCGAGGTAACCGATTCATACCGCCTTGTTAAGGTTGTATGCGATGAATGAACGATATTCCATAGTGAATAACTATCGTTTGAATGAAACAAATTAATAGGTTTAGAATGTGAGAAATGTTTTATTTCTAAAAGAAACGAGGTGGTTTGGGAAAATAAGTTACTTAACGGTGGGACGATGTTTACGAATGGGAATATAATCGTAGTTTAAAATGTCGGGAATTTGAATGGGGATTTCAAGTGAGTAGCGTCGCAAACCGCTACGTCACAGTGCCCCTCCCCTCAAGGAATTTTGCCCTGTAAAATTCTGGCTGGCCCTCCAGCTTATAACATAGGAGAATAAAATGTCATGAGACATGAAGAAACAAACTACAATCACTTATAGTGTACACGCAAGTGTGACGAGTAAGAAATCAGCTAAATAAATCTATAAAAAAATAAAAAAATTCAGACACTATGATATCAAAAGGAAATTATTCGATCAGCTATACTGTTTTTGTCCCAGTTTGCTGGCAGTTGGAGGCTTCTTTACTCAGGCATGCTCTGTCAGAAAAATTCGCGTTCATAAAAATCACACTATCACAGTCCTATCAAAATTCAGTCATAATCCACAGTCATTTAGATATATGTAATAATAAGATACTATATAAGATAATAATAAGATACTAGATGATGATATACTATACATAAGAATATAATAAAATAATAATAAGATATACTAAATAATAACATTATTATAACCTTCATTCAATCTCCTTACAAACCATAATTGTCTCGAAAGCAAACACACGCTTCGAGACGTTCCATTTGAACCATGTGTAACTAGATTCGTTGCTAGTCTACACTGTGTAAACCTCTGCCAGGAAAACTGGTCGAAAATACCTAAGCTGAAGATACTACATTATTGTAACAGCTATAGTTCAAATAATAATAATGTTATAATTAACTATAACACTAAGTAATTAAATGCTTGGTATTATTTTCTAACAAAGCATATGATTGTTAATAAAAATTAACAATTGCCTTGTAGTTATCATAAAGATAATCGACACCAAAAGTAAGATTAGCTTTTGTTCACTAGAAATATTTAATTACTAGGTAAAGGAATACTATATACCTATGATATTTAAAACTAACATCACTGTTAGAAAAAATGTGGACAATTGTAAGTCCAGATTAACCTAGAAAATGAATAGCGAAGAGCATGATATCCTTGCTCAATGAAAAAAACTAAATCCTAAGCTTATATTGTAGAAAATGAAAATGTCTTATATATGTAGCACGATAAATGTAAAAACAAAATGGTATCTAGTTGTGATAATAACTAGATAGGAAGAATAAAATATTAAGTTTCAATTATTTATTAACAGGCGAACCTGACTAAATGTATAAAAAAATGTAAGTTCCATATAATCTGGATGAGACTTAACTAAGTTAAATATACATGAGTAAAAGAAACATACAGGAATAGAAGTTATGTACAACATTAGTTGTAAAAAGATACTTAACAATTTTAATTAATTGTTAATTTAGTAAATTTGGGGAATAGTGTGAATGGAGCTTTAGGTAAACTTCTAGGCGCTAAGAACCTCAGCCAGAAAGCCCAGCTTGCCATACACAACGCGGTGCTGGTACCTACGCTCACGTATGGAAGCGAGAGTTGGGTATGGAACAGAGAGCATGAAAGTAGAGTAAACGCGGTCGAGATGCGAGCACTGCGCAAAATCTGCGGAGTGACGCTCGCGGACCGCGTTCGTAATACCGAAGTAAGAAAGAGAGTTGGTCTGAAAGAGAGTGTCGGGGTGAAGGTAAGGAAAGGAATGCTCCGGTGGTTCGGGCATGTGGAAAGAATGTATGATGAAAGAATGACTAAACAGATATACAATGCAAAAGTGGATGGATGCAGAAGTCGCGGAAGGCCACGACACACCTTCCATGATCAAATTGATCGTGTATTAGCAGAAGGTGATGTCAGGAGCCTTAAGAACAGACGAGCGTGCATGACAAGAGCTATGAATGTCAAAGAAGCAAGTGAGGTGTGTAAGAATAAGCCTGTATGGCGCTCTGTTGTTCGTGCCTACCCCGCAAGGGACCTGGCGTGAAGTTATGTATGTATGTATGTATGTATGTTAATTTACTTCAAAAACAATTAGTAGTAAATTGTATTTACTACCAGAATTCAGCCACAATATTTTGTGGGCCAAATGAAACGAAAGTAGAAATTTATATATATAACACATGTTAGTGTTAATGACTGTGTTGAAAAATACCAAGAACTAGTAAAGAGAAAGTTTTGGTTAACAACTTAACAAGTCATTTATTGATGATTTAATGTTGATATATTTTATAGTTGGTAATAGTGTATCCTTGTAGAAAATTTACCATTTTTATATTAGTATTATTGCGGGCGCGATGCGATGGCCGGGAGAAGGCAAAGGGGCGGGAAGAAGAAGCAAGGAAAGAATACTCACCTCGCCACCAGTCCGCCTCCACACTGCGCTCGTCCCCCGGGGTTCACACTCTCACTAGGATATTGGGCTTTTATCTTCAAATTAAATCTTGGTTTATTTCTATTTATTTCGTGTTCCAACAATTATATATATGTAATTTTTTATGTACGTAGTTTTATACGACGGTGACAGCAGTGACAGTTCTGTCGAAATGTGTCTTGTTATGCGCATTCTTCATTTAAAGTATTATTCTTTTCTTGATGGCGAGGGTGGGGAGGAAGAATTTACAAGGTGTTCCTCGGCGCAACCAATTATGGTAAAATGATTTGTACATTATCTTTTGTACAATTCTTTTTTGTTTTGTGCATTGTTGTCTGGTTCTGGTAATTATATTTTCGGCTGGAGCGAGTAATAGATTTAGCTTTTGCTGAAGTAATTTCTTTTTACGACAGTTTAGTATTATTAATTTGAGGCCGTAGGCTATATGACTAGTATGAAAATTATTTTAGATAATGTTTACAAATTATGTAGTGTTATCATATATGTTGGACAACACTGGACGAAGATACAGGTATTTCTGTTAAGTAATTAATGTTATGTTTTTAAATGAGAGTTGTTTGATTTTATATTTATTTATTTTTAAGTTTATTACCATATAATTGTTTTAAATTGACTATGGGTAACTAATATGCATATTCTGATTAAAATGTTATTGTTGTTTTATTGATTCAATTAAATTATTATTTTATTTATTGGATTTTGGACGAAGTTTAGGTTGAAATTAATAAATTTCTTGTTGCTTTTATTAGAAATTGAATATGTGATTAAATGGCATGAATAATAATAGTAATATTGTAATGTGGTTTTATTTGAACGAGTGGACATTATTTTTTAATATCCTTTATATGCCAGCTGCCTATGTTTTTACCTGTTCTTAAATCTTCTAATTCATACACTAGGGGGGAATTTTTTCTTATTATTCGGCATTTGTCGAATTTTGGCGCAAATTTGGCCGTAAAGAATTTGATTGCGTCAGATAAAGGGTATGTTTTCTTCCAAACTACATCACCTATGTTGTATTCTAGTTCACGCCTACTTTGATTGTAATGTTTTGTGCTTTTTGCATGAGCTTTTAATAAAGCTTCGCGAACTTTGGAGAAAGTTTCTTGTAAGGGGTTTAAATTATCAGCGTAAATGCTGCGGGACGCGCAATTTAGTGTGAGAGGATCTTTATTAGGGTCCGTTTTAGGGTAAGTACTACCACATAATACTGCTTCTCTGCCATGGAGGAGGAAAAAGGGAGTGAAACGTGTAGTTTCATTAACAACTGTGTTCATACTGAACTGTATATTGGGTATTGATAAATCCCATTTTCGGTGATCGTCTTTTACTAAAATAGATATAGCCGTTACGATAGTACGGTTGTATCGTTCTACGGTATTTACTTGGGGACAATATTTAGGAGTTAAATGTATTTCTGGTATATTATATTTATGGAATAGACTGTACTTCCTTTCCGGTGAATTGCGTGCCGTTGTCTGCAATCACCGTACGTGGGATTCCATGGATTAAAAACACGCCTTGTTTTCAATAGTCTAATTAATGCTGGTTCGTCATACAATGCTACTGCACTGCATGTAAGTGATACCACTTCCGGCCTTGACGTATAAAAAGTCGTTGATGATTTATCCAGGGACAGCTGATGCTCCCCTATAGTGTTCTTTATAGGCATATTTATTTGTGATGCATCAATTTCATGGGCAATATTCCCAACAAGTAATAGGGAACTTTTAATATGTAGTCTCATGTAATAGATTTGTTATTGCTATTGGTAGTTCTAGTAATCCTGTTACATTTAATGCATTCATGTTACATGTAGGATTATTTGTGCTCAGTGTGATTACTTTCCTAGTACCATCATAATCTATGATAACATCTGTTTCCCAAATTTCACTAACTTTAGTATACACTCTATAGCATTTTGACATGTCAGTTACTAATTCCCATCTATACCATGTACACGAGACTTGAGCAGTACAGTGAGTATCACACCCTATAACACCATCTGTACATCCATAGCCGTGTGGGTTCTTTGAATCCACTTTTAAGTCCTCATGTGCATACCCTTGGTAACAGGTACCGCCATTGTAGCAGTCTCCCCATGCAACTTTACATCTATATGTAGATTGTGTTTCAATTGCATAATTACATGTATAGTATGCTGCTTGATACCTAACTATTATGTTGGTATTTCTCAAATGAAGCCTTAATGTTTTGCCTTCTGGAGTATTGAAACATACAACCTGCCCATTCTTTATTGATAATTGATAAGTGCTCATTTCTACACATGTGTGCTTATCACATATTTTCCCTTGTGTTGATAAATATAATGTTTTATCACATGCTGTCACCACCGATATTAGGCACAAGACCATGATACTAGTAGTGTATAGGCTAATCTTGGGTTTCCTTACATATGTGCGTCTTGGTCTTTCTTCATAATCAGGCCTAGGTAATGGCATTGGAAGTCTCCCCATCATATTGTGGCTATTGCTAACAACTCTTTCTTCAAGTATCATCATATACTCAATGTCATCATTATCATCTTTCTTTGAACATATTTGTCCATATATTGGTTCATCACCAGTAAGTTCTTTCCTCAACTTTAATCTTTTCTTCATGATAATTCCATCAACTTCTTCTGACCCAGTTTCTATTGATCTGAACTTTATTGGGTTCATAACACCAGTTATATCATTAAGGCGCTTAACTTTTGCTGCCCTATTCCTGTCATCTTGCATTAAGAAGTAAGAGATTATTATGTTGACAATGCTAGATATTCTTTTTTTGAGGGAGACCACCACTAGTGCCAATAGTAATAAGAATATCACCACACCAAGTACTAACCCAGTCACCAGTGGGCTAATAGTCCTACACATTTCAAATTGTTGATTGTAACTACAGTACAAACCACAGTCTTTACATTCAATATTCTTAACCAGTGAACCATATTCAAGATCACACCACCATGATATCAAGCCAAATACTACTCCATCATGTATATATTCACCATTTTCTAATTTGATATTAACCTTATCGCCATTGTTGATTGACACATTGCATTCCTTGTAACCTTTAATTACCATCCTTCCATAATCAATGTTTATACTTCCAGCACTGATGGGAGTTATCATCAGGAGTAAAACCAAGATTAGTGACATGGTATATATAATTATAGTGTATTTTTAGTAAGTTAAGTTCTCTCCGTGCGTGCTGCTGCTTTCAGCTTAATAAGTCATTTTATTGTTTATCAAAATTAAAATATTCTGCAAGGGAGTAAAAGCACCTGTTAATTAACCATTCTGAGAGCTTTGTTTTAAATAATGGTATGCTTTTAATTTCCTTTAGATGTGAGTATCGACCCTTCGACGCGCATTTAGGTAGTTAAAAAAATACAATCCCGATGTTACGATGGGATTGAATTACACAAAAAAGGATGTCTATTAGAATCGAAACTCACTGGATTGCTTAATAATTCCAAATACGTTGAGAGTGTGTGACAATAAGACCAAGAACTGTCATGTAAAAAAAATACATAAATTTTCTTTATACCATTCTCATTTTCAATCCTCCAGTAGGCGTTAAGATGTTTGATAAGACCTTGCGTTTCGATAAGCATTACAGAATCGAACATGAATGAAGCAAGCTTTGGCTTTAAACATTGAGTCGGCAATCGATGTGGCTGTTATGTCATACGTGGAGTGCGTGAATTTAACGAAGGGAGCTGTTATTTCACACACTTCTAAGGGATTTTCGCAAAAGAATTTTGATGATTGGTTTTCTAAATCATTATTTTATAAATCTCATGGCTGCTTTTTGGCGCGAGGTTTTACAAACCATGGTCTTAATAGACGCGACATGCTGAGCATGTCGTTGTTGGTCATGAATATCGAGGATTGGGCAGCATACGTGAAATTATTTGCGACCTAATTGAATCGCTTTGAAAACACAACCACCGGAGTGTTTCCCTAGCGCGTCTTAATTTTCAGGAATTCCACAAGCCTTTCCATGTCCTAAAGTGAGTTTATTGATAGCGTGTGGCGCAAATCGTGTTAAACTCCATTTCAAGTTTGGGAAAAATCTAAATCAAAGTAGACTCCTCCGCCGCAGTCAATTGGTATCTTATAATAATCTTATCCTCTTTAGTTGTAGGATCGAGGAGGCGTTTGGCATCGTTAATCACCGAATTGCGTACCATATCTGTGATTGCACTTTCAGGATTGGGTATATCCCTGGCAATGACCTTCTTCACTTCTTCTTCGTAGTCCAAACCGGCTTTCCGGACTATAGATGGTATCATATGATTAGAGATTAAGACTCCTCCTATATTGTAGTTTAAATGTCTATAAATTTATCTAAGGTCTTTATACTGCATTTTTTAAAAATTTAGCTGGAACATGAATTACACCCGCGCGTTTAACACACGGACGTCTAACAAATTCTGGCATCTGGTTTTAACAGCAACGCCGCGGCAACGAGCCGCAGCAACCATCCGGTTGGCTGACGCATCGGTGTCAGCCGCTTTACGGGTCGACTCGTCCGAGTTGAGGTCAGCGTCTCCCCGAGTGACACTGAGCCTCCTTCGGGTGGCGATCACTCCTGAGATCACCCCTGTAATGGCGCTCGCGTCTTAGTTCGCCATGCTTTGGGCCTACCACTAGGAAGGGGGGGGGGGGGAGGGGCACCCCAAAGTCCACTAAGAAAGCCGGGTCAACGAGAAGGCAAGAAGCAATACCAGGAAACAAGCCAAAGTCGAAAAATCGGGAATCAGCAAAATCCGATGAGTGAAGCCAGGTCAAAAAGTTAGTATCAAAGTCCAAAGTTCCAAATAACAAGCCGAGTCGTCATGAGGTACAGTAGGCGCGCGAGTTTATGTCTATCCTGAGGAATGCGGTAGTGCTGTAACCTAATTAATTATGGTAATGTCGATAATAACTACCGATTTAGTCAACAGCTGTCTAATTGGTTTATTGAAACTTAAGATAATTTTGCAGATTATGAAATAAAATAAATGTCATAAGTAATTAATTATTTATTTCTAATGGAGAAAAATATTTTTTAAATTCCAATTCAATCACTATCGGATGAAAAGACAACCCACAGATCAGAGTCGGAATCAGTATCTTCGCCGTCGCTGACTTCAATTACGAAACTGTCGATTGCATTTTCCATTAGTCCGTCTTTTTGCCAGTAATGCTCTTCCAAACCTTTAACGTGGTCATCGAATCCACACCAATCTTTTTCTGTCACCTGGTTTATAGCCATCTCCGTTACCTCTTTCAATCTTGTTAGGGATAAATCTGAGTTAACGTTGTTCTCCCTCACAACTCTCTTGACTTTTGCCCATGCTAACTCAATTGGGTTTAAGTCGCACATGTAAGGTGGCAATCTTAAAACCTCATGTCCGTGACTGCGGATGAGCTGGTCAATTTTAAAGTTTTCTCTTGTGGCGCATGCATTTTTATCATATCAAAAAGTTCACACTTTCTCATGCTTAGTGACTATATTGTTTCTAGTAAGCCAATCTAACATAACCGTTTTAGTGCTTGATTTTGTTGGAACTTTATTTTCCTACACAGTGTGATATGGTGCGTTGTCCATAACGACAACGCTGGATGGTGGCAAATTGGGAATGAACATGTCACTCTCCCATTTCTCAAAGTTCGTGCTGTTCATTTGCCCGTGGTAATCACCTGTAGCAGTACCAGCTTTGAAAAGCAATTTTTCGCCATCCAAAAAACCACGTCTGGATCCGGAGTGAACGAGAATAAGTCTGTTCTTTGAGCTGGTGTCAGTCAGTACCGCGTCTATATAATCGTTTCTCCAACACTTTTTAAATGTGAGGTTATTGTCAACCCACGTCTCGTCTAAAAAGAAAATAACGCGATCATTTTCTCTATATTGACGAATTATTTGCAAATAATTTGACCGCGCAAATACAACAGCTGGTCTTTCTACCAAAATCCTGCGCTTGTTGTGACATTTTTGCCATTTATAGCCCATTTCCTTTAGTAGTTTTCGTAGACTTGTAGTCCCCCATGGAAAATCTATTTTTTCCCGGATAGCCGCCAAAAGTTTAGGACAAGTGGGAACAATTTTTCTTGTCAAATAAAATTCTTCTATACATCTGTGTATTACACTTCTATCGAAATCATCTACATTTAAATTCCCTATTTTATTACACGACTTCCCTTTTTTAGAAGGCGAACGAAGAGGTCCTTTTATTGCTTCTGTTTGAATTCTAGACAATGTTCTTTTAGTAAGTCCAGTGTAACGGGCCGCTCGATCTAAAGCATTGTTAACGGGAAAAGCGAATTTATTCTCTTTTTTCTCTTCGACACACATCTGTAACATTTCTCGCCATTTCACGTGCTTGCTTATGTATTATAAAAGGTTTTTTTCTACCTGAGCTTGTTGAAAGCGGAGTAGTCATGGTTTATCCACAATTAAATAACACAATAGCCTTAGCGTAAATATTCGGTATCGATAAGCGCGCGTCACAACCGTCAAGGACAACACTCGACGTCAGACAAATGCGGCGAGGTAGGCGAAGGCGGGGCGAGCTGCCCCCCGCGCGTCGCCTCTGGCCCCGATGGACATGAACTCGCACGCCTACTGTACAAGGAAAACCACAAAAATAATCAAGTTGGAGTACCACGAAAAACTCTTTAACCTACTCCAAACCATTTTTTTTATTATCCAGGGGAAATCCGTTTGAGGACTAAGCCGCGACAAGCGCAGAAGCCTGGGGGTGGGGGGATAATTGCGACCTAGTGTGGGATTCGCCAGATCGGGGGTGGCACTAGCATGCCCGGACAAAACCGGTGCCATGCTATTGCCACTACCCAGTTAGGGATACCCACTAAAACCCCTGGGTGTTCCGTCCTTCGCCTTATGCCAGGGCTACGGGTATATGACTTACCTCCAAACCATTTTTTTGATAACGCAGGGGGAATGTCTTTTCTTGTGACACTTCTTCGGGCCCGGGGGTTGACCGAGGGGTGTGTGGGACTCCTGGCGTCCGTAATCTCTACGCATGACTACGAGAGCGCAGTAGTCGCGAGATTTCGTCAGCCAGACTACCCACTAAACCTAACCTGCGCCCCTTCCCGCGCTTTTACGGGACGTCACAGGATATAGACCATAGGTACACGACTGTGACGCCCCTACGCATGGCAAACTCCACAGGGTGGCCCTCGGGGTAGGCCACCCTCTTCACCAATAGAGGGGGAAGTCCCGCAAGGTGCCCCCGGACCTAATCCTATGGTGGGAGATGTGCATACTGACGCAGACGGCGGTCTGTACGCCGCCGGCGGATTAGGTCTGCAAATGCCTCCTCCTCCCTTTCCCTTTCGGCGACTTCCTTCACGAGCATTACCGCCTCACATAAGGAGGCCACCGCCACCCAACAGTCCTCACTTCTCAGCATGGCAGCTATAGGGCCAAAGGGGGGGTATTAATTACCTCACATGGGTAACTGGCTCCGATACCATCATACCGATACCATCATACCATCGTAGGGGCCCGTGGGTGCCCCAGGACCCACGGGCCCCTACGATGGTATCCTAGGGGGGAGGAAGTGAGCGTATCTACGCGCGCAGCGTCCTGTGCGCCGTCGGCGGATCGGATCCGCTAGCGGATCCTCCTCCCTCTCCCTTTCGGCGACCTGCTTCTGTAGCATTACCGCTTCACAGAAGGAGGCCACTGCCGTCCAATTTTCCTCACTCCGTAGCATGCGATCGACCATGCCTTGGAGTGAGGTTATGCTCCCAACAACATTTTCCAATATATGACGCTGATGTCCTCATGCGGCGCACTCCATCAGCGTGTGCAGTGCTGTGTCCTCGAGTGCGCCGCAGTGCTTACACTCCGGGCTTGTCTCCCGCCCCGCAGTACGATGCAGATACTTACCGAAACAGCCATGCCCGGTAAGTATCTGCACCATCCTATACGTGAGAGTCCCTCTCTTCCGAAGGACCCAACGCGACAGGTGGGGGCGTCGGCGCGACCTTGGCATGGAGGCATCGCAGACTCTTCCCAAAGTACTGCGCAACGCTCCGCCATTTCCTCCGGAGTACCATCCTTTGTATTGGTCCAGCCCTCGACGGCTGCCGTCTCCTCAGCCAGCTCGGGATCGAGCCGGCTGATGGCCCAGCGCGGGAATCGCCCGAGGTTTCGTGGGGGGTCTGTCGTCCTGGGAGGAGGGGAGAGCTCGAAACGGATGTATAGATGATCCGAGAGCGTCTCCACCTCTTCCTCTACTCTCCAATTCTCCACCCTGCGTGCGATCGCATGGGTGGCGAACGATAAATCCACGATTGATCCTCCCTGCGACCGCACGCAAGTGTGGACCGTCCCACGATTTAAGACCGACAGACCACTTTGCAAAGCCCACGCATCCACGACCCTACCTCGCGCATCGGTGATGGTGTTCCCCCAGGAACGGGATTTGGCATTAAAGTCGCCAAGGACAAACGTTGCCCTCGGCGACTGCCTAGCCACGGCGGCCCTGACGGAGTCCAAGAACGTCTCGAACTCCGCCAGTGAACGGTTTGGGGAGAAGTACACCCCAATGATGATGTACTCTCCCCAAGCGGCCGCCGCGTAACCCCGTCCCCTCTCGATGGAAATGAGAGGGGGGCTAGTGCCTGATCTAGCAACCACCGCCACCAGGCCGTCGAGGTCCCCAACCCAGTTGTCCTGGGAGGGGATGTAGTACGGCTCCGACACCACAGCTGGACCAATCCTCCACTCCGCCATCGACTGCAGGAACAAGTCCTGAGCCCCGGCGGAGTGATTAATATTCCCCTGGAGGAATCTCACATGTTGTACAGGCATTAGTCAGACATGTGAGATTCCCCCGGTGCGTCTACCTCCAAACCTCCGAACCTGTTGGCCGGGGAGACAAACTTAGCGCGAACAATGCCAGGCTGGCAGCTCCTGGTCATTGCCACGTAGTCTGCCCGACGTCCTGCTTCGGCGCACACCACGCAGTGCGCCTTCCTCACCCTACATTCCATGAGCTTGTGCCCGCTCTTCCCACAGCGGTAGCACAAGCTCGATTTGTCCCCCCGGTCATCTGGGCACGTCGCGGTCGTATGCTCAGCGGCGAGGCACCTGAAGCACCTCAAGGGGCGCTTTTCGAAGGCCTCCACTTTGGCCGAGGTAAAACCGATAAGAAGATGGCCCTCCTCGGCCAGATGCTTCGCCACTGGGATCGGGCACGTGACTCACGACATGCCCAGACCCCCCGCACCAATACCGATCCCCGAAGCCCTAACAAGGGACCGGGGACATTGACCAACTTCGGCCACCACCTCCACGATCAATTCCGGGTCGACTGAGTCGTCCAGCCCCGTAAGACGTATGTCACCCCTTTTTACTGGTCTGGACACCTCAGCTACCCCAGCAAGAGCCCCTTGTAGTTGACCGGCCACCTGATCCGCCAACGCCGCACTCTCGGCGCCAGACGGGAACTCCAGCAGCCGCGACCCGTTGGCACCTCGGATGAGCCTCAGCCCCTTTTTTAGCCCTAGGGCGACAATATCGACGACGCCTCTCGCTTTCGTGAACACCATAGTCTCAGCATACCTCGCATGCCAAAAAACCCTTAGAAGCCCTATTTAACTTAGGCCCGGCTGTCATAATAGCCGGAGATCTGAATTGCAAACACGAGCAGTGGAATTGCAATACCACTAACCCCAATGGCAGAGCTCTAATAAATATATCAGACGATCTTTTGTTTGATATACTTACTCCCATGACCCCCACAAGATACCCCCCTAACCGTGACTGGGGGACCCCAAACACTCTCGACTTAGCATTACTGAGGGGCGTTACCCTCCAGTTCCATTCGATCGAAACGATGGACGATATAGATTCGGACCATCGCCCGGTTATCCTCAGATTAGGACCACAGACAGACCCGACATCTGAAACTAGGAAGTCTGTGGACTGGTTGAGACTTGGGAACCTCCTCAAGGCAACAAGCTCACAAGACCTGAACCACATTGAGTCCCGCCAAGACACGGAGACGGCGATCGAGGCCCTTACTAGCCACCTTCAATCCGCAGTGCGGAACTCGTCCAGGCAGGTGCCGGTGGAGGATGACCGCCACTTATGCCTGCCGGACGAGGTGAGGGTACTGTTGAGGGAAAAGAGAGCCGCATCCAGAGCTCACGATAGATATCCCACCGAGGAAAACAGAGTCCGACTTCGCGAATTAGAGCGCGAGGTCAAACTACGTATCCGGGAAGTCAGGGAACAACGTTGGGACAGAACGTTGAGAGATATCGAACCAACTCACCAGGCATACTGGAAGCTGGCTAGAGCTCTCAAATCAGACACCCTTACTGTCATACCCGCGCTAGAAAGAGCCGACAACACCGAGGCGTTCGATGACGAGGAGAAGGCCGAATGCTTTGCTCAGAGTCTAGAGCTTCAATGCTCCCCCACTACGCAAAACGTCGACCAGTGACACCTGTCGGAGGTGGACTCCGAGGTCGAACGTAGATCCTCCTTACCAGCGGAAACCACACTCGACCCGGTCACGGTCGAAGAAGTGCAAGATCTGATCAAGTCCCTCAAACCGCGAAAGGCCCCAGGGACCGATGGCATTAACAATCGCGTCTTAAAACTCCTCCCCGGCCACCTAGTTACAATATTGGTGAGCATCTTCAATGCCGCCATAACAAACTGCTCCTTCCCCGCGATTTGGAAGGAGGCAGATGTCATCGGTATTCACAAGCCTGGAAAACCGGCTGATAAACCGTCCGATCAGCCTACTGAGCGCACTCAGCAAGCTTTACGAGAGGGTCATCCTCTCTAGACTTAGAGATTTTGCCATCAGCAAACATCTACTACCCGACGAGCAGTTTGGCTTCCGTGCCAGACACTCATGCGTGCAACAGGTGCACCGCATCACTGAGCACATACTATCTCATTTTGCCCATCGCCCCCGCTCTATAGGAACAGCCGCCCTGTTTCTAGACGTAGCTAAGGCCTTCGACAAGGTCTGGCACAACGGCTTGATTTACAAGCTGTACCAGTTCGGTGTGCCAGACAGACTCGTGCTCATCTTGCGAGACTTCCTCCTAGGTCGTAGCTTCCGTTTTCGAGTGGAGGGAACGCGCTCGTCTCCTCATCCACTCACAGCCGGTGTACCACAGGGCTCGGCCCTGTCCCCACTACTCTTCACGTTGTTTACCAGCGACATCCCAAAAACTCCAGATGTGGAGCTGGCCCTCTTCGCGGATGACACCACACTCTACATCAGATAAAAACAGACAAATGGCCTGCGTCCGGCTGCAGGTAGCTGTCACAGAGCTAGGCAAATGGTTTCGTAAATGGAGGATAGAGGTAAACCCGGAGAAGAGCGCAGCAATGTTCTTTTCTCCGGGCACGCTTCGCTCCCCCAAACGCGCTTCCCTTCGCCTAAAAGCCATCTCGCTCTATGACCAAGAAATTCCCTGGGCAAAGCACACCAAATACCTGGGTGTCACCCTAGATCAGAACTTGCGCTTCAACGAGCATATCACTATAGTCCGAAATAGAGCGCGATTTGTGATGGGTCGTCTAGCACCCATGATAGATTACCGAAGCAAAATGTCCCTCAGACACAAGCTTACTCTATATAAAACATGCATCCGCCCGATCATGACATACGCGAGTGTGGTATTCGGCCATGCCAAGCCTACCCATTTAAAGAAACTGCAAATCGTACAGAATAAATTCATGCGCAGAGCCGTCGGTGCTCCCCTCTATATGCGTAACGTCGACCTCCACCGCGATCTGGAGCTTCCCTCTATCAAAAACTACATTACGTCGCTCTCGCGTAAGTATTTCGATCTCGCGCCGCACCATCGAAATCCGCTCATCGTGTCCGCGTCCGATTACAAGCCTTGGCGAAAGGCTCTCGTGCGACGACCGCGTAATGTCCTTACGGACAAGGTCGACGCTATCACAAAACGGCTGGCCCGGATCAGCCCGCCCGCGGTTAGGACGGCAGGCTGGCAGGCACCGACAGACAGACATAGACGGCGGCGTCTCAGACAACGCCAATCACGATCTCTCCACGTCCTCGAGAGGGACGCAAGGAGCCATAGCCCCCCCACAGGATAGACTAGGCGTGTTGTTGGGAAGTTTCTTTCGCCGTTTCTTCTCTCCCAGCCATTACACGTTGCGAAACGGCAGTAAGATAGCGTAGGCCGCCGCGAACCGCCGATCCCGGTCCGCCGGGATCCTTCTTGGGCTTTATATTACCCGTCGCCCGTTCTCAATTAGTTCATTGTGTCGCATCGGCATTGGCGGGCATCATCAGATTCATCCCCCTCTCATGGCAACAGTCCAGCCGAGGTAAAACTCCCTAGGGAACTCCCTCAAGCAAGTTGCCCCCGGGCTCGAGCCCGCAATATCCCCGGTAAAGTTGTGAGGTCTTCGGATCAACAACATAAAGTCAAGTCAAATAAAAAAAAATAAAAAAAAAAAATTCGTGAACACGTCGCGATACGTCGCCCCATTCTTCTCGGCCTCCTGTAGTAATTTTACCATTACTATCGGGGCCCTCTCTTCGGTGAGCCGCGCCGGGTTGATTTTCCCCGTGGGCCCACGTTTTACTTCCCGGCTTGCTGGCGGAGGTTGGGCGGACTGGAGGGGGGCCGAAGAGTTCGGTCCCCTGCCCTCTCCCTTCCTCTTCCCCTTCCCCTTCTTCCCAGCACCCACCACAGACCACTCATTATCTGTGGGGGGGGGGGCGAAGCCTGGGACCTGGGACCTAGGAGCCCTCAACGCTGGGAACTCTTTGGTTCCGGCCCCGGTCGGACCCGCTGCACCCACCTTTTCTGGGGGGGCGTTTAGACCCAGATTTTTTGAAAGATGGAGGTGGAGCCATCTCCTTTCTCGCCCTCTCGTCGACCTCCATCACCTCCGTGGTAGCGGGGGGCTTGGGGGCACGAGTAACGCCCTGGGGGGGGGGGGGGTTGGAACCGCCCTTCGTTTTCTTATCGCCCGCCAGCGGGGGCGGATGGTCTTCTCTGGAAGAAGACGGTCTTCCAGCGTCGCGAAGCGGGCGTTCACCATTGTCCCCACGGAGGTGATGATGGCCCTTTGTATGGCCTCAAAATCCAGGGTGGGGGGGGGGGACTCCCTTCATCTCTGGGCTGCTGCCTTCATCTCGCAGAACTCCCTGCGGTGAGCCCTAAGCTCTTCCCGCAGGGAGTCGATCTCTCTCTTCAACCGGAGGTTCTCGACACTCAACCTCCGGTTTTCCATATTGAGCGACCTCGCGGATAGGTTCTCCACCACATCCGCGAGGGTCCCGGCCGCCATCTTCAATTTCCTTATGAAGTCCCCCTTGAGGTTTCCCGAGGTCTGGGCCACCCGATAAATCGCCGCCACATGCTCCTTGGCCAGTTGGTGCAGCTCGTGCAGCTCTTCCGCACCCAATCTGGCCAGGTCCGACTCCCCCGGGTCAACCTCTACCACCTCGGACGATGCGTCCGATTTTTTATTTCGGTAGGCCTCCCCCCCCCCCCCCCCGTTGCTTTGCGGGCCTTGCCGCCCATACCAGTGGACGTGGCATCCGTCTCCGCCACCGTCACAATTGGAGCTGCCGTCACTGCTGCCTGACGGAGCTCGCGGGACCGCTGAATTTCTTTGTGGAGGGCATCCGTTTGAGCCATCAACCTCTCCTCTGAGACCTCCCTCCTGGTAGGGAACCGCAGCACTACCCCCCGACCTCTCCCATGAGCCGCCACGCGGGCCTTGCCCTTCTTTATCAGGGTACGGGTGACCGACGCGTCAGTGTCGGCTCCCGTATCTTCCGGTCCACTGGACCTTTTCCGAACCGACTCGTCAGAGTCAGGTTCGGACTCACCACGTGAGTGGGCACTGAGGCGCTTGCGGGCCGATATCTTCGCCGCAATCACCCCAGTGACCGCCCTTGCAATCCCGTCTCTCTCCTTCCCGACCACTCCTTTCTCGTTTATTTTGCCCTTCTCAGGCCTCCCACTTTCTTCTTCTCCGCCCTTCGCGGGCTCTTCGTCATCTAAAATAATTGTACCTTTGGATGCCATTACATAAATAATTTAAGTTTCGCCCCCCTGAATCCCCACCCATCTTTGGAGTCCGCATTGGGGATGCCCAGCCTCCTGTGCTGAGCACCAGGGCTATCAAAGGGGTATAGGTGCGCAGAGTTGAGGGTTGGGCGCGCAAATCGGGGGCTCGGGAAGCGCAGCTGGTAAGGCCACGCAGCCCTTGCCCCGTCTCCAAGACCGCCCCCACCCCGGTCGGTACACCGGACCCCCTACGCACCTAGCCTAAGGCGTCGTTAGTCGGCCGCCCCTTGCGACCTACCCCACCCACCGGCTAGCGGAATGGGGTTGCTGGTTCTCCCAGGAAATAAGGGCCAAAGGGGGAGTATTACCTCGCACGGGTAACTGGCTCCGACCCGTGCTCGGCTCAGCCCCCCAGGATCCCGTCTTCCCCTCCCAATGGTCCACTTCTCCAGGGTCGCCAACTGGGAAGGTGGCTGGTAAAACGCTCCCCCCTGCCCCAGCCACGCGAGAGGGGGGGGCCCGGACACAGTGAGCCCTTCTGGTCGGCGAGGAGACCAGAAGGCACCCAACGGTCTATACTCCTGACCCAGAGGCACGAATTAAACTTGTTTATCTCAGCTTTTTAATTGTACATTAAGCCTTTTTTTACAGCGCCATTCTTCATGACATTTAAACCCCTGTTAATATGGCCAAGTCTTCTGTGCCAAATCATACCTGAGGTCGTAGTTGCCACAGCAGCTAACATACATTCTGACATGGTACTCAATTTGTATACACCGTTCACTAACTGACCTATCCCAATCAGCTCATTCTGCTGATTTCTAATGTAACAATGCTCTTTATGAAAGCTTACTTTATTACCACTCTTCATCAGCTGGCTGACAGACAACAAGTTTGTTGTAAGGTCTGGAACGCATATTAAGACATCCTTAACAATAATGTCATATTCTGATTTCCCTACTACATTTTTTTATGTGTGTATCACCTGTACACAGTACCGGCATACTTGTCTGGTTTGCTACTATTTCCTTCATGGCTAACTTATTTGATGCATTTATTATCTTTTCCTTATTGTTCATCATGTGAGTGCTGGCTCCCGAGTTGATATACCATTCTTGCCTGTCAAAAGTGCCGTTAAAGAAAACTGCACTAAATGCATTTACAGTTTTCTCTTTTAACTTCTGGCATTGGCTCTTGTATTGTCCAAGTTTTTTGCACTTGAAGCATTTTACTTGCTTAATAGGTCGTGTGTCAACATTTTTAGTAGGTTTATATTTCTTATGTTGTACATTTTTAGGTGAGAAGAACGCACTTTCGGTCTCATTGTTCGAATTCCCAAGATGCTGCATTCATGTCCATTAGTTTTGTCTTAATGATGTCTGCAAATATGTCAAGTCTAGATTGTTCGATTGTCATGATCATCGGCGAAAACCTTTCTGGTAAACCCGCTGACAGCAATGAGCCTCTCCACTCATCATTGATTTGGAAACCCGTTCCCTTTAGTTTTTGAGCTGTATCGATAATTCAAGTGGCATAAGCAGTCATTGACTCGGTATCTTCTAGCCGAAAAGAAATAAGTTTTCGAACAAGACTTATACGACACGTAAAACCGGAGTCGTCAAAAAGTGTTTTTAACTTTTTCCACACATCACGGACGGTTTTTTCAGACTTGATATGCACGTATAAAGATGAGTCTATGTTAGAGTTTGTATATCCAGACTCTTTATAGTGAAGCCTACTTAGATAAAAGTAAAATGCATTGATATCGTCACAAGAATAAACCAAAACAGATGGTGTCACTTCTTTGAAAATTGTATTCCACGTAAAACATCTTAACTACAAATAAAACTCATAAACTTATGCCTCTATCAGTTTTACTTTAATATGGTAGCAGAGCGCTGAGTTGCCTGAGGCTAAATTCTATGTCTGGATACAACACTAATTTGCATAAGAGGCTATCTTTTAGAAGAAGGGTTCAAACCTGGAGAAGATCCTTGCATATTCTCTATGAAAAAGGCTACAACAGGCTACTTCTAGCCCTATATGTTGACGATGGCATGATTGCTGGGACGTCATAGACACTAATCGATGTTTTTCTCGAGAATTTACAGAGGCGATTTAAAATAAAAGCCAAAAGTAACATGGATACCTACTACTTCCTGGGACTTGAAATAGTGAGAGAGGATGATTGTATTAAAATACATCAAAGTGGGTATACCAAGAAAGTACTAGAAAAATTATGTATGCAGAATAGTAAGGCTGCTGCTACACCTATACTCAAAGATTCCGAATTGAGAGAAGATGCTGGAGGAGACAATTCGTTTCCTTATAGAGAAGCGGTTGGAGCTCTTGCATATCTGATGGTGGGTACAAGGCCCGATATAGCTTATGCTCTTAGTGTTGTATCCAGACACTTAGAAGCTCCTACAAAAAGAGATATTCTAAAAGTGAAAAGAATATTTCGATATTTAAATGGTACTCGTGATTACTGCAATACTTACAAAAGAGGCATGCAGAAAAAGCTGGTCTGTTATAGTGATGCGGATCATGGTGGTGACCCTGACACTGGAAGATGGACTTCAGGATTTGTATGTGTTTACGGAGGTCCTATTTCATGGAGGAGTAAATTATAGACCTCAGTTACGATATCTAGCACAGAAGCCGAAATTATGGCGGCTAGTGAAGCTGCAAGGGAAATAATATGGGGTAACGATTGATTGAAAACAGAGCAATCATCGATAAATCCTGTTCTCCATGTGGATAATGAATCTGCCATCAAGCTTGCACTGAATCCACCATACGACTTCCACAACAGACCCAAGCATATCAAGCTACGACATTTCTTTATACGAGAAGCCATAGCTGATGGGACTATGGTCATTGCAAAGATTGGTACAGAAAAACAAATTGCAGACATGTTCACAAAGGCACTGTATAAGCCAAGGCTGGCTATGCTTTGTGGTGAGATCGGGCTGTACATTTAAGGAATCTTCTGTTCCTTAGCTTCAAGAGAAGATGTTAGAGTTTGTATATCCAGACTCTTTATAGTGAAGCTATTGAACCTACTTAGATAAAAGTAATATGCATTGACATCGTCAGAAGAATAAACCAAAACTGATAGTAACACTTCGTTAATAATTGTATTCCATGTAAAACATCTAAACTACAAATAAAACTCATATTATAAACTTATGCCTCTATCAGTTTTACTTTAATAGTTTATTGTCATAATTAACTTGGCTTTCGCCTTTTATGCGTCCTCATCACTCGAATAAGTAGCAGTTTTATGTCCACGCCTTCTAATATTAGGAAATTTATGGCAGCAAATGCCCACTCATCATAGTTATTTCGACCTTTTAATTTTGGGACATTTACAATATAACTTCCGGCCATTTCAGCACTATTATTTCACTGAGTGATTATTTTGATTATATAAGATTAAGATACTTGGAAAAAATGTCTGGGCGCAAAACCTAATATAAACAAGAGCTGCCATAGACTAAAAACTTTATTACATATTTTCATCATGTTACATGTACGTTCGGAAACATTATTTTGTTACCATAAATAATATTTATAACCAAAATTTTAGCAGAAAACACTAAGCCTGGTTGTAGAGTAATCTGTGGTATGGAGCGTTGGCTGCGGCGGATTGAGGTGGTTACAGTAGTAAAACTACATTGTCCCGATGTGTATGATATGTTTATTCTCTGTATTCTGATCCCGTTTAACAAAATGAAAACCTTATATACTACTTTATTGCTACGTGTGCAAATACTTAATTATTGTGCGCTGGCCCCCCTAGCAATAAACAATACAAATGCTTACATACTACAAATCTAAGCCATACACGCTACGGTCTACCTAAGAGGTCATCTATGCAGATATGCCTGCGCAGGTCAACCGATCATTGGTAGCGTGTATGGGAACGTTCCGGTGTACCGGAGCGGTCGTCAGTTCTTTTTGCGATGGCATCGAATGAGGACGATGACGCGCTGGCATTGCTAGGCCTTGCTTTAATTTTGAAGATAAAAGATACAAAAACAGTGAAAAGGAAGCGAAAAAAGTGGTGTAAGCATTGGTTATTGAAAAGGAAAACATATAGTCATGTTAATTTATTGAATTGATTAAAATTTTACCAGAAGATTTTAAAAACTATCTCTGAATGGACGAGAAAACATACCTTAAATTACTTGAAATGGTTACTCCTATGATAAAAATAGAAGACACAGTTATGAGTAATAGTATTTCTGCGCACGAAAGATTATCAGTTAATTAATTAATAATAAATACGTTAAAGTGTTTTTTAAGTAGGTGAAAAAATGGGGGCGCTAAAAAATAATTTATTCTCAAAGTGGGCGGTATACAAAATAAGTTTGGGAACCACTGGTGTAGATGGCTGAGGGTACTGCTGTGTGAAATATCTCTGTGAATATATATTTGCCCATGTCAGTTTCAAAAATTATATTATTTATGGCGTTTTTTACACATGCTAAGATGTGTGTATCATACTTTCTTAACTCGTTGGCAATGTGTCTTTCAAAAGATCGAGAGTATCGTCAGTAGACTTTTGTAAACACCCAAGAGCTTCTGCAAGCATAATGTTTGCGGTATCATCCTGCGGCTGTGGTGTCGGATTATCACGTCTTTTTTACGTGTGGATTCTTGTTTAGATGTAGATGTCTCGCTTGTGCGTTGTTCTTCTAATGGCGGTGGTGGCCCCTCTTTGTTTATGTAGCATCCCGATGGCTCTGCTTAGGTCGATGAAGCGGATCCATTATCATTGTTTTATTAGAGTTAGATACCATGTGCACAACACAGATTTACGTTACGTGAATATTTTCTGTTTCTGACCTATTATTTACATTTTTGTCTAAATCCTGAGTAAATACAGACATACATTGACTGGAATCCTGAAAAGAAAAACCACATCATTTGATACAAAGTAAGTACCAAAAATCACTGTCTTATAAATTCCGATAGCTAACCTGCACAAGGGTGTTATGATCTAATTCTGTTTCACATTGTACCTGTAAAATAATCAATTTCTCTATTTAGAATACTTACAATTACATAAATTTAAGTATGTTTGTATTTCTTTGGAGGTATTCAAGAGTGTTAGATTAAGTCGGTCAAACTCCCTTTAGCCCTGATTGTGACTTTTGAGCCGTCCACAACATACTCGAACGGGGGGAATTTCCATATACTAGGGGAGGGTGTTGAAATGGAGTCAGATGGACATGGTGCCTTCTTGGAGCCATTGTTGACATTAACTGCTATCAGTTTTAGGTGACTTTCTAATTTGGATAGATAATCTGAACACAATGTAGACTGCCCCCTCCATTGGCTTTCTGCTGATGACATGGACTCCTTGAAGGCAGCCACTGCCTGTGAGGCCAGTGACATGTCTGCTGAGACATTTGCCAATGTCTCTAAGACGCCATTGAGAGTATCAGACTGCAGACATTGCGCTGAGATGTTCATCCCATGCAGCATAGAAAACGGGCCAGATCCGGCCACTAGGCGAGGGTCGACGGGGTGTTTTAAGAACTCATCAATAAACCTACAGATTCTGTCTGCCCCTAGTAAGTCCCATGATGCGTCTAGCTTGTCTACAACATCCAGCTGAACAACCTTTGTGTCGGTCAGCAGTTTTAATACTTCTGTTCTCTGTGTTTGTACCACAGTCAAACTGGTTTTAGGATCTATACAGTTATGACGTAGACCTCCCCACTTTGCCCTGAATATTCTTAGAGCTTCAGTAAATTCCCCTTGAGTTGTATCCCCCTTCTGGTCTTGTGTTCGAAGTTTGGTGGAGGGACCCGGTCGGGGTCCAGTAGGTTCCTGTGATGGCTCTATAGTAACGGGCACCTTGTGACCCATTGATTCCACCAACGCTGATTCATAGCCTAGGCCTCCCGACCCGATTTCATCCATCTCGGGAGGAAGTTCTAGATTCATCAAGTCACTCCAGCGTGACCCTTTCTTTCCTTTGGCGTCCATTTCTGTGTCCTGAAGCCTTGAATTCACAATAACCAATGTTTGTATAGGAGAGGATGAGGATGATTCCTGGTGTCGATCCTGGGTCAGGGGATTTAGTGGAGGCTGGAGAAACCTATCTCCGGAGGGCGGTCTAGCTCTAGTGTCAATCTTAGACGATGAGTGTCGTAGTTGGGAGATCGAGATGTAATTGGTCTTGTGGTGCTCAAATAGAAAACGGGATTGAACGCCCAATAGCTTATGCTTCCAGATCATTAAATAGTGCCGAAAAAAATTATAGCCAGATACAAAGGGAAGCCACAGCTATAATTTTTGGTGTTCGCCGTTATCACCAATATTTGTATGGATTACAAAATCCATTTATTTTAAGAACGGATCATAAACCCCTTATGTTTATATTTCACCCATCTAAAGGCATACCAGAAGTTTCGGCAAATCGTTTACAGCGTTATGCTATATTTTTGTCTAGTTATAATTACGAGATACAATATATTCAAAGCGCTAATAATTCCGCCGATTATCTGAGTCGCGCTCATGCCGAGGCGCAAGAGCATTCATCGCGGGTGACGGCGGCGCATGCGGGACGCGGGGTAAGGACAGAGTCTAACGAACGTAAAAGTACGGATGAAGTCGATGACACAGCGACTTACTTAAATTTCGTTACCGAAGGGAGCTTACCTATCTCAATTAGTGAACTGTGTAAAGAGACTAATAGTGATTTAATTTTAAACATAGTAAAACAATATATCCAGGCTGGTTGGCCTAAAGTCATTGATAGAGAACTATTGTCGTTCTATAAATGTCGTTCGGATTTATCAAACGAAAATAACTGTATAATGAGAGGTCATAAAATTGTAGTCCCTAAGTCATTACGAAGTAGAATATTAGAGGAGTTGCATCGAGCCCATTTAGGCATAGCAAAAACTAAATCTGAAGCTCGATCAAGGTTTTGGTGGCCCGATATTGATAGAGACATCGAGAATAAGATTTCTTCATGTCAAGTCTGCGTTCAATCAAAACCGACGCCCGCTAAAGCACCACTTACACCTTGGCCATTCCCACCTCAGCCATGGCACAGAATACACCTAGATTTCCTAGGGCCCCTACAAGGCAAAGTCTACTTAGTCCTTGTAGATGCATATAGCAAGTGGGTAGAGTGTTTTCCACTAAATAATGATTATTCAACCATTTCAGTGATTGACCGTTTGGAAGAATGTATGTCTAGGTTTGGGTTAATGCATACTTTAGTAACCGATAATGGGACGTCTTTTACAAGCAGGGAGTTTGAGAGGTTTTGTAATCGAAATGGAATTGTGCATGTGACATCACCTACTTACTCCCCTTCAAGTAATGGTCAGGCTGAGGCATATGTAAAGATTATAAAGAAGTTTTTAAAGGGCCTAATTGGACAGGGTATTCAACAGAAACTAATTAATTCTCGGTTAAGAGAATTCCTATTTAACTATAGAAATTCTAAACACACTACGACAGACAGCTCACCGGCGGAACTAATGTTAGGACGTAAATTACGTTGCCGTTTTGATTTGCTTAATGAAAAATCCACTTCATTGACGCATTCGTCACTAAGTTTGTTAAATACAGTGAAAGGGAAACAGTGTTCACAGGCTAAATATTACGGTGGCAAAAGAGACATTGAGTTTAGTCCTAATGAGAAAGTTCTATTAAAATTACATAATATTAATAAATGGGTCGAAGGGGTCATAAAAAAAAGAATTGGTTCATGTATGTATGAAATCTATTTACCAGAAAAAAAAATGCTCTTAAAAAAACACAGAAACCAGATATATAAATTAAAAGCTAACACAAAGCCCCCCGATGAGCTTGACTGGGCCGTGTTCGCCTCTAACACCATGCAAGAACAAACACAACCCCCAGCCGAGGGAGGAGCCCAGGGCGATGAGTTATCGGATGAGTTATCGGAAGACGATGAGGAGTGGAGTGAAGCATGTACGGATTCCGAAGGAAGTCCACAAGCTCAAGACCATGCAAGGCCTAGAGGCAACCCATCTCTAAGACCCGCCTTGAGAATGGTGCCTTCGAAAAATTATAAGCTTTAGTTGAAGTTTTATGTTAAGATTTTGTGGTGGAGGAATGTTAGATTAAGTTACTATATATAACCGGCCTGCGCGCCGGCGATGTGGCAGTGCAATAAATGCCTTCTATCTTGACGCACGCGTATTTATTTGTAACAAAGAGATTAAGATGAACAGATGTACAAATAATAAGAAAGTAACATAATGCTTACATGCCCGTCTGAATCATATATGTTGTAATCCCTTAACAACTCTCCTGGATTTAATAGATATAAGCGCAGGCTATCATATCCGTAATCTCGCGTTGCCGCCTGTGCGGAGCGTCGTAACGGAATGTTTTATTTCGTGCTAAAACATGTTCGCGCGCTACATAGATCTTTTATCTCTATGGTAGAGTTATCAGGTACAGTAGGAGGTAACCCACCACTTGTTTTGTTAATTCTTTTTTTAAGGTACTGCAGGTCTTGATTGCGTTAATTTTCATGCCTTTCCATTGTATTTGCAATTGGTGTAGTTCTATTTCCCGAGAATTCAATTGATTAAATCTACAAAAAAGTAATCATGTAAAAAATTCAAAGCAGACATACTCCTATAAGAAATCGAAAACAAAGTTACACCTTACTTATTGTGTACTTCTACCCATGCTTCGTTTTTCATCTTATTCGAGTTGGTATTTAAAGATTTATTTTCTGTTCTCTATTTATTTTCTATATGTGTTATATTCGTGTAGTCTTTCAGGATCCTGCAAAACAGTTGCTGAAATGGAAAACATTAATATTATAAATGAAATACCACGGTTCAAAAATTACGAAGTAATTAACTTATCCTTTCCTCCTCATCCCAATTGATAGAGCGGTTACGTTTTTCACTCATGTTTTAGTGATTACAAAACAAATTTAAATAAATTTAACGTAACGTTTGTGTAGGAAATTAGAAATTTAGGAATCAATTATCAATTAGACACTATAAATGTCAATTTTCAACATTACTTGTCATTTCCATTCGCCAAATCGGTTATTTTACTTTTAAATGATACGTGTTGCCATAATTTATTCACTAATCTATGGTGTAACTAAGGTATTGTTACTCCGAGGATACTCCTTGTTTATTAATAACACTCTTACGACGAAGTTAATGCTTAGTTAAACTATTCCGGCCTAAAGGCAGATTACTCCTAGGATTAAGACTTTATTATTAATAAGGCTGACAGGGTTTACATTAGTTACACACTATAAATAAAAATAAAAACAATTAAAATTAAGACTTCCAAAATCTTCAAACATACATAAACATACTCATATTATTTCTCCGTTACTATTTGTATCCTTTACGACACTCTTCATACAAGTTTAGAGTAGATTCATCGCTATCGTCATCATTTTCTAATACGAAACACGCCACGCAAACGAAACTTTCACCCTGATCATCAGAAAGTTTTCTCTGTGAGATTTTGGAACACAACAAATATAATAGCTGTGATTGCAAAAACTACATTTGAGCATTTGGTTTTTGTCTTTGGAATAAGTTTTACATTGTATACATTTTACAAACGATAACCTCTCTTGTTGAATTATTTTAATCTTTTTTCGCCAGATTTCTCATTCAAAAGCACGTTGGAAGGACCAGGTTCAGAAATATTTTGGGACAAAAATTTTGAACATTTTGTACAATTATTCACATATTTTAAACATTATCTTATTACCTATCTCACAGTGTATGCTTGTGAGTGTACATTTAATCTCTCTTTAAGAACTTCTGCTTGAATATTTTTAGTGTGAACAAAGTAAGTAATCTTGTGGTTCTAAATTAATCTCTTTGCCATCATCTCTTAAAACTGTTAGCGTTAAATTTTATAATTTTAAAATTTACTCTCCTGTAACATCTTCACAATCGTAACTTTCTGAGTGAAAAATTATTAATATTGTGATGAGCAGTGAGCGAAATACTTGCTTAAATGTCTGACATGTGGGATTATAATTTCTAGAACTATAGGCCCTCACCTGTTCAAAAAAGTTTCCTATTGGATCCGAATTAAAATATCGAGGGCGCACGAAATTAATTTTAAAAATTCCCACAGCCGTTGCAGTATTCTTAAAGTTATGTATATAATTGCGGTGGTTAATGTTGGTACGGCGTTATCGTCCAAAGTTCCGACACCAAATAACACTCACAAAAAATAGGAGTTGATAATTTATTTACGAATATCAAGTCAGCAATCAAGTTTTATAATTTAGATATACAATATTAAATTCAATCAAACACAACAAAAATATAATTAGTAATAAATCGTGAGACGGCAGTGCGGCTCATGACCTTGTCCGGTGACACGCGCGCATACCGTCCCACGATTTATTACTAATTATATTTTTGTTGTGTTTCATTGAATTTAATATTGTATATCTAAATTATACGGCCACATAATAAAAAAAATGTGAGAGGGGGGGGGGGGGACTGACTCACTTTATTTTCACTATATGTAAATCGCATAATTTCTAACAATTTGATGGCCGACATCCAGAAAGCTTCATGCTGATTGCCCTGATGGACTGCTGCTCTTAAAGATGTGTTTCTTAAATTTCTTAAATTTCTCATGAGTCAAACAAGTCATCCAAAAAAGATTAGTACGGATGTAATTTTAATGTTGCACTAACTTGATTCCCATCTGCATAATGAGCTGTAAATAATAGAAATTAAATACATTATTACCTTTATTATATTATAATTTGTTATTACTGTAAACAAATGATTTTTAATTGTCTTTTCGATAATACTAAACTCCAACTTGTTTTCTACCCTTGGTCACAAAAACTCTTGGATTTTGTGATGGCATTGTGCTATATCCAGATTCGTCAACATTCCAAATTTGTTGGGGTTCAAAGTTATGCTGTTTCATAACGTCAATTAATAACTTAAAAAAAGCTTGTACTTGAACTTTGTTAAAACCTCGTGCTCTAGCAGCCGATTTAGCTTCGAGAGTCCGAAGTGATATTAATGGGTTCCTTTTTCTGAAGCCTCTTAGCCAGTCCACGCCTGCCATTTGATTTTCTGACGAGATTTTCGTCAGGTGAGGTATGTTTTTAGCAACAGCTATTTGATAAGCAAGTCTTCTTTTAAATCAGCTGTTGTCATTCCAAAAAGCCATGCGTCTAACTCTTTTAAATGTTTAATTATTTGGTTTTCCAGATCTTTGGTAAAAGTTTTATGGCCACCTAAATAAGCTTTAAACGATTCTCCTTTCTCAGCTCGACGTCTGAGTGTAGTGGTTGGAACGTTATATGCTGTGGCTGCCTTTTGCCATCCTATTTTTTTGCTATTATCCGCTGCAATGGCGTCTCTCATATTTTTCTCATTCCAAGATTGTCTTGTTGATTTTCTAATGTATGGTGCCATTCTAAAAAAAATATAATCATTTTATTCAGTATGTCGGAATCGTATTTGTTATTATAAAGTAACCATATGACTGAAGTAGTCAATGACCGGATAGAGTATTCTTTCCTGTAGTAATCGGAAGTCGTATAACCGGATATCAACTTAGAAGCATTTATTATCAAGCTAACGGATATCGCAAATGGAGTAACCGGAAGTTGGATATTATGTGGATGTCGGAAGTTGGTGTTATAGAGGAAGTGAAACCGAAGTGGCGCCGAAGCATTACCGGATGGTGTCGGTGCGGCGCGCTACGAAGACCTTAAATACGCGGTGTTCGGGCAGAGCAGGGGCAGTCTCCGCAGTCTTCAACCAACAGTCCAACAGTCTACACCTAGTCTACCACGATGATGGAACAGAGCGAAAGCTCTGTTGGGCAAGAGGCCCATAGTATATAATAGTCGATAATTACTGTTCGATAATCGCAGTATTCTTTAAGGGCAAATTTCGAAAATCGACACCTGACAAGCGTGGAGACGACTCTTGAAGTTGTCCTAATATTTCTGTGTATTATTGTGCTGTATTTAATATTGTAATTGTAATAATTTTGGTATAATAAACTTTAATTATAACATTTCAGATTATTATTGTATTATACTCGGAGTGACATCCGCTCCCGGCGTGAGTGGAGCCGACAAGTATATATATACAATAGGTATTTCAGCTCGAACAATTTTTTTTACGTAAACAACTATCCATATATACCAATTGCCTGTTGGATGAGATGGCATACACCTATGCCACCTCATACACTAGACGTATGCCCAAGAAAAGACCGAAATGTGTGCTGGGACACATATTAGAAGTGAAACTTCAAAAGACACGTGGAAAAACGAATCACAACGGCCAAGTGGAAAAACGAATGGCAACGGATGAGTGGAAAAATGAATCGCAACAAAATTCTAACTTGAAGTTTTACGGGCAGATTTTTAATGTAGGTACTTGTCCAATTTGAAAACCTGAAAAGTGCAGTTTCATGTAAAAATCAATTTGTGGCCTGCCGCAACGGCACGCCGCATGGCGGACAGCCGCTAGTGCGTTCTAGGCCTAAACCAAAATCCAACCTCAATTCACACGTCCAGTCCAATATTTATTATTCATTCATTTAAAATGTATATAATTTGCGACTCCATATGTGTATGGGGCCTGGACTTATTATTGAAATCAATTTGCGACTCCAATTGGAGTCGTGGACAGTGAACGTGTAACATTTGTAGCAGCCTATTCAGCCTAAGCAGGTTTATGAAAATTTTACAGGTATCACAACTATGCGACAAGCATCGAGAAGGGAATAAATATTGTATGCACTTGCCCAAGTTTATATTGGCCATTTTGTCTCTACCACACTCGAATGCTGAGCGTGAAAGAGTTTACAGCAGAGTTAACGACATAAAAACAAAAAAACGGAATAAACTCCTTACAAAATCCATCAAGGGAAACCTTTTATCGCAGCAGGCCATACATAGACACGGAAAAAACTGTGTTGATTTTGATCCCACCGACTCTATGATTAAGGCCAAGAGCGCACTGGCCGCGCTGCGGCGTGCCGTTACGGCAGGCCGTAGTATATTCCTCCCGGGCGTCAGCGTCATCTGTTATGCCGACGACACGCTGATCGCCGCGCGCGGGAGGACCCATAGGCAGGCGTGCATCCTGGGCACGGCTGGGGTGTCACAAATTGTAGGCAGGATCCGGCGACTTGGTCTGGAGGTGGCGCTTCCGAAGACCGAGGCCGTGATATTTCACGGTCCTCGAAATCGTCCACCTCCGGACACCGCTATCGTAGTTGGAGGCGTCCGCATCGGCATCGGGGGGACCATGAAGTATTTAGGATTGGTCCTCGACAGCCGATGGGACTTTTCGGCACATTTTCGGCAATTGGCCCCCAGACTTAAAAAGGCGGCAGGAGCGCTGTCGCGCCTCTTGCCTAATATCGGGGGGCCCGAAGCTCCGTGCCGGAAACTCTTCGAAGGCATCGTACGGTCGATGGCCCTATACGGGGCCCCAGTTTGGTCCGACCGCCTGACGGCCCGGAACGCCACGCTGTTACGACAGGTGCAGCGAGTGCTGGCCGTCAGGATGATACGAGGATACCGTACGGTGTCCTTTGAAGCGGCCTCGCTACTCGCCGGATCCCCACCATGGGACCTCGAGGCCAGGGTCCTAGCGTCGCTATTCCAGTGGCGTAAAGAGGCCCTGGCGAGGGGCACGAGACCGGCCCCTCAGGAAACCGAGGCATGCCGGTCGCAGCTCCGCGACGTCGCCATGGTGGTATGGGAGGAACGCCTAGAACACCCCAGCGCGGGTCTAGCCACCATTGAGGCGGTGAGGCCCGTCCTGCAGCTCTGGCTTAGACGTAAACACGGCACCCTGACGTTTAGGCTGACGCAGGTCCTCTCGGGGCATGGATGCTTTGGGAGGTACCTGTGTCGCATCGGCCGCGAGACGACTTCAGGGTGCCATCATTGTGACACCGGCGACGAGGATACGGCGCTGCACACACTCCAGGAGTATCCAGCCTGGACAGAACAGCGCCGAGACCTCGTCGCCGTAACCGGATCTGACCTTTCGCTCCCGGCCGTGGTACGCACCATGGTCGGGAGCAACACCGGATGGGCCGCCGTCTCCTCCTTCTGCGAGCACGTTATGCTTGCAAAGGAGGAGGCGGAGCGGGAGCGTGAGCGCACGTCACGGCTCCGCTCCCAAAGGAGGACGCGCCGACGCCGAAGGGCTAGTACGGACCTTCGGCCGCCGTAAGCGGGCGGCGCGGGTGGGGCCCCTTGGGGTATAGGGGTTCTCACTCACCTGCATATGCCGTCGAGATGAGAGCGCGAGTGTTCCGCGCGCGCTCACCTCTCCTCCCGTGGGGCGAGTTACAAACCGCCCCACGCCAAAGAGAACATGACGATTCCGGGGAATGAGTTCCCCGGCAATGGAAGAGGCCTCGTGATGGGGGCCCACGCCTGCCAGGGCTGCGGAGAGGCTAGGTCATATACCCGTAGCCCTGGCATAAGGCGAAGGACGGAACACCCAGGGGTTTTAGTGGGTATCCCTAACTGGAGAGTGGCAATAGCATGGCACCAGTTCTGACTGGGCATGCTAGTGCCACCCCCAATCTGGCGAATCCCACACTAGGTCGCGAATTATCCCCCCAAGGTTCTGCCCTTGTCGCGGCCTAGTCCTCAATCGGATTTCCCCTGGTAAAAAAAAAAAAAAAGGCCGTAGTATATACACTCTGCCGTAACGGCACGCCGTATTCCGGATAACCGTATCGTCTTGGTTCTATTGCGGTCTGCCGCAATCGTCAGTGCTTCTAGAAATTTTGTACATGAAGGACGTTTAAGTCGCAGTTATTTATTATTCAGATTTTGGATACACCCTCTATTGGAGGTTTAATATTTTTATTTCAAACCTAAAGAAATTTGAAGATAAGTTCTTTAGATACACTCGGATGTCAAATCGTATGAAGAATTATTATCACAACTATATCTAAACATTCGTGGCCAGGATACACGATTTCGTCCGACGTATCATATTCCTTTGCATATATATTAATTATTTCCTCCCAACACTTTAACCTTTTATTTCTGTCTGCATAATCATCGCATTTGCTATTCCATATAGCGGGGCCTTCTTTGATTTCTTAAATGAACTTTTCTTTATCAAAATCCATGACGCGCGCTCTGCGTACAGTTGTCTAGATCAACTTCTACATACATACTTCTTCAAAATTAAATTTATAAATAAAAATTTGGATTATCTGGTACCCAATAAGCGGTTTCTCTCCTGCGTGATTGTAGCTCAGCTTCTGAGAACAACCGCTCACTGGGCACTGAAGTTGCCACGTTAGGTAAGTAGATCATAACTAGGCCATAAAGCCCGGGAAACAACCCTTTCATGTCATCCCACATGTCCAATGCATCTGCATCCCCCTTTATAGGAGTGCCAGGGGATGAAATGAAGATTTGTAGTTCCGTGTCCGGTTGTCGCCTTCAGGGTTATCGCCTTTTTCATGTTCATCAGAAGGCTAATTTGCTACAGCTACATTCTTTAGATTACTCACTAAATAATTATTTATGTAGTTTATAACTTTACCCTTCGCAGTGGCATCTTTAAAATGAATTAGCTGGAATTGAGGATATAAGGCGGCAACAATAGCCAACGATGAACAGTGCTCTAAATTATCAAATGTTTTTGTGACTTCTTTTTCGATTTCTTATTTAAGCGATAGGGTTGGCTTCATGGAGAAATGGCATGCCAGAATATTTTTCAAGCATACAACGAAGGCTGCTCACTACAGTTGTTACTTTGCTTACTGTAATAAAATGTTGTGCTCAGACTTTGGTTAACGTTTCAAACGGTTGCAAAAGTTGAATGATTTCGCATAGGCAGCCTATTTCACTTGATATGATCATAGGAAACGCATGTGGGCGGCACAATAATATTGCACCTATAATTTAATTAGCTCCATGAATCCCTCTAACATATAATATTGCACTGGCCAATGGATCTCTAAATTAAGTTTTTTGAATCTTGGATCTGTGGATACACAAATACAAAATATGTAATTCATAAGCGTATCAAATCGCTTGCCGCCTGTGCGTCGTACCCTGCGCCCGCGCTACACCGGCGAGAAGTACGCACGGGGCAGGCTGCAGTGCGAAGCGAACTAACAGCGACAGTGTCACGCAATACTAAAGTACCGCTTGTAATAAAATTATATTAAAGTTCATACCCACACTGGTGACCCCCCGACTCAAGAACGTGAAAACGCAAGAGGCGAGTCACAGATCTAAGTGAATTTATAGTGTTCTGTGAAGTGCATATTTCTGCATTTGGACATTGCAACTTAAAATCATAAGGTACTAAAACCACTAACACTAATAAGTACAGAAGGTAGATCGAAATATCAAAAGTGTGTGGTACAAGTCACAAGCTGATAGCGATTTTTCATACTCGTTAACATCAAACAATTCGATGGCAAATAAAAATCAGGAACGAGCTGAGACTGCCTCCTCCGAATTATTTAGAGTTGGAATACGCGTTCCCCCCTTCTGGCCGGAAGAACCTGAAATATGGTTTGCCCAAGTTGAAGGACAATTTGCAATTTCGAATATAACTTCGGATGTGACGAAATTCAACTACGTCATTGGATAACTTGACCATCAATTTTCAAAGGAGGTGAAGGATATAATTGTATCCCCTCCACTGACGGACAAGTATGAGAAATTAAAGACGGAACTTATCAAGCGCCTGAGTGCTTCGCGTGAAAAGCAAGTCCAGCAACTTCTTATGCACGAGGAATTAGGGGACCGTCGCCCATCGCAATTCCTGAGGCATCTTCAAAGCTTAGCGGGACCAAGCGTACCAGAAGATTTTATTAAGACCATTTGGACGAGCAGATTGCTGCATAACGTGCAAACGGTGATTGCCGGACACCCCACAGCGTCACTGGAGGTTCTATCCGATTTGGCAGATAGAATCCAGGATATCGTTGCTACCACACCGCAAATAGCATCTTCATCAGCCCCTGGTTCATCGCTGGATATCATGGCCAATGAAATAGCAGAGCTTAGAAAGCAGATGAAGACACTGCTGGATCGCCAATCCCGCCCACGGAACCGCCATAGAAGTGGCAACCGCTCTAAAAGTCGCTCAAATTCCAACTTCAGAAAATTTCCCAACTGCTGGTACCACTGGAAGTATGGATCGAAAGCAAATAAATACGTAAAGCCGTGCAATTTTCAAGCGGAAAACTCCCGGGGCGGTCGATAATGGCGACAAGCGACCGTCCAATCTCGTCTGGTCGCCTGTTCGTTGTAGATCGTCGGTCGAAGATGCAATTTCTTGTCGACACAGGAAGCGACGTTTGTGTCTTCCCACGACGAGCACTACATCAGCGTCGTCCTAAATCAGATTTTGAACTTGCTGCTGCTAACGGTACATCAATCAGCACATACGGATATACACATCTGGACTTAGACCTTGGATTACGTCGAGATTTTCCATGGCGTTTTATCGTTGGTGACGTCACTAAGGCAATTATAGGAGCTGACTTCTTAAAGTTCTATGGCCTTCTAGTAGACATACGCAACCAACGCCTGCTCGATAACACGACAACTCTCTCCATCGCTTGTTCACCTGCACACTTGTCGACTGCGATTTCTTCAATTAAGATACCAATCGGCGAGTCTCGCTATGAACAAATCCTGAAAGAATTTCTAGAAATCACAAATCCATCCGGAAAGCAGAATGAAGTTAAGCACCAAACCGTTCATTACATCAGGACCACGCCAGGACAACCAATATCCTGCAATCCACGCCACCTAGCGCCAGACAAACTAAAAATTGCGAAAGCTGAAATTGAGTCCATGCTGAAAACAGGTATAGCACGACCATCGGAGAGCTCCTGGGCGTCACCGCTACATCTCGCACCGAAGAAAGACAGCGGATGGCGGCCTTGTGGAGACTACCGAATGCTAAATGCTCGCACCATACCTGACAGATACCCAATTAGGCATGTACACGATTTTACACACAGCATTTCAGAATGTAAGGTATTTTCTACAATCGACCTCGTAAAAGCATTCCATCAAATCCCTGTAAATCCTGAAGACATCCACAAAACAGCCATCACGACTCCGTTGGGATTATATGAATTCCCATTTATGACATTCGGATTGAGAAACGCTGGACAGACGTTTCAGATTTTTGTCGACGAAATGACACGTGGATTAGACTTCGTATACCCATACATAGACGATTTTCTATGCTTTTCAAAAGACGAGGATCAACATGAACAACACCTTCGTATCCTTTTTACCAGACTTAAGGAACATGGTATTGTCATTAACACTTCAAAATGCAATTTTGGCAAGTCCGAAGTAAAGTTCCTAGGATACCACATATCGGAAAAAGGAATCAAGCCTCTAGATGAGAAAGTTGAAGCAGTAAAGTCATTTCCACCACCCAAGACTGTCCGAGAACTTCGTCGATTCTTGGGGATGCTGAACTTCTACCGGCGATTTATACCCAACGCTGCCGAAGTACAAGCACCGCTACATGATCTCATGTCTGGCTCTCTAAAGGGTTCCTATCCTATCGACTTGTGTGGAGATACTCTGAAAGCCTTCGAGGATTGTAAACAAAGTCTTTGCCGCGCTGCACTCCTTGCGCATTCGGATTGCCAATGCAAACTAGGCCTCGTTACCGATGCGTCTGATACAGCCATCGGCGCTATCTTACAACAACACAAAGATGGTGATTGGCAACCGCTCGCCTTCTTTTCACGAAAGTTGAGTACAGCGCCGCGAAAATACTCTCCTTACGACCGAGAACTCCTCGCAATTTATGAAGCTCTGAAGTACTTCAGACATATGGTTGAAGCTAGAGAATTTACGATCTTCACCGACCACAAACCACTTTGTTTCGCTTTTCACCAGCGCAAGGATAAGTGTTCACCGAGACAGTTTCGTCACCTGGACTTTATATCACAGTTCACAACTGACTTGAGACACATTTCTGGAAAGAACAACCTTGTCGCCGACACACTGAGCAGAGTGGAAGAAGTGGAACTGTCGATAGATTACTCTCAGCTGGCTAAGTCACAGGCTTCTGATCCAGAGCTAAAAGACCTGCTAGAACGAGGAACTTCATTACGACTGGAAAAAGTGATAATACCTGGAACAAAAGCTGAAATATACTGTGATATCAGCACACCAGTTTCAAGACCTTATATCACAAAGCCTATGCGCAAGCAAGTTTTTGATAGCTTGCACGCATTGAGCCACCCCGGTGCCAACGCAACAATTAAATTAGTAGCAGAACGTTACGTTTGGCCCGGCATTAAAAAACAATGTAGAGAGTGGACACGTACATGTCTAGCTTGTCAACGCTCTAAGATTACTAGGCATGTGTCTTCTCCATTGGGCACCTATCAGCTACCACGAGCACGATTTCTCCATGTGCATATAGATCTCATCGGACCGCTTCCAATCTGTAATGGAAATAGATATTGCCTCACTGCTATAGACCGCTTTACTCGATGGCCTGAGGTGATACCAATACCCGATGCAACAGCTGAAACGGTCGCAAAAGCCCTATTGACTGGATGGATATCGAGATTTGGATCCCCCGTGAGCATTGTAACCGACCGCGGTAGACAATTCGAATCCTTTTTATTTCAACATCTATCCAAAATATCAGGATTTTCACATAAAAAGACCACCGCATATCATCCTGCATGCAATGGTGTTATAGAGAGATTCCACAGACAGTTGAAGACTGCGATTACCTGTCATGCAACTGAAAACTGGATAGAAACATTACCATTGGTGTTACTTGGCATCCGAAGCGCGTATAAGAAAGACATCAATACGAGTGCAGCAGAACTTTTGTACGGAGAACCGCTACGCTTACCGGGAGAATTCTTTGACCCGCAGACAGCTGGTTCAACAGACGTCACAGAGTACACTGCCCGATTACGCTCACTCGCTAATAAGTTGAAACCCTCACCTGCTTCGAGACATGTCAAGCCATCCATATTTATTTTCAAGGACTTACCAACTGCAAGTCATGTATTTTTAAGAGACGATGCAGTACGAGCTCCTTTGCAACCTGCATACACAGGTCCACACGCTGTCTTAGACAGATCTGAAAAAGTTTATAAACTATTAATAAAAGGAAAACCTGTCACAGTATCAGTAGACCGATTAAAACCAGCCTACATATTGGATGACAGTTGCAGCAAAACTTTAAATGAGTCTTCCGACGACACGCCTACACCACCTGAAAACTTCCAAAAAATTACAAAAGCAGGACGTACAATAAAATTCCCAGCCTATTATCGACCGTAGGGACGGTCTCTGGGAGGGAGTAATGTGGATACACAAATACAAAATATGTAATTCATAAGCGTATCAAATCGCTTGCCGCCTGTGCGTCGTACCCTGCGCCCGCGCTACACCGGCGAGAAGTACGCACGGGGCAGGCTGCAGTGCGAAGCGAACTAACAGCGACAGTGTCACGCAATACTAAAGTACCGCTTGTAATAAAATTATATTAAAGTTCATACCCACAGATCCAATATTGTAGCAATAGCTAATGATGATATCTGTTCGATGGCACCCATTCGTTTATTCTCGGTAAGAGTGCGATTATGTACCTTGTACGGTGTAACCGCACAGGTTAGCTGCAACTTCCGCGGACGCGTCGAGTCAGTTCACGACCATCACGCGCCGATGACACTCATGTCATTTTGAACTCAATTAAACTCGTTTAATATCAAGTTATCTTTCATTTATTACGGTGTTGGGACTCACCCAACATCTTATGGTCCTTCGAGCCTAGCCCGCTGGCCTATCAAGGACAATTTCGATCAATTGTGGCTTAATAATAGTGGTGCAAAACGGATTCATTCGTCATATACTCAAGTGTGCCAACGCAGGAGAAAACATCTTCCAGACTTCGTGCGGAGCTCCAGGTCTACACTCAAGTAAGATCTTTCCGATTTTATATTTTCATCATAAATATGTCATCAATGGAAGACTTGCTAGCTACTCAAGAACAGTTGTATGGAGCTATAGAAAATCTGCATTCAAACTTCAAAAAAGACGGGTCTGAAAGAAAAACTGCGGAATACATAAAACGTAGAACTGATACGTTGGATTCATATTGGGCCGAATATAATTCAAACCATAATAAACTCTGCGGGTTTGGAATTAAGTCTCATTCTTATTTTACATCTAATCAATTCGAATCCGTCAGGGAATATTACTCAAAAATCAGGGCTATAATTCAAAATTATTTAATCAGGGAGGAATCAAGACCTCCAAAGCCGCTTCTCAAACCTGCAACGCCATTAGGTGTATCAAGGGCAGTCACCAGTAAGGTGGAAGAAATGCTCAGAAAACAGCAGAGCAATTTCAAGGCATTCAGACGCACACTCAGCGCAATTGACCTTGACTCCCTATCAGAGAAATGGGAGTTTGAACTGATACGTTGGATTCATATTGGGCCGAATATAATTCAAACCATAATAAACTCTGCGGGTTTGGAATTAAGTCTCATTCTTATTTTACATCTAATCAATTCGAATCCGTCAGGGAATATTACTCAAAAATCAGGGCTATAATTCAAAATTATTTAATCAGGGAGGAATCAAGACCTCCAAAGCCGCTTCTCAAACCTGCAACGCCATTAGGTGTATCAAGGGCAGTCACCAGTAAGGTGGAAGAAATGCTCAGAAAACAGCAGAGCAATTTCAAGGCATTCAGACGCACACTCAGCGCAATTGACCTTGACTCCCTATCAGAGAAATGGGAGTTTGAAGACATTCAGAAGTCAGTCCAATCCAGGTGGACGGCTATCGATGTCCTACACTGGGAAATCGATAGCGAACTTCTCGAAGAAAACGAGGAGTACGAAAAAACATTCAGCATGTACGAGAAGAAGTACAACGAAGTAAAAAAGAGCATCAGCTCTAAGATATGGTCACAGGACTATAGGGAAAAGTCTACACCAGTCATAGATATTCCCACATTCAGTGGAAATTATCATCACTGGATATCATTTAAAGACTTGTTCTCGGAGGCCATACACAATAATCGATCATTATCAAATGCTCAGAAATTACAATTTCTAAAGAGCAAACTTAAAGGCGAAGCTGAAAAATTAATTCAACATCTCCATATCTCATCAGAAAACTATCAAATAAGTTGGGATATTCTAAATCATAGATATAACAACGTTAAGTTAATATTAAATGCTCATCTTCACATATTCATGAACCTGCCTACACTGCAGCAGCAGTCGTTTTCAGCTATTAAAAAGATACATGACACCACTAATGAGTGTCTTAATGCAATTAAAAACTTAGGAGTCGATATATCAACGTGGGACCCTATAATTGTGTATGTACTGACTCAAAAGCTGGACGTAGACACCCATAGCGAGTACGTCGAATCACTCAAAAACCCGCGAGAGGTGCCATCTCTTCGGGAGCTTTTGGAATTTCTTGAGACGAAATTCACGTCTTTAGAAGCTTCTAAACGCAGGCCAGAAACATCAAAACCCCCTCAGAAGGAGATACCTCAAATCAAAAAACCGCATTTTTATAATTCGCTATCAACTAACAAGAACAACCATAATTCAAATAAAACATTTAAGCGACTAAGTTGTCTGCCTTGATTAAAGGTTCTTCAATTACTAGGTCTTTCAGTTTTGATATTATGCAGTGCACCAAGGAAATGACCTTACTATTAGAGCAATATTTATCACCCGATATTTGTTGCTGCTTCCAGTGGGCATAATATGTTAAGAAGTGATGTTAATATTGTCAACTCCATACCAGTTAACATCGGCGGTGCTGTTTTATGACGTATCAAAATTTCGCTTACAGCATTTCGTAAATCAAAAAAACGTACAATCATATAGTACATGCTGTTCGGATGAGTAGGAACATCCTGAATCAATGTTGTGTGAGCTTTAACTGATTTACACAACTTGTCACTTGCCACACAACTTTGTTTAAAACTACTTAAAACATTTTTTACTTTTTGTTAATATTAGCTATAATTTAGGAATTCTCAAAACACGTTGACCAACATACATATAAAAAAATGCGTTTACGATAGGGATTGCTTGTCGATAAAACGATACGTGGTTTCGGTTAGAAGTTTAAATATAATTTACTTTTCATTCAGTGAATAAACACGGACATCTCGAGGAGGATGTTCATAGTGATGAACTCTGTAAACCATTGCTTATGGTAAAGTAAAATACAGATTTGTGGATCTATCTATTTACACTGACGGACTCATAAACTGCATCAAAGTAATAGACGACTTTGAAATAAATATTTTAACCAAGTATGCAAACTTTCTATACAGATTTAAATTGAAACCTCTAGATTGGTTCGTGAACTTTAAAACAGCGTAGGGTCATAATATCCTTAAGTTTAAGTTTGTGTACTGGAAAGGACCTTAAGACTTGTTTTGAAGAAAAAACAGAAATTTAAGGAAAATTGGTTAAATTAAAAAATTGGTTTTAACAATAGACACAAACTTTATGCAAGGGTTTATTTATGTTTTAATAAGGTGTATTATCTCCACGTGCCCTTATTACGGATTCTAATCGGTTCCGCATAGATTTTATTAGGGTTATTAAAAGATCTTGCGGAATATTGTCCCATTCTTCTGAAAGTGCTGTTCTTAGTGCTGCCACTGTCGTGGGCAAAGGGTTTCTCACATATACAGCTCTTTTTAAATTGTGCCAAACATGCTCAATGGGATTATGATCCGGGCTGCGTGCTGGCCAATTCATTGTACGTATCCCAACCTCTTCGCAATATTGTCGAACTTGTGCAGCAGCGTGCGGCCGGACATTATCCTGCATTAAAGTAAAATTTTCGCCTATGAATCCCATGTAAGGCACCACGTGATCTTCTAAGATCTCTGTTATGTAGCGATGTGCAGTCAAACCCCCTCTATTACCGTTTTGACGGACCATGTCTATAAACACAAGTTCTGTTCGCCCGTTCATCGATATGACACCCCAGACCATACACGAACCGCCTCCAAAGGAACACGCTCTTCAGTGCAACTTTGAGCATATCGCTCCCCACGTCGACGATACTCTTCTGCGACCATCTGCACCATATAAACATGTCCTACACTCGTCCGTGAACAATACGGAGGTCCATTGCTCTTCTGTCCAATACAGGTGATCACGGGCAAATCTTAAGGGAGCTTGTCTGTGAGCTACAGACAACTTAGGACCATTTGCTGGTTTTGAACACTGAATTTTACTGTCCAGTAAAAAGAAGATATTTGTTTAAAACCTAACGTTTTGACAATTTTTGAGTGGCATATTTTGTAATGTAATATAGTCTGATGTTAATATATTTTTCCATCACCGCTTTAATCAATAATGTAACATGATTGTCAAGTGGAGATTGGTGATCATATTGGTGATAATCTATGTCACTAAATATTTTTAAACCTATGAAATATGGCAATGACATAGATATTAACTTTTGTTTTATATTTTTAGTTGACATAGTAATTTTGTTTCCGTTCAAAATATCATTTTTAATTACAAGGTCCATTCGTTTACAAATTGTTATAACATCATTTGCCGGATATATTAAACCTCCCTTATCTTTGCGTTTAATAAAAAGATATTTTTCATTTTGTGTGTCATTTGCAATTAATGCACTTATGCACGTTTCGCATTTTAAACTCTTAAATAATTTGTGTACTAGAAAACCTGCAATATAGCCAACTACTTGGTTAGTAAATTCGGACACATTCTGAAGCAAAGTGTCGATTTGCTCCTCAAACACGGCCATTTCATAAATGTCTTCTATGTTATCAGCAGCATCGTCACGATATCTTGGATCTAAACTTAAGTTAATATTCTTTACAGCCGATGAACATGTCAAAATGGCAATCTTTTCAAGAGAAGTGCAATTGCCATTATCTACATCCCGCAGTTCCGTTTTAACTAGAAGTTTTTTATAAATTGCTTGAAACTGTCGCGGTGTGGGATTATTGTTACATCCTCCATGAGCACGTATATGGCCAAAAAGTAGCTCCAAGTGGTCTTGGCTAATTTTGTACACCGGAAGGTATTTAATTATCGCCTCTTCTTCGATAGCCTGGATATAAAGTGCTTTTACACTCTTTATACATGTTAAGAATCCGATAAATCTGGTATTTCGACTACAATTTATGACTTTAGTTCCTTCCGCGAGTTTTAATTTTTTTATGTACATTTCAGCTTTAGTCAAAAACTCAAATACTTGTTCTTTGTTATGTGGACAAAGAGGTTTTTTTATAGTGAAGTTGAGCCATGTGTCTCGAGTTCAAAATGTCGAACAAATCATTAATTATTTTTAAAAACACAACAGTTCTTTCTACGGTTTCGAAACCAGGTACCTTTATCTCAGCACAAAATGACAAAGCATCGGCTACACTATTGCTGAAAAGTTGTGAAGCGAGACGCACTTCCATTTTTTGATTTTTTTAAAAAATATGACCTCGTCGAAGTTTATTAGAAAGATGAAGCTTTTCATCTTCCTGCACAACATTCAGCTGTTTTAATAACATCCACTTAACTTCTTGGTCTAGTTCATCAACGAAGATACCGTTTGCTTCGAATGCATTTCGTACTAATTTGAGCATATGGCACGGATCGGGAAAAATAAAAACAGGTTTATTGGTGACTGGATGTTCAAAATGTGTTTTTAGGTTCTCACTGTCAAATGAACAGCCCAAATCTTTGACCATAGACATATTGGAAGGGCAGCCATCGAATGTCAAAGACGTAACATGGACTACCGTTTCATGAAGTAGTTCTAAACAATGTTTAACGAGAGATGCCCGTTGGGATCCAGTTACTCCGTCTACAAGGAAATATCCAACTGGTATTTTCCAGCTTCCATTTATAGCTGTGGCCAAAAAAACTAGAGCTTCCTTAGCTTCCGGCAAATAATAGCCTTGTTTAGCAGCATTGCAAATATCAACATAACCGTGCATTTCTTTACCATCCCATTCGATGCGGTGTCTGATGGCCATCTCGTCGATGACAATGTTACACATAACTTTGTGTTCTGTGCCTGCGATTTTATGTTTGATTGCCTCAAAGGATTCACTGGTGAAACCAGGTTTGGCATCAATAGACTGATACCATTTTATTATAGTTTGCTCATGTGGTAATGCAGTTTGGAACTTTTTTCTAACATAGCGATACGCTTTTGGGGAGTAGAAATGTAGTGTGCATGCAAACATTCTCAAAGCTGGCGAATACTTAGCATTTGTGTTTTGATTTAAACAGACGTTTGATTTGTATCTTTTAATAAGGTCTTCTACACCAACATTTTCTAAATGTGTAGCTTGATCGGTATTCAATAAATCCTTTGTTTGAAGTTCTTTTAAGATTTCATTTAAATGAACTATTTTCTTCTTGGAACGGCTTGCTTTTAGTTGGAGGTTTCTGATTTTTTTATTTTTGTGGGTGATCATGCTATCGTATTGTTTTAACTGAAGGCGCATCTTACGTTTCCTAGGAGTGTTGTCAGTAGCTAACTGTCTCTGGTTCAAAACTTGTTGGGACTGAAAAAAACATTTATTTGTTACCAAACAAAACTTTGTAAACAATAAGCGTAATGTTAATTAATTAATTTAAGTGTACCTCGCACTGGTTTACATTAAATTTAGATGGTTTATTGAGCATCTTGTATTTCCGAGGTGTGTTATTAACAGCTTGTTTAAATATTTCATCTTGAGACTGTAAAATAAAACGTGATCAGTAAACAAATATTAATTTCAAGACAATATGTTCAGAAAGCTAGATTATTTATAAAATTTTGAATACATCGCTCTGAACAGAAGTTGATACGGGAAATTTCTCATGTTTATTTTTTTTTTATTGACCTGTTCATTCGTAAAATATCGCCAAAAACAAATTGATTTTGTTAATTAATAAATGAGATTTTAAAATCAATTGCTAACATACTAACAATTAGTAGGTATACAATTTTATAAAATAGGTACCTCGATTTGATGTGCGCTAGATGTTGTCGCATATGAAGATGCATCTAGTCCACTGGTTGGTAATACCTTAAAAATGCAATAATTTTATTGTAGGTATATCTTAACTATAAGTTTAACAAAATGGTTAAACAAAAAAAAACACCTGAAAGCAATGTTTTCAGGGTTCAAATCGTTCGGATTCCTGCTTGAAAAATTTGTATCAGATTCCGTACATGTCGCGTTAGCAAATACAAGTCGTAATCTTAATGTTGGAAAGGCCCATTCAAACAGTCTGCGACTATTTTTTAAGGCCTTGAAACATTTTTGTTCAAAATGTGCAGAACATATCGTACTCCGCTCCAGTGGCCACCAATTTGGTCCTCTGTTTGTAGCACTAATACATTCCTGTTTTATTTTGGGGTCTTGTGGAAATCTGAAAGTAATAAATAAATAATAAACGCACAAAATAAAAAAATCAATAATAAAAATAAACGCACTTACATCCAGATATACAATTTTAATTATTTATGATACAAATCTGTGTCGAGCTAGGCATCGAACCCGGGACCGTTTGTGCGGCGGGCAACTACCAATTACGCTAAGCCCAGGCACATTTTATCATACATCTATTTTGTAATGATAGTTAATATATCTTTGTACACAATTAACTACAAATGCAAAAGGGGTTAAGTCGTCAATATAATAATAATAAAATTTCATTTTATGAATGCATTTACATTTATACTCGTATTTCATCGTTGAAATTACATGTATAATATTTCATCGTAATCGATAGGGACACATTCGAGGCACATCACTAAGGGCTCCCGCACACGGGCCACCGGCCACAACCACAAAACGCCGCCACTGGCATATTTCCTGTATTTTTCATACATTTTATATGGACTCGCCGCTCACGGTTGGCGCCGGTGGCGGCCACACGCTTCAAATCGTCGCAGCTTGCATCTTGTGGCTCGCACCGGCCACTAAACGCCGACACAAAAAGCCGCCACACACCACTCGCGCGATTCCGCGCCCCTTTCTCCCTTGCCTCAGTTAACCTGTGTAAGTCGACGGTAACGCACGCACGTAGTCTGTAGTTCATATAGGTAGATAAATATGGATATAGAATTATTTATATCAGAGATACAATCCCGTCCTGCGATTTGGGATTCAAAAAGTGATAGTTATAGTAATAGAGGAGAAAAAGTGAAGGCCTGGGAAGAAATCTGCGAATTGTTTGTGGGAGATTTTTCGAATAAAACTGCCAAAGAAAAGAACATTGAAGGTAAGTTTAATAAAATAATATAAAACCATATATTTATATTCTATTTTCTTGCCACGGTATGGCTCCTTCATTCATAAAATAATCTTTTAACGTATCTCTTGCCGTAGACGCTCGTGTTCGTGGCCAGCCTGTATTTTGTATATTTTCGAGTCCCACTATTTTCAAAGTATGCCGAAAATTGAAGCCATCCCTTTTGCGAATAAAGTTGTGCAAAATGCAACAAGCTTTCACAATGTCTTCTGAGAAATGAACAGAAGTGTTTAATGGGCGATGTAATATTCTCCATTTGTTTGCTAGTACGCCGAAGGTACACTCAATGCAACGTCTGGCACGGCTTAACCTATAATTGAAAACTTTTTTGTCTAAGTCCAAATATTTTCCAGCATATGGCCTCATCATATTTTCACTGAGGCCAAATGCTTCATCACCAACAAATGTGTAGTTCAATGGTTGTCGATTACCGACCTGTCGTGGTGAGGGGATATTTAATGTCTTTCTGTGTATTTTGTTACACAGTTCACTTTCTCTAAATATTGTAGAATCGGATGCTTTACCGTATGCCCCAACATCCACGAACGTAAAAAGTAAATTCGAGTCGCAACTTGCTAGAAGTACTATTGAAAATTTTTTTTTATAGTTAAAGTACAAGGAGCCGGTATCGAATGGATGAATAATTCTTATGTGTTTCCCATGTATGGCGCCTAAACAATTAGGAAAATTAGTATTTTGAAGAAATCCGCTGGCAATTTCTTTCCACATGTCTTGGGTCGGTTCTGGAATACAAACGGCTTTTAAATAGTTCCAAATTAGTTGACATGTTTCTTGTACTATTTTCCTTGCTGTAGAGGCCCCACGGTGGTAAGAGAGTTCAAAATCCTCAAACGAGCATCCAGTTCCTAGATACCTGAAACAAATTATATTTTTTTTAAAATAAATTAAATAAATTAAAATTATATTTTTTGTTGTTACAGTAACTAAATTATAGAGGAAGTGGAAGAGTCTTCGTGACAGTTTTAATAGAGAAAATGCAAAAAACAAGAACGTTGCGAGTGGTTCGGCAGCAACAAGCAGTAAACAGTACATTTATTTCAATCATCTATCGTTCTTGAATTCCTTAAAAGAAGTGAGACCGCCTACCGATGTTACTAATGCAACTGATGATGCGGAAACATCTCGCCCGAAAATAAACAGAAACATTAATATAAAAAGGGCCGAAAAATCAGAAAATGAAATTCTCAGAACACTTTCGGAAAATTTAAAACGTAAACATGATCAAATAAGCGACCAAAATGACCCCGATAAGCAATTTCTGATGTCGCTGCTTCCACATGTAAAAAAAATTGACGAAAATTGTAAACTTGATTTTCAATCAGAAATATTACAGTTAATTAGAAAGTACACGCATAATCAAAATTATGAAACCTATTCGGCACAATATTATGGTTATTCTTCAGGAAATGCCAACATACACTCGACACAAAAAGCTTCTACATCTGTTCAGCCTTCTCCACTTCATTCACATTATTCCGACAAGTCTATGCTTGACATATCATACTCTACACAAAACGCTTCTACATCTATCCCGTCTTCACCTATAATTCAGCCTTCTCCAACTCATTCATATTATTCTGACCAGTCTATGGACAACAGTTCTGTTATCGAAAACATGTTCCGTGATGATGACGAGTGATACCAAATTATAATAAAGACATAATAACTAAATACAAATACCTACGTGTTTTATTTGTTAACTAGCTATTCTCTAGTAGAAAAAACAATGCACATTGATTATTATAATCAATGTGCATTGTTTTTTCTATTATAAATAAAGTATAGATTATTTTATCATAGTGTTCTGTGGAGTTTTATGCTAGTGATTATTTCCACTTACCTTAATGTGATAGCTAGTCTTTCCGCAGGTGCGATGCTTTTCCGCATGTTGGTATCGTGGTGCTTTAATCCAGCATATAATAGAGCATGTAGTTCCCAAAACGTACCTATGCTTAAACGAAAATGTTTGAAAAACTTTTTAGGATGGTTTAGAAGATTATCGAAATGTTCGTTGCATTTGTTTACATTCGTTAAAATTGGATGTATCCAATAACTACGGTTTCGTCTTCTACGACGACGTCTTTTTATCAAAAGTAGCGCAATTAAACCTTCTTCGTCAGAGTCCATTATGATACTGCACGCAAGGGTTAAAAAAAAGTACAACAACAAGCAGCCACCGACCGCAAGTGTCGACCACCGGCCACAAGTGGCTGTCGCGCGCTTCAGCTACCTTTGTAGCCGCTTCTAGCTTCTAGTGGCGGCATTTGTGGCTGTGGCGAGTGGCTCGTGTGCGGCGACACTAAATCACAACTGCAAGCAACGGCCGTACCACGCGACTGAACGTATTCTGTAGGCCTCGATGTATTCACTATTCACTGCGGTATTAAAACTCAACGTTCGAGTGTTTATTAGTACAGAGCAAGCATTGTAAACTGTTTATATACAATATTGTGACTGGCGTTCAGTCACATAATATAAAAGATACAAAACCAAGAAAACATTCTATTTAAAATTGTATTTGATGTTTTAGTAAGAAAAACATATTATTTTCAGTACTTACCTATGGTATGTGATTCCATTTGACTTAAAGTTGCAAGTGTTACTTCTATTTTTGCAAATTACCACGGAACAACACGGAATTATTATAAGTTACGCAGTCAACGTTCGAAATTCAACTGAATAACAAAATGAGTGCTGCCGGGTGTTTCTTCAGTTAGACAATATTTGCGCGTTTTTTTCGCAAAGAGCAAAATTTAATGTAATTTAGAATTTGATTATATCACGCTATTAAGCGTCATTTCGTCTAATAGATATATGAAAGGCACGTTATGTATTTCAAATATTGAACGAGTTATGGGTACTTAAAATTTATGACAAGTTACGGTAATGACCCATGTGCTCGGTAATGATGTTTTTAGTGTACGGTAATGAAATACAGCCACCAGATAAGGATATAAAATAATTTTAATAAATCAAATATACATAAGTATGTTGTAAATTACCCTTTATTGTTAAATTTAATAATCAAAATAACAAAAAACTTCTTTCATAATAATAATAATTATAACAGGTTTGGCAATAATCAATCTTCAACCTCAGCTTGTTAAATCTCTGATATTCGAAATACAATAAACTAAAAAACAATCAACTAAATGAATCTTAATAACGAATAATTCTTCCATAATTGCAATATTTTGGTAACAAATCAGCCTTTGTTTTAGAGATTCTTAAATGAAATATTAAATTTACAATTAATAATTATTTTATTTCAGCTCCAGTATCATTTCCACTCTTTTTTCCTACTCCTTTTCTTTTATGTTTCCACTGTTTATCCTTCTCTTGATATTCATTCTCGGCAATATTTTCTTTATTTTCTCTCTTTTCTACATCAGAGTCTCGGTAGTCTTCAGATTTATTTAATTCAAATATAAATTTTTCAAAATTTTCACAATATGACTTGCTTTCTGAACCAATAAAGGTTGAGTTCTGCCAATCGCCCAGTTTTGCAATAGCAGATAAAGCGTGAACCTTCTCTGATGATTGGAATTTTACTAAAGTTGAAACTTTTCTACAATCAGGAGGAAATATTATTATGTCTCTAGCTTGCCCTTCTTGTTTTATAGGTTTGTTTGAACGTTCCATACGCCTTTTACTTAGACATTCAGTTTGTAACAATTTTGGAATATAGCTGGTTGAGGGTTGTGATGTATCAAGTAAAGAAACTGGCACAGGTGATATAGCATCTTCAAGTGTTGAATCTGCAGGAACTTGGGAAATCATAACTTTTTCGAGGTTGTGTATACCTAGATAGTAATGTCGACAAATGTTCTCTTGACATCTGAAACAGCTTCGGCTTCGCATCTCTAACCGACTGTTTTCAGAGCCACATTTCCAAATGACTTGATGGACGGCCATAGTGCCTTTGAAAGATGGAACAAAATTGGGCATCATGCGTTCTCTCTTGTCTATGTTAGCACTTGTAATCTCAACAATTTTGATATTTGATACGTTAGCTCTTATAACTTTAACAAATTTGGTAAATGTCCCGACGTCTGTTCCCGAATTGACAATTCTGTTGGCGGTCCTTTTGACTACTGCTCCTAGGCCATCTGGGGCGCCTTTCCCATGACCTACTTCCATGTAATTCCAGGTTAACTTGCGAAGTGCTACAAATTGCTTTTCTAATTGAGTAAGAATATAAAACATATTTCGATTTATGTACTGGCTGCTGGGGGAATCGCTGTAGAAGTGCAGTGTATCAATAAATGGCGATAAGTCTGAAATATGAAGCAAAATCGGTTCCAAGTGTGCCCAAATGGCAACAGCTGTGTGCTTTAAATTTTCAGATAGAGTACAAACTGAGTGAGTGTTTAATTCAAGTGTTTCAATGTCTTTCATATATATTACTACAGTGTGAATAGATACTTCTTTTCTGCTGCCACCGAAATGAAAAGACTGAATCTCCGTATGATGTTTAAGGCCATAGTTCTCACTAAAATCTAGATGCACCACAGCTTCGTTTATTTGAATATTATGTTTTAGTTCTTTAAGAGTTTTATTTTGGACAACAACTGTGGCAAAAAGTTCGTAATAACTTTCTCTAATTTATGTATAACATCTAAAGGTGGTGCATAATTTTCAGTTTTAGTCCAAAGAATGTTACGTTTCACTTTTCCGTCTTTCTCGTAAGTATTTGCAATCTTACGCCATTCATAATATTTAATTTGTATATCATTGCTGAATCCTAAGTATTCAATTACCTTGTGTTCACATTTGGAACATTTGCGATCTAAACATGTCTCATTATATTTTTCACAGCAAAGTGTCTGTAGAAGGTGATGGTTTGTTTTTACATTTATTATTTCAGCTTTATTAAGAGCCTTAACTAGGAGTTCTGAATTGCAGTGATAGATGCATTCACAGGTGTTTCTATTTGCCTTAGGAAATAAGACCCAAAATGGTCTCAATTTACAGAAAAATGAATACCATACAGAAATAGTTTGGTTTTCAATGCAGAATTTCTTATATAAATTTTTAAGAGTATCATTTAAATACCGTTTCTGTTTTCTGTTCTTCTTTCTTGTTATGTACTCCTTTATACCAGGAACCACTCTTGTATTTTCATCTTCATTAAAGAAATGCTCTATTTTTTTAACAACATCTTTTTCTTTTATATTGTAAAAATGTTTCTGGACCCTTTTATTGCCCATTTTCCTTATCTGTAGTTTATCAATAGTCTCAGTAAGGAATTTAGGATCTTTATCCTCCTTTTTATATTTATTTAAAATTCTCTTCAATTTCTTGCATTCCTTTTTTACATCGCATAGCTCATTTTTTAGTCTTTTTAAGTCCTTGTCTCTTTGATAACGTAAATGTCTTATTTTTGCCCTTAATTTGAAAATGTTATCGGTCTGATTATCGTCTTTGTTTGTTTTGGTTTCTTTTATAGAATTGATAGTTTCCTTTGTAGATTGAGGTGGATCATGGCTATCATGTTTGCTAGACTCGTCTTGAGATTGTTGGATATCCAGAACCACATTTTCAATTTCTTTCTCTATCCTTTTTTTATGTAAATATTTATTACTATTAGGTCTCCACTTTCTGCGTCTATCTCTTTGGGCACGTGGTGTTCTCAAGTCTTTAATGCCAACAATTTTCTTTTCAGCTTTTCTTTTCAAATATCTTTCCCTTTCCTTTTCTTTTTCTATATTATATAATTCTTCATTTTCTTTTAAGGCAGCATACCGTTTACGCTTAGCTATTCTTCTTCGAGCTAATATTTCTTCTTTTGTTTTCTTAAAGGGTGCCATTTTTGTCTGAAACATTCAATATATTATAATGATAGGATTAGTAATTTCCTAATCACCAAAGATATATTTATCTTAAAAATATTTTAATAAGTCATTACCGCGATTTGTCATGCATTACCGTAACCCTAAAAAGGTTACGGTAAACGACGGTAATGAAGGGCACGGTTATGACAAATAAGTACTTCAAGGTTAATATACTTTTTTGTGTAGGTAGTATATGCTATCCACTTATTTAGAAAATGAGCTAGCAACAAACTTAATCAATTGTTCTATCATAAAGTTCATAGTTAAAATACGTATCAAGATACAAGCGGACTTGTAATGAAATACAAACTGGACAAAACACGATAAACACACAACTTACCGTTATTTTTAGCCTGAAATCTTCCGCACGTCCTCTCGCTGTTACGTTTGCCGGTCGACTGAGGAGCGGGGAGGCGATAGTACCCTACGTGGCGGTGGAATCAAAGGTTTTGGTCGTATAAAATCGAATTCCCCTAATGGTTCTGGTGATGAATTTTTTACCGTAACAAAACTTTGAAACAGAGTTATTGAAAATTTATTTCCTAAACTGCTTTTTAGATTATTATGAAGTACTAAACGATTAATGAATGATTCGACACAATTGCCAAATTTACGTTCTTTGCGCTAGTTTTGCTATAAAACGACTAAATACTTGATATCCTAGTAGTGGAACCGGTGCCTGTAATGAGATTTGGTGGTATATATATTTAAAAAAAAATCTTTTCCATTAAAAAAAAAAACAAGTGAATAATACTCTAGTTAAAGTAATTGGATATATATGATATATATAAATTAAATTCAGTCTAAACTTAAATTTGAATTTTTTATTCAATGGAACTCGTAATTTAGGCACTTTTGAAGATTTACCCTGCCCTGTGCTGCAACCAATGTGTTATGTTTTTGCGCATAAAGTTGCATCACCCGCCACGCCCCCATGTCATATCTCCCTTTAGTTTCTGTGATCTGAGGTACAAACGGTGTGTACGCGCTGCTGTAACGCACATACCACTATGGAAGCGGAGAGGGCGCGCGGGAAGGGAACCTAAAGCGCGGGGGAGCGCCGGCCGTGTCGGCAGTCCGCCACGTCGATACTAGATATGTGTTATTCGTTCAATTTTAGAGATTCGGATCAATACTGACCTGTTGACAAAATGATCCGGATCTTGCGACCCGTTCATTCGAACGATTGGTTCACTAAAGGATTCGGCACTCGATTGTCGTCTCAGTACGCAAACTAGTTCACGACCCGAACCAAGCCGCTTGGTTCCTTGGTTCGTGAGCTAGTTGCGTACCTTCCAAGTACATACAACCAAGCGGGTCGTATTTATATATATATATATATATTATAATAATAGAAAATAATAATAAATAATAGGGTAATAGAAAAAAAACATCACAAAAAAACTTCAACGGACAAGTTGAAAAACGAATCGCAACGGACAAGTGGAAAAACGAATCGCAACGTTCAAGTGGAAAAACTTCAACTGACAAGTGACAAAGTGAATCACAACAAAATTTTAACTTGAAGTTTTACGGACAGGTTTTCAAATTGGACAAGTACATTAACAATCTACTCGTAAAACTTCAAGTTAAAATTTTGTTGCGATTCACTTTGTCACTTGTCAGTTGAAGTTTTTCCACTTGTACGTTGCGATTCGTTCTTCCACTTGTCCGTTGCGATTCATTTTTCCAGTTATCCGTTGCCATTCGTTTTTCCACTTGTCCGTTGCGATTCGTTTTTCAACTTGTCCGTTGAAGTTTCACTTCTAATATGTGTCCCAGCACACATTTCGATTTTTCGCAGGTTTACTGCAAATTATGATTTGGTTAGGTTAGGTACATTTTAAATAATGCATTTTTTATGTAAACATATTTTATTTTATCAAACAAAAAACTGAATTCGATCCGGAACCAAAAAAACATTCATAGTCTACTCTAAAATAATACACATACAACGGAACATTACCAAATGCCATCGATCAATAATTTGCGCATCTTTCATCATTAATCTTCATTCGAACCTCAAATTATGTTAACAGACAAATATTTCCAAAAAAATAATTCAAAAATATTTCGTTTGCTCAGTTTAGATGAAGAGGCTCCGAAACTACTGAACCGATTTGAAAAATTCTTTCACTATTGGCAAGCTACGCTATTCCTGGGTAGAATAGGCTATATTATATTTACAAATAAATTAAGGGTCCTTACTAAAACTCCAATAATGTTACCGAAGGTGTAAAAAAGTACTTTAAATCGCGTGCGCTGCGAAAACTATTGATGATAGAATAAAATAATGTACTACGACTTTGTAGAACACATCATTATTTACAAAAAGTGTCGGGACAGTATATGTCTAACTATTATAGTTATGCCACAATAAGTGTTTTTTTATTTTAAAAAATTAATTAAAATGCCGCCGCTAGAAAAGTCTCTTTATTTGTATCTTGGTATTAATCCTTATCAAAATAAATTACTTCATATACAAGATGCTTCAATACCTTTATATAACTTTTTGAATTATTAAATTTGGACATTCCATTCGAAAGATATCACGAGTTTAAAAATGTAAGAATTAGTGACGGTGACCACGTGACTGTGACATCTTTTTGTGAGCGAAAAATCGTAAGACCTCTATATAGAAGTTTCACTTCAAAAGTTGAAACTTGTATCAATGAAAGTTCTTAGAAAAGTTAGAAGAATATTATTTTAAATTAAGATTTAAAAAAATTAGCTATGCCGCTTTTTCGGGTTTGAGTCTACTTCGATGTTCATTGATTATATTTCCAGCTTTTGAAAAAATGCGTTCACACGGGACGGAGGTTGCCATATTGCAAAGCCTTCGTTCCATCAACCTGTAGAGGCGAGGATATATATTTTTTCTTTCTTGCCACCACTTTATTGGATTTTCGGACGGTTTTAATAATGGTTTATTTAAATACTTATCAGTCTCAACTATAGCAGCCGCTGCGGAGCTTCGTACTTCCAAATGCTGCTTTACTTTTTCATCAAAAGAGCTCCATACCATCGAGTTGCAGGGTTCACTTTCAGGAACATCAAAAGATGTTGGAGTTTTTCCAAACTTGCTGCTGGAAATGTAGAAATTTTTTGACGGATTAACTGAAGTGTAGATTCAAATCTCGCGTCACTGGAGAAGCCAAATTTTTTAAACCTTGGATCTAAGAAGGTTGCTTGAGTTGTCAGGTCCATATAGTTTATATCCTTAAATCGTTCATGTATGCTATTTTTCAATGTTTGGAGTAATTCATGTATTTCTGGTACAGTATTTACTTCAGTGAGTTGTATATTATTAATATGTTCACTCATGGCTTTTACAAAAAGCATTATTTTTGAGAATGTGACATGTTTCTCGGCACTGATTTCTTGTGTTATTTGATAAAATATAATTAAAATATTTAGAGCGTGGTTAATAACTACCCAGTCATGGGCATCTATAGTATTTATGCATGGGTTCTCTATTGCAAGTGTTAAGAAACGCCTGCTAAATTGGCAACACCAATTTTGAATACATGCCGTTTTACAGGCGCTTAATATTATCCGAACCATTTTCATATCCACCGTCACAAAAATTAACTCACATCCATCGATTACAAGAAAGAACAGTCTCTTAAAATTTCTACTCTTTTATTTTATCCTGTCTTCGCAACATGGTCCTGGATCGTCACCGGATACTCATTTAAAAAGAAACCAGCGTTTTAAATAATATATATTGGAGATTAATAATTGGAAATACGGAAATATTACCGGCCGAGTCGAAGGAATTTCACAGTGGATACGTGGTGATAAAATATGCTTTTAAACCTTTAATTTTTACCCAACACTCTATTTATAGTGTAAGTATAGGTGTAAATTAGTGAAACAAAAGGTTAGTAATATTACTTATTGTATTTTTTAACATTTAAAACGTTAATAAATAAATATCTGTTGCATTGTAGGTAACCTTCGCAAATTTTATTGAATTTTGCAGTCAATAATTAGAGCAATAAATTGTACCTTTGTGTACAGTACATGATTTGTACATTATTTATGCTTAATTACGTATTGTTAACTACATTATAAATCTGTGTAACGGATATTTCTTAATACATATAAGTAAAACATTAGAGGTCAAAGTTCACCTTCTATGTCAATTCAATTTTTGTTCACATTTAATATTTTAATTAATTGCATTCTTCACCATTGTTATTGCTTAATTATTACACTGTATGATTGTTCTTTTTATTGTAATTGATTATTAAATATGTATTAATAGAAACATTTCCTTTTAATTGAAATAAGATAAAATTATTAGCTGTTTGGTTGAAAATTCTAGTTCTATGTGTAGGTACTTATAAATTACTTATTTATGTTATTAAATTAATCGCTCGCCTAAGTTAATTACTTCTATTATTGTATTGGTGTTAGGAAACTTATATAAGAGTTTACTTTTCATATATTAGGGGAAAAAGGGGTAATGGGAGTCACTTAAGCAAGATATAATTAAACACACAAATTTTACTTTATCTTTATTTTAATCAACTTTTAAAGTTTTTTAATCATTACACTACCAGTCTCAGACAGTTTCATTACCTTTGGAATCATATATTAATTGCCATTAAACTTTAAAAAAAAAACATCTTTGACCACCATTGTCCATATCTGAGGGTAATTATAGTCACTATGGGGACAATGAGAGTCAGCCTTGCCTAACAATTGTCACATACGTAACCATTTGGCGAGTCCCATCCTGTGCAGCTAGCGTGTGCCCATAAGCCACAAAAAGTGCATCTGTACCATAACTCATTGTTGCGACCAAATTCATCACATTTATTCAAATCGTCGTCTTCATCATCGTCACATATCTGATTAAGACTAATATCTGATTCTGAAGAAGTGTTTAAATCTTGAAGTACGCGCCTTTTGGCCTTATTCGCAATATCTTTCTTAGGTTTCTGCTTCTTGCTAGCTTTCGGTATAAGGTTTTTTCCTTTTGCTGCTCTATGTGCTCTATTATTTTCTTTTTCAACAAGACTATCTTTGACGGGTGTTGATGTCATAATTTTTGCGTGTTGCTTCATTCTTCCTTTTCTTATGGGCTTTTCAGGAATCATTTTGACAGGTAATGGAAGCAGGTCTACAATATTGGAGTTCAATATTCCAAGAGCTAATGTTGTTGATGATGTCGATGGTATTGAATTGATTGCTATGGATGATATTGATGGCATATGATGTATTTCTGTAGGCGATGTAGATGGTGTTAAATTTGTTGTAACCGATGAATTACATGGCATTGGATGTATTATTGCAGATGATGTAGATGGTATTGGATCTGTTGCTGATGACGTAGATGGTATTGGATCTGTTGGAGTAGATGTAGATGGAATGACGATTGAGGTATCTTGAATAAATACTTCAGATTGGGTTAAGACTTCAGCTGCGGTAAAATCTTCTTCAGAAAAAATGTTCGGATTATATGGGATTATATGGGAATACCTGATGCCCGGAATCCTGATTCACCTTTATTTATAGATGCCACGGTAGAATATGCTCTATTTAAAATAGCCGCCACGTCGTATGGAGTTATTTTCTCTGCAAGGCGATTTTTTAAAAATAAATCGCACTCCTTTTTGTAAACAGCTTTAAGAGGACCAAAAAATGTAAGATCTAATGGCTGCATCCTGTGGGATGTATGTGGAGGCAGTGACAGCATATGTATATTATTTTGTTTACAAAAATCATAAATCATCAGAGAAGTATGACTGGCGTGATTGTCAAGTATTAATAAAACAGGCGCCTGTGACGATGGCTTGGTATACATGGCAAAGTGTTGCAGCCACTCAAAGAATAGATGTTCATGAATCCACCCATTATCCGAACATTTATATATAGCTCCTGCAGGACCGTCTTTCTCAAGCTGAGGAGTCATTCTTTTTCTCGGAAAGATGAACATCGGTGGGACAAAACCACCAGCAGCACTCATGGCACACAAGAGTGTAATATTTTTTCCTCTTTCCCAACTTGTTATGGAGCCAACTCTTTTCATGCCTTTGGGAGCTAATATTTTTCCAGGATCTTGCACTGTGGAAATGCCTGTCTCGTCACAGTTATAAATATTATTAGGAGTAAATTTATATTTGTCCATTAGATCTCCTAATAGTCTGTAGAACAGTTGGACTTCTTCTTTGTTGAAAGCCGTTATTCTGTTGACACTTGTAGCTTCAGGTTTCCGAACAGAGATGCCATTTCTTTTTAAAAAGCCATCTAGCCAATCGCGTCCAGCTATTTTAGCACTCTTGTCAAAATTGTGTGAAATTTTAAGCTCTTCTGCATACTGGTATGCTGCTTTCCTTATTTGAATCGCTGTGACTCCATAAAAAATTGAAGATAAGTATTTTATCCGGTCTGGCAAAACTTTTTCTACGTCTGCTGTGAATACAGGAAGTCGTCCGAGACGTGGTTCCGAAGAATTGTTCTTCTTTAACCGCTTTTGGAGGCTTGAAAAAGGTATATTCATTGCTTTGGCAGCATTTCTCATAGAGTGGCCTTGACTCATGAGAACCTCAGCTTTTGACAGAGTTTCAGATGTCCACTGAGCCTTATTTGTGGACCTGTGTCGTATTTTCGGCATTTCTGGAATAGTAATTAATGAGAATTATTTTTTTTGGTATGTTACAACGATTGCGGGCAATGGGAGTCAACTCTCATTGCCCACACTGCAGTGACTCTTATTACCCGATCGTACTAAATGTGTATAAAATTTAAACACAACTTAAATTTGCTACTAAAACATCAGATATATTTTTTAAATCGATAATATAAGCTTAAAAACACACAATAAATAGCCTACACTAAGTAATTAAATTTCATGTATTCATGTACTTACCGCTTATTTTGTGCACACGTAAAATTACATCAAAAGAATGCGAAACTGCGCAGCGACCTTCCAGTGCAAACGATGGACGCGTACTGAACAGGCAAACGGGGGGCCGCGAGCTGTCACTTAACGAGTCTTTATGGACGATATTCGTTTATTTAGCTACTTTCGTCTAGGAACTAGAATGCTGACCACCATTGCCCCCTGACTCTCATTGCCCCCTTTTCCCTTAAGCTTTCAAATTGTATAATTCCAGGTTGACTACCCCAGTCTTTCAGAATGGCCGAGGAAAGAGACTTGATTAAAAAGCGGACCAGTTTTAAAGGGCGTTTGACTACATTTATCAGTTATGTAGATTCACTTTCAACGCCTTTAGAGGATTACGAGGTAACGGAATTGCAATTGCGTATTAATAAAATGGATATGTTATATAACCAGTACGATGAGGTTCAGTTACGTCTGGAATGCGTTGCTGACAAACCCGACATACAATTAGCTGAGCGTACATCCTTTGAATCGCAATATTATACAGTTATAGCTAAAGCTCAAGGTTTATTAGGTGAGCAACAACGAAAAGATAACTTTGGCTCAGCATGCGATAAGTGTTCCAATGTTAGTAGTGAAAAATATTCTCAATCCAACAAACATAAATTTGTTAAGTTGCCGACCATACAACTACCTAAATTCAGCGGTTCCTATGAGAATTGGTTAGAGTTCCGAGACTCGTTTAACAGTCTTATTCATTCTAATGATGAGATTGATGAAATAAATAAATTCCATTATTTAAGGGCTTCTCTGGAAGGTTCCGCGGCTGTCGTCATCCAATCATTAGAGTTTTCTGCTAATAATTATTCAGTTGCATGGGACATTTTGTGTGAGAGGTTTGATAATAAACGGCTTTTAATACAGAATCACGTCTCCGCCTTATTTAATATTGAATGCTCTACAAAGGAGTCGTCTGTTTCTTTAAAGCGATTAGTTGACACTTTAAATAAGAACTTACGTTCACTTGAATCCTTGGGTGAGCCCGTAACACATTGGGGGACACTTTTAATTTATCTGATTACACAGAAGCTAGATCAGAAGACATACCGTGAATGGGAAGAGTTCAAAGGTCGCATTAACAAAGATGTAACAATCACTTTCGAATTGTTTCTGCAATTTTTACGTAGCCGAGCCGATCTAATTGAAACCTTAGAGATGTCACGTCATAGTCATTCCATACAAAATAAATCCAGTCCTAAATTGAAAGCCCAAGTAATTCTAAAATTGAATCAAATATATATAAAAAGTCTTGTCAAAAGTGTAACGGAGAACACAGTCTGTTAACTTGTCCTCAGTTTCTTGCACGTAGTAACGAAGCAAGATTAAAATTATTGCCAAGTTATAAGGTTTGCTATAACTGTTTTAAACCAGGACATTACGCTAATCATTGCAAAAAGCCAGGCTGTAAAGTATGCAAGCGTCGACACAACACTCTCATACATGTTACTGAAAAAGGTAACTCTTCGTTCATATCTCGTAATTCACTCTCAAACGCTAATGCATCGAGTTCCGTTGCAGTTGATAATCTTAACGCAGCTAACGTAACATTATCTGTGAATGTTATACACTCCAGCGACGTATTGTTATCAACTGCACTGATTAAGTTGTTCGATTGCAATAATGTCGAATATGTGGCTCGCGCAGTGTTAGACAGCGGCAGTACTTCAAGCTTTATTACCGAGAAAATGTTTCAGAAATTAAATTTAAGCTCGGTACAGATAAATAAGTCAATCATAGGAATTAATAATACAACTTCTTATGTAGGAAACCGGTGTCACGCTTATTTAAGATCTTTAGATGTGATAGGTTAGGGCAGCAGAGTAAAACAATGAATGCACAGTGAAATACATTAATAATTAGATAGAACACGTTTGGAACAAGCAAGCAGCCATATTAGAGGGGAAGAGGGTTGCCAGACGCACGACAGTGTTGTCTGTTAAATACATTGCTTTCCAACACCCCCCCTCAATGTATTTACTCTATAGAATTAAATTATAAGAACAGACAAAGCAAGAAAACTCTTAAAAATATTAAAACAGAAAAATCACCATTGTCTCTCAAATCTTTTTAAAATAAACCTGACCTCTAAAGTAATCCCCCCTCAATGGTTATTTTTCATACACACAAACATACTCTTGCTTAGTTAAAGAAACAAAAAATGGCTAACTCTTATTAACACAAAATTATAATAAACACACATGACAAACAATTTTCATTCCTTATTCTAAACCTACTTTCTTTCTAAAATATTCTAACAACAATCTTCCCAAAGGTTTAGTCAACATATCACCAATCTGCTCTTTACTACAAATATACAATAATTCAATGTTGTTTTCTTTAATTTTACCCCTCACAAAATGTATTTTAATATCAATATGCTTTAATTTACTGTGATAGAATGGACTTTTACAAACTTTAATAGCACTTTGATTATCTTCATAAAATTTAACAGAGACATTTTGAAGTACTTTAAACTGTTTAACCATGTTCTTAATCCAACAAGCTTCACTAACAGCAAAACTTATAGCAACATACTCCGCTTCAGTAGAAGACAAAGCCACAGCTGTTTGTTTTCTGGACATCCAGGAAACAGTACAACCAAAAACTTTAAAGATATAACCAGCTGTTGACTTGCGATCAACTTTGTCTCCTGCCCAGTCAGAGTCTACATACCCAGTGACTACATCCTCAGCACTCTTCTTAAATATTAAACTCATATTAATTGTACTTTGTATGTATCTACAGACTCTTTTCAAAGCAATCCACAATTCTTTACTAGCACAAGATTGATATCTACTCAATATACTTATACATACACTTAAATCAGGTTGTGAACACAACATAGCATACATTATTGAACCAATCAATTTTCTACATTGTGTTTCAATCTCTATACATTCAGACTTATTATGCTTCAATACACTATGATCAAAATTTGGATCCATTGGGGTATACACTGGTTTACAATCAGACATGTTCACACTACTAAGAACTTGCTTTAAATATGCAGTCTGATTTATTATAATTGTTTTACTAATCAAGTCTTGTTTAATATGCATACCCAAAAACTTATTTAAGCTTCCCATGTCTTTCATTTTAAAATTATTACTCAAAGCTAGTATTACATTATTTACCTCATTTACATCTGAACCTGCCAATAATATATCATCTACATAAAGCAATAAATACAATCTATATATCTCATTTATTTTGACATACAAACAATATTCATATTCTGATCTGATGAACCCCATAGATAACATAACTTTGTTAATCTTAATATTCCAGTTTTTAGGAGAACTTTTTAAACCATACAATGACTTTTTAAGCTTTAAGATACAATTATCTCTAATCTCTATACCTTTTGGAGGCATTATGTATACATCACAATCTATATTTCCATATAAAAAAGCACTACAAACATCAAGTTGTATAATAGGCAAACTTAACTCATTACACATTGTTAAAAATATTCTAAGCAATTTTACCACTGGACTATAAATCTCTAACAAATTAACATCAGTTTGCTTAAAACCTCGGGCAACGAGTCTGGCCTTATAAGTCACATTTCCATTCTCGCTTTCTTTCTTTCTGAACACCCATTTACAATCAATAGTATTCACATTCATAGGCTTTTCTATGCACTCCCATGTATCATTTTCTTCTAATGCTCTTATTTCATTTCCAATCGCTTTCTTCCACTCATCTCGCTCATCTCCTGATATAGCCTCATCATATGAAATTGGTTCACTACCTTCACTGATCATCATCATACCAAGCTCATAATCCTCTAGATGTACTGGCTTCCTTAGACATCGTCTACTTCTCAATACACGATTCTTATTTTCATTTAAACTTTCATCTTCATTAACATTCTCATGGCAAACTATATTTTCACATTCATTCTCTCTCTCTTTTACTACTTCCACACTTTCTACACACTCCTCATCATCACTTGACAAAACATTCTGAAAAATTTCTTTCACTGGTAACCTTTTAAAGATAACATCCCGTTTAATTTCTACACTATTTGTATCAGGAAAGAATATTCTATAACCTTTCACATTTTCATCATATCCTACAAACATTCCTTCATAACATTTAGAATCCCATTTTCTCCTCTGACATTTAGGTATATGAACATACACTGGCTGACCAAACACTTTAAGCTTATTTATTTCTGTATATGGCTTCTGAAACCATAGCTCAAAAGGACTTTTTTCTGGAATTGAACTTCTACCAGTTCTATTTAATATATATACAGCTGTATTCACAGCTTCAGCCCACAACTCAGTTTTCATATCAACATTTTGAATCATAGCTTTAGCTGCTTCAACTACTGTCCTGTTATCCCGTTCTATTTTTCCATTCTGTTGAGGTGTGTACGCAATAGATGTTTGATGGCGGATTCCCTTTTGTAGAAATAACTCTTTCAACTCTTTGTTTAAAAACTCAGTTCCATTGTCACTTCTCATTATTTTAACCTTATTGCCAGTATCTTGTTCAATTATATTTATAAAATGTTTGATTTTAGATGGCACTTCACTTTTCTGCGTTATGAAATAAACATATCTATATCTAGAATAAACATCCTTCAATAATAAAAAATATTTTGCTCCTCCGATAGACTCGACTTCCATTGGACCACACACATCCATATGGATCAGTTCACAAGTTGTCGTGGTCACTGACTCACTCCTCTTATATGGTAGTTGATGCATCTTCCCTCGTAGACAACCATCACAACTCGGTATAAAACCCTTTTTATACTCTATGTTATTTCGATTAAGAAAACTCTTCACATATTCCATGTTTTGATGACCCAAACGTTCATGCCATTCCTGTAAGTCACTTTGACATATTGCTGCAACTTCACTTGAAGAAAAATACATTATACATTTTATGTTTTCTGTAACCTAAAGAGCTGATATTTTTATCTTTATCATAAATTATGCATTGATCTTTATCAAACTTCATCTCATAGTCTTTATCCATAATACTTCTTACTGAAAATAAATTCATAGTTAACTGTGGTACATACAAAACATTACTCAGGGTAGTATGTATCCATCTTTTTCCATTAAAAGCCTGTAAAATTATTTTTCCAATACCAACGGCTTGTATCTCCGTTCCATCTCCAATAATTATTTTTCTGGAATCTCTAAATTCACAGTATTCAACAAATAAGTTTTTCATAAAACACATATGTTCACTTGCTCCTGTGTCAACAACCCAATTCTGGTCATGAAGTATATTTTTTGTTGCAATGTAAGCATTACTACTATCTGTTGTATTCATTTTCTTAGTTTTTGATGACTTTGAGAAACAGTTTTTAATTGTGTGCCCATACTTTTTACAGTAAAAACATTGTACCTTTAGCTTACAATCCTTTTTGATATGGCCAAGCTTACCACATGAAAAACATTTTATCTTTTTACTCACACTTGCAAAAGCGACTGACGTAGACTGCACAGGGTTGAGAGCCGTTTGACGTTCTGCCTCTACTAGTAGTCTTGCTTGTAGTTCATTCAGTGTTTGACTAGACTCTGGCACTGATTCCCAAGCAGAAATTATATGTTTGTACTCCTTAGGTAAGGACATCAACACTTTAGTAATTACCATTTTATCCGATATACTCTCTCCTAACTCCTGAATATTATTTCGAATTTCCTGAATTCTTGAAAAGAAGGTGGATATGTTACATTCACATTTTAAATTGAAAAACTTTTGTTGCTCTAAATGCAATGAACACACTGACCTTTTTACACGCTTTTTATTAGCTTCACTTGTATGTCAGTCAGTATGTCAGTATGTCTGTAACCGACCCCTTTGAGCTCGATTTTGTCCTACTTTGAACGATCAGATTTAATTCATACTTTGCACACCTGTCAAAGGTCGATGACAATGCAATAATATAGTATCATGGAGCTGATCTGATGATGGAGTGGGAAGGTGGCCATAGGAACTCCTGTACTAAACAAGATAGACCCTTCGTGTTTGGGCTCGTATGTTTATATCGCGTGACAATGCAATAATATGGTACCATGGAGCTGATCTGATGATGGAGTCGGAAGGTGGCCATAGGAACTCCTGTACTAAACAAGATAGACCCTTCGTGTTTGGGCCCGTATGTTTATATCGCGTGACAATGCAATAATATGGTACCATGGAGCTGATCTGATGATGGAGTCGGAAGGTGGCCATAGGAACTCCTGTACTAAACAAGATAGACCCTTCGTGTTTGGGCCCGTATGTTTATATCGCGTGACAATGCAATAATATGGTACCATGGACCTGATCTGATGATGGAGTCGGAAGGTGGCCATAGGAACTCCTGTACTAAACAAGATAGACCCGTCGTGTTTGGGCTCGTATGTTTATATCGCGTCAAAATGCAATAATATGGTACAATGGAGCTGATCTGATGATGGAGTCGGAAGGTGGCCATAGGAACTCCTGTACTAAACAAGATAGACCCTTCGTGTTTGGGCTCGTATGTTTATATCGCGTGACAATGCAATAATATGGTACCATGGAGCTGATCTGATGATGGAGTCGGAAGGTGGCCATAGGAACTCCTGTACTAAACAAGATAGACCCGTCGTGTTTGGGCTCGTATGTTTATATCGCGTCAAAATGCAATAATATGGTACAATGGAGCTGATCTGATGATGGAGTCGGAAGGTGGCCATAGGAACTCCTGTACTAAACAAGATAGACCCTTCGTGTTTGGGCTCGTATGTTTATATCGCGTGACAATGCAATAATATGGTACCATGGAGCTGATCTGATGATGGAGTCGGAAGGTGGCCATAGGAACTCCTGTACTAAACAAGATAGACCCGTCGTGTTTGGGCTCGTTTTACTTGTCTTGGCTAGCACTCTGCTGCTACATGATATGCAGGATCTCAAAAGCTTGTATTTAAAAACATTTAAACAAAAATCAACTAAAAAATGAAAAATAAATAATAGTTTAAAAAAACTAAAAAAAACACGCTTTTATAAAAAATCCAACTAAAAAAACAAAAAATAAAATTTAATATAATATAAAAAAGCGTGGGGTGTATTCAAAGCGCTTTTTAAGATATTATTTCATGTACCGACATTAGCACATTCCACATTTCGGAAGATGTAGATGTTGAGAGTAAATGCGTCATTATATTTTGATCGATGTGACTCACGATGATACTCTGGGCTCTGGGGTCTTTTTCAATCCAGCTTTTAGCTTAAGCAGAATCTGTTGGGCGTTGCACGACTCCATTTACAATTTCAAATAACCCCTTGCCTTGGAGTATAACTCTCATTTGAAATTTCCATACTTTCCAATTAGCTCCAGCCAGCTTAATTCCAGCTGTTTGTTCCATCTTTTTACGATTTCTCACAATGTATAAACTCAACCAGCGAACGTGCACAATACATTCACTGTAATGGCGGACTCGGCAGACCCGGCATATAATAACTCCGTACACTGTATATTATATTTACTCAGAAACTCGGAAATCGTACTTTAATCGCGAACTCTGGGCCCATAACCTGTGATAGGTTAGGGCAGCAGAGTAAAACAATGAATGCACAGTGAAATACATTAATAATTAGATAGAACACGTTTGGAACAAGCAAGCAGCCATATTAGAGGGGAAGAGGGTTGCCAGACGCACGACAGTGTTGTCTGTTAAATACATTGCTTTCCAACATTAGATGATAGTTATTCAACTAATGTTTGTTGTTTTATTTTGCCGTCTATTACAACTAATGTTCCTAGTCGAGAGGTGAATTTATCTCAACTTGAACTTCCAACAAACATTTGCTTAGCTGATCCTACTTTTTATAAGCCTGCCGAGATTGATATGCTTATCGGCGCTGATCTCTTTTGGGATTTGTTAGGGTTACATAAAATAAGTTTAGGCAATACTAAGACCGTCTTGCATGAGACCAGATTAGGTTGGCTAGTATCTGGCTCTGTTGAAGTTGTAAATACTGCATTGTCGTCGTCCGACATAAAATGTAACTTTACCAACGTTCAGTCTCATTGTCAAGAAAATAGTATGAATGATATTAATAAACAATTAGTTCGTTTTTGGCAGTTAGAGGAAATAACTAGTTCATCTCCTCATTACTCATCTGAAGAAAAAGGATGTGAAGAGCATTTTGTTAAAAATACTTACCGTCTTGGTGACGGACGTTTTTGTGTGCGTTTACCACTCACACAAGAATTTAAGGTATTAGGGGAATCTCACAAGAGAGCAGTGCATTGCCTTTTATCTTTAGAAAGAAGATCAGAAAATAATTCTAATAATAGGCAATTGTACTATGATTTCATGGCTGAATATAAATCACTAGGTCATATGTCTATTTGTAAACAGCCTAAGACTAATGTCGGGTACTTTATACTGCATCATAGTGTACTTCGTGAAAGCAGCACAACAACTAAACTTAGAGTGGTGTTTAACGCAAGTTGTCCAACGACATCTGGCGTTTCTTTAAACGATATACAGATGGTAGGCCCCGTCGTTCAGGATGATTTGTTATCCATTTTGTTGCGTTTCAGACAGCACAAGTATATTTTATCTGCTGACGTAGAGAAAATGTACAGGTGCATAATGGTACATCCGGACGACAGGCACCTTCAGCGAATTCTCTGGCGTGATAGTCCTAGTGATTCTATTAAAGTATTTGAATTAAATACCGTGACTTACGGTACAGCTAGTGCCCCATATCTCGCGACACGTTGCCTTAAACAACTTGCTCTCGAATGTTCTGATAAGAATATTTCTGAAGTTATCATGCATGACTTTTATGTTGACGATTTATTGTCGGGTGGTGATGTTTTAAGTGACGTAATAACTATGCGTGAGCAAATAACCATCATACTAAGTTCCGCTGGTATGTCATTGCGAAAATGGAGATCAAATGAACCCAAATTGTTATCTGAAGTAAATCATGCTTCACTTGATTTAAACATAGGCTCATTAGAGCCAAATAAGCTATTGGGTCTTGGTTGGCATTCGCAATCAGATGAACTTTGTTTTCCCTTAAATTCACTTATTCCTGAAGGACGTACTAAGCGTGATTTACTCTCAGTGATTGCTCAAATCTTCGATCCGTTAGGTCTTTTATCACCCTTCATCATCACTATGAAGATGTTAATGCAAAGGCTGTGGTTGGATAAGCTTTCATGGGATGAACCGCTATGTCCAGACGTACAAAAGCGCTGGTGCGATATTATTAAACATTTGCATCTTTTAAACACCATGCGAGTTCCGCGAATTGTTGTTTGTGATTCGTATAAAGTGCTACAGCTACACATTTTTACCGATGCGTCAGAACGTGCTTATGGGAGTTGTGTCTACGTTCGCAGCATTAGTAATGAAGGCAAAATAATGATTCGCTTATTAACAGCGAAAAGTCGGGTTGCACCAATTAAACCTACCACGATCCCATGACTTGAGCTTTGTGGCGCACTTGCGGGCGTTCGACTTTATGAAAAGGTTAGAGATTCGCTGCGAGCTAAAATTGATCAAGTTTTCTTTTGGACTGACTCCACGATTGTCTTAGGCTGGTTACGTATGCTGCCTAGCAAACTCCAGCCTTTCGTGCGTAACCGCGTTGGTGAAATTTTAGAAAAGGCTGGTGATCATATATGGAGACACGTTCCTACTGAATGTAATCCAGCGGACCTTATATCTCGTGGTGTAGACATCAATGCCTTATCCAATCTGGATTTGAATTTCTTTACTATGATATATCAGCATGGCCTGTTCAGCCACAACAGGTAGAAACATTGCCAGAAACTCGATCCGATGTTTCATTAAATGCTATAGTTAGTGATCCCGTTAAAGAGTATTTCATTGACTTTAACAGATTTTCTAATTACTCGCGCCTAGTACGGTCCGTGGCTTACGTTATAAGATTCATTAAAATTAGTAGAAAAAATATTTTAACATCAAAATTTTTATCTAATGAGGAATTACAATGTGCCTTAAATATTATAATAATAAAAGCTCAAAGTGAGTCGTTCTTGGAATATAATTTACAATTAAATAATCAAAGCTTACCTCGTTAAAGTCCACTTATTAAATTTAATATATTTTTAGATGATAACAAAATAATGCGAGTTGGCGGTCGCCTTAATAATTCATTGTTTTCATACAATAAAAAGCATCCTATATTATTACAGTCCACTCATACTTTTACAAAATTATTATTTGACCATGAGCATAAAAGATTATTGCATGCTAGCCCTCAGTTATTGCTAGCTTGTATCAGGGATACTTACTGGCCAATAGGAGGTCGAAACTTGGCTAAAGCCTGTTATCATAAGTGTGTGCGATGTCATCGCATGAAGGGTAAGACTGTAGCTCCTTTGATGGGCAACTTACCACAGCAACGTCTCCTTCCAGATGGATTTCCCTTTCAAAATGTTGGAATTGATTATGCAGGCCCTATAATGATTGCTTCTCGCCAAGGTCGTGGGTGCCGCTTAGTTAAAGTTTATATATGTATTTTTATTTGCTTCACCACGAAAGCCATTCATTTAGAATTGGTCGGCGACTTAACAAGCAAGTGCTATTTACTAGCATTACGCAGATTCATTTCTCGGAGAGGTAAACCACTTAATATTTACTCAGATAACGGTTCCTCATTTGTCGGTGGTTACAATGACTTATCAAAGTTTTTAAAAAACAATTGCGATTCTATAAATGAAAGTGTTGCTAATGATAATCTAAATTTTCATTTTATACCGGCCTATACTCCTCATTTTGGCGGTCTCTGGGAGGCTGGGGTAAAGTCAAAAAAATATCATTTGCTTAGAGTGTTGGGAAATTGTCATTTAACCTATGAAGAGCTATACACCACTTTAACACAAATAGAAGCAATTTTGAACTCCAGGCCACTCACTCCACTTTCACCAGATCCGGCAGATCTCATGCCTTTGACACTAGGTCATTTTTTAATTGGTCGTACCTTTACTTCACTGCCACAATCAGACCAACAGCAGAACTCAACTTCTTCATTGACCAGATATGAACGAATTGAAAAACTGTGTCAGCACTTTTGGGAAAGATGGAGTAAAGAGTACAGCATCCGAACTACAGCAAAGGACTAAATGGCGTTCAAACACGGATGGACTACAGTTAAATTCGCTGGTCGTCATCAAGGAGGATAATATTCCTCCCCTAAAATGGAAGCTAGGAAGAATTGTAGCAATTCATCCCGGACGCGATGGCATCGTGCGTGTTGCAGACATTAAGACCAGCGGGGGAATTATTCGGAGAGCATTTAATCGTATATGTCCATTATTGTGTTTGTTATTGTGTCCAATGATTCTGGTTGAAATCGAGATTTCAACGCCCGCGGGCATGTTAAGAAACGCCTGCTAAATTGGCAACACCAATTTTGAATACATGCCGTTTTACAGGCGCTTAATATTATCCGAACCATTTTCATATCCACCGTCACAAAAATTAACTCACATCCATCGATTACAAGAAAGAACAGTCTCTTAAAATTTCTACTCTTTTATTTTATCCTGTCTTCGCAACAGCAAGTGTGCTGACTACAGCATCTTTCACCACGTTTATTCTGTAAAGCATATCGTAAACAGAGTTCCATCTTGTGGGACAGTCTTGCTTCAATTTTAATTGTGGAACATTTAACTGGGTTTGCATTTCGCGAAGTCTCGATAGTGCAGAACTGCTCCTTTTAAAATATTTCACAATTGTCTTCACTTTTTTTAATTGATGATCAATGCACTTAAGGCTATCTTGAACTACCAAATTTGTTGTGTGGGCAAAACATGGAAAGTGTCGCCATTGTGTTTGTTTCACTGCAGCTACGATGTTAGCTGCATTATCTGTTACAATTGCTGAGATTCTATCATATAATTTCCATTTATTGACTTCTTCCACCATAAAAGCAGCGAGATTTAGAGCCGTATGTCGGCTATCATAATGCAACCAAGTAAATATGATTGTAACTCTACACATTTATCAATAAAATGAGCTGTTATTGCGATATAGCTTTGGTTGGTCAAAGAGGTCCATCACATACTTTGTCACACATCACATCACATACTCACATCATATTACTTTGTTTAGATGTTGAAGTGCTTGGAACAGGGAAAGCTGAAGTACTTGGCATAGGCATAATTGAAGTACTCGGCGGAGGCATAGGCAAAGTGCTTGAAGTTGTGGAAGCATTAGAAACAGCTGGAGCACTTGGTCAATTTGCACTTGGCAGTGGAGGCTGTTTATTGCGAGTGGTATCTTGGCGGTAACTAGCTGTGTTCGTTATAACCGTAGGATGCTTAGTTTTTAAATGGCGCAACAAATTACCTGTAGTACCGCCACTAAAACTGATTGTTTTTAAACAATAGCTACATTTTGCTTGGTTTTCAGACTCTGTGGAAAAATGCAACCACACCGCACTTCGTTTTTTAGTTAAATAAGTCGACATTTCAAAGTATCAGTTAAAGTTATAGTATAGTTAGTTATAGTAACTAGGTAATGTTTAATAGCCAAGCGGCATGCACAAACTTTCAGTTCACCAACACCAAGCTATTTATATTACAAACACGCACAAATAAAAATATTACTTACAGGAAAAAATATTGTAAACTTTTTACCGTTTATCACATTAATTTATGACGTTATTATTAATATTATCAGGTCACTGACTGGATCACTAATCGACGCAACGCTGTAGGTAATTATTATTGTTTTGGTCTCACGTAAACAATTGAATTATAACAGTTCCTTCATACTACTATTCTATCTATACTAAACTTAAACAGTCGTTCGACAACGAACGAGTAACCGAGACGCGGGGCGGCAACCCGAAATGACCCGATTCCCGAATTGACCCGAATGACTGTCGTATGGTTCTCTTGTTCTGATTAGTAGGTTTTGTTACACGAATCTGAACGAATCGATGTAGTGAACGACTCATATTTTTCGAAGTGACCCTATCGTTCGCGCGGATCTTGAGACCCGGGTCGTTTGATTCGTTCGTTCGCGAACAACACATATGTAGTCGATACACTTCGCAATAGCTCTCTCGAACAAGCGCATACGTTCATTTAACTATACTAGGGCCAAAGAGACGAGATACAAAAGGTCATTCACCTAAAAACTACTGTGGAGATGACAATCTATTATCTATCTCTTTCCATCTCGTGTATTTGTCGTAATTTGTCTGTCTTTGTCGTAAGATCAAGACGGGTTCGCCAACATTCGGGCGCCATTTTATAGTAAGAGTTACTGTTTTTAGTTCATTCCGTTTCGGAACGCGCTCGTGGTGATTCTTGTTATTTGCAGAAGTTTTGTTATTTTTCGTTGTTTATTTAATTATTGTTAGATTGTTGTTGTTGAATATTGTTTGTTGTTATTAAGAGTAGTTAATGATGGAGCCACAACCAAGTACTTCGAGAGATAAATCAACAGATTTTAGTTCTCCAGAAAAGAAACGCCCAAAGGTATGTACAGGAAATATTTTACCATTGCATTGATATTTGGATTTTAGCTGATAGATATTAAATACAGTATACTTTAAAGTTATTTAAAAAACAACAACTGTAATAATAAAACTTTTTTAATTTATTAAAAATGCACGTGAATAAAGTATATCATTTTAATTTAATTTTCAATTTCAGGTGACTAGTTTTACGGTAAATGAAAAAAATATGGTTATTAACACCTATAAACATGTTAAAGAAACTGGGCCTAAGGATAAATACCCCTACAAAAAAGAGATGGCGCAGAAAACAGCTAGTATTTTAGGTATCGGCGTTGCATCAGTATATAGAATCCTCAAGGACTATAAAGAACACGGCGAAATTTCTCCTCCTGTCACCACCAAACTTAGACCAACGTTTAGTGACAAAATCGATGATTTTACTAAATCAGCCATACGCAAAAAAGTACATGCTTTCTTTATTAAAGGCGAACTACCTACAGTGGAAAAAGTACTTTCAGATATTAATGAAGACGATACACTACCAAATTTCAAAAGGACTACTTTCCAAAAAATATTAAAACATTTAAAGTTTAAGTATATCAAGAGGCAAAGAAATAATGCACTGATTGATAGAGATGATATTGTATTGTGGCGACGAAAATATTTACATAAAATAAAGAAGTACAGAGAGGAGAATCGGCGTATTTTTTATATGGATGAAACATGGGTGAACGCAGGTTAGTAATTTTAAGTTTAAAAAAAAAAAAACACTTGAGCGCACAGAGTTTCTATCTTCAGTAGGGGAGGGGGGGTTATTATCCTTTAACGCATAATCAAAACTAAGTATTTCTGCCTGAAAGATTGTGTAAGATTATTATTTGTAGTATTGCCTATGTTTTATTGTATCCTGTATGTTATTTTCAGGTCACACTGTTAATAAAACCTGGGTTGACACCGAAATAAAATCAAAACGGCGAGCGTTTTTAGAAGGTCTTAGTACAGGTGCGAAGAATCCTACCTCAAAGGGCCGGCGACTAATCGTAGTGCACATTGGAAACGAGGATGGTTTTGTGGAAGACGGTAGCTGGGTGTTTGAATCCAAAGGCACCGGTGATTATCACGAATCAATGGATGCTGCACATTTTGAAAACTGGTTTGAGAAGATATTGCCCAAGTTAGGCGATAATGCAGTTGTCGTCATGGATAACGCGCCTTACCACTCTAGGCGACAGGAAAAAACACCCAGCTCAACATGGTTGAAGGCTAACATTCAGCAGTGGCTTCGTAACAAAAATATCAGTTTCGATGAAAAGGAACTAAAAATACAATTATTAAATAGAGTAAAAATGGTGAAAAACCAATATCAATTATATGTCGTAGACGAATTGGCAAAGAAATATGGCGTCGAAGTACTAAGACTCCCTCCCTATCATTGTGAATTAAACCCAATTGAGTTGATTTGGGCTGATGTAAAGGGGCACGTAGCTAGAAACAATACTACGTTTCAATTTGCAAAAGTAAAGGCACTATTAAGTGAGGGTATGGCGAAAGTCACGCCTGATCGGTGGAAGAAATGCGTGAAGCACGTTCATAAAGAAGAAGAGAAGTTTTTCAAACTTGATTTTATTGTAGATGACGTGATGGATAAATTTATTATACATGTTACAGATTCTGATTCTACAGACTCAGAACAATCGGCGTCAGACTGAATAAACAATGATTTCTTTAAAAAAATGTTTCACTTTTATCCTCATTTCCATAAACATTATTATTATTCTCATTTCAACTCAATTTCTTTATATTAATTGTTACCTTTTTAGAATAACATATTAATAAATAAATATATATAACTTTTTAATTGATTATAAATTACATACTATTGAATACAATGTAAGAAAACTTAACTTATTTGTATTGTATTCTACCCATAGTCCCTCAAGACTATAAGTAGAATACTGAGCCCAGATCACCGTCTTCTATGGGTAAGGTGCCCAGAAGGCTGGCTACGTTTCCTCGCTGGATCGCCATACTGATCCGTTGGCCGAGGTAGGCACCAGCCCTCTGATCACCTGAAGAGTCGATGAGTCGTTTTGATAAATTTTGGTAGAGGCTCATGGCCTCAGGACCCCACGGTCCAAGCGTCTCGACAGCAAACGGCACAAACATATAACTCTCACTGAGGGTTGCATATTTCCGCCGCTTGAGGGATTCCGCTGTTTCCGCCGCCGAACCGGCCGATCTAGAAGTGTTTGGTAAATGGGATGCGGCCAATGTGTCTACGCAAGTCGCATAAATAAATTGTCTACTAAAATATATAATACAACTTTCAAAAAGTTACGCACCCCTGTATTTTCTAATGACCTTGCATTGGTTTTGTTTACATTTGGTATCGCTTCTCGTTGGCCCTAGTATAATCTAATTTCAAAGTATTGAACCAAATTTCAATGTATATAAGTGATACAAATATATCAAGTGCAATATAAAGTTTGTTGTTTAATTATCTACAACAGGTGTTTCTAAAAAATAAAACGAATCTGTGGTTAACTAATCTTTATAAATTGGCAACACAACTTTTATTAAAATGACTCAGCTGTCAAACATTCAAATTTCGTTCACGTCGTAACAAGTTTTGTGTTTTGTTAGCAGTTACTTAAGATTTTATTAAGGTGAGTGCCATCCTGTTTTCGTGTTAATTTGTGATTAATGTTTTTTGGGTTTTGAATAGTTTAGACAGGTATTTTTGTCCTAGTATTCGTAATGTAGGTATAACAAATGTTTTCAATTTACCTTTCAATTTTTCTGCGATTCAAACATAATTCTAATTTATTGGCACTCTGACAATTAATTGGGTTGTATGACAAATATTTTTTGCAATTGGAACCTTATTTTAATTAAACATTTATAAGTTTTTAACACCAATACGAAGAAATCATCGTATTTTCTGCAAGATTTCCAAATGTTCGCCCCATGCCAATAGTCGAAATCTAATTACTGGTAGTAATGCCAACAATTGGTAAAATCATGTCAATATTGGTTTTAGGTGTCAAAGATGGTGGGGGCAAAAACTGCTAAGAAGCCAGATAAAAGAAGAAGTGAGTCAGGAGTACAAAAACGGAAAAAATATACAGTGATGAGTAAAAAGCTTGCTTCTAAAACATATCGGGTACCGAGATCAACCTTGCAATTTAAGACAAAATTTCCCAATAAAAGATCTCGTCCAGGTCCATCAACAGCTTTAACGACGTCTGAAGAATTATGTCTAAAAAATTGGTTAATAGATTGCAGCAAAAAAGGCTTTCCAAAGAGAAAAGATGATCTGGTAGCCAGCGTAGCAGATTTTTTTAAGAAAAACGATAGGCAATGGCAATAGACAAATGGTATAAACTTTTTTTAGCTCGTCATCCTGATACTGCGATTAGGACTCAAGAAGCAGTAACTGCGTCAAGTGCAACGGTCGCAGAAGGTGATATAAGACATTGGTTTGATGATATAGAGCAATATATTATAGAAAATAATTGACTGATATCTTGAAAGATCCTAAAAGAATTTATAATGGGGACGAGACCAATAAGAGAAGATGTGTAAGAATAAGCCTGTATGGCGCTCTGTTGTCCGTGCCTACCCCGCAAGGGACCTGGCGTGAAGTTAAGTATGTATGTACGAGACCAATTTTCTTTTATGTCCAAAGAGTAGGGTAGTATTGACTGCAAAAGGAGAGAAAAATGTCAATGAGATTGCTAATGCTCCCGCCAAAACATCACTCACGGTGCTGTTTATTTTCTGTGCTGATTGACCTCTTGTCATTTTCCCACTAAAACGTTTGCCAAGTGAGTTGCGCACTAAAATCCCTTCTGATTGGGGAATTGGGCTTTCCGATAATGGATGGATGAAGTGTGACATCTTTAAGTCATATATTGAAAACGTACTTCATGCACATTTAAGTAAAAAGGGAATAGAGTTTCCGATCATACTTTATGTCGATAGACACAAAACACCCTTGACTTACGAAGTAAGTGAACTTTGCTCAAAATTAAATATCGTTCTTATAGCTCTATACCCGAATTGTACGAGGATTTTTCAACCAGCGGATGTTTCGGCATTCCAACCACTGATATCCGGGTTCCAAAACACGGTTCTTGCATGGCGTCGACATAATCCGTCACAAGCTCTTACAAAGCAAGAATTCGTCCCACTACTAAAAAACACTATTGATTATAAATGAATCATCTAAAAGCAAAAACAGCAACATCCACTTTTTTTTTCAAACTGACATTTTGATGCCGCCATTTTGTTCATATAATTCTGAGCCCCCATATGATTTCCCATAGTAAAACAGCCACAAAAAGTACTGTTTATAGCAAACTAAGCAAAATCCATATCTGTTAAATGCATATGAGCAATATTCCAATTTGCCAATCACAGCGCGTCATTTTCATAGAATTAGTATGGCGTCAGTTGTTTTGGAAGCCAAATAGCGCTCTGTGTTTTCTTGATTTATTAAATAATTTAAATGATGGATTGTTCTCCTGTAGCTGTGGATAATCGTTGGCTCGAAGACGTATAGCTCATCCCGAAAATTGGAAAATAAATGTAGCTAAAATTGCGAGGTTTGTACAAGTGTGATAATTTTGATACTTTTATTATGTTAACTTTTTTTACTATTTTTATTGTTACCTATTTTACTCCAAAGCGGTTTATAATTGTAATCCAAGTTTTTCTATAGCGATAGAAGGAATTTGGGTTATGAGATTGTTTGTTAGTGTTTTATCAGGTTTCTCCAAAACTGCTTAAGTGATTGTAATGTATGTTTTGTGATGTTTTCTTACTGTTATTTTGTTTTAAGTATTCACCGCATACGTTTGCTTTAAGACCATTATGTCAGCATAGAAAAAAAATTGAGTGCAGATCTCTTACTATGCTAGATGTAAATTCTTTTTATGAAGAGTTTTATAAATATAAAGATAAAAGCAAACAAGATGCTTTTATTTTGAAACACTGTATGGTTAAGTCTGTTAAACGTCATCGTCAAAAAAATAACAAGCACAGGCCAAAATCTTCTCAAACCTTCGTCTACAGTCTTTCTTTACAAAAGCGATTGCCTGTTTGTCAAACCTTTTTTTTGAAGGTGCTTCAAATAACAAAGTACAGAGTCCAAACTGTTATGAAAGAATATTTTGAAAAAGGAGTTTTACTCAAGGAGAAAAGGGGTGGTGATCGCATTTCCCAAAAAAAATGCTCTAAAAACTTGCGGTCATGAATTTCATTGAAAAGTTACATTGCGAAGAACCCCATTACTGCCGCAGAAATACCAAAAGGTATTATTTATCTACAGATCTGAGTATTGACAAACTATGGCGACTGTATAATGCTCAGACTGAACCTGAGTTGAAAGTTTAATCGTCATATTTCCGCATTGTCTTTACAAGACATTACAATTTGGGATTCGGAACACCTCGAACTGACGTTTGTTCCTTTTGCCTTCAATTTAACAAAAAAATCAAAACACAACATGTTGACGTTAGTATTCGCAACGATTTAATGATAAAACACAGAATATACAAACTTAAAGCGAAAGCTTTTTTCGATATTGTTAAAGAGCAGAAACCAGACATGCTTACACTGTCATTTGACTGTGAGCAAAAATTATGTCCGCCCAAAACCCCAGATCAATGATCGTATTACTCCCGACAAATACATTCTTTCTTCAAATGTGTTTGCTTATTGCTGGGCAGAAAATTCGTTCCCCAAAGCTTCAAATCAAATTGCATCGGCTGTTTACCATAGACTGCAAAATACTGATTTAGACTTTATCAAGATAGTTCGTCTAATAGCCGATGGTTGTGCAGGGCAGAATAAAAATACCACCAGAATGGGTACAAAGTGGCTGTCTGAAGCTCCTTCTCATGTAAAAAGTTTAGAGATTATATTTCCGTAGGACATTCATTTATACCTCCTGACAGTGTTTGCACAGATAGAAAGACAAATTAGAGAAAGGGAGATTATAGCAAACCCGGCAGAGTATTATAAAATAATTAAAGATTATGCAACAGTAATATGCTTAGGAAATGAATGCATGGTATTTGACTGGTGTTTTGAAGCCTGTAGGTAGATGGCATTTTAAATTCAAAAGCTACAAACGGTTTGTACTGAAACGGTCCAAGAATGAAGGCAATGTTTTGATTAAAGGAAACGTGCACTATAAACATGATGACGGTGTTTTTCAAAACGTGAACGGACCAGGTGTACCTTCATGTAGTCTCAATCCCAGTGAAATTTTCGCAACAAATAGTATCAGCGTAACAAAAGCAACAGATGTCCGTAAATTACTAACATTACACTATAGGAACAGTTGGGAAAATATTAAGCCCTTAAAATTTTTTGTTCCGTTAGTGTCTAATGCTCTGTTAAGTGATGAAAATGACACCAATGACGACACCCAAAATACTTCCGACATGTGTGAGCCACAAGAATCGTTCATAGATTTACACTATGTTTGAAAATATTTTTAATTCCGAATTTATAATTTTTATTTTAATAAATTTTCCTGATTAAGTAATTTATTTCTGTTCCTTCAAACATCATTTTTTACCATTTTCTTTGACCCGGGGAAATGCGTTTAGGCACCCCTCGTCGAGTCGGGGAAACATTGGCGAGGTGTGTGGGACTCGCCAACCAAGATGGTAGACATGTGTCGTTCGCGATTGAACGGATTTAAGAGAAGCCCCCAATATTTAGTAAGACTCCGTGAAAGGCACTCGCAATTGAATCTGCCTCAAATTAAATTCAAACAAGACTGTCCTACACATTGGAACTCAACTTATGATATGTTGAACAGAATTTACAGTTTCAAAGATGCTGTTGTTAGTACTCTTGCCATAGAAAACCCTACTATTAATACAATAAATGCCAATGCTGGTTAGTAATGCAAAACGCTCTCGTAATTTTAAGATTTTTTTATGAAATTACACAGGAAATCAGCAGCGAAAAACAAGTAACATTCTCCAAGATAATCTTATTTGTCAAAGCTATGAGTGATCATATTACTCATCATATCAACAGAATGCAAACTACTGATACTCATAACGTGCCCGAAGTTTTTGAACTGCTTAATACATTAGATCATGGTGTAGACGAGCGCTTTAAAGATATTTATTCTATGGACTTAACAACACAATCGACATTCCTAGATCCTAGGTTTAAAAAATTTGGCTTTTCTTTTGACACACGATTTGAATCTACACCAAAAAATGATTCGTCAGAAGCACAGCCACCCAATATTGTTCCAGAAGATGCACCTTCCACGTCCATTGTATGAAATTCATTCGACGAAAGTGTCAAGCAGCATTTGGAAGTGCGGAGCTTATCGGCGGCTGCAATAAATAGAAACTAAGAAATATATTAATGAACCGTTATTGAAGTGGACCGAAGATCCATTGAAGTGGTGGCAAGAACAAAAAATATGTATCCGCGCCTTTTTACTTTGATTGTAATGTAGCGACCTCCGTTCCATGTGAACGTATTTTTTCGAAGGCTGGCAATACTTTTACAGAGCGACGAAGTAGACTTAAGCCAGAAAAAGCTACGTAGTTAATTTTAATATAAACAATAATTTAGATTGATTTTTTGAATTATTATTTTTAATTTTTTTTCAATATATTTATAATCTTTTAACATTTTTTTAAAGAGATGACGTAAGTCCTAACACAGCAGGGAAGAAACAGACAAAAATCGACAAAAAAAACAAACAATAAAAAAGGTATTTACTTCATAGCTTGTTCAATCTACACAGAAAATATAAAAGTGAAGGAGGTCGTTTTGAGTTTACCACATTTTTTAAACAAAAGTCCTTTTTTATTTTATCACCGCATATTAACTCAAGAGACACTTGTATGTGTATTAAACGCAGTAATTTTAATTTTCTGTTTGTTGCTCTAAAGCATCGTGGTAATAGAAACACAAGACTGTTTCAGAACTGTTGGACTAATTGGTTTGTAGTACTGAAAGTTATTATTGTATGTATAGTAACTGCGAAATGTGCGATGAGAGAATTAAATATTTCAGATTCATACGAAATCGATAATAATAAAATGGTAACTTGGTATCTATGGGGAAGAATAAATCATACTTATTTGAAAAAAATGGTACAGAAGGACAACTAATAAAGACGAAAAAGACCTATTGAATTGATTTACTAAAAACTTTGAAAAAATGTTTACATTTATTCAAAATACACCATTATAATATGCTTAAGCAATCAAAAGAATACCGAAAAGTAGTTGAGACTCTAAATGACAACGAGGTTGTTATAGTCTGCAATTTTTCAGAAAATTTTGAATGCAAGCTCTCCCGAGCAATTCAGTCCATGCATTTTGGGAATTAACCACAAAATTATTGGCATCCTGAGCAGTAAGAAATTGTACAGATATTTTGTTTCTACCCACACTTTTGATCCCCCGTGGAACTATTTTACCAACATTTGTGTTAATCAACATTTTACCAAATAATATTATATTTATAGGAGAGTTCCAGAGCTAGGATTGTTTTCTATTCTATGCGCGTGGACCAAAAAAGGGCCTTTATCTTCGCTCGTGAATTTGTAACGTACATTTAAAGAATGATGGACCCATAAAGATTTGTCTGTATTAAGATCTGATGAAAGAAAGAGAAAGAAAGAAAAGAACTTTATTTGAGAAAAATAGCGACGTTGTTACATTGTTTACACATTATTACACACAAGACATTATTTGAGAGTTTGTACGCCGCATTTTCAGCAAACAAGGTTTGCACTCAGCATATTGTTGTGCCGCAGTTATATCCGACACAACGCTGATTTTCAGTGCAAACCTTCCTTTTGGTTTAAGACCATAACGACCCAATTTTGTTAATATAAAAAATAAAAGTAAATAATAATTAATAAAAGTAATTGTAATTATGTAATACATAATTATTATAACAAATAAATAAAATTCAATAAAACTAACAAATAATATACCTTGTCACTTCAAAAAATTAAAATAAATACTGATGTTGTCAACTTGTATCGAGTCATTTAATTTTATTCGAAAACAACATGATAAAGTGCTTGCCGAACAAATTGCATTATACTTAAAAGATTAAGATATTAAGTGTTTAATAAACTTTATTTTTCCACTCTATATACTATACAGACCGTGTACAAGACTGTCTCGCATTACAGGTAGGTTGTCAGCCGATGATATATGTTTACTATATACGAGTCTTGTTTATTTAAAATAAGATATAATTTACAACTTTCAGAAGGGTAGTTAAAAGTAATTTTGGGTGAGAACTACTAATCCACGCTACATTTGCCTGTCATTATTACATACACATAATTATATTTGGATTCATATTAAGGTGAGATAGTAATTAAAATACATTGTAATTATCTAAAGGCTTATCAAAGCATATGTATGATCTTCTTTTTGTAAAGTGAGAAGAATGAATTTATTGTTTTCAGGTCTCTAATTGGCGGAGGAATATCGTTCCAGCAATGAGTGGCAGCATATTTGAAACAGCCTCTGAAAGCAGCTGTCTTACTTCGCTGTTATTAAAGGTTTCGTAACAGACCGTATAGTGTAATGATGTGACCTATCCCATCTCCAGTCCATCTTATTGTACAGATATTTAGGGTACTGCGAGGAAATTACACCAAACAGCATACAAGCTAAGTGTAACTTCCTCCTAGCTGCCATCTGTAACACATTATTTTTATTTAAATATCTGACGACAACGGTGCTTTTTTCGTAGGAACGTTTGATACTTCGTCAACCGCAGAACGTTTTCTCATTTCTGCAGGTCGCGACCGAGAGCCACACGGTTCCTAATCCATTGGTTCATTACATGTTACAGAGCCCGGAGGAGGGTCTGGTGGACCGGGAGGGATCTTCGAAATAGTCGAAGACCCCTAAAATGAGTATGTGAATAAATAATTAAGGACTTACCTTATGAGGGTAGATTAGAAAAACACTAAGGAAGAATAAATATCACTAAAGGAGAGGAATCACACATATAAAATTAACAATGAAACCAGGATAAACTAATATTTAAGTGTCAAAATCACCAACGCATGCGTTCACCACGGCCTAAATTTTGACAGTCATCACGAATGCTACTGACGCTTATAACATACTCAAGTCAACTGTCAAAAACATAAAAGTATTTCTAATTAAAGAAGAAAATGTTAAAGAAATTGCAGAGATACTTCCAAGTGGTTTAATTCCATTAAAAGGGACTATGAACTTACATCAGATCATAACAACAAATTACGTAAACACAATTCAATTTAAAGACGTGAGCTGTTTCTGCGAGCCTCTGAGAGAGATTGTTCATGTTTTTCTTCCCAAAACCATACTATTCTCCAGTCCATTTATGAGAATAACAAAGAGAACCTTTCGCTTCCATCATCTTCAAAAGTGACTAATGACTCCTGTGTAAAAATATTACAGTACCTTTAAAAGAACAGCAACAGAAAACAAACTCACCAGAATCAATAATTATTGAGTATGGCCAAATAAAGACAGTGTAACGTAATATTACATACACTTTAAAAATAATTAATAAAATAATAAACACGAGCATCGCCGCGTGATTCGGTATCATTCATGGTCTGAGAAACCGGTCGGGCGGCTCGCGGCCGAGGCATATCGTTGCTCGCAGCATTCATTCGTGATGAAATTTCAAACCACCAACACGTCCATAAATCTTAACATTATTAAGATTATTTTGATTTAATTTAAGGACATTATATTAGTGTTTATAACCCACGTTTTGGGTTCTTTTTCTTCTCTTTGGAGACCCAGGCGACTCGTTAACCAGCGCGCCTGTGAGGTCGTCCCCGGCTGTTCCGGCATACCAAACCAGTACCGTCGGCACCAACCCTTGGACCTGCGGACATTTCAGGGCAGTACCGCCACAAAAAGCAAAACGTCTGCCAAGGCAATTCTAGCTCACCCCACTCTCGTATTATTTATTTTAAATACATGTTTGCAGCAGTAAAATAGTCGTTTTACTATTTTACCCGCTACATTCAGCGTGTTAATGTTACGCCCAAAGCTCTTCCAAACGTCGGCCACCTCGGCAAGACAACAAAACAGGGCGAAAGACCATAGCTGGTGAGGTGGCCAAGCGGAAGGCAGACGGAGTAAAAGAAAATTTAAACTAAATAAAATGAATGAAATGAGAAAGAAATAAAAGCGAGTTTAACAAAGTGAAAATGATTTTAAAGAAATTATTATTAGTTTACAATTTTATTTAAAACAAATGCAAAAAGATATAAAAGTGGGCATACCCACATGCACGAATTAATGAGATGATGCGACTAAGAAGCATTCGTGGGTGAAAAAACTACAATTAACAAGCTTATATTATTGGCTTCAACACTTACCCAAAACTTTTCAAGAACACGAAGTAAAAGTGAGACATGGCTAGAAAAATCTTTACTAATAATTATCACATCGTCTAGATATGCAAACACTTGCAAATCAAACTCACGAAACAAAAGATCAACGAGTCGTTGTTGAGTCGCGGGAGCATTGGTAAGACCAAAAGCGGTTCTTTTAAATCGTAAAGTACCACGACCAGGAATATAAAATGCGGTCTTATCGCGGTCTTCAGGTGCTATTTCAATTTGCCAAAATGCCTTTGAAAGGTCTAGACTAGACAGAAAACGAGCATCGCGAAGGTTGTCTAATATTTCCGAAACGTAAGGTAAATTATATGCATCGCGTTTTGTAACTGAATTTAATTTACGACTATCCAGACAAAACCTAAGTTGACCATCTTTCTTGGGCACAAGTAATACAGGCGATGACCATGCACTTTCGCATGGCTCAATAACGTCAAGAGCTAACATTTCATCAACTTGCTCAGTTAAAATTCGTTGCTTTTCCGGTGACATGCGGTAGTAACGTTGACGAATTGGTTGAGCATCACCTGTGTCAATGCGATGGGTAATAAGAGATGTTTTACCCAAGCCATTGAGTGAAAACGAAATATGTTTAAACTGATCAATTACGTTGTCAGCTAAACATTTTTCAGACTCGCTAAGCGTATCATAACTATGAATGATGGGTTCTTTAATTTTATCATTTAAATTATTATTGTCAACAGTAGTATTAATGGCATATAAATACTTAGGGCATATATTAAAAAGACGCCAAAAATCTACACCAAGTATAAGATCAGCATTAACAGTAGGTATAACATAAGCTTTAACTAAATGAAATTGATCTTCAAAAACTACTGGTAAGTTAATATAACCAATACTTTGAAGCAAATGACCACTAGCAGCAGATACAGATAAAGGCTGGTCATTAATTAATGTAAATCCTAATCTAATTAATTGTAAATGAGCATTATTTCCAATGATGCTAACAGCAGAGCCAGAATCTAACAAACCACACATATAAATATTATTTATTTTAACTTTAGCATAGGGTCTAACATCACCTATTGGAGAATGTTGAAGGATTGTATCTATTCTGTAACTTTTGAAATACAAACTAATAGTTTGCAGCCAAGACTGCCAATCTTTTAAATAAAATTTGTTTTTTGACTTATTGACACAATCCTTACTTACTAGTTTTTTGAAGTAGAAGGGCCGTTATTACAGTCTGGACAATCCGGTAATTTAACGTTAGGACGACCACATTTAAAACAGTAGACCTTGCTTTTGTCAGCTGTGCATTGTCGAAGATTGTGAGTGTTTATGCGACACCGAGGACAATAACGGGACTTATGTTCAGATAATTCCATTGCATGTAAATAATTTATGTTCTTATTATAATTGTTATTTTTATTGTAAGTATTAGGTTTGTTATATGAATTGTTACTGGTGTTAGTATTATATTTATTGTAATTAACATTTTGTTGAGTTTTTTGTTCTAATTTTTGTTTTCCTTTATAGGCTAGTTCAGGTGCTAATGTGTCTGTTGTAATTTTAGGAGGTTCTTGAAAGTGAGTAACACGAGCTTGAACGTCCTCATAATTACGACAAATAGTTTTAAGTTCTGCAATAGATTTAATTATGGGTGAAGAGGCTAATATATTGGCATAAACCGGACGAATATTATGTAAGATAATTTCTAATTTATCTTCTTCAGACATGATTTTTGAAAGACGAGAAAATAGTTGTAACATAATCGATGTGTAAATTGTAATATTTTCAGATTCCCCTTGCGTTCTTGACCTAATCTCAGAAAGTAGTTTATAATCGTAATCAGGACGATCAAAATCTTTTTTCAAAAGAATTAAAAGTTCATTCCAATTCGCAACTTGCTCACGTATACTTCTAAACCAATGAAGAGCATCACCAACAAATATGTCAGTAGCATGTGACATAATGGAAGTGTCGTTAATATTTTTAGATGTACAAAATTCAGTAACACGCTGTATAAATGCTCGTACACAAGACTTTCCATCATATTTAATTTTATTTATTTCACTCGAAATACCTCGGTCACAATTAACAGTAATATTTAAAGGAATATTTGTATCAACTGTCTCACCTTTAGATGGTACAGATAAAAGTCTGTGTTTGTGTCTTGCAGTGACTCTAAGTTAGAAGAAAGTTCTTTAAAAAAAGTAACATAGTCACTATATAAGGTTTTAGTTGATTCATCAGGAACAATTCGGTTCAAACGATGGTACACGTGATTAAGTAAATTTTGAATACGAAGAAATACATTTTTATTGACATTTGCTTCAAGCAAGCTTTGTACTTTGTCAAGCGTTTCTTTGATTCCTTCAAGATCCTCCGATATTTCAAAAGTACTGTCTAAAATATCCTCGGATGGAAATAGAGGTCCGAGTTTAGTAATTTGTCTTCGTAACTCGTGAACAGTAGAACCTGGTGTCGACCCTCGAATGGCCACTTCATATTCTAATTCAGGTTTATGTAAAGACAAAAATTTGACAGGGTGAGACATATTTGATATTAAAAAAATATGGGTAAATGTTAAAAGCCACTTAAAACTAAACTAAATCTCCGTCTGTTACAAAAGCAAGGGAAAAGAAATGACGTTTTCGGTTGATATAAGAAAATAGACACTAAAAAAAAGAAAGGCAAAATAAAAGTAAAGTGAAGAAAATAAGCAGTGAAAAATAAATAGTAACTATTGTGTATCTCTAAATTATAATTAAATATTAAAGAAAAAAACAAAGTGAAAAGGAAAAAAAATCTAAATAAGTAAACTAAAATTATAAGTAATCTAAATGTTAACAAATAAATGGTTCAATAGAGTATACACCTTAGCTACTCGCAACCAAAATAAAATAAAAAACGTTTACAAAAAAAAAAGAAAAAAAAAATAGCACACCAACACACAACTAAACCAAAAAAAGCAAAACAATCAGCCAATAACCACGTATTGGGCGCCAATGTAGCGGGTAAAATAGTATAACGACTATTTTACTGCTGCAAACATGTATTTAAAATAAATAATACGAGAGTGGGGTGAGCTAGAATTGCCTTGGCAGACGTTTTGCTTTTTGTGGCGGTACTGCCCTGAAGTGTCCGCAGGTCCAAGGGTTGGTGCCGACGGTACTGGTTTGGTATGCCGGAACAGCCGGGGACGACCTCACAGGCGCGCTGGTTAACGAGTCGCCTGGGTCTCCAAAGAGAAGAAAAAGAACCCAAAACGTGGGTTATAAACACTAATATAATGTCCTTAAATTAAATCAAAATAATCTTAATAATGTTAAGATTTATGGACGTGTTGGTGGTTTGAAATTTCATCACGAATGAATGCTGCGAGCAACGATATGCCTCGGCCGCGAGCCGCCCGACCGGTTTCTCAGACCATGAATGATACCGAATCACGCGGCGATGCTCGTGTTTATTATTTTATTAATTATTTTTAAAGTGTATGTAATATTACGTTACAACAGGCTGCTATGATTCCTTAGAAAATATGAGTTATAATATGGGCGATGATATTATTGGTTAGAACGGTTCCAAAAATGAAGAGAGACTGATTTGATGAAGATAGTTATTACCACTAGTACGGGAAACAGGACACTTGTTCCCTTGGGACACTTGATCCCTAGATTATAACTTCAAGACTTTAAATTAATTACTTTTAAATTCGGTACATGCAACACTAATCATAACTATCATTGTCAATGACGAAATGTCATTTTGCAAGTTTAGTATCGACAACTACGGAGCAGAGGCGTCAGTTTGTTTACAACGTGTCGATAATTTTTTTTGTAAGTATTTTGATACCTAGTTATTTTAAGATATTCATATAAATAAATTACTGATTACATTTAAAATTGTTTAAACCTGATTTATTAAAGTGTGTGTAGATATGCGTTTTCTTTAATTAACATTTTGTTTTGATTTCGAAAAATATTTTTTTGTAAAATCACGGTCCAGGTTACACTAATTGATCATGGCGAACATGAGTAGACTTGATTATGGGATCAAGTGTCCCCTACATTTTTAGATTTCTTAGTTTTTGTTTTGTTTCTTACTATAGATCCTAAAATGCCGAGAACATAGAAAAGGAAGGAAGCTACGGCATCATACTTTGGGGAAACAGCGTACATGTTGGAGATCTGTTTATCGCTCAAAAAAATGTATCCGCATACTTGAAAATATAAAACTTCCAGACATAACGATACCACATTTTCACAGGCCATACTTTATCAAACATAAAATACTAACAATAACGTCTATATACATACTAGAACAGTGTAAATTCATTAGAAAATATCATCAATATTTTATCAAATTAAATGACATGCGCGACTATGCAATTAGACCTACCTATAAAAATAATTTAATTCTACCAAACTCCAAACTTAATATGCACAGCTGTGGCCCGAACGCAATGGCCATTAAAATATATAATAAATTGCCTGCTAAATTAAAAAACACTAAAGACGACATCTTTTTAAAAGAACTTAAAAATATATTAATAATAAAATGCTACTACAATATAAACGATTTTTTTAAAGATGATATAAAATAGATATAATGACATTTTTCAGTACGTGAAATAGATCGATCCGCTCCGCACAGTATCTATTGCTATACCCTGCTAGGGTTATTGTGAACATGTAAAACTGTTTATAATTGTGCAATAAATGATTGAGTATTGAGTATTGGAAGAAGTGAAAAAACGCCAACTAGTCGACAAAAGAAAACCAAAAGCGGCAGTTAAAGCTGTCCTAGAAGTTAATAGCATAAAAGGCACAGCCAAAGCCTTCGCCCCTAATGACTTCGAAAAGGTATTCAGGAAAACAAAGGGAACAAGTAGATGACATAGCTTACGAGCCCAACTACCGACAGTCTAAAATTTTTAGCGACGCCGAAGAGGCTGAGTTAGCCAGATACTTGGAAAAAGCCAGCAAACTACATCATGGTTTGTCCTGGCAGTGCGTACGAAAGCTAGCTTATGAATATGCTGTCTAAAACAAAAAACCGGCTTATAAAATACGAATGGACCAACACTATCGCCACGTACGACTGGTTCTATGGTTTCATGCGCAGAAATGGACATTTATCTTTACGAGTACCTGAAGCAACTAGCCTCAGCAGATGTACCGTAAAGTGGAGTATTTTGGATATCACGGGGTTATTTGGAATTAGTTTTGATCACATGTATTTGTTATCTGATAATAGTAGGAAATTTATTTTACCACCTGGTAATACGACACGACATTTAATGTCATTGTCATAATAGAATTTTCACAGACAGCATCGATGCCCGTTGAGTAGTGCGTTATTTAAAAATAGTTAAAATGTTGGTGTATTTCATGGTTCAAAAACTTTCGTCTGATACTCTAAATCTAGAAAGGTATGTATGGAGTGAAATATATTGCGAAATACTGTGTTTCATCGACATTACAGTGATTCAACGTGCTTTTTTCTATGTCTTTTGGCCTGCCGTGTTCTTAGATTTTTCTAAATGGGGCTTTTTGGTTTCGGTTTTGGGGCTAATTGAAACTTAGTTTTAAATAGATTTGATGATTTTAACTGAATTAAGGGTAAGTTGTTTCTAAATTTATTAACACCTACATTGGTACGTATATTAAGTCACGCCTGTTTCCCACTGGGTTAAGCAAAACCGAAGGATTGCCTTTTGCTCTAAATCTGTATGAATGACACCTACTTGTCTTTTCTCTTCCTTGTCAATTATTCACACGTATGCGCATCAGAAGCCGTACTTGACCTTTTTAAGGAAGACTGTAATTTCGTAAAAATATGTTTATCTATTTATATGGTAATCCTCTATGGGTAGGATCGGGTTCCTTTCTTATTTTATCAATCAGTTACTACTTTCTATCAGTTACTATTAGTGCAGATACCAGTACAACCACTCTTGCCTCTGGGGACACCCATTTTCTACTGAGCATGGGCAAGGATGGCCCCATTTAATGAGATTCCCACTTTAAATTTGTCTCTACATCTTTACCACACTTGTCGTCTTTTGCAAACACAACCCAAACGTAGGTTATCATACATTCAGAAACGTCCTCTTGTTTTTCTCCCTCACATTTACTTTCACTTCTTTTTATTTATTTATAACAATTCATTTTATATCTACTACAGAGACGAAACCATGGTTCGGACATAACTAAGAAAATTCACAAATTCGCGCAATGGCAAAAGTCATTCTCCCTACTAAGTTATTCGAATAAGGATTTACAAGAAGCCATCGAAGCAATTCAAAATGGTTCACTACGGTTAAAATATGCGGCTGAAAAGTAAAATATCCCAAAAAGTACGTTAAGCAGAAAAAGTCGAAATTTAAACTACACACAACAGAAGGCCGGCCATCCGCCTCTTTTTTCAAAAGACGATGAAATGTTATTCTTGGAATATATAAAAATTTTGAGCGCTTGGGGATTTTCTCTAGATTCCACTGAGAGTATTTGCACAAAAGTACCTGAACAAAATAGGTAAAACTCTTTATAGCCTTAAAGATAATATGCCTGGAGTAGACTGGTTCATTGAATGAACTGTATGATACGAAAGACGAATCTGTCAGAAAGGTACTGCCATCTTAAATGTAAAGGGGGACCGCAGCATTCAATTTGAAGGGCATTGATGGGACTAGATTTCATAGCTCCAGAAATAATACTTAGAGCTCGTGTTTGTACTAGATCCAATTTTTAAAATCCAGCCACACTACCCGGATCCAAGAAATATGTACCAAAATCCAAGACACTTCTAATAACGGCATTGTAAACCCATCTCATTGTAGTCGGGTGCGCACCCCACCAGACACCACGTAGACATCGAAGTATGTTCAAATTCCGTTCACATTTTGCAGCTACGTAATCGCAATGAGGGAGGCCCGTCAACTTAGTATCAAGTATAGTTCCTAAAAACTTTACTTGATTTTTAGATGGTATGGGTTATATTGTTGTAATTTATACTTACAGGAGGGTGAGCGCGAGATCTAGTAAATACAATGGCTGTGCTTTTGGAAGGTGACAGATCTAACCCGTTATCATCCATCCATAATTAAAGTGAGATCAGTGAAGATGAAAGTAGTCCAGCAGTAGTAATACTATTTATTATCTGTAGCATAAAGTACCAAGTCATCCGCATATTGTAGAATACTGACAGTATCATCCAGTGATCCCACTAGGTCATATGTATAAATGTTATATAGCAAGGGACTCAAAACAGATCCTTGTGGCAAACCTTTCCAAACCAGTCTACTCGGTGTATATGGGTCTCCTACATCTAAAGTAATTTTCCTCTCAGAAAGTAAGTGTACAACAAAGTTTGTTAAAAGGTATGGGACATTTAAGTTATCTAACTTTCGTTTGAGGACAGGAATTAAAACATTATCATATGCAGAATTAATATCTAACAAAGCGGCAGCTACAGATTTGTTTTCCGAAAAAGCGTTGCGAATATCATCAGTAACAAAGATTCAGCAACACTTTTGCCATTCCTAAAACCGAATTGAGTCTGGGAGAGAAATCCTTTATTTTTCATATACCTCTCAAGACGATTTTTCACCAAATGTTCAGCAATTTTAGTAATAACAGACGATAAAACGATTGGGCGATATGATTGAGCGTCAGAAGGTGTTTTATTTGGTTTTAAAAATGGTAGCACTATTTGACTTTTCCAAGATGCGGGAATGTCATATGTCGTGACGACTTTGTTTACAACATTTAGAAAATAATTAAGACCGTTTTCACCTAGATGAGATAAAAATGAATATGGAATCCCATCTTCGCCGGGAGCGCTATTCTTAACATGAGCGAGGGCTCCTTTCAACTCAACTAATGTAAAAGGCTGGTTTAAAGTGGAAGAACGATTGACAGAAGTAGATACTGAAGGACAAATTAAATCATGCTGTGGGGCAGAAGCGGGGGCCAAACGGTCAAGGAATTGATCAGCTAATACAACAGGAAGGAGTGCTGTGTTAGAATGGTTAGTTGCTGATCTAAATCTTTTGATGTTACGCCAGATAACAGTAGAATGAGTTTCAGACGTCAAAGAACTACAGAATGTTCTCCAATCCTCAAATTTCTTCTTTTTAAATAACTTCCTTGTCTCCTTCTGTATATCCAACAAGGCGTCGTAATTCTCTGAAGACATATTACTACTGTAATTCTTCTCAGCTGCTTTCCGTTTTTAATAGCACTAGTGCATTCTTCATCCCACCATGGTGGGGATTGCAATTTATTACTGTTTGGTGTTTTCTTGGAAAAAACATTATCAGCCGCTTGCCAGTAAAATGCATTTAAAAGAATCTGAATTTATATCTGAGCATTGTGCAAGGTTTTCTTCTAATGCTAATTTGTATTGCTCCCACTTAGAATCAACTAATTTGTATTTTAATCGAGGATATTTTATGATAGGATTTCTTTTATTTTTTCAGGGCAAGGAAATAACTATAGGATAATGGTCACTTTAAAAGAACTTAAAGTAGACTAAGACAAAGATGAAGCCAAATCGGAAGTACATATAGACAAATCAACAGCACTGATTGCTTCGTCAGGTTTAGTGAGACGAGTCGGAGTGCCTGAATTTAAAACACATAAATCATATAAGTCCAAAATGTCTAACAGTTCATCCCCAGAACTGTTAGACATTGATTGAGAGTTAAAATCACCGAGAATCAAGAAAGGTTTAGGAAGAAGAGAAATCAAATTTTTTATTTCATTGAAAATTTGTGAAGAAGGATGAGAATATGATATATAGAAACATAGCATATATTATTTACAATAGCAGCGATTATAGAAAAAGTATCGCTGTGTGGGGGAAGAGGAAAAGGAGATATAAAATAAGTATTCCTGATGAGTAGGCACACACCACCATACCCATCAACCCTGTCATTCCTTAAACAAGAATAACCAGGGATTTTAAAGGTGTAATTTGGCTTAAGCCAAGTTTCAGATAGTGAAAGAATAAAGGGATTAAATTTATTTATAATGTAAATTAATTCATGTTTTTTATTTATTGCACTTCTACAATTCCATTGGACTATTTGGTCCACGTTGTCCATTTTTATTGAGATTTGTTGAGTAAGTATTAATTAATGTAGCTGCGTTGTTCGGTATGCCTAAGTTGGATTAAGACAACAAGTTTATTATAGACAAAATAATATCTGCAAGTGTTTGATTGGAGTCATTGGAAAGAGATGGTAAAGCACAACCATTGGAGGGGGCAGGCATATTATAATTTTTTGTTAAGGCATCATGGGCCTCATGATCATAGCCTTTATTTTGTTTTGGAAAGTGATCAAGGCTTAACAAAAACTGTTTTTTTATATGAAACAGTTCCTTGGGGTGGTGAGCCAGGAACAATTGTAATTTCATTTTGGGCAGATTTGCTTGGCATAGAACATAAAACATCGGCATATGGTTTAGACACTGTGGGATGTAATTTGGAAGCCTCCATATACGATATGCTATTTTCAGCCATAGCAATTTTAATGTGTTTTTGCCTCGAGTATTCTGGGCAATTTTTACTAGAAGCAAAATGAAGCCCAAAACATAAGCAACAAGATCCGCGATCCTCCTCAACATTACAACTGTCACCAGTGTGGCCCTGACCACACTTATAACATTTTGGTTGTGAACGACACTGTGTTTTGGTGTGTCCAAAACGACAGCAGTTGTAGCATTGTATAAGGTATATAATTCTACAGCTAACGAATTAAAACACATAAATACACGTTTGGGTAAAACTTGACCATCAAACGTGAACACAACAGTTTGTGATAGTTTCCATGTAGGGGAACCCTCAATAATCACTTTGTAGTTTAGGCGCCTAATTTTAATTATATCACCACAGCCAATTGGTACATTTGTATTTTCTTTTATTTCATCCGGAGACCAGTCAGCGGGGACTCCCCTAACTAATCCCATTCTAGTAACATTAAAGGTGGGTATAAAAGCTTTGAGATTATTATTAGTTAAGATATTTGAAGAGACAAAGCTGTTAGCATCTACGAAATTTTGGAAAGATAGAGACATTTTGTTCCTCCCTATTCTTTTCAGACTGCCATTAACAATGTTTTTAAATATGTTTTTCTTTAAAAATCTTCCAAAGACGATGGGATTTAAAGAAGTCCCATCTTTAGCAGATGTCTGTATTTTTTGTACATGAAGAATAAAAGGCCCATGATCGTTCGATTCATATTGACATCTGCCGATTTGTGTGGGAGGCTGAGGAATAGCAGTATCAGTACATTCAATTGTTGGTAAAACTGGAGAGACTATGACCAAATCATTATTATGGCAGTGGCAATCGGAGTCTTTAGCAGGATTTGCCTCTCAACTATGTTTCTTCTTTCTTTTGTTACTGCATAAAATATGCAAACACTGTTTGCATATTTTATGCAGTCGACTACGCTTTATTGTTGTTTTCGGCACAGAACAGTCTGTATCCATGCCAGACTCATTGGAAATCGTCACGCAAGAACTCGCGGGGGGGGCACTAAGCCCCCCGGGTCCGGAGGTTCGTTCATAAAAATTGGAAAAAACTTATGATATATATAAACTATGATAATGAGCGTTTGTGATAGGCAATTTATGATATTGCGCGTACACACCGGCGCGAGCGTACTGGTTCATGCCCGGCTGAACCGGTGTGTACCTTCATTTGGTATTCGTGCCGCAACAATCCCGTTAATTCAGAGCGGCCTAAGTCACGTTTGCCTCAAACAAATTCTATCTCTGAAGAAAATATTCATAACGCAGCGTTTACAGCGATTGAAGAAATTTTACAAGAAATAAGAAACCCTCCCACGACCCTTGAACAACCTAACCGTAAAAAAAATGCAACGTTCCACCTGATAAGAGTATTACAGCAGAAGACTTAGGGCTGGAACAAACACAACCGATTGAATCTCAGCAGAAAACCGAAATGTGTGCTGGGACACATATTAGAAGTGAAACTTCAACGGACAAGTGGAAAAACGAATCGCAACGAACAAGTGGAAAACGAATTGCAACGGATAAGTCGGATAAGTGGGAAAACGAATCGCAACGGACAAGTGGAAAAACGAATCGCAACGGACAAGTCGAAAATCTTCAACTGAAAAGTGACAAAATGAATCGCAACAAAATTTCAACTTGAAGTGTTACGGGCAGATTGTTAATGTACTTGTCCAATTTAAAAACCTGCCCGTAAAACTTCAAGTTAAAATTTTATTGCGATTCATTTTGTCACTTTTCAGTTGAAGATTTTCGACTTGTCCGTTGCGATTCGTTTTTCCACTTGTCCGTTGCGATTCGTTTTCCCACTTATCCGACTTATCCGTTGCAATTCGTTTTCCACTTGTTCGTTGCGATTCGTTTTTCCACTTGTCCGTTGAAGTTTCACTTCTAATATGTGTCCCAGCACACATTTCGGTTTTTCGCAGGTTTACTGCAAATTATGATTTGGTTAGGTTAGGTACATTTTAATGGTGTAAATGTAATACGCTACACACGCACCAAATATTTTTATACGTCAACAGTTTTGCCGTTCGTTGTCGTTAACTTTTGTTGTGACTTTCGAAAAACTGAACCGTTGGCAAAGTTTTCTTGTTGTTAATTTGTTTCCTTAACAAACTCTCTATTTTTTTTACATAGACTACAAATAGTGGCAGTGATACCCAGTCGCGTGGAGAGCAGAGGTATAGATAATAAAACTACGTTTTAACGTTTTTCAGCGCAGTAATAACGTAATTTTATTATGTATACGAGTAAAAGGCGCAAAAATTAAGAAAATATTAGCAGAGCATAGTTCGATGCAAACTTAAGTTTGTCTCCATTAATGTCGGCTCGGAACATCGCACATTCCGATGCGCTGAACGCGATTTTAGGTATTAGAGGGACGAGGTATATCCTCGCTCGCTCTCTCGCTCGCTTTACGGGATTTGCCCGGCGCTCGGCTCACTGGGGCTTCAATAGCGCTTTCGGAGATAGATAAAGCGCTTTTTAGGGCAACCCAGCTCCGAATTCTATTAAAGAACTTCTGGCGCAAAATCTTACGCTTTTTGTAATATGCACATATCGAATTAATTTTAAAGTAAATATATGAATATTTGGACTAATATTATTAAGAGGAAAGATTAGATTGTTTGTATGCATTGAAGAAGCTCTGAAACTACTGAACCGATTTTAAAAATTCTTTCACTGTTGGCTAGCTACACTATTCCTGGGTGACAAAGGCTATATTATATTTACAAAAAAATTAGGGATCCTTACTAAAACTCCAATAATGTAACACAAGGCGTAAAAAATACCTAAAATCGCGTGCACTGCGAAAACTATTGATGATAGAATAAAATAATGTACTACGACTTTATAGAACACATCATTATTTACAAAAAGTGTCGCGACAGCATATGTCTAACTATTATAGTTATGCCACAATAAGTGTTCTTTTGTTTTAAAAATTTAATTAAAATGCCGCCGCTAGAAAAGGCTCTTTATTTGTATCTTGGTATTAATCCTTATCAAAATAAATTACTTCATATTCAAGACTGCTTCAATACCTTTATTATAACTTTTTGAATTATTCAATTCGGACATTCCATTCGAAAGATATCACGAGTTTAAAAAGTATTAGAACACGCGGCTTTGATGATTTATATTGACAGAAAAAAAGTATTTCAAAAAATATTTCAAATATACTTACACACCGCGGAGAATACCAACAGAGCAGATGTAATTCCTATATAGTATAGGATCCCGCTATACAACGACCTTCACCGAGATGCTTATTTAATGAGACGTATTTTTTATGTTATTAAATATGCCAATAAATATATCCTATATGGGTTGCCTAACAAATTTCAGTCCAGAGTATTTTTAATTAATAATTAAAAAAAAATTTTTTTTTAAACATTGCACCGGTTATTAAATAAATTTGATACCAATCGAAAGTTTGAAGCCCATAGAATATGCAAACGTTAGGTTGCCTATTTTTTTCCGGTCACAACCACGGGTTGCCAGGTGTAAACAGGTAAATCTATAGTAGCATTTTGCAACGGTCTGATTATTGAATCAATTTTAGATAAAATGAAAGATTATTTCATAAGGAACACGGTGGTATAGGGTTGCCTGTGAAAAATCAGTCCCGAATTACGGTTGTCGAATTTTAAATAATAAAATATCGCTGCGAGTGAATGTGTGTGAGAGAGAGGTCCCAGACCAACCATCCCATGCGGTAGAAAAGGACGCAGCGTAGCAGCTGTTTAAAGTCCGCCCATTTAAAGAAGGAGAGTGCGCATGCTATTTGTGCTTGGAAATGAAAAGGATAGCGATAGACTCGTATATGCTGTACATTATTTTGGAGTAGATTGTCGCTATAGATACAAGTGAAAAAACGTGCTGCTATTTATTGTTGCAAAAAATGGCCAAAAAGTGTTTTTTGTGTGATTCGGATGACGGAATAATTGATTTTGATGATGAAACTTTTGAAAACTGTTAATTAAAGTTAGCTTTTCGTAAGAAAAAAATTTTTAAATACAGTTTTATTGAGCTACCCAGTGCGTCACTCCAATTTGTAGGTTATCATACCACGTGCTACAAAAAAGTGACTGTTTTAAATAAAAAATATAACGAAGAATTTCTTAAATTTATCGCTGAATATACAGTAAGTACATAATAATTGAATCTTTAAAATTATCTAAGCTAATACATTTTCTATATTTTTGTCATGTTGAAGTAATTGCTAGTAAAACTCACTTATGGTTTTGTTAATTTTCGACACACATATTTTTTTTGTAATTTACTTAAAAAACGGTAGTTGAAAATTGAACAAGAAAATGTTCTGATTTCCTTTTTTTTTTTTTTAGAATAATTAAATGAGGACGTTTTCAATCAACTATTCTTATCAAAAAAAATTTTAAATTTATAATCAAACATTTTCATTTAATCGCAAAAATCGTTTTTTTTTTAGGAGCATACCGATGTATCTACTACTGAAGAAGAACCACAACAGTTGAATCCTAGTGTCGATTCCTGTGCTACAGTTGCTGAGGATCAAACGAGTAATGTTGAAGACCTGCCTCAAACTTCTGGGGGCTTTGACAAGGTAATAAAATATTTTTTTTTTTAGCTTTTTTAAAAAAGTGACATAAAAATCTATTAATTGAACTTGTATTTTCATTTATATTTGTTTTCTTCCATTTTTACTCAAAGAATGATGTTGAGGTGCGAAGGTTGAACTTTGTTCGCAAGGAATTTGGAGAAATTAAAATGCGTGTGGTTTGCTTAATGGTTTCTTTGCAACTGATTTAACATGAAATGACATACGCGTACATTGTCAGTAAATAGAACAAACAAATGATTTAAATTCTTTTAGGAGCAGTCAACATCAACAGCATCGACATCAACAGCATCGACATCAACAGCAACGACATCAACAGCAACGACATCAACAGCAACGACATCAAGCACAATTATTTGTCTTTTTTGTGACCACAGCCAAAAAAGATGTGGAAAGAAGCTGGTTAATCTTACTTTCCCTAAAGGTGACAAAGTACCACTACAGATCAAAAATATCGCCGAAAATTTAAGCGATTCGGAGATTCTCTCCAAACTTCAACATCAAACTATCGCGTACCATCTGCCTTGTTACGCACTGTATCAATCGAAAAATAAGCGGTCGACGGAAGAATCTACCGATTCCACGTATAGTAAATATCGACAGTTACATCAGTTGGCCTTTCAATCCATATCAAATTTTATTGAGACAGAAATAATTGAAAACAACCAAGTTATGTACTTGGCTCAATTATTTTTAAGATACCAAGCTTTATTGCTAGAGTTTGGAAATCATGAAATTGATTTCGATGATATTCAAGATTACCGATGTGAAACCTTGCAGAAAAAGTTAATGAAGAAATTTGGTAATCTTATTACGATTGAAGCGTCAATGGGAATACGTAACAAAAAAATTGTGTACAAAACAGACATGGACGTTTCTGTAATGGCTAACAATTTTAAATTTTTGGAGACAAGAAATGATTATGAGTTTGAAAATGTAGCATATTATTTGAGAAGCTGCATTAAAAATATAGATGTTCATCCGCTTTCTCGCAACGTAACTGCTGATGATGTCATTCGTGGAGAATGTGACATTCCTAAGCAATTAATAGATTTTATGCGAAACCTTATTGAAGGACCTAATCATTCTGATGAAGATTCGAACGAACTAAAAGCTAAAATAACGTCAATATGTAGTGACGTTATTTATGCTGTCACTAGGGGTACATGTAAGCCCGCAAAAAGTTTATCTCTTGGTTTGGCAGTAAAGTCTTTAACCAACTCTAGGCAAGTAATTACGATACTTAATAGGTATGGCCATACAATTGGATATAATTTGGCAGAAGAATTGGAAACCGAAATGACGTATACATCGATCCAAAATAACAAAGTTATACCAAAAGGCATCACTGCAGCAAATGGACACAGCACCCACGTAGCGTTCGATAATTTCGACCGCTTCGTTGACACAACTTCTGGAAAGGACACTATGCACGACACAGTTGGCATTATTTATCAATTCTCTAGTAATGGAACTGATAATTTTGATGATGGTGAAGCTACTTCACCAGCGCCTCAAGTGAATGACAACAAAAATGAAGAAGGGCCTACCCGCAAGAGAAGGCGTTTCAATGAAATATCACGAGAAATTCGACCATATTATTCGAAACCTAAGGCAAGTATGCAGATGATTACTGTAGATTCGTTTACCAATACGACCGAGTTATGCAAAGGTGCTACAGAAATAGCTACAGATAAAGATTTATTATGGATAATGTCGTTATCAAGAATTGATTCTGTTCCTATGTGGTTGGGTTATAACTGTATGATATCTTTGGACCACAGTGAGAAGCAAAGAGTTGAATATTTGCCTCCCATAAATTCATCACCAACGTCGTATGCAGTAGTCAATGAAACATTAAACATGGCTAAAGAAATCGCTGAAAAATGTCAGCAGCCAGAAATTATTGTGACATATGATTTAGCGATAGCAAAAATGGCTATGCAAATTCAAGAACAAGAAAAACCGCTATACAATAAAATTTTTGTTAACTTGGGAGCGTTTCACACAGAGATGGCATTTTTTAGAGCCATCGGAAAATATATTGACTCCAGTGGATTAGTGGAAATACTGGTGCAAGCTGAAGTATTAGCCGGCGGCTCCATGAATAGCTTTTTGGACAGCAAGCACTTCAATCGTTGCAAGCGCTTACATCCGCTAACCGCTGCCGCATTACAAATATTACATTTTTAACAGTATTTATCGACAACTAATGTTACACTTGAGGCGATGGATGAACTGCTGCAAACGCAAATACAGAATGCATCAAATCAAACTGCTTATGACGCTAACGAAACAATCGAGTTACCAGAAGTATTGAGTCGAATCGTTAACGGTTATAAAGAATTCTGCAATCAGACTTTAATCGGAGAAAAAGGGAAAACTGCTCAATTTTATTACCAGTACTGTGAGTTAATTAATTTATACCATCGGTTTTCCAGAAGTATCCGCACCAGTAACTTTGAACTGTACGTGGACTCGATTTTCAACATGGCTGATATATTTTTTGCGTTGAACCAGCCCAATTATGCCAGATGGTCCTTGTTATATTTGAGCAATTTAATCAATTTGTATACTAATAATTCATCTTTGGTGGCTGAATTTCGTCGAGGTGCCTTTGGAATTAGACGAACTGCAGCGAATTTCGCTCGATCACCGGTTGACTTGACTCTAGAGCAAACCATCAATGCTGATGCTAGCAATCAATTGGCTGATAATCTTGCTGCGGATTCAATATCTGCACGTCAAAGATGGGCACTCAGTCATAGCATGAGGACGAAGATATTAACATCTATCAAGCAAAAAATCGGATTAACGAAAAATGATGATACTTCGCACTCATTGCAACGAAGTAAAATTAAGAAAGACAAGAAAAATCTTCAGAGTATCATTGAAGCAATAAAATGTACGATGAATCCATTTGATGACACTATTGACAAAGATACATTATTCAACATTTCAACCGGTAAAGCTGCGTCGAAAGAAGTTACTGATTTTCTGCTGAACGTAAAAACAGCAGGCTCTCAACAAAAATTGAATTTTATCTCGGAATGCTCTTCAACTCCCGGAAGATTCGATAAACCAATAACACGAAACAAAATCTGCAATTTTGCTTCTCAATGTATGACTAAAGTCTTGAGTACCAAAGACAAGAACAAGAAAGTATTGTTGAAAATGGAACGAGATGTATTTGGGCGACTTCTGGCAATAAGTCTAAACAAAAAAATTAATCTCGAATTTTGCCTGACTTTTCCACTAGCACCATTGCCCCCTGCTCTTTTTGCATGTACTGGAGAGATGTTAAAAACTTCAAAATCAACGTTAGCAAAGGTTTTGAAATCCAAAACTAAAATGGTTGAGCCAACTCATATCAATGTTGAAATAATAGATGGTTTTTATTACTTGCATATAATCGGAGCTGCTATAGCTCAAACTTTTGATAAAATTGCAGAGTCAATACTCATAAAAATATGTTCAACAAACGCGACAGAAATACATTTAATTTTTGATCGCTACTTATCACCGTCAATCAAAGATTCCGAACGTGAAAGCAGAAAAGAATTCGATATTCCGTACAAAATTTCAGGACCTCAGCAAACTAGACCAAAAAATTTTTTGCAAAGCCTTAAAAATTATCGCTTTAAAGAGGCTCTGGTGCAGTTTCTGGCTGATTATTGGCAAAACGACAATTTGGTAACGATAATCCGAAACAAAAAAATTTTTTTAACCGTCGACCATCACTGTTACTCTTATCAAGTTCAGGAAAATTCCGTAAAAAAAACTGAAGAAACTAATTATGAATGTCATCTCGAAGAGGCAGATACAAGGATTATTTTTCATGCTTCTAAAGCGGAACCAGGCTCAAGAGTTTTAATTAAAGCCTCTGATACTGACGTTTTGATTATTTTGTTAGGAAATATGCACAAACTTATCGGATCAGAAATTTGGCTTGCCAGTTCAGCTACAAAAAAGAGTAATAATCAAACTGTTGATTGTATTAATTGCACGGATTTAGCGTTGGAGTTAGGAATTAAATTATGCCAAAGTCTTCCAGCATTCCATGCATTTACAAGTTGCGATTACACGGCAGCATTTTACAACAAAGGGAAAGTAAAACCTTTTCAGCTATTTTCAAAAAATGAAAAATATCAAACAGTTTTTGCGTCATTAACAGATGCTGCTGATATTTTCATTGGTGAAAAAATGAAGACTGTTCAAGAATTCACGTCTAGTATGTATGGTATCAGGAACTGTACCAGTGTGAATGATGCGAGACATCGCATTTTTTTGAAGAATTACTCTGCAAAAGAAGACAGCGAGCACTTTTTAAATAAAAGGCTTCGACTCCAACTCCATACCACCATGCTGGATATCATTAACTCAGAAAATTTTACGAACTATTTTCGTAAATTCCATGTGGCTTAATGCAACGGATCCAATATGCGTGAAACTTCAGCCTGAGAACTGCGGTTGGTTCTTAGATGAATATTTAAAACCAGTAGGATTCATTGGGGATCATACACCTTTAAAAATAGAAGACATTGTCGAAAAAACAGAAACGGAGAGTGATGACGAAGAAGATTCAGAAGTTGGAGATCACAGTTATATGTCCGATGACTCAGAATCTGAATAATTTTAAAAAATTTTGTATTTTAAATTTTTTTCAATAAACAGAAGTATTCTTTTAATTGTTGTTTTTTATTTCGGCTCCTAATAATAAAGATAAAATTTGCCAGATTAGTAATATATATTTATTACTCTGTCTTTTTTACTAAAGATGTGTATATACTTTAGTGTCACATAAACAATAAACATAGATAAATAATTAATTGATTAAAAAATAAAAAAATAAATAACTATTTCTCTATATTAATAATTAACTACTCCAAAATAATGAACAGCATATACGAGTCTATCGCTATCCTTTTCATTTCCAAGCACAAATAGCATGCGCACTCTCCTTCTTTAAATGGGCGGACTTTAAACAGCTGCTACGCTGCGTCCTTTTCTACCGCATGGGATGGTTGGTCTGGAACCTCTCTCTCACACACATTCACTCGCAGCGATATTTTATTATTTAAAATTCGACAACCGTAATTCGGGACTGATTTTTCACAGGCAACCCTATACCACCGTGTTCCTTATGAAATAATCTTTCATTTTATCTAAAATTGATTCAATAATCAGACCGTTGCAAAATGCTACTATAGATTTACCTGTTTACACCTGGCAACCCGTGGTTGTGACCGGAAAAAAATAGGCAACCTAACGTTTGCATATTCTATGGGCTTCAAACTTTCGATTGGTATCAAATTTATTTAATAATCACACCGGTGCAATGTTTAAAAAAAAATTTTTTTTTAATTATTAATTAATAATACTCTGGACTGAAATTTGTTAGGCAACCCATATAGGATATATTTATTGGCATATTTAATAACATAAAAAATACGTCTCATTAAATAAGCATCTCGGTGAAGGTCGTTGTATAGCGGGATCTTAGACTAATAATATATATTTTGTCTGTATAGTGTAATACACTACACACGCACCGACAATTTTTTTCTGTCAACACTTGTCGTTCACCTCGTTGTGACTCGAAAAACTGAACCGTTGGCAAAGTTTTCTAGTTGTTAATTTGTTTTCTTATTGGAACATCCCACTTTCCGATGCGCAGAATGCGATTTTAGGTATTAGAGGGACGAGGTCGTCGGAGAACGAGGTATATCCTCGCTCGCTCTCTCGCTCGCTTTCTCGTTTGCGGGACTTCCCCGGCGCTCGGCTCGGCTCACCAAGTCTGCCACTTTAGCGCTTTCGAAGCTAGATATAGCGCTTTTTAGGGCAACCCAGCTCCCAATTTTATTAAGCAACTTCCAGCGCAAAATCTTGCGCTTTTTATAATATGCAAATATCTAATTAATTTTATAATAAATATATTTATGAATATCTAGACTAATATTATAAAGAGGAAAGATAAGATTGGTTTTTGCTTGCATGAAGAGGCTCCGAAATTACTGAACCGATTTGAAAAATTCTTTCACTGTTGGCAAGCTACGCTATCCCCGGGTGACATAGGGTATATTATATTTACAAAAAAAATTAGGGATCTTTACTAAAACTCCAATAATGTAGTCCAAGGTATAAAAAAAATACCTAAAATCGCGTGCGCTGCGAAAACTATTGATGATAAAATAACAAATAAAATAAATTACTGAACCGATTTGAAAAATTCTTTCACTGTTGGCAAGCTACGCTATCCCCGGGTGACATAGGCTATATTATATTTACAAAAAAGTTAGGGATCGTTACTAAAACTACAAAAATTTAATCCAAGGTATAAAAAATACCTAAAATCGCGTGCGCTGCGAAAACTATTGATGATAAAATAAAATAATGTACTACGACTTTGTAGAACACATCATTATTTACAAAAAGTATCGCGACAACATATATCTAACTATTATAGTTATGCCACAATAAGCGTTTTTTTATTATAAAAAATTAATTAAAATTCCGTCGCTAGAAAAGGCTTTTTATTTGTATCTTGATATTAACCCTTATCAAAAAAAATTACTTCATATTCAAGACTGCTTCAATACCTTTATATAACTTTTTGAATTATTCAATTCGGACATTCCATTCGAAAGATATCACGAGTTTAAAAATGTAAGAATTAGTGACGGTGATCACGTGACTGTGACATCTTTTCGTGAGTCAAAACTCCATAAGACCCCCTCTATATAGAAGTTTCACTTCAAAAAGTATCGCGACAACATATATCTAACTATTATAGTTATAGCACAATAAGCGTTTTTTTATTATAAAAAATTAATTAAAATGCCGCCGCTAGAAAAGGCTTTTTATTTGTATCTTGATATTAACCCTTATCAAAAAAAATTACTTCATATTCAAGACTGCTTCAATACCTTTATATAACTTTTTGAATTATTCAATTCGGACATTCCATTCGAAAGATATCACGAGTTTAAAAATGTAAGAATTAGTGACGGTGATCACGTGACTGTGACATCTTTTCGTGAGCCCAAACTCCGTAAGACCCCCTCTATATAGAAGTTTCACTTCAAAAAAAGTACTGTAAAATCTCGGCAGAACAAAGGAAAATATAAAAAAGCAACTTAATTTCATCTCAAAGAAACATAAGTTATAGCATCGATTCTGATGTGATCAGAGACATTGAAAGTAAAAAGGAATATAATTTTAGTCAGCCCATAGCAGGTCCTTCTGGACTGCAAAATGAAAACACAGAAAACACATAATAAAGAAAATGTAAAGAAGCAGTGAATCCGACTCTACATTTGTGAGCTCACAGGATGTCTAGAATCTAGATAATCAATTCACATTAATACAAAAAATAAAGAAAACACTCAGCAACCAATTTCAAGTTTTATATCAATCAAAGGCAAGGTTAAGTGCAAAAAAAGTAAACAAACAACATACGAGGGCAACACTGATAGTTTTTAGAACTGGCCACTTAAAGAATATAATAAAAAAATAAGTTTAAATTTTGAAAATAGAACTCTTTGCTAATATTATTGAGTACTAATTTCATTCATTTGTCATTTGTTTTACGATTTGGCGGCAAATTGAAATTTGTCTGTGTGTCAGTATGAATTTAACGCGAGAAAATTTTCGTACTATGATTTTTTATGACTTTCGGTGTCATTTAAGTCAACAAGAATATTATGGCAGACTTCGATTGGCCTTTCACGATGAAGCCCCTTCTGGGGCCACTGTTTATAACTGGCTTAGGCATCGGTATGAGTCAAGTGCACAAAATCCTCTACAAACATTTAGCCGTTAGGAAGCTTTGTGCCTGGTGGATACCTTCGCAAATTGGGTGAAGACTGCTTGGTGAAAGATTGGAAGGCCTATGCTAATGCAACAATGAAGCCTCCAAGTACATACCACTTTAAATTTACCGACTGCAAGAGGTATTATGTGTCTAGAGTCAATAACAAGCCAGGACTATTCCTTCTCAGAGGAGAAGTTCATTATAAATGTGATAATGGAGTTGCTAAGAGCATAATGAAACGAGGTGTATTTACAACCAGATATCGGTGTGCGAGAAGTATCACCATTCCAAATAAGAATATCTGCCTTAAAACTGACTGATGTTGATAAATTGTTGTCGAAACATTTTGGTACAAATTGGAAGTCAGAATTAGGTTCTTTTTTTAAATTTTGATTTTCTTCTTACTTATCTTTAATACCTGCATAAAAATAAATACTATTTGAAAAGAATTTCTTTTAGAATTTTAGAACCCAACCCAACCAAATGATCAGTTTAGATGCGTAACAGCTCAGTTCTTTAACTTTAAAAACAATACAATTGCAACTTTGACAAAAAAATTGTTCTTATACAATAATAATTTATTGTATTAAGCAAATCACAAAAAAATGAATCTGAATATGAACATCGATTGCATAACACCATCCATATTGACAAATGCAAAACCGCTCCTATCCAGTAATGACAAATACAAAACCGCTTCTATCCAGTAATGTCAAATGCAAAACCCCCTCTATCTACTTATTATATGCAAAATGACCTCTATCCATATTTTAAAGCCTTTTTTACAACTTTGCACTCTATGAATAACTAAGATATATTTAACATCCTTGATTTTACATAAGATATAATTTCGTTACTAGATATGGCTTAAGTTTATCACAGAAAAAAAAAGTTTTTGTGGTGTCACGAAACTTTGAAAAAGTGGATAGAAGCGCATTTGCATTTATACCCTCATATACCCACTAACACTGTATTTTACTGCAGACAGCTTTGGTACTATGTTTTTGGTTTGCATGACCTCAGCAATAATGATGCTTCTTTGTATTGTTATCATGAAAGTGTTGGGAAAAAGGGACAAAATGATGTGATTTCATTTTTATTTCATAATTTAACCCATAAAGATATAAAGCAAAAATTAGTGCCCTTTTCAGATGGATGTGCAGGACAAAAGAACAAATTATGTCATGGTCCACTGCCTTCACGTTTGATATCATAACCTACGTCTTTCCTATCAGAGGACATTCTTTTTTGCCAAGGGACCAAGACTTTGCTATTATAGAGAAAAGGAAGAGAAAGGAACAAGCTGAAACACCAAGTGATTGGGATTGTATTATGAGTGGATGCAGTCTCCGAGCCCGTTCCACCTTACCAAGGTGGATCCAAACAATGTTGTTCGACATTTAAAAAAATTTGTGTGTACACGCGTTAGAAGTTATACTTCTTTGGCCTAACAAGATAAAAAATGACACAAACAATAGAAAAACTAAAATGTTGACTATAACTAACTTCAGTGTCGGTTGACTATAGCTAACTTCATGGTGTAGGTTTTTCGTGTGACGGTGTGCACGTGCATCGTAAAAATTTACTCTCATCATTTTTCCCTAACGCACCTAAAGAAGTATAACTTCAAAAACAACTGAACCATATTTTCTGAAATCCCCAAAACCAGCTGTACAGTTAAAAAATTTGAGGATGTATAAAATAACCAAATATACTCCATAATTGTTCGTGAGAGATCATTATTCTGGTCCTTGGTGGTCTTGCATAATCAAAAATAAGAAAAAAATGCTGAAGACATGACGTTAACTCCTCTCTACAATAAGCCTATCCCAAACAACTGCCAAATTAAATGATTAGCAAAAATTACTCCCATTTCTATCTAACCAATCTAACCAAGTTTTGTTACACACTCAACACCAGCGATGATGAAGTTCTGATGTTGATAACTCTGATAACAGTAGTGGTGAGGAATAACTTTTAAGTTATTTTTATAGGAAAGAGCAGCAATAAATACAAAATATATAAATTTCCTTGTCTTTTCATTTTAAACATTTCCTTTGAGAGCCACCTTTGTCACATTTTAACTTCCAGTTTTCCTTCAAAAGTAACCTTTGTCCACTACCTACTCAAGTTTAGCTGAAGATTTTTAAAAGATTTTATTTAAAAAGTCCAAAACATGTAAAATGATAGCTAATATAATGCAAATCATAATGAATAGCAAATAAAATATAAAAAGTCAAATATGAAGATGTGAAGAAGTTTTTTTATTGTAGTGTAAAACTAACTAATTTGACTAAGGTGGGTTTTGAAATAATGTCTTCAAATGCCCATTTGCAGCATTATCTCACTTTATCAGTATTGAATCCTTACTCTTCAGATCTTTTAGTGAGCATTTATGCAATATTTTCGGAAGAATGTCTTCCATCTAATTGGTACACTTCCAAAGTTACGGATTGAAATTCAATCCCGATGCCAAAATGAGCAGTTACACCTATGTACACTTCTCATTTGTAGGTTTCACCAAATGTCCCTTGTTTGTGTCTTGTACACAGCATAATTCATTTTCCATAACTGTTGTTAAAGGATAGATAGATAACACTTTATTGCTCACCAAAAAAACAAATACAAAAACAAAATGCATAATTACAACACTTCTTGGCAAAACAACAGGCAGCCTTATCTCTTAAAGCGATCTCTTCCAGGCAACCTAGCTTAAAAGAAATTCTTAACTAATCTGGCGATGTAGGTGGAGCAGAAAAAGATAGGACTGTACAATTTAAATATACATACTTACACTATTTTATAAATTTAATACATATATAACTGTAATAGTAATATATATACATATATACAAAACAATCAAAGGATTATACTTTTCATCCAAGCAGTCATAGTGGCTCTGTTGGAATCTTATATTGAGGTGCTGTAACTTTTAAGATACGATACTTGAAACCTTCATTTTCAACTAATGCAAAAGGATGATTGTCCTTACAGATCATGAACATTATTCCATTGTTGATTCTGTTAATTTTGTTTGTTTAGTAAACAAAATAGTCGTATTATTTATTGTTATTAGTTAGTTTTTACATAATTGTATATACATTTCGTATACTCTATCAAACACAACACTCTCAACGGTCTAAACAAACAGACAACTTTTATTTTGCAGGTTATTTTTTTTTGAACTAAGACTAAGACCAAAATACAGAGTTGCCAGATGACCATGTCAATGAATCCCCAAATATTTTTCAAAAACCCCAAAAATAAGCTTTTTGAGAAAAGAACCCCAAAATGGTTTTTACTTATTTTAAAGGAGAAAGAAAAAAGCAAAACCACCGTCCAGTGTTGCCAGATGACCATGACAATTAACCCCCATTTTTTTTCAAAAATCCCAAAAATAAGCTTTTTGAGAAAAAATCCCCAAAATAGTTTTTACTTATTTTACAGGAGAAAGAAAAAAGCAAAACCACCGTCGTAGCGAAAACGTCACTAATGACGTCATCATTTTCTCTCACGGGGCGCTCACAACGACCCGTGTCAATGGGTGCGTTAAATAACCATTCCACTTGAGTTTCCGATTGTGACGCCAGCAAATAAGTGAAACGGGAAAAACCGCAGTTGTGAACGTGATCATTGTCAGTCTCTAAAGTAGCCTATGGGATACGACCTTAGACCATTTAACCAAAGGACGAGGCTCGCGTCTAATTTAGCTAACAAAAAATTCAGCCAATTGCTGCAGGGGGAAGAGTAAAGCACACATTGAAACAATCGCATACACCCAAATATTATTTGTGTTGTCATAAACGCAAACATGTACAAATATTCAAATTAGTTTAGAGACAGTGTATATTTACACTCGTTACGCACACAAAGACGACTCACACATTTCATTAAAAAATTTTTTTTTTTTTTAAATTTATTCATGACCATAGAATCAAAGTCTTTCAGTCGGAAACATGTTAATTAATAGGTCTTCGTATAGTAGCGCAGTTGTATTGCAGGCTACAACCGACGCCATTCAATGGAGTTCTGGTGAAAACTCGAAAGATCACATCTGACTATACAGTTCACATTTCTCACAAAAACACATAATTTCTACTCAAAAACTATCAATATCCTGCAACTATTGTTCATTTTAGAGTAATTATACACATTTTTAGAAAATAAAACTGCACAGCACAACGTCTCCTTTCAGTTCCCGCCAAAAACTCCTCATACATTTCATTTTTTTTTTAATTTATTCATGACCATAGAATCAAAGTCTTTCAGTCGGAAACATGTTAATTAATAGGTCTTCGTATAGTAGCGCAGTTGTATTGCAGGCTACAACTGACGCCATTCAATGGAGTTCTGGTGAAAACTCGAAAGATCACATCTGACTATACAGTTCACATTTCTCACAAAAACACATAATTTCTACTCAAAAACTATCAATATCCTGCAACTATTGTTCATTTTAGAGTAATTATACACATTTTTAGAAAATAAAACTGCACAGCACAACCTCTCCTTTCAGTTCCCGCCAAAAAACCCCCTCATACATTTCAAAATACAAGAAATTGCCATATCATTATTCAATTTGCCTCGTAATTTAATCATAATTGACTAAATATTCATTATTATTTTTTATTATAATATTGGATTATGAAATAAACTTTAATATTGTAATAATTAAACAGTACCACATTGATGATTTATTAAACTAGCACTAGTTGAAATAAGATCTTAGTTATTGTGTGATGAAAATTGTGATGTGTGATATTTATTAACACTTTCACAATTTTATATAAACCCTAATCGCTAAAAACATCCATGAACATAATATATAATTATGTATATGTAGTTTTATCGATATCGACACGAGTTATATGTACAGATACGTCACTATAGGTAGTTTCGTGTAGCCAAAAAAACAAACTTCGATATTCAAATTTCAAATTAGTCTCCAACGCAATAAGGACTATAATTTCTTGAAGAATTTCGCATTAGTCTCGTGTGTGTGTGTGTGTGAAGTGGGCAACACTTTCAATATTTTGTTATTTGGGCATTGTTATACAAATATAGACTCAATTTCTTCGCAATAACAGTTCAAAGTAAAACAGAGATTCGTTGGAAGTCGATGCGAGTTGTTTCATTAATTCGATTATAGAATCGATGTTTTAAACATCAAATTTAATAAACAACTATAAGTTATTTTATTAAAAATAAGCAATAATTAGACAAGAAAATACTTACATATGAAATGTTACACCATCTTTTTCTAGATTTGAGGTATTTGACTTTTTATCGCACACGTTAACAGCACAGGTTGGCATTTTTGAGGAGCTCCTCACACAGCGATAACGATACTAAGACTGTTAGAAATCGATTATTGAACTAGTTTTTATAAACGCGTTAGATTTTATAATCTTGTACCTTGGCGGAGGGGTATGCTCATACGAGGCTAGTCCTTTGGTTGAATGGTCAAGTGTACACTCCTCGTGTCTACGGCACTCCTAGATGGCACGTTTTTAATATTTATGGCTTGGCAACAAGGCCTTTACGCCAGAGATGGCACGTTTATTAAGTCTATGTATGATAAAATGTCGTTCTTGAACAACGATGTATCGTGCATGTTTTGGTATCTACATAGATTTTTAATATCGATAAATCGATGCTTTGTTTACATCCCTATTGAAGAAAGATTTTTTAAGATTTTCGGGAGTTTTTTGGCGGGAACTGAAAAGAGATGTTGTGCTGTGCAGTTTTATTTTCTAAAAATGTGTAAAATTACCCTAAAATGAACAATGATTCTAGGATATTGATAGTTTTTGAGTAGTAAATATGTGTTTTGTGAGAAATGTGAACTGTATAGTTAAATCTCGCCTTTCGAGTTGTCATAAGAACTCCGTTAAATGGCATCAGCTGATTACCTACAGTTCAGCTGAGCTACACATAGGCTTAAGAAAATGAAGAAACTATATTGTAAACTAGGATTTGGCTTAAAAGCCTAGCTGCCACGCCATAAACTTAAATAAAATAAAAAATAAAAATTTCTGTCTACGCGTTGTCTACATAGAATAATAATGAATAATATTGTAAACAAGTGTATTTCAAATTCAAATTAATTCTCTTATATTTTATTCAGTGTTGCCAGATGGGGGGGATTCCCTGCAAATTCGGGGATTTTTTTGACGTCTGGGGGGAGATTCGGGGGTAAAGATTCTTTGGGGGGACTTTCGGGGGGAAATACTTTGTTGTGAGAAATTTTGGAGAGATATTTTAAGTATCAATAATTCATCTACAAACACAATTCTCATCACTTTAATTATTATATCTAAGTCACAATACGGTATTATTACTTTATCTTAGAATTATACTCTACTAGTGAATCATACTTCAATTCAATAGTTCATTTTAATAATCCAATTCATTCGTTCGTTCATTTACGTTATTTATTTATTATGCCGTCTCTACTCGTATGCGTCGTATCCCATAGGCTAATTTCCGTTAGAGACTGACAATGATCACGTTCACAACTGCGGTTTTCCCGTTTCACTTATTTGCTGGCGTCACAATCGTAAACTCAAGTGGAATGGTTATTTAACGCACCTATTGACACGGGTCGTTGTGAGCGCCCCGTGAGGGAAAATGATGACGTCATTAGTGACGTTTTCGCTACGACGGTGGTTTTGATTTTTTCTTTCTCCTTTAAAATAAGTAAAAACTATTTTGGGGGTTTTTTTCTCAAAAAGCTTATTTTTGGGGGTTTTTGAAAAAAATTTGAGGGTTAATTGTCATGGTCATCTGGCAACACTGATTTTATTAAGGAGAACTAAAAACACCTTATATTGTATGGTAAAGTAAATGGCTATTAGTGATAGTAATTAGTAATATACACGTCCATATTATTTAGAGTATTTTATATTCATTATTTATTTTATAATCTGACACTGAAATTACTTTGGGAGAGGTGGACGTAGAGTTATGACCTTCAACATGTAGTTTGTAAGTTTTACCTTTGAAGTGAAGTAATTAAATCTTTTATAGTTAATTAATTATTTCATTAAAAATACATCGATCATTACATTGTATTGTGTATGTAAATATTGTGACTGTTGGAGTTGTAGCTGGCCCTAAAGAAAACTTGTGTTCATAATTCAAATTGATTACCTAGCTACAACTACAAAATAACAGACAATATTTTGGTAGTGTCATTAAAAAGTTAAATCTCATATACCTACATATGTTAAAAGTGCAATAAAACAATTAAAACTTATCAAATATTTATTTATATTGTGACCAGTGACCTAAAGTTACTAACGTAACTATCCACCGCAAATCCAGTCTGCTAGATAGGTGAGTTTACCTATAATAGTGACATGATTTTGATAAGAGTAAGCAGAGATAAGATATCTCCACTTGACCCTGGCATACATATAACTTTCTTACTCCTGTAAGCACCTTATCACTTGTTACGGGTGTGGTTTACATATATGTCCCCGGAATCATAAGTAATGGGGGGTGAGAGGGGGAGGGGGGGGGGAGGAAACCATACTCCTTCTGCAACTCCTATGTGGCGGAAATGTAGGCCTTTGGTCTACACAAAACCTAACCTAACCGACTGTTTAAAATTCCACATATTTAAATTTTCGGATACATACAGTCTCCTATTTAAATAAACCCCGTCAAAAAACGTAAAAAAAATTACGTTTATATGACCACAGATAGGCATTGATAATTTATTTTAATACAAATATGGTATTTTAAATGCAATTAAACTAAATTATGCACTCAATGCAACTCACTAATTGCTCACTGATTTCAAGCACTTAAACAGATGGTATTCATTATTCCTTCATACTTAATAGTATGTTTTCGCGAAATAGAAAGACGAGCTATCCCTGAAAGCGGGACATTTAATTTTGATTTAAAAATCGGGAACACTGTTGCCACTCCAGATTTGAATAACAATAACTTTATGAAAGCATTTGATGCCCATTTTTCCTCTGTGTTTACATGTTCTGCACCACAATGTCTCTGCTGAGTGTCTGAAATTGTCCTCCCATTTCCATCTCTCTCATCTCTCATCTTTTTCCATCTCTTGGCTACCACTCAGTTTTCTTGTGTCCATTTGTTTTATTGTCTCTCATTGTATGTCTGGCTCAGTCCAATTTCAATTGTTTTATTATTCTTGATGCATTTTTGAAGAAAAGACAGGGAATGATTACCATCAAAAAGATTGAGGGAGGCGTTTGCTGAAGGACAAGCTGAGAAGGAGGCAAAATTAGCCCATTAAATAAACGAATTTATATGTGTAACTTTATTTCAGTAATAAAGGCTATTTTTATTTATTTAACTTTATAAAACATGTATGTATTTTTAAAAAGGAATATTTTCCTCCTTGCATGTATCACCTGCATTACTGTAGTTGGGATCTAATGTGACTTAGGAGTACTTATAACATTAAAAAATAAAGCAATTACAATTTGCTTTATTAGTAAACATGGGTCAAACACTAAAACGGAAGATAAAGTGTCCAAGTCACATAAATTCCATATGTACATTGTTTGTTCATGTATTTTCTTATTATTATATAAGATTATGTTATATGGGTATGTTAGATTTGACAGTCTTTTGTATTTGAACAAATACATTATTTTTTATTGTTCTCCTTTAAACCAAAATGCCTCCTCCATATATCTATGTATATATATATATATATATATATATCTCTTATCTTATGATTTATTTAAAGATCTGCACCACCTACATCGCCAGATTAGATTAAATTATTCATTAAGTTAGGTTGCCTGGAAGAGATTGCTTTCAGCGATAAGGCCACCTATTGTTTCTACCATGACAATATTGTAATTGTGTATTTTGAAATTGTATATTTGGTGAGCCATAAAGTGTTACGTATCTATCTTATCTTTATTATATACATATAAAATTAAATAATTGCACCATCATACACTTGCGATTCCATTTGTAAAATCCATAGCCCGGGTTGTCTGGAAGAGGTCTCTAAAGCGATAAGATCGCCCATTGTTCCTACCTTTACTGTCTAATGTGATTACTGTAAAATGTTGATATATTGTGTATGTGGTGAACACAATAAAGCGTTTTCTATTATATGCATTTTACACATTATACTTTGTGAAAAGAGCATGGCGACATGCTGGATGTCATTTTGTATTTGTATGAATTTCAAATAAGAAACTAAACAGATAATTTCTTTATCTTTCTAGCACAATGTCAGAATCTGTCTTGGAACCAATAGTGATTCTTATAAAAGAAGAAAAACTCCTATCAGACAAAGAAGATGTTATAGAAATTTCTGATAACGAAGAAGACAGACCGAAAGTTAAGAAAAAGTAAGTAATATCAAAACTTTATCTTTATTATACACTAGCTTCTGCCCGCGACTGCGTTCTCGTGGAATGTTTAAAAAAAAAGGTTAAGTTAAAAAAACAACATTCTTCATTGGTGCTCCGCTCCTATTGCTCTTAGCGTGATGGTATATAGCTTTCTCGATAAATGGGCTATTATGTTACGTTGCAGAGAAATTACTTTCAGTCTGTTATAAGCTGTTTAAGTAATTAAAGCTTTTTTTAACTATCCCACGGGAACTCTTTAATTTTTCGGGATCAAAGGTATCCTATATGTTGATCAGGGATATAAGCTACCATCATACAAAATTTTATGTAAATCGGTCTGGTTGTTTTGGAGATTAGCCGGTACAAACAGACAGAAAAATAAAAAATTTGAAAAAACTAAATTAATTCTATTTCACTTCTTACATCCCTCTGACTCGGTTTTTAGCATTGTTTTTCATTGTACAGAAATTTGACCTCTACAATTTTATTATAAAATATGTATAGATTACTAGCAGTTCTCTTAGACTTTGACCTGTCATGAAAAAATAAAAATCTAGGACCCGATGTGTGTGTGTGTTTGAGTGGGTCCCCCAGATGCTTTAGATTTATAATAATAATTGGGACTGGTAGGTGGCGCTGGAATGATGTTTATTTTTGTAACTTAATTTTTTTTTTGTATTAATTATAAGTAGCAATAATGACAATAATTAACATTATTCAAGTTAAAATAAAATCTAAAATATCGTATAAATAAACCTAACTTAAAAATATATATACAATAGTAAAAAAATAAAATAAAATAAGTATAATAACCTATATTAAAGCCCATCCAGCCCCACCAGCCCACTGTCGCTGGGTATTGTACCTAGAAAGCTGGCAGCATTACTTCGCTGGGAACAGAGGCTGATCCTTTGAGCGAGGTAAGTTCCAGCCTTCCGGTCTCCTGTTGTATCTACCAGGCGTTTTTTAATATTTGTAATATTAAAATAATTCAGTCGATTGAAAAATCGATGAATCTCATTACAGAAGGATAAAGAAGAAGCCCGACCCGTCATTGTACATAAAATGCAGTTGTTGCCCGAAGATGTGTTCCTCCAAGTACCAATTGAAGCGGCACATGAGGATGCACACCGGAGTGAAGCCATTTATGTGCAACGATTGCGGCAACACATACTCACAGTCGTGTCACCTCAAAACGCATCAGCTGAAGCATCTGGGTAAGTTTTGGATAATGGTTTACAGCAGTGGAATGTTTAACAATCATCATCAGCCCATAAATGTCCCACTGATGGGCTCGGGCCTTCCATTATAGGGGAATGGACAGTATACCCGCCACGCTTGTCCAAGGCAAGGTAGGCAGGTTTGACACATCGGTTATCTCGCTGTGCAGGTTGCATCGCTATGTTTTCCTTCACCGTTGTTAGCACGTGGTAAGTGTAACAATATGCACATTAGATCAGAATACTGCCTAAGTGGTGCACGCGTTCCGGTCAGGATCGAACCCGCGCCCTTTGAGTTTGGGAGGCGTGCGCTAACCATTACGCTACCACGACTAAGAAACTACTTTACTTTACAAAGATAATGGTTTTTTTTTTACCAAAGCGATACCGAATTCAAGAACAGCTGGAATGATAAAAATTCAATAAGCTTTTTTAAAAAGGTTTTTAAATACAAGCTTTTGAGATCCTGGATATCATAAAGCAACAAAGTGCTAGCCGAGACAAGTAAAACGAGACCAAACACGACGGGTCCATCTTGTTTAGTATAGGAGTTCCTATGGCCACCTTCCGACTCCTATCCTCATATCCTCCTATTATCAGATCAGCTAAGCGGTACCATATTATTGCATTGTCACGCGACATACATATGCATGTGATAGCAAAATAAATAATAATGTTCTGAAAAATATTAATCAAAGTTTTATTATACTAGAATTATTACAATATTAAATACAGAACAATAATACACAGAAATATTAAGACAACTCCAAGAGTTGTCTCCACGCTTGTCAGGTGTCGAGCATCAATTTGCCCTTAAAGAATACTGCCATTATCGAACAGTAATTTTCGACCATGATCAATATACGATGGGCCTCTTGCCCAACAGAGCCTTCGTTCTGTTCTACCGTCGTGGTAGGTTGCTGGTTGTACACTAGTCGTGGACTCGTTGACTATCGGTTTAATACTGGCCCCCCTCTACCCGAACACCGAGTATTTATAAGATCCTCGTAGTGCGTCTGCAGTGACACCACCCTGTAATACTTTGGCGCCACTTCACTTCCGTCGTAACACCAACTTCCGTCATCCGTATAACTTCCCACTTCCGGTTACTCCATTTTCGATATCCGTTGGCTTGATAATAAATGCTTCTTCGTTGACATCCGGTTGTACGACTTCCGATTACTACATTAATGAATACTCTACCCGGTTATTGACTACTTCCGTCATATGGTTACTTTACAATAATAAATACAATTCTAACACATGCAAAATTTCAGTTCAATCGGAAACCGAGAACTTGGTCAAATTTAAATTGCAAGATTCCACCTGAACTTACGTACATACATTACATACATGCTACATCCATTGCAAGTTAAAAGCTTGTAAAAATAAATATTGTCAAAAACATGAAATGTTTGCTCATGTTAAAATAATAATGATACAAGTTAGCGGGACTCAAATTAAAATGCCGTTAGAATTATTATAGAGTTTATTAGAACTATACAAACACGTGTAACACAGGTACAAATATAACCGAACGCAACTAATCCAATAGCAATGCAGAAGGTCGTAATTCAATAAAACGCGCAAAGTCCGTCACTATTAGATTCCCAAATGTACACACGTCACGCCTTGATCGTAGTTGTAGCTCTAGAGGCGACAAAACAACCCACAGCCAGGTGGTAGGGCATTTGCCCGACTGGATGGCTACCACCCCTGGTCTAAAGTATGTCGCCATAACAACCTCGAGTTGTGTTCCGGTATTGGTGACCAGGTTCCAGTGTCCCTTTAGAGAGCAGAAGCGCATTTGTAGCACCTTTGGTGTTGCAAATGTCCATAGGCGATGGTAACCACTTTACAACAAGTGGGCCGTCTGCCTGTCTGCTGAACTCCTGCAATAAGAAAATATAAACAAACCTTAAATTAACTTGTGCTTGTAATCCGCAACACATGGCTAATGATGCACCTGAGCGAGTACAATAGGACAAAAGTCTGTTCCCCACAATAACTAGAAACGTATGCCAATAAATAAGTGAACAAAAGAAGACGATCATAAAAGTTCATAAAATTCGGCTTGGCAGGTTTGACACATCGGTTATCTCGAAGTGCAGGTTGCATCGTGATGTTTTCCTTCACCGTTTTGAGCATGTGGTAGTTGTAACAGGTGTAGGACAGCCTCCACCATAGTCCCTATTTGCTCATCGTATATGTCACCCATTTGTCTGTCTGAAATTGAATCAAAATTTAAATTAACATGAAATACACAAGACATGAAAGTATATCACTGTAAAATAAAGTTCAAATTCAAGATAAAAATGCTTGGAGCGACGATGGGACGTGACCCGTCACATCGTCCCAAATAGGTCGTCTTCACGTTTCGATCTTTTCCCATCCGTTCCATGTGACCGAAGACAATGGAGGCGGTGAGATTTCATCTCTCCTATGATTGTAGGCTCGGCCACGAAATTTTCAATTTCAACTTTGGTTCGGTCCTCTAGACACCATTGTTACCCCTTGGGTCCAAAATCTTACGAAGAATCTTACTTTGCTGGTTTTTCTCTCTTATATTGGTATCAAGCCTCCATCTATTATTATATATTTCTATTTATTTATAGGTGTAAAGAATCACAAATGCAACGAATGCAATGCAGCGTTTCATCTACGAGCGTTGTTGGTCCGTCACCAAAAAATTCATACAGGCGAAAGACCATTCTCTTGCGATGTATGTCCAAAGAACTTCATCCAAAAGAGAGATCTTGTTATGCACGTAAAAACACACACAGACGACAGAAGGTTCAAATGTGAAGTGTGCGACAAGAGATTTATAACTCAAAGCAAATTGCGGTCGCACGCGAGAAGAGTGCATGAGAAAGAGAGGAAGAGGGGTGCGAAGAAGAGTGAGAAGATTGAAGTGTTAATCGGTCACATGAGTCATTGAAGGAAGATTTGAAGTTTGCTGAAGTAGACCTACCGGTTAATTTGTCAAGTGGGCCTTCAGGTCTATACGAAATAGCGAAAACCACCCAAAGGAGTCTCGAGGCCGATTTTGACGAAAATGGTGTCGTTAGATTTTTGAAAAGCTTTTGAGATCCTGGATATCACGTAGCAGTAGAGTGCTAGCCGAGACAAGTAAAACGAGCCCAAACACGACGGGTCTATCTTGTTTAGTGCAGGAGTTCCTATGGCCACCTTCCGACTCCATCATCAGATCAGCTCTATGGTACCATATTATTGCATTGTCATGCGATTTATATATGCGTGCAAAATTTCAGATCAATAGGAAACCCAGAAGTTGGTCAAACTTAACTTGCAAGATTCCACCCGAACTTACATCCATTGCAAGTTAAATAAAAGCTTGTAAAAATAAACACCTGTATTAATTATTATAATAAATCATGTACAGCTCTTAAGGATCAAGAATCTGTGTAGAAAAAAATCAATTACCTTGGGTAATTGATTTTTCAAAAATCTTATAATCCTTCTTAAGTTGTCAACAAAATTGGCCTCGAATTTTGCCTTATAGGAGTCGAGTTTTACAATGAATTTAAAAGGAGACAAATCAATCATAAACAAAGAGGGAATTTTTGGCTGTTTGTCTGTTAGAGCATCACGTGAAAACTACTAAACAGATTTGAATGAAACTGGATACAGAGTACTTATATACTAATATATAAAGCTGAAGAGTTTGTTTGCTTGAACGCGCTAATCTCAGGAAGTACTGGTCTGATTTTGTAATTTTTTCAGCGTTAGATAGCCCATTTATTGAGGAATGCCATAGGCTATATATCATCACGCGAAGACCAATAGGAGCGGAGCACCAACGAATAATGTTTCAAAATCGGGGGTTTTTCTAACTTAATTTTTTAACTATTCCACGCGGACGAAGTTGCGGCCAGAAGCTAGTATATGTATCCACACACACGCACACACATATATCCCGGGTTAACTCTCGGGATACTTTTATCCCGCTAAATGACGTCATTTCGGCGGGATAGAAAATATAAAGCGATAAAAATGGTGCTTCGGTGGCGTATTTGGTGCAGCCTTTGCAATTTCAAATTTTGTTTCGCTGGTATAGCTACTCTACATGTACATATAATACGAATTCTGGTTTTTGTCTATTTGTTATGTTGCTATTTCTATACAAAAGGGCCAGATAACGAAAATGACATAATAATTTTCAATCCAGAAATATTTTTGATGTACAGGGTGTCCGCCGGGAAGGTATACTACTTTGTTTGTTTATAATTTTTGAATAAATGAAAGAGAATGGATCTTATATTGATAAATGTTTTATTTAATGTCGGCAATTATGTATGGAATACAATATCAGGTAAATGTCCGCCTCTGTTAGCCTCACAAATGCGAGCCCTTTTGAGCACGTTTTTCATTACATTCTCACACATTTCACGCGGTATTTCATTAATTTCATCACGATTATTTTGTTTGAGTTGCTCAAGCGTTTCTGGTTTGTTTGCATAAACCTTGCTTTTCAGATATCCCCACAAAAAGAAGTCCGGAGCAATCAAATCAGGCGACCGTGGAGGCCAATCAACATCACCATTTTTTGAAATAACTTGTTGTGGAAAGAGGTCTCGCAGTAATTCCATTGTAATCCTGGCTGTATGCGATGTGGCACCGTCTTGTTGACACCACATGTTAATCAAGCCTAAAGCATGCAGTTGAGGCGTTAAAAAGTTTTCAATCATATCACGATATCGCCCCCCATTCACAGTTACCGTTGCGCGGTTTTCATTTTCAAAGAAGTAAGGTCCAATGATTCCTCCTGACCAAATTGCACACCAGACTGTCACTTTTAATGAATGCAAAGGTGACTGATGAATAATTTGAGGGTTTTCCATAGCCCAGAACCGACTATTCTGTTTATTCACATATCCATTCAAATGAAAATGTGCCTCGTCACTCATTATGATTTTTTCATGAAAATCGGGGTTGTCATGGGCGAGCTGTAACATCCTATTGGCATATGTACGACGCCGTAAATGGTCTTGTGGAAGAAGCTCTTGTGTCAACTGAATCTTAAATGGAAACAAATGCAAATCCTTGTGCAAAATTGTGGCCAAAGTTGTTCTTTGAAGACCAAGCTCCTGAGAACGGCGTCGAATTGAGGTTGATGGATTGTTTTGAACACTTTCTTGAGCAGCAGTAATGTTTTCAGCCGATCTTGCAGTACGTTGTGGTCCATGCCTGGGTCTATCACCTACAGACCCTCTTTCTTCGAAATCATTCACTACACGATAAATAGTGCGTTTTGTTGGCACGTTGTTTCTCCCAAAAATTTCACGCAACTTTCTCATCGTCACAATAATCGATGATTCGTTTTGACAAAATGTTTTAACGATTAAAACACGTTGGTTTATCGAATATTTTTCCATAATAAATTTGCCACGTGCCTACTTCACGACTGCCAAATATGAACTGTCAAGACTAATGTTTACCAAAATGGCGGCAAAACAAAGTAGTATACCTTCCCGGCGGACACCCGTTATATACTTCTTTAGGCGCGTTAGGGAAAATGATGAGAGTAAATTTTTACGATGCGCGCGCACACCGTCACACGAAAAACCTACACCATGAAGTTAGCTATAGTCAACCGACACCTTGAAGTTAACTATAGTCAACATTTTAGTTTTTCTATTGTTAGTGTCGTTTTTTATCCTGTTAGGCCAAAAAAGTATAACTTCTAACGCGTGTACATAATTACACATACACTATACACGACATTTTGTACTATATAATTTTTCTATAATATTGTTACACGCCGACAAAGTGAATGCACGCCTGCAGTTTATTACCTTTCCCGCATTTGGACTTCTTTTGTTTACTTTGTGTTTAAAATTTGTAATTAAGAAAAACATCCTATTGTTACTGTACTCGTTTATGACCTTTGAAAATTCAGTCCACGCGGTCGATTGTTGTATTGTATAGTTTAGTATAAAAAAATGCCCGAACGAAGGGGTGAGTTAGTCAAGCGACGATTACGATACGAACAAGACGTGTGTACATTCGAGAAGCTATGTAGTGACGGACTTTGCGCGTGTTATTGAATCGTTCAGTTTGTACTGGTTGCGTCCAGTTATATTTGTACCTGTGTTATACGTGTTTGTATAGTTCTAATAAATTCTTATGTAACTCCAACGGCATTTTTTTAATTCCAGTCCTGTAACTCGTAACAATATATAGTACAATTGGCTAAACTATAGTACGATACTACATATTATACTACGGTTGGCAACCCTACCTCTATCCTCCATAGTTCAAACGAAGGGTCTGAAGTCCTTTTGAGTGTAGAAGAATTGGAGTCGATGTTGAGTTAAGTAAGTGGCCCTTTTGTATTGATGTAGCGAGACCTATATAGTTTATTGTACATAATAAATATTAAATTATAATGTAGTGCATTTTTATTTACTACCCTGTATACAGGTGAATTTGTCAAGTGGACCTCGGGGCCTAATCCGAAAATCATTGAAGTATATTCGCGGTGTTGTTTGTTAGCAATGCTCTCTCTCTAGACATGTTGTCGGGTTTGGGGGCAAGGGTCGCCCTATATGAAACACGCCTTAGCAAGTTGACTGTATTTATTCAACAGGTGCGATCAGCACAACTGTATCAAACGGCACGTTCGAGTTTAACCGAAACAACTTATCATTAGCCCCGGACGTTACACTGAACGTAGATAGCACTAATTATATCGATTACACCGATCAATACGAGTGGCACTAATCACAATATACTGGTGGTCCACAAGATCCACGTAGTCACGCTAAGAGTCCGTTGGCTGTAGAGTCTTCCGAATGCTCCTTGATCTTCCTGGTCTTAGTCTGTCTTTCTTGTGTGTATATATTCGACCGAGGTGGAATGGAATGCCGTAAGCTCGCCCCGCGCTTGCTAAGTTACTACAAAAATGCAGACGCTTAGCAGCTAACGGAGCGAGCTACGTTTCCACGGTAAGCGGGGCGCGGGGGTACGGGATTTACGGGGGAGAGGTCACTCAAAGGAGACGAGGTAGATTTTGAAGAAAATGAGTCCTCTAGTGTTCCTATAATATTGTTACATACCGACAAAGAAATGCGCACACCTACCCGTCGTAAAACGCAGTTTATTGCCTTCTTTGATTTAGGAATTTTACTTTGTGTTTAGAGTTTGTAATATAGAAAAACATGCTATTGTTATTGAACTTGTTTTATGACCGTCATTAGTGTCGAACTAATCCTTGTTATTATTGCATTGCCTTGAAGCTTGCCAGGTGTGCGGATTAACTCGGTGAACGCGGTGCCTTTTTTCGAACGGAGGGGTGCGGCAGTCAAGCGACGATTACGACACTAGCAAGACGTGTGTAGTACTTTCGATTAGCGATATAGTGACGGACTTTGCGCGTGTTATTGAATCGTGCAATTTACAGTGTCTAGTTATATTTGTACCTGTTTTACACGTGTTTGTACAGTTCTAATAAACTCTGTAGTAATTCCAACGGCATTTTTATTCGAGTCATGTAGCTCGTAACAATATAATTATATTGTACTGATTTTAATTGTTTAAATAACTTTTAGGTGATGAGTATAGTGATATACTCTACTAAACTACTAACAAACTTAACTTTTTTCTCACGAAATAAAAGAAAAACGATCGGTACTAAAATTTAGACCATTTTAGGTTATGTAGCATTTGAATGGTGAAATAATTTTTGAAATCGGTCAGGTAGTTTTTGAGTTTTTCATGACAAACAAACAAAAATACAAATCATTCCTCTTTATAATATTAGTATAGATTTGTAAAAAAATATATACAAATAAATTGTAATTTTAATTGTTTAGAGAAATGTGTTTCTGAAATAAAGGATTTTAATAACAAGTGATTGCCCATGGTCAAAATTCGACCATAATAATGAATGTCAAAGACTACTACTTCTATAATCACAGATTTCGCCAAGGATACACTCTTAATTTGACTTGAACAATAAACCAAAGAGTATATATGCGTGTGTCAAATACATGGTAATGTGTGTAATATTTTTATTCTAGATTTAATGTATTTTTATGCATAATTAAAAAGAAAAATAGCATTAATCACTCCTTCTCTTGCATACTCCCGTCCGCGCAATTTTCGTAAAAAGTGGTAGTACAAAGTGTTTGCTCCACGTATAAATAATAACGTAACTAGCTGTCCCGGCAGACGTCGTCCTGCCCGGAAAAGCTTCCATCGATATGCCGACAGCAGCGCCACCTACCACCGGGTCCAATTGAAAGAAAGAAAGAAAGAAAAACTTTATTTGAAAAAAAATAGACGTAGTTACATTCTTTACACATTATTATACACAAAGCATTATTTGAAGAATTTTTACGCCGCATTTTCAGCAAACAAGGTTTGCACTCAGCATATTGCTGTGCCGGAATTACATCCGACACAACGCTGATTTTCAGTGCAAACCTTCCTTTTGGCGTAAGACCATAACGACCCAATTTTGTTAATATAAAATAAAAAGTAAATAATAATTATTAAAACTAATTGTTATTATGTAATACATAATTATTATAACAACTAAATAAACTTTAATGAAACTAACAAATAAAATACTTGGTTACTTCAAAAATTAAAATAATACTATAATTAAAGAGATATGAAGTGTTTAATATATTTTTATTGTGAAACAACTCAGAAACCTTCTTTGGCTCATGGACAACCACTTTACTAAAGATCATCACAAGATCAAATGTATAGTTTACGATTCTATAAAGGACATACAGACAGACATTCATGTTTATATATCAAGAAGAAGAAGAAGATTATTAAGTATTCTTTTAAAAATGTTTTCGATGGAGCACATCTGCACTATAATTAGGTATATTTACAGGATAAGGTTGACCAAAACGAAGAAATGGTCAAGCTCGCACAAACTGGTTTTTTTAAATGACATCATGACTTTCAAAGCAATCGCAGCTGACCTATGACGTGGGAGAGTTATTGTAATATACCTACATGATAAAATCGTAAATACCGTCTGTGTGTTTGTGTAAAGTTTCATAGCTATGAATGTACACAATTATACTGTTACGAGTTGCAGGGCTCGGATTAAAATGCCATAGCGGGCACTTGCAATAATAAGACTTGATTTTGTTTTATACTTGTTATAATGGATAGACATGGACATTACATGGATTTTAGGTATGCTTTATAAACTTAACTACTAAACGGTTATTACGAAACGCGCGGTTAGTTAGTTCCTACATGAGTATACTTCACAAGGTTTCAAAAGCAACTAACTAGCTTGGCGGGCGGGCGCGTCAGGCGACCCGAACGCCGCGAGGGTGGAGTGGTGCTCCGCATCGGGGACACGGAGTCCTTAACAAATATACTTCCAGCGCTTTTATACACGTGCCGCGCTATAATGCCGTTGTAATTATTATAGAATTTATTAGAACTATACAAACACGTTTAACACACGTACAAATATACTTGAACACAACCAGTACAAATGGAATGCATGATTCAATAACACGCGCAAAGTCCGTCACTGTATAGATTATCGAATTTACACACGTCTTGTTTCGCTTGTGGTTATCGCTTGACTGCCCTTCCCTCCCTTGGGGCATTGCTGTATACTGTACAAATACAATATGTCTCCCTGAACGCGTGGACAGAATTTCCAAGAATCACACCTGACTAATGACTACAATAAAGGATTACAATAGACAATGCGCTGTTTTTCTAATTACAAATTTTAAAAACAAAGCAAACAAAAGAAGTCCAAATGCCGAAAAAGGTAATAAAATGTCTATAGCAGGTGTGAATTTGTTTTTTGTCGGCATTCCGGTCGTAACAATACATTGTAACAGTTTTGTTACAATGAAACCCTTAGGGGGATGTTGCAGTCTCATTGGCGTAAAACTTTTTTTTATTGCCGGAGTATTGCAGACGGCCCACTTGATGGAAAGCGGTTACCATCGCCTATGGACATTGGCAACACCAAATGTGCTACAAATGCGCTGCTGATCTCTTAAGGGAGACTGGAACCTGGTCACTAATGCCAGAACAAAACTCAAGGTTGTTATGGCGACATACTCTAGACCAGGGATGGTAGCCATCCTGTCGGGCAAATGCACTACCACCTGGCTGTGGGTTACTTTGTCGCCTATTACGACAGGTTTATTATAATGTTACGAGTTACGCAGGACTCGAATTAAAATGCCGTTGGTACTACTATAGACTTTATAGAACTGTACAAACGCCACTCCTTATCAAAATATTCTTGCCACGGGTTGTCTGGAAGTGATCGCTTTTTAGCGATAAGACCGCCCTTTGTACCCAATTAGATTATTACTAGTTTGTAAGTTTTCTGTAATGGTGTACAATAAAATGGTATAAGTAGGTATCTATCTATCTATCTACAAACACGTATGAAACAGGTACAAATATAACTGGACACAGCCAGTACGAACTGCACGATTCAATAATACGCGCAAAGTCCGTCACTATATCACTTGTCGAATCTACGTCTTGCACGTATCGTAATCCTCGCTTGACTGTCCCACCCTTCCGTTCGGGCATTGTTTTATACTAACTATACAGTACAAAAAATCGACCGCGTGCACTGGGGTTTCCGAGAAACAGTAATTTGTGCACTTGGCTAATTATTCCTGCGAACGATCAACAAAGTCGAAAACAATAGGCTATTGCCTAATCGCAAATTTTAAATACGAAGTAAACAAAAGAACTGCGAATGCGGGATAAACCAGGTGCGCGTTTCTTTGTCGGTATTTAACAATAATATAATATAAAATGTTTAATAGCACATTGTATTGCTGACAAGTTTTTATAAGTGGTACTGAGAATAGGGATTTATCACGTGAGCACAAACAAGGATACTTCAGGAGCAGATTATTGATGAGAAATAGGGAATCAACGCAATTATACATAATTTTGTTGAGGTAAACTTGGTCTCTCAAAGACTCAAGTGGCTTCCTATTCATTTTCGCCGGAATACTCGCATTCTCACTCTCCTTTATAATATATTATAATATTTAGAAATTTGCTCAGAAAACACTATTTGTCCACAAATAGCTATGTCTGATTAACAGAATATAATCATGCTAATACTTTTATTATAATAACTTGTGTATTATTGTATATATAATTGTGTATATATTCGTGTATATATATATATATATATATATATATATGTATGTATTTATTATATTAGTTATGTATATTTATGTTTCTATTGCCATTTTTCTGCACCACCTATTTCGCCTGATTCAAATTTTTCTCATTTAGGTTGCCTGGAAGAGATCGCTTTGAGCGATAAGGCCGCCTGTTGTATTGCCTTGAAAATATTGTAATTATGGTCTGTTTCTGTAAAGTAAAAGTGTTATCTATCTATCTATCTATCTATATTATTTACTCCCAATAGTCCCTAATACCGCGGAACGTTTTAAATTCCTTCGCCTATCGCCTATATTTGCGCTGTGATACGTATCGAAAACTTATGACACCTGCATACACTTCATCATATTATGATAATTCTACGGTGCAGGCTGTAAAACTTTTTTTTTTTTAATTGCATGTTCACCCCCGATACTGTTCGGGCATCTGAAATACATATAATATATAAATATAAATCAGGCTTGTCTCTTATACTACTTAAAATTACTTAAAGTCTAGTTTAAAATTAAAATTGTATAAGTTGTATATAAAATAATAAATACTATATCTATTATATGTGTATATAAATATATTAACACTCCGACGAGTCTATATATTCCACATCTATTCCGTACTTGATGATGCAACATGGTGACTAAGAGATAAATCCACGCAATGATAAACATTACGTAGATTTATTTCTCTTCACGGCGTCCTCCTTTGCTGTCAAACTTTGGAATGTGCTGCCTCTTGCTGTCAGAGAGGCCAAATTCATACCAACTTTAAGAAATTTACTAAGAAAACACTATTTGTCCTTAAATAGCTATGTCTGATTAACACAGTACAATCATGCTCATACATTTATTACAATAACTTATGTATTTTGTAATATATTATTATATACGTGTATATTTATGACTATGTGTGTATTTGTATATTTATTTGTTAAATTAATTTGAGTATATATGTATGTATTGCATTTTTCCTGCACCACCTACATCGCCTGATTCAAATTGGTTTTTATTTAGGTTGCCTGGAACAGATCGCTTTGAGCGATAAGGCCGCCTATTGTATCGCCTAGAAAATATTGTAAATATGGTCTGTTTTTGTATTGCATGTTTGGTGTGCAATAAAGTGTTATCTCTCTCTCTCTCTTTATAAATGGCATAAAAGCATGTTTGACTCCACTCAGGGTTTGATTTTGTACTGTAATTATAGTATTTGTACTACAATTTCATACTTCGTACTATATACTATCCGTATCTAACGATAGTACGAATAGATACTATAATTTCAATACCTTACCTGTATGAATAATATAACTAGTATTTAAATACCATTTGGTGCTAACCCAACATTAAAAAAAAAGTTCATTGAGATGTAATCACGTTGTCTATTCTGTAGTCGAAGAATACAGATTATGAACATCCATCCATGAACTATTTACGGGGAGTTCCCGTGAATTATACTTTTTCTTCTGACATTCCGATTGTTCGAACAGTAAGTTTGCATATTGCTCTCTATGAAGTAGGTAATACAGTTGTTAGGCGTATAATTATTGAAAAACTGATAAACTTGAACGGGAATTAGAGTTCTAAATTTTATGTAAACTCCTGTTGATTTAATGTTTAGGTATTTTTAATTCAAAATAATAAAGTGTACTAAAATTTTTACAAATACTATCTTTTTAAATTTTTTATGCTATCGTTTTCAGCTTACCCAAATCCAACCCTGCCTCGACTGCTAAGTAATCCGATTTTTATTTATTTAGGTTTATGGCTTGGCAGCTAGGCCTTTCAGCCAGATATTCGTTTTCAATGTAGTTTCTTCATTTTCTGCCTATGTGTAGCACAGCTGAACTGTAGGTAATCAGCTAGTGCCATTCAACGGAGTTCTTGTGACAACTCAAAAGGCCACATTTGACTATACAGTTCACATTTCTCACAAAACACATAACTATTACTCAAAAACTATCAATATCCTACAACTATTATACATTTTAGAGTAATTTTACATATTTTTAGAAAATAAAACTGCACAACACAACGTCTCCTTTCAGTTCCCGCCAAAAACTCAAGTAATCCGATTCACACCGCGAAGCCACAGGATATCGTAGCTAAAATTATGCAAAACAAGAAAAACTTCAATTAAATGAATACAAGCTTAATGCCAGTGTTCTTTGGTCAGTGTATCGCAAGATGCGTCCGTGAATAAACGCGTCTAAGTTGCAGTGTAAACAAGGAAAAACCTTTAAAAATTACAACTTTATTTTAATTATTCATGTTTGCGTAATCAGTGTGTGATTAAAAAAATAGGTAAGTTTCTTTTTTTTTTAAGTTTATTAGTTTAGCTCAGGTTGTTTTGTTCAAAGATAGAATTAAATTTATTGTCTTGTTGCAAATAGCTTTGGTTTGTTTTCTTCAGTTGGTAACATTAAATGAGTTTTTTTTTATTAACACTGCGAGCTCTAGGTTCATAGGTTTTTTTTAATTTGTTTACTTGCATGTTACTATAATCTATTCTTGGACGTTCACTCATTCCTACGAACAGTGAAATTTCGATATTTATCGATAAACCCCTAGAATTTGGATGGTTTAGCTTGCCTTCCATACAATGATACACTCTATATAGCATTACAACCACTCTCAGTAACAATCAAGTATGTTTACATTTTAAGTTGCCAAAATTAGTAAAAACTGCGCCGCTGAGTCCGTTCTTTTATCGCTTTACTATCGTAGCCCGTAATAAACTTGACTGTCGGCATCATGGTTACCGAAATTTCTAAGTACTTCCTTAATCACCAAGTTGCCTCAATATCGCAAGATATGAATAAAATAAGTAAAAAAAATACAACAAAATTACTGGTGCAGCAAAAGACGTCAGACAAAAATAATAGACTTCTCTCCATTTAACGACAGCTCTCTATAACGCCATAAAATGCACAGACTTTTCAATGTCGTTATATGGAATTTACACTGTATATATAAATAACAGTGCATCATCCGTCCGTCCTAGGGTGCAGTTGAAAACCAGTAACGTAGAAGCACCTGTTGCCTGGTACATGCTGAACTGCACCTATTAGGTACCATCGCGAGACTTTTTTTTCTATATATCTACATAGTTTAATTTCTCGCAATGTATCTCGCTATGTGAAGACCAAATAAATGTTTTTTCATCTTTCAAGTATAAAGTGTTGTCCTTTTCGAATAAAGAGACAAAACATACGTCGATAAATCTCATTACTATAGCTACGATCAATGCGCAAAGCGATCCCTACTGTTCCGCCGAACGCTCAAGATTCGTACAGGGAACTATAATTTTTTGTGTAATATCCCAGCTGCGCTTGGGATGATGTTAGTGTTTCGGACAGTGGCCAAATGTGACTTATAGAGTTAAATAACCTTTTTAAAAAAGGTTTTGAATACAAGCTTTTGAGATCCTGGATATCATGTAGCAGCAGAGTGCTAGCCAAAACAAGTAAAATGAGCCCTAACACGACGGGTCTATCTTGTTTAGTACAGGAGGTCCTATGGCCACCTTCCGACTCCATCATCAGATCAGCTCCATGGAACCATATTATTGTATTGTCACGCGATATACATATGTGTGCAAAATTTCAGCTCAATCGTGAACCGGGAAGTTGGTCAAATTTTACTTGCAAGATTCCACCCGAACTTCATACATACATCCATTGCAAGCTAAATAAAAGCTTGTAAACAATAAAACGAATTAGGATTGAGTTTCTTGTGAAAACAATCTGGTTATGAGCTATTATACAAGACTTAGATAATTTTTTGTTGTCACTGGAGTGAATATAAACAATTACTGCACTGCCTATACGCAGATTTGTACAGCAGAATTGGCTGTATGGACTAAGATTCCCTTGCCTGCCTTTGTGGCGAATTCTGCTACTACTCAAGACACCTGGTGTTATTGGTGGCAAAATAAAGTAGAAAATAATAGAGGCGCCACTTTCGCAAATTTATCTAAATTATAGCAACTCCATTAGTTCAAGAGTAATTTCGATATTACTTGTGATTTTTAGTACGACATCAAACATCGTGCAAGTATTAAGTTGCTTTGGTGACGTCTTACAAATTTTGTCAACATAACCTTGTTGTTGTCAACATAGCATGTTTAATAATAATGACTATAATTTTGTAAGCAAGAGCTTTAACACAATCAGCGCGTTTCATTAGTAGCTCATAACGCTTAAAATGCTCCGTGAGCCGTTCCACAAGGCGACCGCGGTCGTTGTGGTCGTGGTAAAAACGTTACTAATGATGGTCGCGCGTATTTCATTTAATATATATTGAAAATTCTTAAAGTAATGGAACGAATCGTAATACATCAAATCATGTAAAACCACATCCTATCTTTTTTTCCTCTCCGGTACATACCCTAGCAAGCAGAAGGAAGGAGACAGCATGAGACGACAACTGCATCGCTATAGTGGTCATCGCATAGAATTGACCTTCTCGCTTACGAACTGCAACGCATACGCATCGCTTTTGAACATTATCAACTATTTTCGTCCATATACTTTATATATATAGACTTTATTAGTTTTCGTGAAATTGAGCGTGTCGTGCTAACTGCAAGAATCACGGAGAAAACCATCGCTTCACTACGCAAAGGTACTGTACCACCCTTCCTTTATATAACTGCCTATATTTCCCCGTGTTCTGTGCAGCTATATTTCCATCATTGTGGTTTTACATCGAAATGAAATGAATATGGGTAACAATTACCAATTCGCGTAACCAGATGTCATCATTTTTGATCACACAACGACTCATGTATAGAGGTCGGTCAAATAACCGCTCCACATGGGTTTACGATAGTAACGCCGGCAAGCAAGTGCAACGGGTCACATTGCGGTCGTTAACGTGGTTGTTGTGAGTCTCTAATAGAACGTAGCCCATGTAACAGTTTAATATAACAATTATTTGTTTAAAATAAGCTAAACTTATCTTACAAACCTATCATGTGGGCTGTTCTTTCGTAAATATCTTCGAATTATAATGAAAAGATTTTTGCTTCAAATACCACTAGACATCCTTGGTAACTTTAAAAGTCACTGCTCGCGTGAAAGTTGGTATTGTGACATACGTATATGCGTTTTTTTAGCGTATTTTAAACTTGAATTTTGGAAAAAATAAAATAACATGAATAAACTCGCTTTATTTTTAAATCACTGATCTTACTACAGATATGTTGCAGTATAAACTTTAAGTACGTCTCGTTATTATTTATTTATTTAAGCACAAAACAGATTATAATCATTAAAAATTAAACAATAACAATGTATTATACAGGGCCAGATTATAATCTAAACTATGTCCTAGTTAAACGAACGATAAAGTAGATATTGTTACAACCAAATGCCGAAAAAGGAAAAAAATCAGACTTGCGTCTATATATACATCATACTTTGTGTTTAAAATTCGTAATTAGAAAAACAGCCTATTATGTATTGTAATCCTTTATGGTAGGCATTAACCAGGTGTGATTCGTGGAAATTATTGTTATGCGGCGGAGTATTGTGTCCAGACATATTGTGTTTGTACATGATAAAAGGAATGCCCGAACGGAGGGGTGAGGCAGTCAAGTGACGATTGCGATACGAACAAGACGTGTGTACGTTCGATAAGCTATATAGTGACGGACTTTGCGCGTGTTATTGAATCGTGCATTACGTTTGGACTGGTTATGTTCAGTTATATTTGTACCTGTATTATACGTGTTTCTATAGTTCGAATAAACTCTACAGTAATTACAACGGCATTTTAATTCGAGTCGACGTTAAATATTGACAACGTCTGCCGGAACCGCTAGTGTAATCGTATATGTATAGATATCAAGAGAAATCACTAAATTCCCAGACTAGTAATAATTAAATTTTATAACAATAATAAATCATGAAATTGTTGAACAATAAATTCCCAGATTGATAATATTTTAGGAACAACATGATAAAATAATATCATAACATAATGATAACATATTCAGAGAAATATTGAGTTTTCCTTCTAACAGTTCAAGGTTCAAGACCACACCTATATTATTTATAATGATAAAAATGAAGCGGGTTATTAGACATATTTACATCGAAATTATAATAATAAACATATATACAAAGATATATAAACAGTGAGATACGTGAAAAAAAAAACAGATTATTGTTAATGTTATCTATCATAGGTATTAGTAAAAATGGTCATAAAGCACTTGTATCATGCTTTAAGTTACTTTGCTAGGGATGTGTTTTTATTGTTTACGTAGGTATCTCATTATGTTTTTGACGACCACGGGCCATAAGAATGGCCTGGACATTTGGAGGGCTTGCGCGGGGCCATGGAAAGGCCAACACGTAGAGGCCCTTTGACAAATTTAATGTAAATGTGGCGTGACACAGACCGGCGATTATCCCTGTCTACATCATATAATAATGCACCCAAGGACAAGCTACGGCCAGTGAGGACTATTGTGGGAAATGAGAACAAAAAGTACCGGGCTATTGGGGTGAACTGCTAGTGGTACTAGGGTCTGGGAATATGGGGACTATGGCGTCTGCCCGTCGCAATGTTCGGGGAACATGGAAAAATGGGCAGACGGTGACTCGCCACTCCCTGCATGGGCTCCAAAAATGCCATAGAAGACAGGGGCAACACGGGTGTGAGTGGCTAAGAGGTGTAGAGAGCTGGGCTGTAGGTTCACCGAAGCTACTTCTGACGTGATGCTATTTATCACTTCCACCCCTGGAGCTTGAGTCTTAGCTCTAGCGATCTCCACTCCGTGCCGGCTGGTTAAGGCAAGCTCGGACGTGTCGCTGCTCACCTAAGGCTTTGCCACAAAGCCCCCCTGTATTTATTATTGTTACACGCTGACAAAGCGAATGCACACCTGCAATTTGTTACTTTTCTCGCATTTGAACTTCTTTTGTAGTATTTGTTATGAAGCCATCGATATGTATATATTTTCACCATCAATTAGATTATTTTAGAACAAAGTATCAATTAGATCATTTTAGAACAATGTACTTTTGTTCTAAAATGATATGATAATGAGTTATACTATACAGACAGACGCTGAAAGTCACTTTTTATACTATGTAAAGATGTGGTGTTCGCATCCCTATTCTACTCCGATGATAGGTGATAAAGGACAGGTATAGTAACAATGAAAGTTACATAGTTTTAATGAATTATAAAACAAGAATATTTATTAAGACTTTAATTTGTTAACACAAAGGTAATTTACCTTAACATTTTCCTCACAACTAAACAAATTATTCATACATAAAATTACGCGAAACAAGAAAAACAAGTTCTACCGAAGCGGCTGTCGGGGAATTGTAAAATTAAGGACAGGTCATTGTCATGAGTCAGAATCAAGTTTGCTGATTGTGATGGCAAGTTTTATTCGATCAACAAGCTTGTCATACATACACACAAACTCACAAACATATGATCAATCAATCAATAATATGAACTGACATACAAAACTTTGTCTAATTATGCACAAATGGCGGTCTTATCGCCAAAAGGCGATATCTTCCAGACAACCCCAGGATATATATAATACATAGTAATAGTGGTCGACCGTGGTCGAAATTCGACCATAATAATTAATGTCAAACACTATACTTCTGTGATCACAAAATTTGCCAAGGCTGCACTGCTAATTGGACTCTTGAACAATAAACAAAAGAGTATATACGTGTGTGTGTCAAATACATGGTAGTGTGTGTGATGTTTTGTTTATTGATTTAGGGCCGCTTGTATAAGGCCCGGTTTCCACCAAAGCAGAGAGGAGAGGAGACGAGAGATGTGTTTTAAATAACCATTCAGGTTTCGTTATTTCCACGTCTTCTCCGCTTCACTTCGGTGGAAATAGATCGAGCGGAGACGAGAGGAGATGTCTTATTTTTCTATAGAATTTAGTGCCGCGAGCGAGCAAGCGTAGCGGCAGAGCGGAGACGTGTGTAGTCTGGCTGCCTTCAGCCCGCGCCTCGCACACCCGAAGGCGTGTGCAAGGCTACACAAAGCTCACATCTACTCTCCGCTACACTTCTCCTCTCCGCTTCGGTGGAAATAACCTGCCAGCTTCGCAGCACGTCTCATCTCGTCTCGTCTCCTCTCTGCTTTGGTGGAAACCGGGCCTAACGATTGCCTTTAAATAAAATTAGTTAAACATAATTAAACTGCATAAATACGTTTTACACAAAATGTATTGACCGTTCTTTAAACATTTTTAGCGGTATTTTTGCCCTGTGCAAGACGCTAATTGTATTTAAGGGTGTTAAATAGGTTTTGTGTTTCTTAAATAAATTAAAACCTTATGCAAGCGACCCTTAATGTATTTTAAATGCATAATTTAACAAAAAATATTAGCACTCGTCGCTCCTTCTCTAAATAAACTATAAGTGTACGAGATTTCATACTCCTCTGTCGGCGCAATTTTCGCAAAAAGGGTACAAAGTTTTTGCTTCACGTATTAATGTAATGTATAGATAACTAGCTTCTGCTGCGACTTCGTCCGCGTGTATTAGTTTAAAAAAAATTAGTTTAAAAAACCCTCCCGATTTTAATACATCCTTCATTGGTGCTCCGCTCTTATTGGTCTTATATATATATATATATATATATATATATATATATATATATATATATATATATATATATATATATATATATATATATATATATATATATATATATATATGTCGGAGGGAAGCTTTAATTGGACGTATCGTTGACTGGATGTATAACGCACAATATCATTTGTTTACATTTTAATTACTTCTAAAATTCTTAATGTAATTTAATTTGATTTGTTGAATGTTTCTATAACTTAAAGATCGTTCTAACCTAATAAAAGTTATGAATATTGTAATTTAATAAACGACCAATCAGAGCAGAGCATATGGCGGAGCGGGGTCAGCGCCCTCTATACTTTGAGTAATATCTACTTGGGTAGACTGAGGAGTTTTTGTGACACATTTGGTTGGTGGCAACAGGTCGAGTTGGACCATGGAGTATTTTAAAGAAAGTATTGAAGCTGGAAGTATGAGCGGGTGCCCTGAACCCGCTGCTCGGTCTAAACTATGTCATTATGTTGATCAAATCTAAATTAAAAGTGTATAAACCGTGGCTATTGTGTTTTATGCTCGCATTTTATCCTGATGACGCCCACTAAACCTGCAATAACTAAAGATGTCGTGAGAACGAGGCCGTTCTGCGACATATATGTCGCAGAACGGCCTTGTCAACATTATGACATAGTTTAGACCGAGCAGCGGGTTCAGGGCACCCGCTCATACTTCTAACTTAAAACACTTTCTTTAAAATACTCTAACGTCCAACTCGACCTGCTGCCATCAACCGAATGTGCCACAAAAACTCCTCAGTCTACCGAAGTAGATACTACTCAAAGTATAGAGGGCGTCTGACCCCGCTCTGCCATAAGCTCTGCTCTGATTGGTCGTTTATTAAATTACAATATTCATAACTTTTATTAGGTTAGAACGATCTTGCAAGTTTTAGAAACATTAACAAATCTAATTAAATTACATTAAGAATTTTAGAAGTGATTATAATGTAAACAAATGATATTGTGCGTTATACATCCTGTCAACAATACATCGTCATGTCGTCATAGTCATAGCTTCCCTCCGACACGGCCTTCCTGACGTATTACACGCCCTCGTGTAATAGGCCGCCCATTATGGATTATCTGCAAAAAGAAAGAGATATTATAGTTCGGCCACTCCTGACCAAGGACATCGTGTACATTTTCATTCTGGATTTTTTTTTCTGAGATCTGAGTCCTAACAGACTCCAGACTACACACCAAATCAGTTCAGCAGTATCGAAACTGCCACCTCGTCGCCCATCGAGCTACGCATTTTGGGTCAAACATCAAAGCACAAATCAAAACATCAAACACAAAAATATCCAAATAGTATACAGTCTCTCATTCTATCGATACCACTTTTCAATCGATACGTCGCCTCTCATTCCACCGATTTCACTTTTCAATAGCCACCCCGCCTTTTATTCCACTTTGTAATGGCCACCTCGCACCCATTTCACTGGCCACCTCGCCTCTATTTCACTGGCCACCTCGCCTCTATTTCACTTTGTAATGGCTGCCGCGCCCGCTACAAGCTTAAATAAACCCAAACGAGCACTCTGCTACCCCTGAGCACTAATGACTACTTCAACATCCAAGTAAAAATAAACTTTCAAAATTTCCAACGACTATTATTTCAATAATAATATCACAAATTCACAATCTTTGACTATCAGACTAAAATCTTTCACTCTATATGTACGATCGGCACAACTGATTTATGACCCACTTTGCTAATAATTCCTTTAAAACCGTCAAAATAGTAAGGTTTATTGTGTGTGTTGCACTTAGGACGTTATAAACATTAATAAAAATGCGTCACTAGCCTCAGAACTACGCAATTTTAAACTTTGTTATCATTGTACTAGATATGTTTTAGATAAAACAGTAATGATTTGAAATAATTTGAATCTCGAACTGAAATCTGCCTTATAATTCTAACTCTTTTCATTATAGAAAAATTATTATAATTTTAAAAATAAAATGTCATTCTGAAAGTATATGAGAAGTCAAGTAAAGTCAATAAGAAAAAAATTAGAACTCAATATCTAAAAATTAAATTGTATAATGGGTAGTGTCGCAGAACAAAGAGCTCGGATTGCAGTGCTCAGCGAGGAAGGCTATGGCATTCGAGAAATATCACGTGTGCCAAATATAAGTCGGAACACAGTGAGAACATGGACCAGACGGCACGCCGAAGAGGGCACCCTTGAAGATAGACGAAAACATAATCATGGCGTTCGTCGAACAACAAACCAACAAAGCACAGATATGCAGCACCACTATGAAGAACATCCTTCTTCTCGTACCCAAGATTTCGCGGCACGTTACGACGTTTGTCTACAAACCATAAGAAATCATTCACACCGCACTGGACTGCATTACCGGCATTATGGTAAGAAAGTACACTTAACGAATGCACACAAAACTGCAAGATTAAATTTTGCACGTAATTATTTAGACTTTGACTGGACCAATACCGTACCTTCAGATGAAAAATCATCTAGATCCTCTCAACATGGTCGCTTAACTTTGTGGCGTTACAACAATACGCGATACACAGAGGATCACGTAGCACCCAATCAATTATCTGGCCGAATTTCAGCCAACATGTGGGCCCGGATGGGCACTGGGGGTATAGGTGAACCCGTCCAAATTTCTCCTCGTCAAAACGCATCAAACCATGTCGATTTGTTGGAAGAATCAATGCCACCGACAGTGCGAACAGTGTACCCACTTGAAGAAGTCCCTGTATTCTCCCACGTTCACGACAACTGTCGAGTACATATCGCCAGAATTGTCTCGAACTGGTCCACCCAGCATGAAGATGAAATTAATCCAATTCCATGGCCATCCAGGTCACCAGACCTCAACCCAATAGAAAATTTATGGGGTTTGATGGTTCAAATGTGGGATCACAGAAACGAGAGGACAAAGGAAGCAATTGAGCAGCACCGTAATGAAATTTGGAATCACATGAGGGGAACCGACATCTGCAATCGTCCAATCGGGTCGATGCGCAATCGACTATTACACGTCATTGAAAACAATGGTGCTTATACCCGGTTTTAGGCTTAAATAAAGTAAAATGAGTGTCATTTCTAACTTTGAAATACTACAACCAATTAATAAAATTAACAAAATTCTTCCACATTAATGTTGTTAATGTTTTATTTTCCCGTGTATTTCTGCTACCTAACGTATAACGATAACCCTAATATCCAATGTTGTATATACAAAAGGTCTGGCCTGCGTCACCCTTGGCCTGTCGATTCATGACCGGTTCCGACATCTCACCATTCACTCCACTTCACCTCCCCTGCCTCACCGCAGGCTGAACTTTGACATTGCTTGTATAGAGATTACTTCAAATTTTAATCGCTAGTAAGGCAAATAAACGGTCGGTAAGATATAGGAAACGGCACTTAATCCAACATACTTAATGACAGCGATAGTAATAGCACGTAATAGCATTTGTCAGATGTTACACGAGTATAGACGAGTCTCTCCGATCTGTTTAATACAACGTAGTCAGTAACTGTCAATGTCTAATAACATGATAACAAGTTCGTTACCAAGGAAATGCATGTTCAGGCGAATTTCAACCCAATTGTATTTCACGACTGTAAGAAAATGACCTTATGGTGGGTCATGTTTCGATTTGTGTGATTGTACCTCTAAATTTAAAAACTACCTATTATAATAGTCAACTGCCATTACCACGTTTAATAATTATTGAAATTCCATTATTTTAACTTCAAACAAAAACCATGTGAACGCATCAGTCATCCGATTCGCTAACAACAGTTCTCAATCAGTCAAACAAACCAATACATCTAAATGAGTGATGTACTCTCAACCAACCCCCGCTGAGCGTGGCTCGGATGACACTTTTTGACCAAAGTACGCAATCAGAGCAACGAAGGTTGTCACTCTACGGGCTCCAGGGTCGACAACTTATGAAAACTCATTATAATAGAGGAACAAACAAACTCAAAATAATTTTCCAATTTACAATGCGTTCAATAACTAGGGTATTCACCCTAATTCGAATTTGAGACTATCACAAAAATAATCTTAAAAAAAAAAAAAACAACTTACCAAAGTGTCTACTAACGTAAATACCCCCTGAGTACCTTATAGTGGCTTTCAAACTTCTTCATAGCCACACTTTCTTCACGGTAAAATTATTATCATCCGAATCTAAAATGTCTTTCATATAATGCCTGTAAACTTACTTTTACAAGAAAGATAACATAGCGTAGCAATAATGTGTCATAACCACTTTCCACTATACGTTATCTAAGTAAAAAAAACTCAAAAACTAGATCCGATTTTCACATAAAAATTATTGGAAGGTAAACTTGAAAAGACAATGAATTTCATGCACATCGTTTATAACATACAATAGTTTTCTTATTTTAATCAGAAAACCAAGGAAAACGTCGCATAGGAATAATATGTCAAAGGCAACTGTCTACCATACATAATCCAAGTAAAATAATTTAAAAAACTAGACCCGATTTTCACATTATAAAAACTCTTGGAAGGTAGACTTGAAAAGACAATGAATACACGCACATCGTTTATAACGAACACAAGTTTTCTTACCTTAATCAGAAAACCAAGGAAAACGTCGCATAGGAATAATATGTTAAAGGCAACTTCTACCATACATAATCCAAGTAAAATAATTTAAAAACCTAGACCCGATTTTCACATTATAAAAACTCTTGGAAGGTAGACTTGAAAAGAATGAATACACGCATATCGTTTACAACAAACACAAATTTTCTTGCAAGTAACCAACTCCCAAAAATAATGACGAAAAAGTAAACTACCTACGTAAATTGTTCGTTTTCCGTTCGTTGATTTTTTGGCAACCATATCGTAATTTTTCGTACACGAAAAATATCACTCAAATATGAGGGTAGTAAAATTGTCTACCACAAACGATGAACTATAATTATTTACATTAAAATTCTTAATTTTCAGAATTCACACTAAAATAATAATTAAAAATTACCATACCTCCTGTGCCAGGTAGAATAGGCACGTAATTTTTATCTTACCCTGCACGATCCATAAAATTGCACTTCCACTCGCTGTACTAACGTGAATTTGAACCATGCCGGCACATAGTAAGCCCAACGGTGACCAAACCATGCATAGGCCGACACACCGCCGCTCCACATGCACATTCAGGACGTTACCACTACGTCGCCGCTATTTCCGCCGACGGCCCCGATATGTCAATCGTCCTCAAATGCTTTTGCTTCCACTGCCAGCGCTTCCGGGAGCATCCTTCAATCCATCAGCACGCCTTCTCATACTGGCAAGGCTTCGCAGTCATTGCTTTCATTGTGGGCACAGGCTGAGATCCCACTTCTGATGTCGCAGAACGGCCTTGTTCTCACGACATCTTTAGTTATTTCAGGTTTAGTGGGCGTCATCAGGATGAAATGCGAGCATAAAACACAATAACCACGGTTTATACACTTTTAATTTAGATTTGATCAACATTATGACATAGTTTAGACCGAGCAGCGGGTTCAGGGCACCCGCTCATACTTCTAACTTAAAACACTTTCTTTAAAATACTCTAACGTCCAACTCGACCTGCTGCCATCAACCGAATGTGCCACAAAAACTCCTCAGTCTACCGAAGTAGATACTACTCAAAGTATAGAGGGCGTCTGACCCCGCTCTGCCATAAGCTCTGCTCTGATTGGTCGTTTATTAAATTACAATATTCATAACTTTTATTAGGTTAGAACGATCTTGCAAGTTTTAGAAACATTAACAAATCTAATTAAATTACATTAAGAATTTTAGAAGTGATTATAATGTAAACAAATGATATTGTGCGTTATACATCCTGTCAACAATACATCGTCATGTCGTCATAGTCATAGCTTCCCTCCGACATATATATATATGTTGTGGCGACCGAGGGTAGAACTTTCCAGCAGCGTAAACCGGTCGCAAGACTTTTGGAAAAAGGTAGAAGATTCTGAAAGGAAAAGACAAGGACGGATATATTTTAGAAAGGGATAGACGATGAACGAAAGACATAGATAGATACATGTTAGAAAGGGATAGATGTATAAACGAAAGTTCCCGAACAGAAGGTTCGGGAAGGAAGAGACAGAGATAGATAGTTGGATTCCAGAAAATTCTTCTGGGTATATAAACAGCGTAAGGCGCGCCTACCGGGCAGTTTAGAGTTGAGTTCAATTCAAGACGGTGAAGCGACAAGTGCGATACTAAAGAGTTGAAAGGGAAAGTTAATAGAAGATAGTGACGAGTTAAGTGGAGAATTTAGTGACAAGTCTAGTGGACAGTTCAGTGAATGAGGAGTGTAGCGTAGTTCGAGAGACGAACCAGAAGCGAGCTACACGCGGTAATATCGGAGGTGAGCACTGCAGTAGCAGGAGGTGGTCTACGCAATAACGGCGACGGTATTGTGAGCGAGACACCTTATCGTCGGGACTATGCATCGTTAGTCGTGCGTATAGGGGCAGCCCTGCAAAGAGGTATTGCGTGCGGCTGAGTAAGTCAATAAAAACGTTTAGTTAAAAACTGGTGTTTTCTTCCAATCCATAAGACCTCTTATTCTTTTAACTAAACACTTTTATCAACTTACACAGCCGTACGTGATTCTTCTCCACGGGTTTGCCCCTACACGCTTAACTAACGACGCACTATCCCGACGATAAGATGTCTCACTCACAATACCGTCGCCGATATTGCGTAGACCACCTCCTGCTACTGCTGTGCTCGTCTCCGAATTTACTGCGCTAAGCTCGCTTCTGAATCTCCTCGGAAACTACGCTACACTCATAAAACGTAATCTGCACACCTGGTTAATTGTTCCTGCGAATGACCATAAACGAAAACAATAACAATAGGCTATTGTCTAATTCCAACTTTTAAACACAAAGTAAACAAAAGAAGTCCAAATGCGGGAAAGTTAATAACAATACAGGCTTTGTCGGTATGTAACACTACTGTACGCGTGCCAGTAGGTATGTCATTTCATATAATTCGTGGTGTGTAAATATATTATTGTTTAAAAACGATAACTAGCCTTTGACTTCCACCAGTTACATGAGCGATACCACAACTTAATTTGGGTTTTTTCATCGAGCAAATTGACCTTGCCATTTGATCGATTATAATCTACAAGAGGCTAGATTTCAAAACCATTTCCCGTTTTTTATCGCAACTAGAGCACGAAATTATGTTTAAATTTAATGTATTATTAACCGACTTCCACAAGGAGGAGGTTCTGGATTCGACTGTATGTGTTTTTGTATATTGGTTACCCGATTTTTCCGTGAACTGTCGACCGATTTTGGTATTTTTTAATTACTAATAGTTTACTGTTCGGTCCATTGTTACAAAGTCAGGATTTGATGAATGGATCCCTAGGGAATTGAGAGCAACCCTCGAATATCATAGGCACGTAGAAAGTGTTTCATGATAAATATTTACTGTAGCTATTCAAATATTTGCATAACTAAAAAGAAGACACAAAAAACTGTTTTTTCAAAAAAGAAAACCAATTTCAAAAATATAACTATAGTGTCTATAGTCAAGATATAAATATTTTCTATAACATCCTGAAGTTAGAGCCAAGTAAAACAAAAAAAACTGATTACAAAACCACATTGAGTCCAGGTTGCGAATGTGGTGAAAATTATTGTGACCTGAACCATGTTTTCTTTTCCTGTCCTATGTATCATCTCACTTCTCTTTACGACTCTTTACTTTCTTTTTCCGTTCCTCTTCCTACTTCTATGTCTTTATTACTTAAGGATTTTAAATTTGATGTATATAGTATACTAAATTCATTTATTGTAAATAATCAAATTAAACTTAGATTAAATTAAATCCTAGAACCGAACGGCCTGTGCCGCGACGATGGAAAGAGACCCGATGATATGTCATTGGTGCCCTGGAAGATGGGTCGCCCCTTAGTATGGGACGCGTCTTGCGTTGATACTTTGGCAGCGTCCCATCCTCCAGCTACTAGCATGTCTGCCGGTACAGCTGCTGCACAACAGGAGGCCCTAAAACGCCGCAAATACTCAGCCATCGGAAATGGCTACATATTTGCGGCTTTTGGGGTCGAGACCCTGGGACCATGGGGGCCTGAGGCGCACAGACTTTATCGAGACATAGCCAAACGTCTGGTGGATGTCTCACGTGACCAAAAGACTGGTTTATACCTTGGACAACGCATCAGCATTGCCCTTCAACGAGGCAATGTGGCCAGTCTTTTGGGCACGTTTCCGACTTACAGCGGTCTGGAACTAGATTTTATTTATAATTTAGTTAATTTTTATTAGGAGTTTGAAATGTTATTTAATATATTAACTATAAAGTCATTCCTTTATAACAACTGAAATAGGTTTTGAGTGGAAAAAATACATATTCAATTAAACTTTAATTTTAGTAGTTTGTACATATTTTGTGATTATTTTGACACTTTTTTCCAAATTTTCGGTAAAGTTTTCTATTTTGTCGCGTAACGTTTCCCTCGTTTTATATAACTTAATTGAAAAGCCATTTACACATGACTCTGGCTGAATGCACAAATCGTGCCAAGCCATTATTGAACAAAGAAGAAGAAAACCACATTGGCTACGTTCTATAAGGGACTCACAACGGCCACGCTCACGACCGCGATTTTTCCCATTCCACTTGCTTGCAGGTGTCACAATCGTAAACCCAAGTAGAACGGCTATTCGACCCACCTATTGACATGGGTCCTGAGCGATGTGTGATCGAAAATGATGACGTCATTAGTGACGTTTTTACCACGACCACAACGACCGCGGTCGCCTTATGGAACGGCTAACGGACCATTTTAGGCATTATGTGCTACAAATGGAACGCGCTGATTGTCTTAAAGCTCTTGATTACAAAATTCTAATCGTTATTATTAAAGTATACATGCTATGTTGAAATCAACAACAAGGTTATGTTGACAAAATTTGTACGACGTAATTATTAGTGACGTGTTTGCCACGACCACAGCGACCGCGGTCGCCTTGTGGAACGGCTAACTGAACGTTTTGGGCGTTGTGAGTTACTAATGGCACGCTCTGACTATAACCTCATACTATCTTACAGACGCATTTTTGTAAATTTAAATAGGTTATTTTTGAGTTATATTCTGAGTATCTTCTATATTATATATAATTAGCTTCTGCCCGCGACTTCGTTTGCGTGGAATAGTTTAAAAGAAAAGTAAGTTAATAAAAAAACCTGCGATTTTGAAACATACTTCATTGGTGCTCCGCTCCTATTACTCTTAGCGTGATGGTTTTTAGCCTATAACCTTCCTCAATAAATGGGCTATCTAATAGTGAAAAAAATTTCAAATCAAACCAGTAGTTCCAGAGATTTGCGCGTTTAAGCAAACAAAAAAAGAAACGAACTTATCAGCTTTATATATTATATATATATAAGATAAAACTCTCTCACCGACACCACACCCTGTCAAAAACTTCGCTTCTATTATGTTGTGTTGCAGAGAAATTACATCCAGTCTGTTATAAGCTGTTTAAGTAATTAAAGGTTTTTAACTATCCCATGGGAACTCTTTAATTTTTCGGGATAAAAAGTATGCTATATGTTGACCAGGGATATAAGCTACCACCATACAAAATTTCATTTAAATCGCTCCAGTCGTTTCGGAGATTAGCCGGTACAAACAGACAGACAAATAGAGAAACAAAAAAATGAAAAAAATCTAAATTAGTTCTATTCCACTTCTTACATCCCCCTGACACGGTTTTCAGCATTTTTTTCATTGTACAGAAATTTGACCTCTACAATTGTGTTATATGTATAGATTACAGACCATAAGTGTCCCACTGCTGGACTCAGGCCTCGCACTATTGAGGAATGGACAGCATACCCACCAAGCTTGTCCAAGCAGGCTTGACAGGTGCTTGCGCCGGGAAACACCTTGTAAATTCTCCCTCCCTATCCTCGCCATCAAGAAAAATAATAAATGTGAAAGTAAGAATTCGCAAACAAGAGCAACAACACTCACTTCGTGCCAGTCACAGAGTACATTGAATATATGGAGAGTGCCAGTGCTGTCACTTATAATAGTATATCTATATTATAATTAGGTTGATTTGAAGTTAAAGTTATTATTTAGTATTGTTCTTCGCTCTTATGTTTGTTGTATAATGTTAAATATGTTTATTATATTGTATTAGATTGGCAGATTATTCTTTTTAATTTACCGGTCAAATTGCTAATTTTAATCCAATTTATTTCACCTGGCTTTTCCATACACACGACATTGGCAAAATCAATACCCGTATATATAAAGTACTCTGTCATCAATGCATAATTGCCATTGCAACCATCATCAAAAAAATAAATAAATGAAAACCATTTTAATTTAATTACATACAATTGAATACAATGTAAAAAAACTTAACTTACTTTGTATAATAAGTTGTTTTCTTACATTGTATTCAATCTTAAATTCAAATTCGTTCTCATTAAAATCCATTCAAATTTTAATTTAATTTAAATAAGTTTAATTCTCCTAAGCAAATCCTAGTGAGTGTGTGTACCCCCGGGGGACGCGTGTAGTTTGGCGCTGGACTGATAGCGAGATCTCTCTTCCCTTGCTACTTCTTCCCTTGCTTCTTCTTCCACGTCTGTTTGCCTTCTCCCGGCCATCGCATGGCACCCGCAACAGGTTTGACACATTGTTTATCTCGATGTGCAGGTTTCCTCACGATGTTTATCTTCAACGTTGTTAGCACGTGGTAATTGTAACAATATGCACATTAGGTCAAAAAATTGTCGAAGCCAGGATTCGAACTCGCGCCCTTTGTGTCTGGGACGCGTGTGCTAGCTATTACACTACCTACCACAACTTCGATTTTCAAATTATCATTCATTATACATAATGTTACATGCCGACAAAGGTAAACGCACACCTATCTGTCGTAAAGTGCATTTTATTACTTCCCGCATTTAGGAATTATTTTGTTTACTGTGTGTTTAGAATTTGTAATTAAACAAACATTAAAAAACATTCTATTGTTACTGTACTTGTTTTATGGCCGTCATTAGTGTCGAACTAATCCTTGTTGTTGTAGCTTGCCAGGTATGGCATCGGTGCATTATAAAGCAATGGTCCAATGCCGAGAGAGACAGTCGAGCGACGATTACGACACTAGCAAGACGTGTGTAGTACATTCGGTAAGCGATATAGTGATCGACTTTGCGCGTGTTATTGGATCGTGCAGTTTGTACTACTGGTGTCTAGTTATACTTGTACTTATGTTATACGTGTTTGTATAGTTCTAATAAATTCTATAGTAATTCCAACGACATTTTAATTCGAGTCCTGCGTAACTCGTAACAATAAATTAAAAGCTATTACAATGAAGAAATTTTGTAAATAAACAATGAAAGAAAACTTATTTGTATTGTATTCTACCCATAGTCCCTTAAGACTGTAAGTAGAATACTGAATCTAGATCACCGTCTTCTATGGGTAAGGTGCCCAGAAGGCTGGCTACGTTTCCTCCCTGGATCGTCATACTGATCCGAAAATATGGATAGTTGAAATGGAAATAAGTACGAGAAGAGGCGTTATCGTATTGCAGAGGTCAAGTGATAATATCGGGTTATCACCACTGTTCGTTCAAGTGACTCAACGGGCTATGGAGTGAGTTATGTTGGGGTTTTCTCTTATGGATAGAATTGGAAATGAGGATATCTGTAAGACAATTAAGGTAACTAACATAGCTCGCAAAATTAGCAAGTTGAAGTGGCAGTGGGCCGGTCACGTCTGCCGCAGGATCGATGGCTGATGGAGCAGACGTGTCCTGGAGTGGAGACCGCGTCTCGGTAAACGTAGGACGCCCTCCAGCATGATGCACGGACGACCTGCGCAAGGTCGCGTAGGCGCTGGATGAGGAAGGAGGACCGTGATGAGTGCTGACGACGATGACGACCACTGTTCGTTCTCAATTCTTATCCGGAACCCTCAATGTAAAACAACTCCATGGCGACATCTCTTATACAGTACTGAACGTAAGCGTGACTGCGCTTTGAAGGCCCCAAACATAATGTCAGATACGTTTGTAAGCCGCGGCTTACAGTTGCGACTGAAGTGTGCACAGTCGTTTTGGACGCGGCTTCAGTGTTGCCAACTCGTTAGAGTATAGTCACCGATATGGCCGGTGACCATCTGAAATGAAAATCACTTGCGTTGATAAACTTTTATAGTGTTACGAGTAATGGGACTCGAATTAAAATGCCGTTAGAATTATTACAGAGTTAATTAGAACTAAATAAACACGTATAACGCAGGTACATATATAACCGAACACAACAAATCCAAACGTAATGCAGAAGGTCGTGATTCAATAAAACGTGCAGTCTGTCACTAATAGATTCCCGATTGTACACACGTCTCGCCTTGATCATTGTTCTCGCTCGACTGCCCCCTCCCTCAATCAGGCCATCGTTTTATACTGCACAAATGCCGTGTGCCCGCTAGGCAACGTGGACCGAATTTCCTAGAATCAGCTTGTTCTTTATATCCGTAACACCTAGCTAATGATTACAGCCGCAAGCAGCCGTAAATAAAAGAAGACGATCATAAAAGAATTACAATCGTTTCATGTTATTAGTTCAAATGCCGACGGGTAATAAATGTGCTTCTACAAATCTGTACGTGGAACTTGTCTTTGTCGGCGCCTAGGTTGTAACATTACCTTATACTCGTACATTCCTATTTATTAATTAATAAACAAAATTATTGTACTAGTGCTGGGTTAGCAACTACCTACCGACTATTGTTTGTTTTGCGAAAACTTATGAAGGTAGTTCCTTTTTATGAGCAAACCCTGCTTTTGTTTCAGAAATGCGTGTCCTATTGACTACCCTACTGATCGCGTTCGCCGTGGCCCAAAAGGGGGGACTAGAGGAGGAACTTAAAAATGTCTTTGGAACAGCACCTGGTTTGGAGTCGGTGAGTATAAGCGACAGGGTGGCCAGATAGAGTAGAAAATAATAGAGGCGCCACTTTCGCACATTTGCCTAAACTCTAGCAACTCTGATATTATTATCATGTCGAGGAAGATCGCGGGCTATAACAATGGCCCGGACTTTTGGAGGCCTTGTGTAGCAATCTCCAACAAATAGTTTTTATTAATGGTACTGGCCACCAAACATACTACGATTAAATTTAGAACATAGATGTTCTTTTGGTTTTTTATCTGTTTTTCCCCCCATTATTATTAAAATCGTCATTATATTAGGAACGTACAGTTTTCTTTTACAATAAAAATAATTACAGTCCACAAGAAATTAATTTTTAAAGAAGTATTTATCATCTGCTTATATATGTTTACACAATACAAAAGTGAGCCAATGACAATCACCAGTCAGTGTAGGAGTGTTGTAGGAAAAGAGAACAAAAAGTACTACACTATTGGGATGAACTACTACTGGAACTAGGGATCTGGGGCTATGGGAACTAAGGAGTCTGCCGTCGCATTGTTCGGGTAACATGGATGAATATAATGGGCAAACGGTGACTCACCACTTCCTGCATGGGCCCAAAAAAAATGACGTACAAATTGGTGAGAGGCAACATGGGTATGAGTGGGTAAGGGGTGTCGAGAGGTGGGGTCCAGGTTTACCGAAGCTACTTTCGACGTTATGCCATTTATCACTTCCACCCCTGGAGCTTGAGTCTTAGCTCTAGCGATCTCCACTCCGTGCTGGCCGGCTAAGGCAAGCATGGAGTCGGGCACGAGGTGTCGCTTCTCACCTAAGGCTTCGCCACAAAGCCCCCCTGCGGGTTTGTTATCATCATTATTATCTTAGCGTTAAATCCTAGTTGTCTCCGTAGTGTTCGCTTTGGGTCGGGGTCCGCTTTCCTAATTTTTTTTCTTTTGTAATATGTTAATAATTGCGACTGGTACACATAATGTATTTATAGAAATATATAACAATTAGACATTAATTAGTCGTCGTATTTTTTTCTTTATTAAGGATTTATTATTAAAACTTATGATTGTAACGCCCGCAAGCAAGTGGAACGGGAATTAAAAAAACTAAAAAAAACACGCTTTTATAAAAAATCCAACTAAAAAAACAAAAAATAAAATTTAATATAATATAAAAAAGCGTGGGGTGTATTCATTTAATAATATAATATCTTAAAAAGCGCTTTGAATACACCCCACGCTTTTTTATATTATATTAAATTTTATTTTTTGTTTTTTTAGTTGGATTTTTTATAAAAGCGTGTTTTTTTTAGTTTTTTTAAACTATTATTTATTTTTCATTTTTTAGTTGATTTTTGTTTAAATGTTTTTAAATACAAGCTTTTGAGATCCTGCATATCATGTAGCAGCAGAGTGCTAGCCAAGACAAGTAAAACGAGCCCAAACACGACGGGTCTATCTTGTTTAGTACAGGAGTTCCTATGGCCACCTTCCGACTCCATCATCAGATCAGCTCCATGGTACCATATTATTGCATTGTCACGCGATATAAACATACGAGCCCAAACACGAAGGGTCTATCTTGTTTAGTACAGGAGTTCCTATGGCCACCTTCCGACTCCATCATCAGATCAGCTCCATTGTACCATATTATTGCATTTTGACGCGATATAAACATACGAGCCCAAACACGACGGGTCTATCTTGTTTAGTACAGGAGTTCCTATGGCCACCTTCCGACTCCATCATCAGATCAGGTCCATGGTACCATATTATTGCATTGTCACGCGATATAAACATACGGGCCCAAACACGAAGGGTCTATCTTGTTTAGTACAGGAGTTCCTATGGCCACCTTCCGACTCCATCATCAGATCAGCTCCATGGTACCATATTATTGCATTGTCACGCGATATAAACATACGGGCCCAAACACGAAGGGTCTATCTTGTTTAGTACAGGAGTTCCTATGGCCACCTTCCGATTCCATCATCAGATCAGCTCCATGGTACCATATTATTGCATTGTCACGCGATATAAACATACGGGCCCAAACACGAAGGGTCTATCTTGTTTAGTACAGGAGTTCCTATGGCCACCTTCCGACTCCATCATCAGATCAGCTCCATGGTACCATATTATTGCATTGTCACGCGATATAAACATACGGGCCCAAACACGAAGGGTCTATCTTGTTTAGTACAGGAGTTCCTATGGCCACCTTCCGTCTCCATCATCAGATCAGCTCCATGGTACCATATTATTGCATTGTCACGCGATATAAACATACGGGCCCAAACACGAAGGGTCTATCTTGTTTAGTACAGGAGTTCCTATGGCCACCTTCCCACTCCATCATCAGATCAGCTCCATGATACTATATTATTGCATTGTCATCGACCTTTGACAGGTGTGCAAAGTATGAATTAAATCTGATCGTTCAAAGTAGGACAAAATCGAGCTCAAAGGGGTCGGTTACAGACATACTGACATACTGACATACAAGTGAAGCTAATATAAAGCGTGTAAAAATCGCGGTTGTGAACGTGGTCGTTGTGAGTCTTATGGAACGTAGCCTTAGAAACATGACATTTGACAACATCATGTTTGTCAACATTTTTTTTCTAAAATATTAGTAACGTGTCTTGGCAATGTGTTACATCCCATATCGATTATAATGTTATTCGTATCATCATAGATTAATCACGTTACTACTAAAATCAGTTTATTGGATGCCAAATGAGGCTTTATAGAATGGCGATGCTGTAGTAAAGCGTTGGTTATTTAATTATCATTTTAACCCAAAGGTAACATGGTACCTCTCTGGTATTTAAAATAAAATACTCGAATTTGTTGGTACAGGCAGTTAAACCTTACAAAAACCAATTGCTTGAAATATACGGACCTCCACCAAGCTTTGAGACGGTAAGTTCAACTTTGGAATTATTTTATAAATGCCTTTATACAAAGTTCAAGTTGTTACAAACAAACATCAAGTGACTTAATCTTTTGTTTAAGGAATCTAAATAAAACGACATCAATAAATTTCTATACTTATTTAGATTATTATGTTGGTTTCCATAGGCGTAGATCTACAGTTTTTATTGCAACAAAGTTTCTTATCGCACCTTACTAGGAGCTAGATGGATAAAAGTGTAACCGCAATGAAAAATACTGACCGCTGTATAGTGTACGCCTCTTTAACCCATCTGAGGATTCTGCGCGATACTACTATACTTTGATATTGGTTATATATTAATTATCCATATATTAGTTCAGGCAACTTTCAGGCAATTTTAATTTTGAGTTTTAACAATATTTACCATTTTTGATATGGTAATCTTTGTTTCTGTAGAATAAAATTTTGTGCTGCATTATAATTGTTGCGGATAGAGAGCGCCCTCCTGAACCACTTGCCGGAGCACACCTTTTCCGCGCTCCGCACACCGCCGACGCCCGTAGCTCACGCAGTTAGCAGTTAGGCGTCGGCCAGAAAATGCCACTTAAGAAGCGGCACACGACTCCACTTAACGACTTCACTTACCCATTTACCACTATACTTCGACTACTCTTGTTGTTACTGTTGTAATAATAATAAATAAATGACGACGATAATAATTATAACTTTATTTTATTTTATTTTTACTTAAATTAATTAGAAATATTGTAAAAATCGAAATAATACGTAAGTCATACAGTCCACATTAAGTTTTATTTGGAAGAAGCAACTGCTACCAACAATACGTATTTATGTATAGCCAAAGGAACTTTATTCCAACCAAAGACACTTCCGCGTTTTTTTAGGATTTTGACGTATACCATTCGCTTCGTCTAATTGTCATATCACAGCATGTTTATAAAAGCAAGTTTATTTGAGTGCTTGTAATATTTCCATCCTTTGTAAATTCTTGACTGTGAATAATATTATTTTATAATAGTTTGTATATTATATATGCATGTATATATATATATATATATATATATATATATATATATATATATATATATTCGTATAATTATATGGATTGTATAGTATATATATATTGTTGTTATAGTATATATATATTATACTTAGTTTGTTTTGAAGTTAGTTAATAAGTTAAGTTAAGTTAAGTTAATTTGTTTTTTATATTGTATTAGATTTGCAGAATTTTCTTTTTAATTTACCGGTCAAATTGCTTTTTATTTAGCCAATTTTTTTTTCACCTGGCTTTTCTTTACTCTCGACATTGGCAAAATCAATGCATAAACGGCATTGCAGCCAGAAGTTAAAAAAAAAAAAAAAACAAAAATCCATCTGTCAATAGTTTTATGAAACTGTAAAAAGACTTCCACCGCTAGCCTTAAAAAGTTATAAAATGTAATGTGTATTAAAACTAATTAGCGACGGGATATTCACCCCCATTTCCTTGAGTTTTGAGTTCTCTAGAACATTTATTCTGCGTACAACAATGATCTGAAGGGAACTTTCCGCCGCGCTTTTCTCTTTGCGCTATGACATGGGGTTCTTTAACAAAGGCGTTATAACATTTCTTCGAGATCGGCAACGCGTCGGCGATACCCCTGGTGTTGCAAACGTCCATAGGCGACGGTAACCACTTTGCATCAGGTGGGCCATCTGCCGGTTTGCCTGCTTCAGGCTATAAAAAAAAATTAACTGTTTTACACGAAATTGTAAATAACCAAAACAACGTTGAACTATCGGATTTTTTTATTAAGACAAAGTAAGTTGCATCCTCGCATTTTATTCATTGTCATATAATTCTACTCCATTACTGTATGTATGATTTTCCGAGATTTCGCAACATATTTCGGTCCTCCGTTTCCTTGTCCAGATGACGCCAACAACCTTGCGCAGGTCATTGGTCGTGCGGATAAAAGAATGCTCCGTACTATATTTATCAAAAATAGGTATACAAACAAGTATGTCATGAATATCATATATGTTTTGCCTTTTAAATGACATGCAAATTGTTACAGTGAATTAATAACAAATTTAAGACGCAAGACTTCAAGACACATCTGCTCCATCGGTTTATCGTTCCTATGAGGGATGTGATTGGCTAGTCATGACATGTCACAATTAAACTTAGTTAGCCTTAATAAAACTACGTTACATGTCGTCCGTGACCACGGCCACTGAAAAGCGGCCTAAACGTCGGACAAACCAAAATCAAATAAATTACCGCGCTTCAAACCGTTAAAACGTAGTTTTATTATGTATACAAGTCGCGAAAACTAAAGAAAATATTAGTTGGCCTTACTTAAAATTCTCTTTTAAATTTTAAGAAATTGCTCAGCAACTGATTATTGACAATCTTACCTATATATCAGAAATTCTATATATTTTTCAATTTTTTTTGTCGGTATTCAAATAATTTAAACAAGGGCCTTGATGTAACAAGTACTTTTATTATATTTATATATTTGTCCAAACAGAGCACTGCAGTTGATGTAAAACAGCAATTGCTTGAAATATTCGGAGGTACACCAATAAATACACGAGTAAGTTTTCTTATTACCGCTATTTCCAACAAAAATATTTTTATAGTTACAATAATAAAATAAGAAAGAAATGTTATTAAATTACAACCAATAACACGTCTCTGAAAATTTTTATAAAGGCCTTAGAAATTTCATAGTAAACTTATAAAATTATAGCAAGGTCTTGGATATAAATTTTTATAAAGGCCTTAGAAATTTCATAGTAAACTTATAAAATTATAGCAAGGTCTTGGATATAACAGTTATATCCAAGTATAAGCTTATAAAATTATAACAAAGAACTTGATATAATTTGTTCAAACAGGGCACTGAACTTGATGTAAAACAGCAAGTGCTTGACATATTTGGAGGTACACCAATAAATACACGAGTAAGTTTTCTTATTACCGCTATTTCCAACAAAAATATTATTATAGTTACAATAATAAAATAAGAAAGAAGTGTCATTAAATTACAACCAATAACACGCCTTTTAAATTTTTTATAAAGGCCTTAGAAATTTCATAGTACACTTATAAAATTATAGCAAGGACTTGGATATAACAGTTATATCCAAGTATAAGCTTATAAAATTATAACAAAGAACTTGATATAATTTGTTCAAACAGGGCACTGAAGTTGATGTAAAACAGCAAGTGCTTGACATATTTGGAGGTACATCAATAAATATAAGAGTAAGTTTCCATACTGCCACTACTTTACGGATATTTTTATGATTGCAATAATAAAATTATAAAAGATTAATTAAATTATAGTAAAACAGTTTTCATTCGCAGACAAAAGAATCTTAAAACACATTAATCAGACATTTTATACCGTTCTCAATGGAAAATTTTGTCAGTAAGCTTATAAAATTATAACAAATAACTTGATATAATTTGTCGAAACAGGGCACTGAAGTTGATGTAAAACAGCAAGTGCTTGACATATTCGGAGATACATCAATAAATACACGAGTAAGTTTCTTCACTACCACTACTTAACATTATAAAAAAATATATTAAATGTCAAGAAACAGTTTTCATTGTTAGACAAAACAATCCACTAACGAGAAGATTTATACCGTACTCAACAGAGAATTCTGTCAGTAAGCTTATAAAATTATAGCAAGGGACTTGATATAATTTGTCCAAACAGGGCTCTGCAGTTGATGTAAAACAGCAAGTGGCTGACATATTCGGAGATCCCACAGAACTTGAGCCGGTAAGTTCACTTTCCACGATTACCGTGGTGTTGCAGTTGTAGTGTAATTTAACTACAACTAGTATATATTTCAATAGTGTTATAGAATTTTATTATGGAAACTGTGCTATTTCCTGAGATAAAGTTTATCCTATCCTACTAATATTATAAACACGAAAGTTTGTATGAATGGATGTATGTTTGTTACTCTTTCACGCAAACACGAGTGAATGGATTTTGATGTGACATTACAATAATACAGCATACACACCAGAATAACTCTTAGGCTATCTATATACATATATCAAAGAAAATCGTGTTATTTACACTATTTATAACTCAAGAACGGCTGTACCGATTTGGCTCAAAATTGGTAACGAGGTAGCTTAGAACCAGAAGACATACATAGGATACTTTTACCCGTTGGAACCGGTAGGTGGCGTTGATATCGGGTTCTAGAATCCTCCTAATTACCTGTAGCGATTTTGGTGATTTTGTTTTTGTGTGTTTGAGTGGATTCCCGGATTTTCATCAACACGCGTGCAAAACCGCGGGGCGCAGCTAGTGTTCAATAAAATCACACACGTATTAAATTTCACGCTACTATTTTATTTTCAAGGCTTTGAAGAGGAAATATACAAAAAGATTCATTTTCCTCATTCGTATATTAGCATGTTTATAGCGAAGCGAGTTTAATAATATCCTACAACCTGTACATATTCCTGGAAAGTTAAGAAAAAAATATTAGACTTTATACTATACATTATAATTAGACATTTACACAAACAACTAAGGCAGTAACCTTTTAGCACAGTTTCCAAAAAATCGTGAATAATTTTATTTAGCGGCACATAAGATATAAGAAACATAGTTCGACACAGCACTGATTTTCGGTGCCCACCTTCTTAATCACAAAAATCTTGCAATCCACGGTGACAACAAGCAAAATTGAATTAAATTATACTCAACGTATATTTAAAACGAATATTAAATTGTCACATTAAATATTTATATTTATATAATAACAGTACACTAATTACCGCTCTGTCCATACAGATCGATGAATTGACTTTACCACGGGACATATATCTCGATATATTCGGCTCGGACGAGAACGAAATTACCGAAACCCCAGAAAACACAAGTCCTTTTAACACAGAAACTTCACTAAGATTTTCTATCACTACAAGTACCGAGAGCACAAGTACAGTTGCAACAAGGCCTGAGATCACAAGTCCCAGACCTGTAACCCGTGAGACAAGTATCACTCAAACCGTGAGTTGAGTTTGTGTTTTTTCATAACAAATTGGGGTCGGGCCTGTATTTAGCTCTTACTTCTTCCTTTCTTGAAGGTTTTAGAGGTCTTGGGACATTAACACACCTTTACAAAGACATAGATGCATGGTCTGGGACTGCTATTTTATGAAAAACAACCTAACAATTATGTAAAAATATTAACAGAAAATGACGGTAAAACAAGGACTATAATAACGCCGGCTGTACACTCTCGCGCGAGTGCTTTCGCGATGTCTCGTCGAGAGCGCAAGAGGTCGAGGGACGAGCGCGACCCTGTACAGCAGTGTTGCCAACTGCACCGTAATTACGGTAAAGACACCGTAATCAGCATAGATCTACCACCTACCGTAGGTTTATTATTACGGTAGCAAAATACACCGTAATACCCATTGAAGATCGTATTTTTTAAATCTTGTATATTGTATATAACTAAAATAATTTTAGCGAGTTTGAATATTTATTGTCTGTACCTTAGGTTATTTTCGTTTTATTGTATCAACAACACTGTTTTATGCGTCAGGAATTCCTCCAATAGCGAGGTCCAAGCTTGGAAATATTACGCGAACGAATTCGGTGGTGCTTTGTATATATGAATTTTCTTGAATACTTAGAACTTTTGAATTTACCTAGTACCGACTATATTATTATATATTGCATTCATGCATATCATTACGTAAAAGTTTCTTGTGTTGTGTTGTGTGTGATCTGACTTTTTGAAATAATGCTTATGATTAAAAAACACAATGTAGATATGTATAAAAATATTGATACAATTATACTGTCTTATTCTGATTAAAAATATCTTTTTTTAATTATTCTGACCCATAACATGCTACTAAATAAACAAGATAATTGTACCGTATTTAAAATATACATTATAACGTAATTTTGGAAAATCTACCGTATTTTAAAAATAATTCTACCATCCTCTAGAATTCAGAGTTGGCAACACTGCTGTACAGTCTCGTTTATTCAGTACCACAGAGTACTTTATATATACTGATATTCAGTACGCTTTGCGAACACCGAGAAGATGGACGCCTTACAAGTTACGGCAGCTGTTACCCTATGCGCCATCAGTTATTATAATTACGTGCACATATATTATACGATATATTCTCATTGATTGTGTATAACATAAATTGCATATCTTGGGCAACAAAACGTCCGTACGGTTAGAAAGCATGCGCCAGTGTCATAACAGTCAGTACAAATATTTTTTCTTAGAGATTTTTTGCGTTCTATTAGTAGGTACGTATTGCAGTAGATGTCACTGTTCTCAAATTAAACACCAAATGAAAGAAAATAATAGGTTTCGTTATACGCAGTTGTTTTATTACTTGTTTAAGAAATATTTGATATGTTATTATGTTTTTGCAAGCCATATCAGCTAATAAATATATTTTAAAGTATGTAAATTCTATTACTCACCTTTTTCAAATTATAAAGCTCTTTTTAACTTTAATTACTGGATTTTTGATGAATTGTCGATTTACTAAAAACTTATTTCAAAGATGTCAATTATGTCAAAACCAAAACGACATTCCGATCGATACGTGTCACACTCGTGAACGTATGTACTTTGTTTGTGTTTTGATTATTTTTCGACAACTTTGTTTAAACTTTGTTTGATTCCTGGACTCCTAAGACTTCACTTATCACGTACTAGTGTTCTGTGATCACGTTGGACTTACGCATGTACCCTGAACACCGATTTGCCTAACTATTTGTTCTCTGGTGACTTGGATTATAGCTTCTTCTGAAAGAGGTTGTTGTGTGCCCAGATGCGGTAAAACTTGTGAGTAAATCATCCTAACGGCACCAGATTAGATGTGGATACAAATGATGTTATGAATATAAATTTATTAATGTTATGAAATTAATGTTATGAATATAAACTTTTATTTAAATATGCCTTTGAATATTTAAATAAAAGGAAACATAATAAATCACGCAACCGCTAAATTGTTGTTTTATTTACTAATAAATAAACATTTTTTGAAAAGGCTTTTGGGAATTGCAGGAGTTAAATTATTAACTCCCGCAATTTCCAAAAGTCTGATATAAAAATCAAAATAATACTAGACGCCCTGGACGATTTTCGCCGTTGAATAGTGTCGTATACCGATAGAGTGCGTTAGTTAGACTGTTGACTCTATACCAGTATATATAAAGTACTCTGTGGCATGCGCTTAACTGAATGACCCGAGAGTGTACAGTGATTCACTCGCACAGAGTACATTGAATATATTTCACTCGCCTCGCGAGGGTAAGCGTGGTCCATTGTGGCGCTCAAAAAACCGACTCGGAATGCTGAGCCCGCGATTGACTGCGAGGCTTCGCGAGATAGAGCGAGTGTATCCTGTACACTCTCGCGCTCGCCCAGCCTCGCCGTCCCTCGAAGAGAGTGTACAGCTGGCATAAAGCTCGTTAAACAACGACTATAACACCGATCCACAAAGAGAAAAATGTGGTCTATACTTTGGAACAGACCTATCCACTCTTATGTATTTCTATGCGCTGAATCTCAATCTGGAGTCAGTTTCGTCCCACCCTCAAAATTTTAAGGATATTCATTTAATTGTAAGAATAGATGGGTGTGGTCAAAATACAGACTACTTGTGGGCCAATGTAATTATACAAAAAGTCTCGCACGAACAAAATACTAGCCTATATATAGGGCAACGGATTAGCGTTGCCATACAACGTGGAAATGCGGCCAGGATTTTGGGAACACTGACAGCGATCAGGACTACATTTTTTACTTGTACAAAATGTGCGCGCGGCGTTGTTAAACTTGTTGTTTTGTTAGATATAATAAGGATTTATTCCCACGTATGTCCGATAGTGTTCCACGGAACAGACGCGATAAAGATAGGCTTTGCACGCATCCGTGCAAAACAGCTCTATTGCAGAAAAGCATAGTATGCATGGCACCAAAAATATACAATAAGATTCCACAAAATATAAAATCATTAAATACAAATTCTTTCAAATTTTGTCTAAAAAGTTGCTTGTAAATAAATGCTATTACACTATAAATGAATATATAAATGATAAAATATAATACAACCGAACAATGATAATCATATTTAATTACCAATTACAAAATTATTTATATTGACTGTTATAATTATCTGACTATGGGACTATGGACGCTATTTATTTAATTTTAATTTTGACGTAATTATGATATTATTATAAATAATGTAAATTGTAGGAGCTAAATCTGCACGCCAATTTGGCAAAAACATGTGTAGCTAAATATAACTATTGTAACACCTCTTGAACCATGTTTTTTGCAGTAAATAAATTTGAATTTAAATGTTTTATTTAATTATACAACAATGTTATTTACGGAAAAATAGAAGATTATCATTTTAAACTAAGTTAAAAATAAAATACAAAAAAACTAAGATATATATGTATATATATACATATATATATATATATATATATATATATATATATTGGTGGCAGTGGACTGTATGACTTATAACTGGCGGTATTTACAAATAAATTATAACTATACATCGACGAAATCCAGAGAGAATGATGAAATGAAATGAAATCTTTATTACATACATCATACAAACATGAAAATCAAGATCTTATGCTAGTGGAACATGTTTCGCCATTTACTGGCATACAAATTTTCTAATATCCTAGTAAGGTTTTTAAACATTTAATTGTCATATATCATTTTGTTGCACAATTTTGTCACCTTTGTTTCAAAGTTAAATACAAATATACAATTTATGAATGTCTCTTTATTAATAATAACGAAATGTCAAATAAATACTGAATAATCATCGCATGTTGGTAATAAAATAATAATAATAAAATAAATAAATGTCATTTGATCTAATTAAATAATTCTGATACCCGATAAAAACATTTCTCAACGAGCCATGAGAATAATTTTCTTTTAAGTTGTTTGAGAGGTAATTCTCTTATTGATACGGGTATTCGATTATATACTTTTATTGTTATTACGGGTATATTTTTATGACTTAATGCAGTCCTACGCATAGGGATTATATATTGTGAATGGCAGAGATTAAAGTGGTGCGTATTGGTGCCATATGTATGTGAGCAATGTGAACAATTTTCGGCCTCCAAGGCTGCTATTTTAACTAGTTTCTAACATAAAAGTCTGTAAAAATTTTAAAAATACAAATAGATACTTAATTATAAAACTTTTTTATAGTTTCTCCAGATGTTTAAGTGTTTTATTGAATACCTTTTTTATTATTTTAGCAATTCGCTGTTCCAATGGGGTCGTGAAATTGTCAAAACAATAAAATGCATTATAAAGAAGTTACCTTAATTCCAAACTTCGTCAATAAATAGTCCCAGTAGTCTCGTGACATGTAGCCTGCGCCAAATTCAATATCCTATTTAAAATAGCAGCAGATTGTTTGCACACTAACTAGTTTTGTATGAAAATCCTTGCTGCTATCAGTTATGACTTAAGCATAACATTTTTTGTTCAAATTTATTACTTGTTTAATTTATCCCCTGTTCTGTGCGACGCCTAGCTGCTAACTGTGCGAATTATGGGCGTCGGCGGGATGCGGGGCGTGGTGAGAAGCTGTGCGATGTCGGGCGGGTTAGAGAGATGATCTCTGTCCGCAATTGTATTTATACAACGAACTGAGAGCCCCCTCCTATTTTTTAAATTAGTTAAAAAGATAGGGGGTAATCCGAATGCAGTAAAAATTGGCAAGGGGTCTTATGAGACAAAATAGTTTCAGGTTGCTCTAGCCTATGGTAAGGGCTGGCAACGCACTGGCATTGTGCCTGGTGTTGCGAATGTTTATATACAAAGGTATTCATCAGTAAGAAAAAAATCCTTTAGTGGATGTCATTTCTTCTTTTTCCAGTGGATGCCGCGCGTTGGGTACACATGAAAGGATATTGAGGCTACAGGTATCGATTTATCAAATTATTAATACAAAATTACGACACAAAATTAAGATAATAAAAGTAAAAAGTTGTTAACCTATCAATTTTTGCCGTCCAATCCGTAGGTCGCTGGTTCATATCCGGCTCGAAGGACCACAACTCTAGTTAGATACTTAATTAAACAAAGTGGAGAATTATAGGGGACGTGCAATAAGGAAGCCATTTTGAGTTGAAGAGAATTTTATTAACAATGTTGTCACATATGAAAAAATAGTTTTTAGTGTTGCCATGTTTAAGTGTGAATTTTACATATTTTATGTCTTGAACACTCACATTCTTACTCTACTTGACAACATATTATTTCTACCAGTGGCTAGACGACTAGTGAGTCGTCCTTACTTCGAGGAACGCTTCGAATTTCTGTACATAACTAGCTCCCACAATTTACGCCCCTCAACTAAGTACCGAATAATTACCTGTACATACGTCTTGTTTTTACAATAACTCGTTTACCGGCCAGACGGTACGTCTTTGGAATGAACTAACTATTGCTATAAGACAAGCCAAATCCTATATATGGTTAATTTTAATAATTAAGCCAAATGCTACAAATGGTTAATTTTAATTTTTAACGTATTATTTTGTAAGAATATAAGTGTATCAGTCGCAAAATTAGTAGTAAATTCTTGCATATTTCTCGCTGCTTTCTAATCTATATCTTTTTTTTTGTTTTCTATCATTATTGGTTTACTTGTGTAGTTTTAAGATATGCGTTGAAACAGAGCTAATGCATTATTATACTACGCTGAATTTGGGACCCTTTCTCTAAATCAGCGTGCATCAGGTTGGTCATAAGAACAAAAGGGTCAATCTTAACCTAGGCCGTGCCAGTTTTTAACCGGCTTCCAAAAGGAGGAGGTTCTCAACTTGGTCGGTATTTTTTTTATTTCTATATTTGTACACCGATTACTCTGAGATGTATTATCTGATTTGAGTCATGCTTTTTTTGTTCGACGCGGATTGGCTGCCATTTGGTCCCCTAAAAATTTTACATAGTTTGGCCTAGTAGTTTTCATTTTATGATTTTTTTTCCGTTGCCCGTTTTTTGTATCGATTCTCTAAATCAGTGTAGTGTAATAATGGTTACAATGTTAGTGGCCTTGACACATTCTGATTGTAGTAAGGATCGCTGGATGATAAATTTGGATATACACCCGATGAAAGCGGTTACCGCCGCCTGTGTCACATTTGTAATACCAAAGGTGCTACCAATGTTCTTATGCTCTCTAAAGTGAGACTGGAACCTGGAACACAAGTCAAGATTGTTACACCAATCAACACTCGCAATTCAAATGCAAAAAATTGAGGCGACATACTCTAGACCAGGGGTGGTAGCCATCCAAACGGGTAAATATCCTACCACCTGGCGGTGGGTTCTTTTGTCTACTTTTACGAGAAGTCGCCTGACCGCAGGAAATTGTATTATTTTCCATTCCTGCATTTCTCTTAGAAGCTTAATTAAAGCCCCTCAGGTGTTTTATTACCCTTGGTGTTTAAAATATATGATGTAATTATTATAATCGTTGTCTTAAATGTTCAGTGTCATTTATTTGCGGTAATGTTCTGAGTATTCAATTTTAATCATCTATTATAATCGTAAATCCCTTTGTGTTTATGGCCGACCTTCGAGTAAGACATTAAAAACCGATCTCGTTGCAAGTTTTCTAAGCCATTTTATTTTGGATTAAAACTTGTACGTTAAGAATATCAATGAATGGTTCGTGTACGTTTATTAGGGGGCCTATGTCTATTTTGCGAATATATAAGGTCGGCTTGGTGAGACAGAGTTGAGTCGAGTTTCGACTGCAATTGAGGAATTGAAGGAAGTGTACATTCGGAACGAGAATCTCACATCTGCAGACATTGCGATCTTCTGCCTTGCGACCTGGGGTCTAATTCTGCTATTACAATCTTGTCAAAATGTTCGGACATTATTGTCTCAGTATCTTATCTTTATAGACATTTAAAAGTGAAAACTCGCGAAACAAATGTTCCAAATTTCGGTAGATTTTCAATACTCATTTTGACTTACGCCACTGCTGCTGATGGTAGGTAATTAATACTAATTGTTTTCTGCTATTATTCCACCGCAACGATATCGAGAGGATATTGTGGATTTAGTAGAATACGAATTGTTGTCACTATCGTAATGGAATTGTACTTTAAAGATTTTCACAATGCTAAGATATGAAGTAGCAGAATTAGGCCCTTGGACTTGTGGTATTTGATCGTATTTGTTAAACGTGTAAATTACGTGTGTGTACTGTAAATTACGTCTCTGATTTGAATCCTGTAAACATGTAAGTGTCTACATAATAAAACTACGTTTTAACGGTTTTAAGCGTGATATTTTATTTTATTTTTTTGTTTCGCTAACTTTTCAGTGGCCATGATCTGCCTCGTGAGTTCTTTCCGCGTACACCGGAACACAAACCAACCTAATTTTTATTTTACCATTCCAACCCATTTTAATATTATCTATATAAAATTATTTGAACACGTATGTGCATGTGCATGTTGCTGATGCTGAAGAGATTCTTTCTTGCGCAGCTTCTTCTCTTAAAGCCTCAACGTGTTGCGAAGCGGAGGTAAATTAGGTTAGGCTCCTATAGAGTACATAATAATCATAAACAAAAATTAGAACTAAATAATTAAAATGAACAAGTTGGCGCTAGACTAAATAAAACTTTAACAATAGTCATTGACACTTGACATCTTTGTCTTCAGTGATCGTGGCTACCGAAAAGTGACTGTAACGCCGGAATAAAAATAAAATAAAGTACCACGCTTAAAACCGTTAAAATGTACTTTTATTGTGTGTACTAGTCGCAAAAACTTAAGAAAATACTATGTAAAAGTATATAATATAATGTTTGTTATTTTACAGATCAAAGTTAAACCTACCGAAACTCCACCGACCTTGGTCGGTAACGACGGTGCCCCATGCAAATGTCTGCCTTATTACCTATGCGATAAAGATCAAAACGGCAGAGATTACAATAACGCCTCGGTAACTGGATGGGGAGTGCTTGATATCAGGTATGCAATACATTTCTGAGCTCATACCGCAATGACCGCTACTGGCGCTGATTCGGCCAATGTCACACTAACAGAGAATGTCAGGTGTGGCTTATTGGTACCTAATAGCGGCTCGAAAAAAATATTTGGTCGGTTTTCCTTCCAATTGTAACTTCTGTGAAACTAGGGATAATACAACATAAACACTTGGAATATAGTAAAAAGCACAATTTCGCTTTCCCTTAGAAACAATTCCTGCCTGTCAAACATTTGATGTTCGTCCCGTCGTTTAGAAATCAATTAAATTTAAAAGTCGTTCAGAAATCAAATTAAATTTAAAAGTGAAGATTTTTTTTTAATTTTTTTGGTTTTGAATGTGAAACATTTGATGTTCGTCCCGTCGTTCAGAAATACGGCGGTACGAAGTTGGCCGGGTCAGCTAGTATTAAATATAGCATTCTAATACAGAATTATTAGGACAACTACAAACACTCCATCCACGTCTGTCAGGTGTAGACTTGTCCAGTCAATTGCTCTCCAAGAATACTGCGACTATAATGCAGTGATTGTCCACCACATGTTCAACCCGCGTCAAAGCTTGCTTGAGACTGCCTGCGTAGACTGCACGTTGAACACTGCTCGTCCTAGACTGCCCTCTCCCTACCCCAATATCGCTTATTCAAGCTCCTCAAGGCGCACCGAAGTTTCACATTCTTCATAGAATCAACTTCCGACTTCTGATTACTCGACTTCCGATCATCGTTGGCTTATTCCCTGGCCGCGTGGCAAGCCTTTGGAGTAGGATGCGACTTGCATAGACACGTTAGCCGCATCCCATTTACCAAATACGTCTAGATCTACCGATTCAGCTGCGGAAACAACTCAATAACTCAAGCGGCGCAAATATGCAACCCAGTGAGAGTTGTATATTTGTGCCGTTTGTTGTCGAGACGCTTGGATCGTGGGGTCCTGTGGCCATGAGCCTCTACCAATTTTTATCAAAACGACTCATTGACTCTTCAGGTGATTAGAAGGCTGGTGCATACCTTAGGCAACGGATCAGTATGGCGATCCAGCGAGGAAACGTGGCTAGCCTTCTGGGCACCTTACCCATAGAAGACGTTGATCTAGGCTCAGTATTCTACTTATAGTCTTGAGGGACTATGGGTAGAATATAATACAATTAAGTTATGTTTTCTTTTATTATATTCGATTATTTATAATTTTCTTTAGTGTACTACCTTGTCGTTGGCTTGATAAAACAATTTCCTAATCAAAGTTCGGTTCGAATCCAAATGAGACGTTAGGTCTGCCCTTCATGTTTAAAACCAAATATTAGATTATAGATAGAACAAGACAGTATCTCAGCAGCTTGCGCCAAGTGCATGAGGTGAGAAGTGTTATTTTCGAATGTCGGTTAAGTCGTGTACAGGTGTACAAATCCATCATTAGACCTTCGCTTTTATATGGTAATGAAGCGTGGCCAATACTTGAACGACATGAACAAGAGCTGCAGATCACGGAGATGAATATGCTGCGGTTGATGTGTGGAGTCACGTGGGAGGACCGCGTGAAGAATTCCTGCGTCCGCGGCAGTTTTCATGTCCGTGACAGGCAAACTGCATCTGCTTACGCTGGCACGTTTTACGGAAACTAACTAGTTACGTGCGGAACAAATGTCTATTGCCCCGTCTCTACCAGGTTCCGGTCGAAGGGGTAGACCCAATAATGCTGGATTGACGTTGTGAAGTATGACATGCGTGCCAATAGTCTCAGACAAGGAATGTCGCCCAACGAGAAAAAGAAAAAGTAGAAAAGCGGATCCTGGACGTCGTCGAAGCGCACGCTCCAAACGCAACCGGGAATTAACGCTTAGAAGATGCTGATTATAGAGCAAGAAGGGTATAGAAGACAGATTAGTATATTTAAATGTAAGACTTGATTATCCATTTTTCGAATTGCGTACAGGTTTGGCGAGGATGACGCCAAGCCTACCAGGAAGTGTCAAGAGACTGTGGAATTGTGCTGCACGATCCCTAAGGAACTTGAGCCTGTAATAGGGCCAACTGGAACACCAGTTGACCCTGTTACAGTTAAGCCTACTGAAAAGCCCCAGTTGAAGGGATGCGGTTATAGAAATCCTAAAGGAGTGGACTTTACAATTACCGGTGGAACTGTAAGTTATTTATGACAGACATTTTTTTAATTCATTAAAACCTAGCTGAAACGTGCCCACTTCGCTTGCGTTGCGATTCGTTTTTACACTTGTCCGTTGAAGTATTACTTCTAATTATTTTATTACGAATATCGTGCCTTTTTGTAATTTGTTGCATTTGATTGTGTTTGTAAGAACTATAAATGAAGTGAGTGTACTTAGTTAGTTTGTTAACCTTAATTGACGTTTAATTCAAATCCCGTAAACACGTAACGATATTATAAGCTTTACATTCTATTCTCCAGGGCAAGGAGGCCCAATATGGCGAGTTTCCGTGGGTAGTGGCTTTGATAGCTTCCAATAATAGCCTCGTCGGGGTTGGGGGCATCATCCACCCCCAGGTCATCATCACGGGGGCTCACATCGCAACCAAGTAAGTGCTAAAGTTACAATTATAGAAATAGACATTAGAACCAAACAGAAACTTTATTTATTTTCTCACACAACAATTTACATTTGTGTGAGACTGGTGTCTATTGTAGGTCTATGCAGATCTGTATTATAGGTTACAAGTGCTAACTCCATAGCTAAAAACTAACTACACCGGAACAGCTATTGATGTTGCACAAAGTACAAATGGGTACTGCTCTCACCTTCGGTATGGCTAAGCCAAATGTCAGCTTGAAAAGAGTTGATTGAGGCTGATTGGCAAGAAACCCAGAGGCTAGAACACTGGTTTCCTTGTACGCGTGGCGTAAGGAGAAGGAGGTCACTGATGGCCGACCTGCGCCCCGAGACATCGAGGGCCGCAGAAACAAGTTGCGCCAGTTCCAGGTGGCAGAATGGGCGGACCGCCAATAAAACACCAGCGTCGGCCTCGCCGTTATCCAAGCGGTGAGGCTGATCATGCCAGAATGTTGCAGAGGCGTCACGGCACCCTGACGTTCCGCCTGACGCAGGTCCTCTCGGGGCACGGATGCTCCGGGAGGTACCTGTGTCAGATAAGGCGTGAATAGACGTCAGGGTGCCACCAATGCGTCGGCGGTAACTAAAACACGGCGCTGCACATCATCTAGGTGTGTTCAGTCTAAGACGAGCAGTGCCGCGTTCTTGTCGCGGCCATCGGGGCGGATTTGTCTCTACGCGGATTGTCGGAAGTGCCGACGCGTCGCCGTCGGATGCAACCGCCTCCTTCTGCGAGACCGCCATGAACGTGAAGAAGGCGGCTGAGCCGGAGAGTGAGCAGTCCGCCACGCTTCCCTCCCGCCAGAACCGGCGGTGGCGACGGAGGGTCGTCCACGACCACTTCCACCCGTTGAAGGTTAGGGCCATGCGGGCGACCGGCGGGGACACCCGACCCGCCCACACACTAAGGCCGGGGAGGAGGGATGCGCTCCAATCCGTACACCCCCTGTCACCTCGAGGTGAGATGGAGGAGCCGGAAAGACCCAAACCTCCGGCTAACCGATGGTGAGGCCAGCCCGCAAGTGGTCGGCCGTCGTTTGTCCGGGCTGGTGGTGAATTCGCGAGCGAGCCCACAGCCCGGACGAAGAACGCTCGAGGATCAGACAGGGGTTTTAGTGGGTATCCCTAACCGCGGCGTGGCAATAGCAACTCACACGTGAGGTGCTACTGCCACCCCGACCTGTCAAATCCCACACACGGGCTGCGATCTTTCCCCCTTACGCGGCTCACGGTACTCAAACGGATTTTTCCTGTATAAAAAAAATCTGGTTAGCATCGACTAGCTTTTCGACGACAAAACTAAAGTCTCGTTTTCGATCCGACACTCTTTGCAAATGTGCAGCTGAGCTCCTCGATCCAGACGTCCCAGCATGCGTCACCGGTATATAGTAGATATTCCACTTATAAGAACAAAGGGCTTTGCATCAACTTTCATCCTTGCCGGGATCTGTCTTTCCCAATACTTACAACCTGGGTGAATTAAAGTACCGTGTGCATAGGTACCTTCTAGGTAACCGTGCACCATCTCAGACCTTATCTTTGCTCCAGATCGGGCGAGATCATGGTCAAACATAAGAGAAAGTGATTGAAACAAGAGAGGTATATTCTGCTGGTTGTGCCACACTTTGGTAACCGCTCACTAAACTCTAAATCTCTCTCTCCGTACATTCCAGATTCACTCCAGGAACGTTGAAAATCAGAGCCGGCGAATGGGACACCTCTACGACGAAAGAACGACTTGCACATCAAGAGAGAGAGATCCAGGAGATCTATAGTCATCACGGTATGAATAATAATATTAGCATAAAGTGCAGTGTAATGCGAAGCTGGCAAGCACGCAGACAGCGCAGCTCATGGAAAGTGGTTACTGCCGCCTATAAAAATCGGCATCATCATCCGTGCAGAAACGGAGAAAGAATACAACTTCCTGCGGCCGTGCGGCCTGTCGTAAGAGGCGACAAAACAATCACAGCCAGGTGGTAGAGTATTTGCTCAACTGGGTAGCGACCACCCCTGGTCTAGAGTATGGCGGCATAACAACCTTATGTTGTGTTCCGGTATTTGACCAGGTTCCAGTCACCCTCAAGAGAGCAGCAGCGCATTTGTAGCACCTTCGGTGTTGAAAATATCCATAGGCGATGGTAACCGCTTTCCATCAAGTGGGCCGTCAGCCTATTAGCTGAACACCTCCAATAAAACAAAGAAAAAACAAAGAATCGTCCGAGTAAAAAGTAAAAACTGGTAAAACGTAGTTTTAATTATGTGTAGGTACTAGTCGCGAGAACGTAAGAAAATGCTAGCCGATTGTTTTTCAAATTGCAGATTTCCATCCAAAAAGCTTGAGGAACGATATGGCACTACTCCGACTTACTGAACCCCTACACCTGGACCAACACATCAACATGATCTGCCTTCCGGACCAAGACGAGTCGTTCGATACCAGCGTGGGTTGCATCGCCAATGGTTGGGGGAAGGATGTTTTCGGTAAGGAGATTTTGGAAAGATGTTGCACATTACTAGGCGAATGGGACCTTTTTTTTACCAGGGGAAATCCGATTGAGGACTAAGCCGCGACAAGGGCAGAACCTTGGATAATATGGGGATAATTCGCGACCTAGTGTGGGATTCGCCAGATCGGGGGTGGCACTAGCATGCCCAGTCAGAACTGGTGCCATGCTATTGCCACTCCCCGGTTAGGGATACCCACTAAAATCCCTGGGTGTTCCGTCCTTCGCCTTATGCCAGGGCTACGGGTACATGACCTAGCCTCTCCGCAGCCCTGGCAGGCGTGGGCCCCGCAAGGCCTCTTCCACTGCCGGGGGACTACTTTTATCCCCCGGCATCTTCAATCTCTCTAGACGAAAGAAAATATAATCCAAATGAAAAAATACTGACCGCTGTATATTATCATACAATTTCGAGCCTAAATACGATAAAATAATATCTAAAGTAATATCCATTAGTGTAATAATACTAATAAGGTAATAATAATACTCATACTTGAATGAATGAATGAATGAAAACTCTTTATTGTTCACCATAAACTTAAATCTAGACAATTGATACGGATACATTTGTATTAGAACAATGGGCGGCCTTATCGCTTATAGCGATCTCTTCCAGGCAACCCGGTGTCAGGACATTTTAAACGAAATTTAAATATAAGAATTTTGGTGGTGTTTTATAAAAAAATAAAATTAAATAAAGTACTATGTACTTATACTACACACACACACACACACATATATATATATATATATATATATATATATATACATATACACACATATAGATAATCATATATACATATATAATTAGATATATGATGATATTATAAATATATATACATTCAAACAATAGATACATTAATTTAATGCAACGATTTTTATTTAATGGACCAATAATGGTCAGTGACCATACTTTTAAATGTAGAAATTGATTTAGCTTGTCTGATTGATAAAGGGAGGGAGTTCCACATACTTGTTTTCATTTTCTACAATAGTCCTACACTAAACGGGGCTTGACCTTGGATTTATTTTTATATGTTGTAGATAGGAATAAACGCCGGTCAGGGTCAGGTCACGCCACATTTAGATTAAATTTATGTAAGGGGCTCACGTGTCGGCCTTCCTATGGCTCTCCGCAAGCCCTCCAAAAGACCAGGCCATTTTTATGGCCCGTGGTCTCTAGAGATATACTCATAAAAAAAATTAACTTACTTAAACCCGCAGAGGGGTGGGGGGGGGGGCTTTGTGGCGAAGTCTTGGTTGAGTAACAATACCTCGTACCTGGCTCCGTGCTTGCCTTAGCCAGCCGGTACGGAGTGGAGATCGCTAGAGCTAAAACTCAAGCTCCAGGACTGGAAATGATTAAAGGCCTAACGTCAGAAATGGCTTCAGTGAAACTGCAGCCCACCTTTCGACACCCTTTAGCCATTCTCACCCAGGTCGCCGCTCGCCAATTTGTACGGCATTTTTTTGGGGCCCATGCAGGGAGTGGCGAGTCACCGTCTGCCCATTTTATTCATGTTCCCCACACATTGCGACGGGCTGACGCCATAGTCCCATATCCCTAGTTCCACTAACATTTCTTCCCAATAGCCCAGTACCTTTTATTCTCATTTCCTACAATAATCCTACACTGGCTGAAGCTTGTCCTTGGCTGCAATATTATATGGTGTAGACAGGGACAATCGCCGGTCAGTGTCACGCCACATTAACATCAAAGTCAAGGGGCCTCTACTGGTGTTGGCCTTTCCATGTCGCCACACTTCAAAAGTCAAGTCAACTAATCAGGTGTCCCAAAATCACCTCATGACTTTTTTATATACACACAAGAATTAGCCCGCTACTTCTTCAATATTGGATTGGTACCAAAGATCACAGTTGTTTTACACCGAAAACTTGGAATGAGTGATAGTAATATTGCAGCAGAATAACAAAAAACCGACCTAGTTTCAACCGCTCTCAACAAAATCCGGCGGGATTTATGTGATCAAAGATTTTAAGTCCGGGAATTTGTTATCGGTCAACGAATACTGCACTGACATCGGCCCAGTACTATTTGTGTGAATCCCGAACAAACATTTATTTATTGCAGGAGTTCAGCAGACGGACAGATGACCCACTTGATGGAAGCGGTTACCATCGCCTATGGACATTTGCAACACCAAAGGTGCTATAAATGCGCTGCTGCTCTCTTAAGGGAGACTGGAACCTGGTCACTAATGCCGGAACACAAAACAAGGTTTTTATGGCGGCATACTCTAGACCAGGGGTGGTCAAAGTCGAGTTAATACCCTACCACCTGTCATCATGTGGTAGGGTGCAAACATGCAAAAGAACAAAAGATCAAACTTTCAGCACTACCTCCCAATAAAAGATCCTTGAACCGGCTTTGTGAGTAAACGAATGTTGTCATCCGCCAGGTGCGACGGGGCGTTACGCCGTGATTTTGAAGAAGGTCGAGATTAACATGGTAGCGTACAACCGCTGCTTATCCTTGCTAAGGAGAACACGCGTGGGGCCCGACTTCGTCCTTCACAACAGCTTCGTATGCGCCGGAGGAGAGGAAGGGAAGGATCTATGCACGGTAATTTAACTTATTTTTAACCGACTTCCAAAAGGACGTTCTCAATTCGTCTGTGTTTGTTAAACGATTTTTCCGTCAATTGTGAACCGATTTTCAATTTTTCTTAATTCGAAAGAGCATACCTCTGAGCTTAGTTTCGCTGTCACCAAGTCAGGATCTGATGGATGAATCGAGGAACCCAAGGAAATTCAGATTAACCCTTGTTGAAGAGCGCCTACGCTCATCGGAGGGCAAAACTTGTATACTTGTGCCAGTAGTATATTTTCTACAGGCGATTAAAATATGATCTCTAAAGCTATCAAGTGTTCGAGCAACGTTACTTCACGCAATTGGAATAATTTATTTCTACACTAGTTGATGCTCGCGACTCCGTCCGCGTCACGATCGCGATGTAGTATACTATCAGCGCCATCTAGTTTACTTAATATGATCAAATACGCTATGCTAGACACTGTTTTTGTAAGGTTTTACTTTTCGCGGAATTTCGTCTTTTCAATGTATAAATTGTTTTATTGTATTGTTAGGAGCTTCAGGACTCTAATTAAAATGCCGATAGAATTAATATAGAATTTATTATAACTATACAAACACGTATAACGTACAAACTGTACGATTCAGTAACACGCGCAAAGTCCGTCACTATATCGCTTATGGAATGTACACGTCTCGCTTTGATCGTGGTTCTCGCTAGACTGTCTCGCCCCTCCCTTCGGGCATTATTTTTATTTTGTACAAATTTTATATGCCTCGACACAAAACAATAACAACTAGAATTAGTTCGACACACCTGCCTAACGACGGCCATAAGACAAGTACAATAACAATAGAATGTTTTACTTAATTAAAAAATTTAAACACAAAATAAACAAAAGAAGTCCAAATGCGGGAAAGGTAATAAACCAGGCTTATGGCAGGCAGGTGTGCGTTTGTTTTTGACGACATGTATGTAACAGTCTGATGATACCGGCAATATAATAATACTTGATGCAGCTAATAAGTTGTATAATAAATTGTTTAAGTAATTAAAGCTTTTTAACTATCCCACGGGAACTCTTTGATATTTCGGGTTAAAAAGTATCCTATATGTTGACCAGGGATATAAGCTACCACCATACAAAATTTCATTTAAATCGGCCTTGTCGTTTCGGAGATTAGCCCGTACAAACAGATAAACAGAGAAACAAAAAAATTGGTAAAAACCTAAATTAGTTCTATTGCACTTCTTACACCTCCCTGACTAAGATATATAAAAACTATATTTTAATTAAATAACATATGAACCTAGTAATCTGGCATTATTTAAAACTAGCGGCCCCGTCAGACGTTGTCCTGCTCTGAAAAATAAAAATCTAGGACCCGATCCCAGCGCCACCTACTGGTTCCAATTGTGGATTTAAACCATCCGGGAACCCACTCAAACACACAAAAACAAAATCACCAAAATCGGTCCAGGTGATTAGGACGATTCTAGAACCCGATCTCAGCGCCACCTACCGGTTCCAACGGGATGAAAAGTATCCTATGTCCGTCTTCTGGTTCTAAGCTACCTCGTTACCAATTTTCAGCCAAATCGGTACAGCCGTTCTTGAGTTATAAATATTGTAACTAACCTGACTTTATATATCTATACATATAATAAAACTGTTGAGGTCGAATTTCTGTATTATGAAAGAAAATGCTAAAAACCGAGTCAGGGGAAGTAAAATACAGAACTAATTTAGTTATTTTTTTAATTTCTTGTTCCTCCGCTTGTCGGTTTGTCTGTCTGTTTGTATCGGCTAATCTCTGAAACGACTGGACCGATTTAAATGAAATTTTGTATGTTGGTAGCTTATATCCCTGGTCAACATATAGGATACTTTTCATCCCGAAAAGTTAGAGTTCCCGTGGGATAGATCACACCACGCGGACGAAGTCGCAGGCAGAAGCTGGTATACGTATATTTCTCCAACTTACATGTTTTTGCATGTTTTGGTTTTCTAGGGAGACGGAGGAGGGCCGTTAGTATGTCCTTTGGGAGACGATAGATTCAAGCTGACAGGCCTCGTGGCCTGGGGCATAGGCTGTGGTGGGAAGGATATACCGTCGGTGTTTGCAGGCGTATCCAACTTCAGGGACATGATCGATGCCAAGATGAACGAGTGGGGCTATGGAATCTCCTCGTACACCATTTAAAGAGCAGAATAAAATTTATTTTACATTTAATTTTTTGTTTTATTTCGAGGTATTTTAGAATAGTTATCGTCGTCAGCTATTCGCAGTCCACTTGTCACGTTTTATTTTATAATATAATCAACAAAACGCGATCAAAATAAAGAAAATGAGTTTATTTATAACTATTATAACAACTTGAGAGGTGTCAAGGGACACCCGAATGCAACGAAGTTCCTTTCGATTAATTAGTGAAGGAATTGTAATTTTTTTTAAAGTTATAATAATATAATAGAAAGACGAAACGGAAATAACTGGCTTGCTTTCTATGAGAGAGAGAGAGAGAGAGACAAAGAAACACGCGCACGCCGCACGGCTACTATACCAAAAAGTGTCGTTACAACTTTTGGTCTTAATTTTTTCCGTCTAGCCCCCTTTCGCAACGCGCGATAAGGAACTTCGTTCCAATAACTATTATTTTTTTAAAGAAAATAAGAGGGTAACAAGTGGATTCTTGCCAAACAAAAATCAGTTTCCCTGGCTAGTCTTAGAATGGGTGCTGCACTCCACTGAGAGTCCTTGCAGTATGCTGGATAGCACGGCAGTCCTCATACTCAACTCTTAATAGACGAGGCTGAGGCACATCGAGGAAGTAGATTTCGAAGAGAGCGGGAGGAGTTTACTCCCAACCAAATTTCCAGTATGGGAATAAGCACTTATTTTAACAAGAAAATAACATTTATAAGTTTAGCCTGTTTTTAGTAAATGAGATATCAGAATAATAGTTTTCAAAATATGTAGGATAGAATAGAATAGAACATACTTTATTGTACAATAAAAATTATGAAATAATATACAAGAACAGCTTAGAATAAGGTACAAATGGCGGTCTTATCGCTGACAGCGATCTCTTCCAGACAACCTTGGGATGGAGAGAGAAATATGGCACAAAGCTAGGGTAGGGTTTGCTGCACAATATTTTAAAAGTGTAATATAAAAATATGTAATAGTTAATTAGGAAGTCTCATCTATGAGCCAGATCAAAATGATGTTTGCCTGCCATACCGTCATTCCGTCGTCGTTTTTTTACACCTTGAGACATTCTTTTACGTGTGTCAATGCATGACATTATGGTAGGTGACTTTTTAAAATTATATTGTTACGAGCTACACAGGACTCGAATTAAAACGCCGTTGGAATCACTATAGTATTTATAAAGACTATACCAACACGTATAACACAGGTACAAATATAACTAGACGCAATAAGTCCCAATGTAATGCACAATTCAATAATACGTGCAAAGTCCGTCACTAAAATGTACACACGTCTTGCTAGTATCGTAATCTTCGTTTGACTGCTACACCCCTCCGTTCGGCCATTGTTTTATAGTAAAGTGTATAATACCGACAAAGGGGCGTTCACTGAGTTAATCCGCACATCTGGCAAGGTTCGACGCAATGCAATAAAAACAAGGATAAGTTCGACACTAATGACAGCCATAAAATAAGTACGATAACAATAGGATGTTTTTAAATTTTAAACACGAAGTAAACAAAAGAACTCCGAATACAGATAATGCAAAAAACTGCGTTTTACTACAGCCAGGTGTACGTTCTTTGTCGGTATGTAACAATATTATATACTATTTTTTATTGATGTTCATATATTTGAATTTTAATTATACGTATTATTTTATTTTAAATATTTATAGTTTTAATTATATATAATTAGTAAACAACGATTGTGAATAGTGTTATACACTGCTGGACGTAGGCCTCTCCAAGACGCCGCTACTCATCCCTGTCCTCTGATTTCCTCATCCAGCGCCTACAGGCGACCTTGCAAAGGTCGTCGGTCCATCGGGCTGATGAAATAACAGTGTTAAAACGAGGTCAAGTAAAAAGCATATTGTTACGAGCTACAGGACTCGAATTAAAATTCCGTTGTAATTACTATAGAATTTATTAGAGTTATACAAACACGTATAACACAGGTACAAATATAACTGGACGCAACCAGTACAAACTGCACGATTCAATAACACGCGCAAAGTCCGTCACTATATAGCTAATCGAATGTATGTCTTGCTCGTATCGTAATCCTCGCTTGACTGCCTCCTCCGTTCGGCATTCCTTTTATTCTGTACAAATACAATATGCCTCGATGCAAAACAATAATTTCCAAGAATTAGTTGGTCGGTGTGACCAATAGAATGTTTTTCTTAATTACAAATTTTCAACACAAAGTAAACAAAAGAAGTCCAAATGCGGGAAAGGTAATAAACCAGGTTTATAGCAGGCAGATGGGCATTCCCTTTTTGTCGGCATGTAACAATGTCATTTATGAAGAGGTTAATGAAGGTAAATGAAGCGAAAGTTATTTGTCAGGAACGTCACAAGTGCAGATCTATAGTCTCTGCCTACTACCATCGGAAACGGGTGTGATAATATGTATGTTTTATTTACATTATGGGAGCCTAATCTAATTTAACACCGCTTCGCAACATGTTGTGGTTCGCAGAGGAGAAGGGGCCCAGGAGATTCTTCAGCAATATGCCTAGCTCTAATAATTTTATATAATATTAAAATGGATTGTAGGTAGAATATTTTTTTTTCTTATGTATTGTTACAACCTCGGCGCCGACAAAGACAAATTCCACATACAGATTTGTAGAAGCACATTTATTACCCGTCGGCATTTGAACTAATTTATTGTATTCCTTTTATGATCGTCTTCTTTTGGTCACTTATTTATTGGCATACGTTTCTAGTTATTGTGGAGAATAGCCTATTGTCATATTGTACGCGCTCATTAGCATCATTAGCCAGGTGTTGCGGATTAATTTCCATTTGTGTAGTATAAAACGACGGCCTGATGGAGAGAGGAAGCAGTCGAGCTACGATTACGATACGAGCGTGACGTGTGTACAATCGGTAATCTATTAGTGACGGACTTTGCACGTTTTATTGAATTATGACCTTCTGCATTACGTTTGGATTTGTTGTGTTCGGTTATATTTGTACCTGTGTTATATGTATTTGTATAGTTCTAATAAAGTCTATAATAATTCCAACCATTTTAATTCGAGTCCTAATAACTGGTAACAGTATTCCAGTCGCGAAAACTGTCGAGACACAGTTTGTCAGCCCAGCTTAGTGTCATGCAGCTGCACCTGCAGGCCTCTTAACAGTCATGAAGTAACTCTGTAACATACTTCAGTATAAAACTTATAAAAAAAAGAGCCTGAGGTATAAATAGAATAAGAAATATAAAGAAAAATCAATTTTTAGCTTCTTCTCCTTCACAGCAACGACACGTTGCGAAGCGGTGTACATAGAATAAGAAATTAAATTTGAACCTGTGTGACCTTCAAAAAGTGTTCTCCAGTGGAACATATCTATACATAAAATAAAATTGTAGAGGTCAAATTTCTGTACAATGAAAAAACATTGCTAAAAACCGAGTCAGGGGATGTAAGTAGTGAAATAGAACTAATTTAGATTTTTTTCAAATTTTTTGTTTCTCTGTTTGTCTGTCTGTTTGTGCCGGCTAATATCCGAAACGACTGGACCGATTTACATGAAATTTTGTATGATGATAGCTTATATACCTGGTGAACATATAGGATACTATTGATCCCGAAAAATTAAAGAGTTCCTGTGGTATAGTTAAAAAAGCTTTAATTACTTAAACAGCTTATAACAGACTGAAAGTAATTTCTCTCCAACGTAACATAATAGAAACGAACATTTTGACAGGGTGTGGTGTCGGTGAGAGAGTTTTATCTTATTTATATAATATATAAGATTTATTATACATAAGAACGTTCCCGGTAAGTGACAGTGGTTTGGGACCAATATTTTATTTATAATTTTGCTCTCTTTTTATTATATATAAGATGAATAATATATAAATATATATATAATATATAAAGCTTACAAGTTTGTTCCTTTGTTTGTTTGCTTGAAGGCGCTAATCTCAGGAACTACTGGTCTGATTTGACTTTTTTTTCAGTGTTAGATAGCCCATTTATTGAGTAAGGTATATGAATAAGGTTATAGGCTATAAACCATCACGCTAAGACAAATAGGAGTTGAGCACCAATGAAGAATGTTTCAAAATCGCTGAGTTTTTTTAACTTTCTTTTTTTAAAAACTATTCCACGCGAACGAAGTCGCAGGCAGAAGCTAGTTTTGAATAAAAACTTATGAATTGGAAAATTTGAATAAACGCCAGTATTATACGAACTTTTCGTTGTTTAATTTCTCTCATGTCACTACCTCATCTCCCAAAACCCTAAAATTTTCTATAACATTTTAAAGATGTAGAAAATATTGATTTTTGCTTTTGAGTCACTCTTGAAATTAATCTCTTTACTCAGAATTTTTTAAGTGATAACTCCTTATGGGAGGGTAAACCACTTCGTTACGTAACGCGTTACGGTGCCAGTCTGTCTGGCTTCCCTTTCTCTCACGCATACAGCAGCGGCAGGCAGGCTCCTTCTTTCTTACTCTGACCCACACCGCTAGCCGTATTTCTTCTAATGTACATATTTAAAAATAACTTTAAAATAAACTAAATAATAAATAAACTAATATAAAGAATGTAACAAATCGCTGGCAGAGGGAAGCGTGCCCAAAAGGCTGGCTGCATTGCCACGCTGTATGGCAATGCTGATTCGTTGCGCGAAATACGAACCAGCCTTCTGATCACGGGTGGTATCAAAGAGTTTCTTACAAATTTCTTTGAAGAAACCCTTTGTCTATGGACCCCACGGACCTAAAGTTTCAACTAGAATTATAACTAAGAATAAAATATATTTTATAACCAATAAAAGATTTTATTAATAAATAACCTTTCCTTTCATTGTCATATTAATACACTTAAAATTTAAGTAATAACCTAAGCTTTTCTCAAGTTAAACAATTTCAATATTGAATAGTTCAACATAGATTAGTTTAAGTTATCACTTCTATCGGGCGTCCCGAGACGCACACGCCTGTTTTTTTATGGCGTTAAAAAACTAAAAACCAAAATAGACACATTCAACTGGATTTGTATACATTTACCCCACGTTCCTCTCTCGACTAGATATCATACAGTACAGACCCGTTAAAGTCTTGCTAGGAAATTACCTCGTATCTTTATACCGTAATGTTGTAAACGTGTTCGACAAGTTTTTAATTCTAGTATTCAATCAAGAGATTTTTTCATCACTTTCTTCATTCAGTGCATTTAGCACTTTGTTTATTCATATTTAAAACACTTTATACACAAATTTTACGCGTACAGCTATTCACCAGCAACTGCTATTCACTGTTGTACGTACATAGGTACACCTATGTATACATATATACCTACATGTATACTTACGGGGCGCACATGCGGTGAGTGTTGCATTATAAAGATATGATAGATACCTATACACCTATATACTTTTTCACAAACAGCTGCTTACGTATTCGTCCGAATTCGGAGCAGTTCGTCTCGAGCCGTGCGAGCTTCGTACAGTCGTACCATATACATACACGTTAAGCGAACGCTCGGCCGAGCTACATGGTAGGCGAAGTGGGGGTGTTAGGTTTTATTTTTGTTACGGAATTTCTTGATTTGGTCGCCGAGTTCAAAGCCCGCGATAAAAGCTATGCTATTGCTTAAAAAACAACTTAAGACTTCTAATATTACGTTAAGTGACCGTCATTGTATATCAAGTTGACGATTGCAGAATGTTTATGAATGATATCAACAATTAAACGTTCAACAATTGGGAAAACTATAATATAAATAAATATTCAACAAAACATGTTACGTGCTCAATACATTATAGAAACAGAAGGAAAAAAAAAAAAAACAAAAGAAAAAACAAATGAAAAATATCAAATCAGGGCGCAGACGCGAAACTAGTGCCGCGCCACTGAACTAGTTGTGCGCCGCAACATCCTCCGGGGCCTTGGAAGCTCCTGCTTCCAATATAGATTCCTCTTGTGGCTCCAGGAGGGGACATAAGTACTTGACACCTCTTCTGTATGTGCCAGTCGCAGTTTTGACTTCTGCTACACGGGCCACTCCATCTTGCCCTGGGAACAGAGTCGTAATACGCCCCAACCTCCAGTGCATGGGCGGGACATTATTTTCTTTTAACATAACTAAATCTCCGATATGAAATTGTTTACTAGGAACGCGCCATTTGTTCCTCTGTTGTAATTCAGTAATGTACTCAAGCTGCCACCGCCTCCAAAAATGTTGACGCAGTGACTCTAGTCGTAGAAAACGATCAGACTTGTTCCATCTACCTTCAATTAAGTTTGGATAAGGTAGAGATGTCAGTGGTCTTCCAATCAAAAAATGCCCTGGAGTAAGCGGATTATAATCGTCGGCACTGGACGACAAAGGACAAATAGGACGACTATTTAGTATTGCCTCAATCTGACCAAATAGTGTTGCCAGCTCTTCAAATGTCAAATGTGACTGCCCTAAGACGCGCTTTAAATGGTATTTTGCTGACTTGACGCCAGCTTCTGCTAACCCCCCAAAGTGAGGAGCATAAGCCGGTTGAAAATGGAATTTTATACCCTCTCCAGATGTAAACTCACTTATACCGTCAGCATGAGAAATTGTAAAATCTCTGATCTCTTTAGAGGCGGCAACAAAATTACGGCCATTATCACAAAAGATCTCAACTGGTTTTCCTCTGCGAGAGATAAAACGGCGTAAAGATAAAATAAAGGCATCCTTAGAAAGCTCACTTACGGCTTCTAGGTGTACACACTTGTACCTAAGGCATACAAAAATACATAGATAGCATTTAGTGATAGAAAGGGAAGGGGATGCCCTTCCCTTTCTATCAGTTATTAAAAATGGCCCTGCAAAATCGACAGCCGCACTAGCAAAGGGGAAACCAGGATTTACACGCTGTTTAGGCAATGAACCCATTAAAGGACTGGTAGCTTTGCCGCTAACCTTCCTACATTTTACACATTGTCTAGCGACAGTACGAGCCAAGTCTCTGCCAGCTATGGGCCAAACGAATTCTCTTACAGAACTTAATAGAAGCTGTGGCCCAGCATGAAGAAGACGCAGGTGCTCATGTTGGAATATTAACTTAGTTAGTTTATGTTTAGCATGAAGTAGCATTGGGTGGCGCTTCTCGTACGAATAACAAGACAACGATAAGCGTCCACCAACTCTTATTACGTTATTTTTGTCTAAATAGGGATTCAAAGCGATGAGTTGACTTTTTGGATGAAGAATTCCTTTAGACCGCAAAATTATGAGCTCCTTGGCAAACGTCTCAGCTTGAGACAAAGAAATTAATTTACGAAATGAAGTTGAGAGTTCCTCAGGCTGTAAAAACCCAATCATTTTATTACTAGGATTTCTACAGTTGTGAATAAAACGAAGTAAATAAGCTACTGTTCGCTGTAAAAACATTAATTTAGAATATTTGTCAAAATGAATTAGGGATTGTTTATCATTTTCATTTACCGTACTAACATGCACTTTGACCTCTGGCAATTCATAAGGATTAACCATTTTATTCAAGTCAGAAGATGGCCATAAAGACTCAGGTTTCAGTAAATAACTAGGACCATTCCACCATATGTTTAGTTTATCATATTTTGTTGTGTCTACACCACGCGAGGCGAAGTCGGCAGGATTCAGGTGAGTGGGTACATGACGCCACTGAGAATTATTTGTTAACTCCGAAATCATGGATACCCTATTAGCTACAAAGGTCTTTAATCTATCATGTCTAGTACTTAACCAAGCTAATGCTATAGTCGAGTCCGTCCAATATACCTTACGAGTAATTACACATCGCAGGGCGCGATCTACAGCGTCCGCGAGCTGCGCCCCCAGGAGACAAGCACACAGTTCTAAACGGGGAATTGTTATTGGTTTGACAGTAGCTACCCTAGCTTTCGCACATAACAGCCTCACTGTGATGTCGCCCTTTTCGTTCTTAGCTCTAAGATATATGCACGCTGCGTAGGCCGTCTGGCTTGCATCACAGAAACAATGTAATTCAATAAGCTTAGGGTTTTGGCACAAGACATGTCTTGGTATACGTAGCTCATGAAGATGTTTCATATTGGTGACAAATAACAACCACGCCTGACTAACGTCATCAGGTACTGGTTCGTCCCAATCAATTTTTGCAATCCATAATTTTTGTATTAATATTTTAGGTTTAATGGTGAATAAGCTTAACAAGCCAAGTGGATCAAAAACTTTACAAGATTGTGATAATATCGAGCGCTTGGTGGGATAACTATTTTTATTTTCATAGTTAGTAGGAAAATGTATGAAATCTTCATCAGGATTCCATCCTACACCTAAAGTATGGGACGATGAACTAATAATAAGATTTTTCTGCGTATTGTTACATTTTGGCAACACGGTCGGTAAGTTAGAGCGGTACTTACGCAGATTAAAACAACCAGCAGCAAGTATACCTTCTACTGCCTCTTTAATGTGCAATAATTCATTCTCACTATCGCTTCCAGTCAGTAAGTCATCTACTACAAAATCGTTTTGAAGAATAGTTTTAATTTTTGTTTCTTCACATTCCTCTCCAAGCTGCCATATACAACGAGTACTTAAAAAGCTTGAACTTGTTAAACCATAAGTTACAGTATTGAGTTTTAATGCCTTTAACGGTTCCGTATAATGATTGCGCCACAATATCATTTGTAAACTGCGGTCACTGTCTTGAACATTAATCATTCTATACATTTTTTCTATGTCACCTGATAATACATACGAATATTGACGGAATCTAAGTAAAATATTAAATAAAGAATCTTGTATGTGTGGACCAGTCATTTGCAAATCATTTAAAGAATAACCGGATGTAGTTTTTGCACTTCCGTTAAACACGACACGCAACTTGGTAGACTCACTAGAAAGACGTAAAACAGCGTGATGCGGAATGAAATAAGAATGAGGAGGAATGAGCACACTGGATTCTGATAAATGACCTAAATCAGCATATTCTTGTATGAATTCTGAGTACATATTTTTAAGCTGTGGATTCCGCTCAAAACGCTTTTGAAGTGAAAAAAATTGTCTTCTAGCTTGGTCGAATGAACTTCCTAAACAGTCTGGACTCGATTTGAGTGGCAACTTAACACAGAAACGGCCCTCTTGATCGCGATAAGTATTATTTACAAAATGATTCTCACATTCAACATCTTCATCCGACAACTGAATAACCTTTTCAGGGATCTGTTCCAGTTCCCAAAATTTAACTAGTTCATTATTCAGTGCATCATTTGAAACAGAAGTTTCCATATTTAAGTCTAAAGCAAGGTGATGACAATGTACTTTTTTTTTTTTTTTTTTTTTACAATTACAAAACAATACTGAATGACAAAAATACAATTAAACAAGGAAAAGAATATAAATTTTAAACATTTCAAAAATACTCATTAGATGTTAATTCCCATAAAAGAACAAACTCCCTTCTTCAATTTCAATGTCACACTTCTCCCACTCTCCGTTTGCTTTTCTCACCTCCCACTTGCTTGTCCCTGCTTTTGTCAATTTTTCTTTCTCAGTGAGAAGTTCGTCCTTGAGCTTCTTTAATGCATACTGCAACTGAGTGGGTTCGCTGGTAAAGTTTAGGGCACTCCTTCCTGTTGTGATATAGGTTAAGAATTCTTGCGTAAATGTACGCTTCCTAAAACCTGTAAAAGAAGGTCTCCCTATCGACATAGGGTCTATATTTCCCAATGACTTAGTCATCAACGCCTGCGACATTTTTGAAACATATTTAAAACCAATAGGTTTAAAAAGAATTTGAGATTTTTCACCTCTCTTTTGGAATACGGAGTTTACCTCTTTCCTCGTGTGCCACTTAGACTTAGTTGTTATTTGCTCAAGAACATTAAGATTTTCCAAGTAAGTTCCAAACATAGCATGAAATACCACTTCAGCTGTTTTCAGAGGGTCTGATCCACTTCTCATCTTGAATGAAAAATCTACTTTATTTATCAAGTCCGTATAATACTTAATCATTGGAGCGCCAGAAAAACTCCATTGAACGTCTCCTTTATGTTGCCACATGACATAGAATAATAACAATGGGAAATATATCTTTTGTGTGGATCATGCAGTAGTGAGTAATAAAATATCTCCCAACTCTTTCATTACGCCAGACACGTTTCCCGGATGATTCGCTTCTTTGAAAGCAGCAATTATCTCAGGTGCCATCGGAAGCATTTGCAGGCTGTTGTTCATAGCGGATTTCAACTTATCGAAGAACTTGTCCTCCATGATCAACAATATAGCTTGAGTTAGAGGCCCTAAACTTCTCAAAACCTCCGTTCTTCTCTCAGGAGCCAAAGTTACCCCTTGCAATAGTGCTATATGCTGGTTAGTTAAGCCATACTGTGATATATTCTGCGTATTCTCAGTCTTTCTTGATGTAGGAACTAGTTTGCCCTCTTTAGTCCTCTTTACCCCTCTCCTAGCAACCGAATCTCTTACCCTGAATCTAGTTACACCCGTCCTGACTTCGTCATAGAATGACCTAAACAAAGTGATCAATTCTACAATAGGAGTACAAATTAGAAAATTTATTTCAATTTTCTTTGCTTTTATTTTCTCTACTACAGACTTGACTGAAACATCCACATTTTCAATTTTGGCTGTATATTCTAAAAATCGCAAATGTCCTTGCTTGTCGTTTTCTTCTTTTCTAAGGCATGTGAATACAGTCATTAAAAAAACCAGAAATTTCATCTGATAAATCAATGTCTATAATCCAATTTTTCAAATCCGCACTTATTTTATTAGCCTTACCTTCCCCTAATTCAGCGATTATAATACACATTATATCAATCAGTTTTCCAATTTCTAAATCCCTATCTTTCATTATGTTTTCCTCCACCTCCATCATTGAAGTGCTTGGACCCGACATAACTGTTTGTTTTTTGAATAAAATTACTTTAATTTGTTTATAATCTCTGTTCTTGCGTTTATATAGTCTATCATATATATAGTATATCACGTCGGGGTCACCAAAAATGTTTATGAATGATATCAACAATTAAACGTTCAACAATTCGGAAAACTATAATATAAATAAATATTCAACAAAACATGTTCGTGCTCAATACATTATAGAAACAGAAGGAAAAAAAAAAAACAAAAGAAAAAACAAATGAAAAATATCAAATCAGGGCGCAGACGCGAAACTAGTGCCGCGCCACTGAACTAGTTGTGCGCCGCAACACAGAATAACCTTTCGTAAGGCTACAGTTATTTACAAAGTCAGATTGCGTAGTGCATTTAGACAATGTTTCTCAAAATGTCCATGACCTCACGTTAGATTAGATGGGAACAAAAGGTATATAATTCCATTTTCCTTTACTTCGAAATTCGAAAGAATTTCTTGCGAAAATGGAGTACTTTAATTTATGATAAGTTCTAATCCAATTTCTCATTAACTCTTCAGGTGTTATAATATAATATAGAGGGCAAATATTTTTTCCCTCTATATTTAGAGGGAAAAAATATATTTTTGTAAACAATAAAAATAAAAAACCAAAAACTTGGTTATTTGAATTTTTTACGTACATTTTGAGGCTATATGACTAAAGTTGTAAACGTTGAGTTGTGTTTTTTATTACCCACTACTTTGCCATTTAACTTTTTTCCATAGGACTTGTAGTTTTGCTGGAAATCGAAACAAACACTTAAAACGGGCCCCCCTTTATTTTGCCTTTCATTTTGTTATATTCTCTTCCTTTTCCAATGGGTTTTATCCTACTATAATTTTTTTCATTTTTGTTACATTTTCACAGGGATTAACACTGGTCTATTATTATAGATAGAATACAATACAACTAAATAAAGTTTTCTTTTATTGTATTCGTTTATAATGTCTTGTATATTATATAACATGAATTATGGTGTCCTAAACAGGCCCACTCTCAGCATAATGGTTTTACAACCAGCGCTGAACTTCCACGAGGACCTGTAAGTAATGCCACGACTTAGCTCTACAAAGCAATTTAATGAGTTTACACACAATGTTTACATATCACTTGTAACTGCAATTACTATATAATATATATGCTTATGTAAAGTATAAAAATAAAATAAAATAATAAATTGATTGCAACAACTATTTATGTAACCTTTTTTGTCAACCCTACTGACCATCGACGCGTGACATCGTGAGGCTATCAGCAAACCTGCGCACGGGTAATAGTGGTTCGTTATGTCACATCATTTGACTTATGATAATAATTATATATATCATATTTAAGGTCTCTCTGGTAAATTTGGTGGTCAATTAGCATATTTTTAGCTTAGTTCTGAATCCAAAAATAGACAGGTGCAGGTGCCTTATTGGTGGCGGAATGTTGTTCCAAGATACAATTATCGCTACATGTAATTCATTCCAGAAAACGTCTATACGAAAAATGAATATTGCAGAGAACATATTATACATCAAAGCAAATCTTTATTATAAAACAAAGCTTTAAAAAAATATTATAGGTAATAAAAATGGAAAAGTGTATTTTTTTATTACATGAGTTCGGCAGACAGGCAGACGGCCTACTTTATGGAAAGCGGTTACCATCGCCTATGAACATTTACAACACTAAAGGTGCTACAAATGCGCTGCTGCTTTCTTAAAGGGAGACTGGAACCTGGTTACTAATCCCGGAACACAAATCAAGGTTGTTATGGCCGCATACTCTAGACGCTGGTTTAGTCATCTAGTCGGGCATATACCCTACCACCTGGCTGTGAGTTGTGTTGTGGCCTCTTACGACAAGCCGCCCAGTCGCAGGAAATTACATTTTTTTTCCGTTCGTGCACGGATAAAATGACGTATTTATATATGCTACCATAATATAAGATGGTAAAAGTTTTACTCCGATTTTGTTGCGTACCCACTGAACTGCCATTTCAACTTCGAGCACTATATTTACCGTCGCCTATAATCATGTGCTGTACATCAGTAAAAGATATTACGCTATGCATTGGCGTATCTAGGGATATCTTTACGGGGACTTCGGCCTCAAGTACAAACAAAATTGGCCCGACTGACCCTCCTTCTATGTACGCGTATGACACTATGTTTACTTATTTCATAACAATTGTAGGGTCACGGAAAACGACTTTGAGAACCGGTGTTTCCAAGGCTACACTGGAATTCACTCGTGACTTCATCTTAACATAGTACGCACGAGTTTAGAAAATCTGAACACAGTTCATTATCCTTTTTTTTGTTGTTCTATAGCCTTGTTTTTTATGTTTGTTAATACTTGAGGTTAACAGCAGGACATTTGTGACGTGGTTAAAAATATAGTCCAGTTTCAGCAATAAGTTTAAAAATATTAACTTGAAATATGAAAACTTGAAATATGAAAACTCGAAAAAAATAATTTTTAATGGTCGTTGAAAATTAATCATTGTAATTTTGCGTGTGGTTTATATGACAGTGTAGTATATTACGGCTTTATAGTTAGTACTTCAATCCAGTGCAATATTGTTTTCAAAAATTATTTCTTAAAGTGACAAATATTAAAATACTGTTTTAAATAACAATTGTGTTGAAGATCTCAACTTTTTAGTGAAATGTGCTTTTTTGACTTGTGTGTTGTTACTATAACTCCTTTGTTAACCATCAGTCTAGGACCTAAAATGTGATTTTTCCTTAAAGATTATTTTGAGTATATTAAAGGATACTCGATGCTGGCTATATAAATAAAACGAGTAAAGCCATACGTAAAAAGAACAAGAACATTTGCTACTTATTCAATATACTCTGTGCTAGTTTTAAAATTAGAATAGAACTTTCTAAAATGTCAAAAGTGAATGCATTCTTTTTCGTGACTGTATTCTTGCTGTCCTCTTTCTGTGTTCTGTGTCAGAGGAAGACAGAGAAAAAGGACGGGAAAAAGCAGATTATAAATTTAAATTTGCCTGAAGGTAAGATTACTGATACTTTCTTGATGCCAATTGCGATAATTCACTAAAAAGACTACGTCATAAGGTCAACTAGAAAGTAGTACAGCCGATAGGTAAATGGCTCACCTGATGGAAAGCTGTTACCGTCCGGACCATATCGACATTTGTAACACCCAAAAGTGCTACCAATGCGCTGCCGCTCTCTTAGGGGAGATTGGCACCTTTTTTTATACGGGGGACCGTTTGAGGACCGTAAGCTGCGGGAGGGGTAAGGACGCGGCTGGTGTGTGAGATTCGCCAGATCGGAGTGGCACTAGCACCCCACGTGTGAGATGCTATTGCCACGCCGTGGTTTGACATACCCACTAAAACCTGTCCGATCCCGAGCGTGCTTCGTACGTCATTTATTCGCCGGAGATCTGGGTCTCTTCGGCTCCTCGAACTCACCGCGAGGTGAGAGGGGGCGCGCGGATCGGGGAGCGTCCCTCCTCTCCGGCCTTTATTTGCAGACGGGTCCGGTTTACCCGCCGATCGCCCGCACGGCCGTAGCTTACGGCAGCTGGAGGTCGTCGTGGACGACCTTCCGTCGCCGCCGCCGGCACTGGCGGGAAGGGAGCGTAGCTGCTCCTCTCCCGCTCCGCGGCTTCCTTCGTGGACATGACTTTCTCGCCGAAGGAGGCGGCTGCGTCCCACGCGTCGGCGCTCCCGACAATGGCCTTCACCCACGGCCGGGAGGGACAAATCCGTTCCGATGGCCGCGACGGGATCGCGGTGCTGCTCGTTCCAGGCTGGACACACCTGGAGGGTGTGCAGTCCCGAGAGGACCTGCGTCAGGCGGAACGTCAGGATGCCGTGACGCCTCTGAGGGGAATCTGACCACTAATGCCAGAACACAACTCAAGGTTTTTATGGCGGTATAACTTAGATCAGGGGTGATAGCCATCTAGTCGGGTAAATGCTCTACCACCAGGTTGTGCGTTATTTGTCGCCTCTTACGACAAGCCGCCCCAACGCAGGAAATTGTACTTCTTCTCCGTTTCCACACTGCAGTGTGATCGGCTCCTTTTAGGCGGCTTCACTCTAGAGCTCGTGCCATCTACCTATTTTGTCCGTCTGAGGTTGTAGCAGCGAGAGGTAGAAGTTAAATAATACTTCAGATGGCAGGGAGTTGTATTCACTGTCGAGTGCTGATGTGAACTAATTTATTTTGGAAACTGCCTTAAGTACAAATATTAAAGGACCGTACAGCTAGTACAATATAAAATACAGTGTGTGAGTGGGACGGACGATGTGAGAGCGAGATAGAGCAACTATTAATATGTGCACTCCCGCGTTGCGCTAGCCAGTCGTGCGTTGTCTGCTGTGATGACAAGACAGTGCAGTATGTCGGCCTGGGTGTAACTACGTTCTAAGTCTCAGGCCTTTCCTACCATAAGCGCGGGGCACATGGGAGGAGGATGGTTTTAGTGGGTATTAGTCATTGGCTGTCCAATGATTCGAGTCTCACACAAGCTAATCAATTATTTATGGATTGCCTTTTAAAGGAATGCCTACATATTCGATAACGGTCTAATCCCTTGCAAAGGGACCACCCAACCCAACCCAGTATTGTGCGTAAATAGCATTTACCCTGCTTTAAAAAAAACCACAGTACAGTATGCAGCTTCGATATTGTAAAATAAAACATAACTAGGTTTTGATATATTCGATCCATTAAGTTCATTCTATTTGTGTTTACATCATTTTATAGGGTCGAAATGTGAACACCAAGGCTACAACGGTACTTGCGTCAGCGCGTTTCGATGTCTATCCATCTTGACAGGCTTAAAACTGGGATATTATTCTCCTGTAAGTAACATAAAAATATGAGCAAAGTAAATAAAACTGATCAATTAAACACATGACTACTTCTCTAATTACGAGTTTTTACTTCAAAAAACTTCTATGTTTCTAGTTATGCACCTTCAAGGACGACGTGCCTATCGTGTGTTGCACAGACTGTGAATTGATGGATGACATTCGGTAAGACTGATTGTTTTTGGGCTCCCTGTTTACAGTCACTGTCCTCTATTACACTATTACAGTTATTTAATTTTTATATATTTAGGTTTATAGCTTGGCAGCTAGGCCTTTAAGCCAGATCTTAGTGTACAATTTTTTAAGTCTGTGTAGCACAGCTGAACTGTAGGTAATCAGCTAGTGCCATTCAACGGAGTTCTTGTGATAACTCAAAAGGCCACATTCGAATATACAGTTTACATTTTTCACAAAATACATAATTACTACTCAAAAACTATCAATATCCTACGACTATTGTTTATTTTAGAGTAATTTTACACATTTTTAGAAAGTAAAAGTGCACAGCACAGCATCTCCTTTCAATTCCCGCCAAAAACTCTCATTACACGAAGTCTGTCTATTAAATCATAGATAATAACATTACGGCTACGTTCCCGAAGGGACTCACAAGGACCACGTTCACGACCGCGGTTTTTCCCGTTCAACTTGCTTTCGGACGCTATAATCACAAACTCTAGTGGAACGGATAATGGGGATTTAATGTCATAAACGACGATATACACAAATGTCATTGGTTGATTTGAAAATCGCGCCTTTTTCATTGTCAAGATATTGAGAGAATTAATGCTCTGTGATCAACGCCCACTTCGACCCACCTCTTGACATGGGTCTTGTGAGCGCTGTGTTATAGAATATGATGACGTCAGTAGTGACAGTTTCGCCACGACTATAACGATCGCTTTCGCCATTATGGAACAGCAGACGGAGCCTTCTGGGCATTGTGAAATACTAAAGGAACGCCTCCTATATCTATTAATACGAGCTCGACCGCGCATATGGTATATATGTATATACAGTGTAGACTCCGTGTAACGTCACTCGATTTAACGAAAAACTCCCTTAAGCGTCGAAATCATTTGACTTTGGTTGCTTTAGCTTGACTTCCATACCATAATACACTCTATATACTCCTAGCATTACACCCACTCTCAATCAAGCAATAACCTTTTCTGTTGCCAAAATTAGTAAAAGCTGCGTTGCTATGTAAGTTATTTTATCGCTTTATTAAACTCGACTGTCGGAATCATGCTTATTGAAATTTCTAAGAACTTCCTTTATCAAAAAGATGTCTCAATATAGCAAGATATGTATAAATTAAGTAAAAAAAATACAACAAAATTACTGGCGCACCTAAATACGTCAGACAAAAAAAACAAATTTAACGACAACTTTACATAACGCCATGAAGTGCACAGTCTCTTCAGTGTCGTTATATAGAGTTTACACTGTATATAAATTTGGATGTAAATAAACGTACTCTAACATATGAACATATTCTTAATTACAGAGCGGCAACATTCATACCTGAATTGGGAATCTTCCATCGGAATCGAGGAAGACTATCTGATAGAAGTAAGGAAATGTTATATACACTTGTATCAAGCTCTCATGGTATAATAACTGGAAAATATACACTTTTAGCTGCCTTCAAAAAAGTAGCAGTCTTGTAAATATGCATCGGTTTTATTCACATTCAGTTAGAGTAAGTTTGAACGCTTCTTTAAGGTTCTTAAAGAAGTTAAAACTTACTTTACCCTTTACCTTAGACGTAATCACCACAGATTTGATGTCCGAACTTTCACACGCGGCTATTTGGGAAGCACCACAACATTGTGGTCAAATACCAATACGCCGTGCGACAACGCGAACGAAGTTTGAGTACACAGTGGATCTTAGTATTACACAATGAAGAAATTAAGTTTTAAAATAATACAAGTATATTTAATGTATATCTTTTATTTTTTAAATGTAATATCATCACCCTCGAATCAGAAACATATTTTAAATCAAAAATCATCATCCACTCTATCCCCTTTATTATTTTCCCACTATGTACCCCCATGCTATATAACTGTTATTGCACCATGCCAAAAAAAAAATTACATAAGCATCTGACTTCAGTAAAAGTGAAGCTTAGGACACAGTTTATATGAAAAAGTATTAATGAACGCACAAAACAAGGTACTAATAGATAAATAATCATAACTTACTTGATTTTTATTTTTTTTGACGGAACCTGTCACAAAATCCAGTACAACAGGTGTATGCGCTGGCACAGACATGCGCCGACTAAATCGGTAGTGTAGTATGTTTGAAAGCGACTGGAGGGTAAGAGGTAGGCTATGTCACGGCATTATTTCTGTCCTTTAAATTACTGATTCTCTGTGCACACTTGATCCTGTTGTGTGTTATCCACAACGACCCTACCGCAGGACTTAAGAAACAATGGAAGCTATAATTTTAGTGAGAACTGTGTCGGAATAAACTAACTTATATACACCCAAACAACTACAAACCATTCCTGGAAAAATTCTCGCGGGATTCCCAGGATAAAAAGTAGCACAGATTTTAAGTGAAAGAATTCGCTGTCGATCAGTCGAAACCGCATCGAAATAGGCCCAGTAGTTTTTATGTGAATCCCGAACAAACAGACAAGAAGTCTAAAAATAATTGCGTCATGTTTTCCGTCGTTTATACAATCTATTCCAGTTGCTTTTTTTAAATAGCTTCGATGTACATAGACGGCACGTTTAGTCTTTTATAATATTGTTACAATTTGGGCCACCTGCATATTTGTAAACAAAGCACATTTATTACCCGCCGGCGTCGTTTGAGCTAGTAACATACAACTGAAACAAGCAATAACATTTAAACTGTTTTATGACTGTCTTCATCTGTTTACTTTGTGTTTAAAATTTGTGATTGAAAAAAAAACAGCCCATTGTGTATCTTTATGGTAGTCATTAGCCAGGTGTGATTCTTGGAAAATTCAGTCCACGAGGTCGACCACACATATTGTATTTGTACAATATAAAGCAATGCCCCAACGGAGTGGTGAGGTAGTCGAGCGATAAGCACAAGCGGACCAAGACGTGTGTTCTACATTCGGTAATCTATGTAAGTGACGGACTTTGCGCGTGTTATTATATTTGTACCAGTGTTATACGTGTTTGTATAGTTCAAGAAAGAAAGAAAGAAAAACTTTATTTGCAAAAAAAATAGCAAACAAAACAAACAACAAATTCTATAGTAATTCTAACGGCATTTTAATTCGAGTCCTGCAACTCGTAACAATATTGCATATAAAGTCAAGTCGATGGTCAAGAGAATGGAGGTTGGCACTGAAAATCAGCATATCAGGCTTTTTTTTTAAATTTCGATGCAGCACAATGCTGAGTTGCTAACTTCGTTGACTAAAAAGAACGAATCGTTTTTGCAATATAGAAACCGGGCAAAAAACTCGACGTACAAACCTTTTTTAATTATTTATTATACTTGTTTTTGAGTACAATTTAGTGTTAATGTATTATGTGTTCTTTATGTATAGCGTCGTCTTTTATAAGTCAATAAAATATTTAATTTTTATCTTTATTTCATAAAAAAAAAAAAAAAAAAAATCGATCTGAAGAGAATAGAGCTATCTATTACATGTTTTAAACTTGCAGAATGTCTTCAGTACTTAGAAGATTTGCCATACAACTGTAAGAACTCGGAGCCCGCCTTGGATTATGATGTAGACCGTCCCATCAATTTGCCGGACGATATTGAGAACAACTGTAAAAAGCTATTCGGTTTCGGGAGCTGGTCTGGTGTGGACGGCGTTGACGCTGGAAGGGGGGAGTTCCCCCACATGGTGAGTGGGTGGTCATAATAATCGGACATTTCTTCAACTATTTTCCTATACGAGATGATTCTCCTTACCTCTACCCTCCATACCTATTGCCTACCTTTAAGAAACTAGCAACTAGCAACTAAAACGTCGAAAGCGCCATGAATTTTTTAGTGTATTACTATGTCTTACGTTTGGCGGCTTTCCACACGAACATTCTAAACTTTAAGACCTAATATTTTGATGTTACAAGGCCCTCTTGGGATACGGGGAGGATCTAGAGTCAGCGCAATACCACTGCGGGGGGTCAATCATCAGCGAGAAGTACATCCTCACAGCAGGACACTGCATCTCCAGCGTGTTGCTGTAAGATATCTGAACATCTTCTCTTTGACCTTAATAAAATAATTTGGCATGAGTACTATATCATTGGAGAGCGGAGAAATAATACAACTTCTTGCAGCTGAGCGGCATCTCGTAAAAGCCACAAAACAACCCACAGCCAGGTGTTAGTGTAGATATATATTACATAGAATATATTTAAGTTACGTAGTAGTTATAATAGGATATAAGTAGTTATAATAGGATTTAATAGTTATAATAAGGCGGGTTAGACTTGTGTCTGAGGTAGAGAACTCTATAGAGTTTCTGAATAGGGGACAAAACTTTGTCCATTTCAACCCCACGAAGAGACATGTCTGCGTATTCTCTGTCAAGAAAACTCCATTCAAAAAGTGCTTCAGTTCCAAGGAACTCCCCTTACCACCTCCTAGAGTATTGGGATCTTACATCGCGAATGATGTGCAGTTCAGGGGCCATCTTGAAGATAAGGCAAAACTTGACTCCAAGAAGCTGGAAGTGCTAAATCGGTGCAAGCAGTATTTCACTTCGCAGCAACGCCTTGTGCTTTATAAAGCCTAGGTTAGATCGTATATGGAGTATTGCTCACATATGTGGGCTGGGGCACCCGCCTACTAGCTAAATCCCCTGTACAGTATTCAATGTCGAGCCGTTCGTATTGTCAACAATCCCATACTCACAGACGGTTTAGATTCGTGGCCTTCGGAGAGACTTCGCGTCTCTCTGCCTATTCTACCGACTGAACAATGGGTAGTGTACCGAGGAACTGTTCAGAATGGTGCCTTCGTCTTCCTTTTATCACCGCACCGCACGCGTCGGCTGGGCGTTCAACTCCACTTCCTAAAGCCGCTTCGCTCTTGTCCGCAACGATTCTCTAGAACGTTTCTCTTGCTTTTGGCCGCGGTTTACCTACAGCGCTATAATATGGGGGTTTTTTAAAAAAGGTGGTAGTAAATAAGTAGGTAGCAAATTAGCTCGTAGGTAAATATGTAAATTTAAAAGTAGAAAAAACTTCAGTCTTCAAACACGACGGAGGTGGAGGTGAATTAATTATAATGAATGATTTAAATATAATAATTTGGCATCTAGACGAAAGTTTACACTCGTCTCGTACTTATTTAAATTGTTAAGAGGTAAATTATTTAACCCAGGAGTATTAGCTGAAATCAAACTTAATGTTCCAGCAAATTTTGTGATGAGACGTAGGCAGCCACCAATGTTCGTAGTGTCATACGGCAGGACCAACCTACTTAAGGCGCCGATGACACAGGCCTTGCGAACATTGAACAAGACATGTCAACAAATTGTCATTTTTATCTGTACTGTGACTGAATTCACTAGAACTGCGTATTATATTATATGTTATGACGACTGAATTTGTATATTTATATCTATAATGAATATTATGTGTACCACGCTATCGTATTGGTGGCAACTGTAATGATAGCGATGTTTGTATGATAATAAATAAATAAATATGATAATAAATTTAAAAAATCTACAATGTGGAAATACTTTCAATTTCAGCGGTCCAGTGAGGTATGTGGCTTTGGGGATCCTGAAGCGGACAGACCCTTCCGAGCTATGGCAGAGGTATGACGTCAAGAGGATCATCCCCCATCCTGAATACAAGTCGCCTTCCAAATACCATGACATAGCGTTATTGGAAGTTGAAGACGAGTGCGTATACTTTTTTTCTTATTCAACCCATTGGTTGTGAGTACAGAAAACACAGAACATAATTATCAAAACAGTGAAATGAGAGCAAAATAGGAGCGTTGTGTAGAATCAAAGGTTTGAGCAAGTTATTTTTGTACTTAACAACTTTGTTTCATAAGCTTTCTAATAGCATTTCTATCATGGTAACTGTTACTTCGCCGCCTTTAAAAATCAAGAGATTTGTATGCTCGAGATAGTTGTTGATGTTAATTTTGTATGTAGAGTTAAACTATATTTAGCAACATCAAAGATCTTTACTCTATTCGAATATTCATTCTGTCTTTATGTAACGCTTCTAAATCAGCTTTCAATACTCAAGTATAAATTGAGATCATCAGGATAGACGATACGTTTATTTGATGAAATCTGTTTTTTTATTGCATGAGTTCAGCAGACAGGCAGACGGCCGACCTGATGGAATGAGATTACTATTGACTATAGAAATTGGTAACTACAAAGATACAACCAATGTGTTGCCGCTTTCTAAGAGAGATTGGAGCTTGGCCACTTATGCCGAAACAACTCAAGGCTGTTATGGCGGTATGCTCTGGACCAGGGGTGGCCATCCAGACGGGCAAATACCCAACCACCTAGCTGTGGGTTGTATTGTCGCCTCTTAAACAGACTGGCTGCAGGAAAATATATTTCTTTCAGCTCCTGCACGGGTAAATCGTTTATCAAAAATTACAAATTGGGTAGGTCCCAGTGCGCTACCTTGACTTACCCCAAAGCATGTTTGATGGTTAAGAATGCTAGTCGTATATGTAAATATGTTGTATTTTATTAGAAAAATAGTTTGTGAATAAATCTAAAAGATCTAACAACTACAACTATACTAGAGAACCTTCGTAACAGTACGTCATTATAGATATGAGATCAAAAGCTTTTTTGAAATCAATGTAGGTATGCTGTATCTGTTTGCTTATTTTGGTCCATTCCTGTAATCGACCATATCGTAAAATTAAAGTAATTTGTGATCTAGATTAGTTAATTATGTATTTTACATATTTTATCTTAGGATAGAATTCGACGAGACAGTGTTGCCAGCATGCTTAAATACTGACAAACATGAATTCTTCGAGGAAGTCTCAAATGATTTATTTTTCAAAAAAGTAAGAAACGCTTTCAAAGCTGAAAAGTTTGATGCATATGCCACTGGATGGGGTAGACTTGGCTATAATCAGAGATTGGCTGATACATTACAAAAGGTATGTACGTTTTTAGATATTAATAATAATAAGTGTGAATGTTATTGAGGTTCTGTTGTCAGAAATTGTTTTTTGGCAACATTATTCAATTCCTAGTAATATCTTTACTAGAGTTACACAGTTAATGATATGCCAGAGAAATTGGAAGACAGCCGCTTACGCTACATGTTAAATACAGTAAAGGAAGTTCAAATTACCTTGGTTTACTGGCGTGAATTTACGGGAGGTGAAATCAAACCTAAGAAGGCCATATTGGAAGAGAATTTAATTAGATCAATGTTGTCAAATATAAAATTCCATTTTAGTGTTGCCACAGTTTAGATCAACCTATATTCTAACTTGAATACAAAATTCTGCTATGAGACCGGGCAGATTATGTGAATACAGTTGACAGTTGAGTTGTGTTCTGGGATTAGTGACAGGGTTCCAGTCTCTCTTAAGAGAGCAGCAGCGCATTTGTAGCACCTTTAGTGTTGCAAATGTCCATAGGCGATGATAGCCGTATTCCATCAAGTGCGCCGTCTGTCTGCCTGCTGAACTCATGCAATAAAAAAATGCATCCGGATTTTAACCCTCGGATTATGTTGATGATGACGACCCCATTGTTACAGGTACATCTTGAAAAGTACACAGACGACGAATGTTCACAGCTGTATCAAGTCCACCGGCATATGGACCGAGGGTTTGATAATGCCACGCAAATGTGTTACGGGGATTACAAGGGCTTCGCCGATACCTGCAGTGTATGTAATTTTTGAAGTGAAGACTTCTTTGGATACTTGTGCACTTTTAGGATGAGGATTTTGACCACATCTTAAAGTCAGTGCATTTAGTAATTTTGTTGTTGCTTGTTATGTTTTACTTGGCGACAATGTCAAGGTGTTGTAGAAAGAAGTCGGTTAAATATTGTTTGCTTTTTAGGTTTTGTATTTGTTAAAAAAATACTGCCTTTTAGTTGCTTGAATAGCTTTATAGTCCAAGATTCCAGAGCGATCAGCTATAACTTATTTTCAAATAAATGAAACCTTAGGTTCTCAGTAGCTTCTCATGTTCTTTGAATGCCTGCGTGATTGCGGAGCTCGCCTTGTGACACCTGGGCAGGTACCAGCTAAGAAAGGTAACCAAAAATAAGAGTTACTTAACTTAAATTTATATGGCTGATTTTATATATGTTTTGTAGAGTATTTCAAGGTTCCTCGAGAAAAATCAACGTGGACTAAGTCACAAGCACAGCTGGTTGTTAATTTGATTAATACATTCTATTTTACTATATTCATTTTGTAATTCATGCTTCTTATTTAAGAATACTTCTTCTCACATATATACGAGACCCTTTGTAAGCTAAGGGTCTCCTTTATATGTGATTTAATAGATGAGCACTGAAAATCAATGCTGCGCAGGACTACTTTTCAGCACAGAAAAATACCGAGTGCTAAGCTTATTTCTGATACTGCGCCATACGCCATAGTGTGTGTCCCAAATATACTCTTTCTTCTTCTTCATATTCATCTCTTCTTCCAGGGTGACAGCGGTGGCCCTCTCCAGGTGAGCATACGTGCTAATGTCTTCGACTGCCAGTTCAAGGTGGTCGGGGTGGTTTCCAGCGGGAACCCTTGCGGGACGAAGGGCGGCGCTGGCCTCTACACCAGGATCGAGCATTACGTGCCCTGGATCGAGAGCATCGTATGGCCCGACGAGGTGCCTTAATTATCTAATAAAATATACAAAGTACAATATTGGTGAATTATTTCCGACAGAAGAAGTGTTTTATTGCGAAGGGTTTGTTTACGCCATTTATAGTATTCAACAACTAAATTAATAATAAAATCTATAATTGATAAATTAGATATGTGCAATTGTAGTAGCATAATAAATAAACCTTTGCCTCATTCTTTAATTATAATAACATCGCTTGAATGCGTGACGTGTAATTGTCCCTTACTGTCCTACATAATTCCCTATATTTGAGTCAAATATACCTTGCTCACTGAATGAGAAGAAATCGACGGAAAGAAAGGAGGTAGTCCAATTGTGCTCTGTGCGTAATGCGAAATAATATAAAATAATGATTACAAAATACTTTAAGTAAAATTGTGTAGTGCTACAAATATTTTAAATATTTATTAAACTTAATAATGGTATAATAACATAGAAGAACTGTGTCGTATAAACATTTGAAATATAAAGGATCGACGCCGTAGCTAATATTAAAGCACGTGTATAGTCTTTGAATACTTATTTATTACTCAGTGTTGCCAGATGTCCATGTCAATTAAGCCCCAAATTTATTTATTATTTTATGAAAAAAGCCCAAAAACAGTTTTTACTTATTTTAAAGGAGAAATAAAAAAGCAAAACCACCGTCGTGGCGATAACGTCACTAATGACGTCATCATTTCCGCTTACGGAGAGCTCACAACGACCTGTGTCAATACATGGGTTAAATAACCGTTCCACTTGAGTTTACAATTGTGACGTTAGCAAATAAGTGGAACGGAAAAAACCGCGGTTGTGAACATAGTCCTTGTGAGTCTCTAACGGGAAGTAGCCTATGGGATATGACGTATACAAGTAGATACGGCATAATAAATAAATAACGTAAATGTACGAACGAATGAATCGAATTATTAAAATGAACTATTGAATTGAAGTATGGTTCACTAGTAGAATATAATTCTAAGATAAGGTAATAATACTGTATACTAATAATAATACCTAGATATAATAATTTTGTAGTGATGAGAATTATGTTTGTAGATGAATTATTGATACTTAAAAAATCTCCAAAATTTATCTGAACAAACATTTTCCCCTCCGAATGTCCCCCCAAAGAATCTTTACCCCCGAATCTCCCCCCAGTCGTCGAAAAAATCCCGAATTTGCAGGGTATCCCTCCATCTGGTAACACTGTTATTACTGTCTAAATCATATTACACCACAGAAAGAAATCCGGTGAGTTCCCTTTGTGTCTTTCCAATTCCGATACACTGATTGTGCTCAACATTTTGTTTAATAAAAATGAACCAAAGCGTAAACAGGGATAGCGTTCTTTGAGACGGAGGAGCGATCCACTTCGCTCCTCCACCCAGACGGCTCATTCCTAAACCTATTTCATCTATGTTTGCTATGAACAATTGTCACAAACAAGACTCGTGTATCTAGAAATGTGAGCTACAAAGTGGGGAATAAATAGACAGAATTCAAACACGCGAACATTACCTCTGTTCATTTCAGCCTATCATCCATCTGTTCTTTATCATGCTAACAATTGACTAACAGTTTTAGCGAGCTCAGTCGTATTTAAATACTGTATAAACTCTATATAACGACACTGATGGAACTGTGCATTTTATGGCGTTATAGAGAGTTGTCATTAAATGGAGAGAGGTCTGTTATTTTTGTGTGACGTCTTTTGCTGTCGTATTTTTTTACTTATTTTATTCATATCTTGCGATGTTGAGACATCTTGGTGATAAAGGAAGTACTTATCCGTGCAGGAACAGGGAAAGAATACAATTTCTCTGCTGAACTCCTGCATTAAAAAATATTTATGACTTTCGGGGTTGAGAATTTGAGGCCATGGAGACGTGAGGCTTATCAACTTTATCGAGACCCTTCAAGGCGATTGAAAGTCTTGCGTGACCAAAGGGCTGGCCTATATTGAAAGCAACGGATTACACAGCTCTACAAAAAAAGTTTTGTTTTGTTGCCCTGGATATCATCGCAGTTTTTTACGTTTTCAAGTGCCCAGATTACGAATATATTCATGAAAGTTCTCAATGTGCTCGTATTTTCATGATTTTTGCATATCTTATATTTTGAACAATTAATTACTGCTGGTCTTTGAAAAGAGATTGTCCCCTGAAAGATTATAAAAGAAAATCTCATAAAAGGCGTTTTTTGGAAATATAAAATATATTTTCGACATTTTCCTCTTTATTTACTTCAGATGTATCCTAATTTCTCAAAATATTACTGACATTATAAATATATCTGTTATTTTATTTCTCGTTTTTTGATTTTTGTAATGTAAAATGAAAATAAAGATTTAAAAAAATCAGAGCAAATCTAACAAAATCATTGAGTTTTTTTATTTATTTTTATTGCATAAGTTCAGCAGACTGGCAGACGGCCCACTTGATGGAAAGTGGTTACCATTGCCTATGGACATTTGCAACATCAAAGGTGCTACAAATGTGCTGCTGCTCTCTTAAGGGAGCCTGGAACCTGGTCGCTAATGCCGGAACACAACTCAAGGTTGTTATGGCGACATACTTTAGACCAGGGGTGGTAGTCATCCAGTCGGGCAAATACCCTACCACCTGGCTGTGGGTTGTTTTATCGCCTCTTACGACAGGCCGCCCGGCCGCAGGAAATTGTATTCTTTCTCCGTTCCTGCACGGATAAGTTTTATGAATTGTGTGCATAAATGGACCCAAAATCATTTTCATATCTAGGGCAACAAAACCACTGTAGACCAGTTTTATCGTTGCCATACGTGGGAATGCGGGCAGAATTTTGGGAACGCTCCCCACCGACAGCGATCTAGACTACATTTATTACTTCTAAATATGTTTATTATAGTATTAACTTTTAAGATGGATTCGTTTATAATTTTTTAGTTTTATTTTGCCACAATATGAACCGCAAAGGAGTGGAACTCATTGCTTGAGTCTGCCTTTCCCAATACTTATAATCTCGAAGTCTTCAAGTCCCGTGTGAATAGGTACCTTGGTAAGCGTGCCCCATCCTAGATCATATCTTCGCTCCACACAGGGTGAGATCTTGGTGAAACGCAAACCTATACTACAATAAAAACACAACAATTAAAGTAATATAATTATATTTATTTACAAATAAATTCTTAACTTAATAAAATCGTAAAATACATAAAACTCGATAAACAGCAATATTTTTGTATTCCCCTGACTATTTTTTAAAAAACACTGTGCGTTCACGACGAAGTGATACGTAGGGTTACCAACTCAAAAATATATTAAGCCCTAAGGCTATTATCGAAAACACCAAAAACAAGCACAATTGGAACAAAGTTCCTTATCGCGCGTTGCGAAAGGGGGCTAGACGAAAAAAATTAAGACCAAATGTTGTAACGACACTTTTTGCTATAGTTGTAAGCCGTGCGTCGTTATCAAAGCGTATGTATTTAGCAAGTCATGCGTGTTCTAACCTATACGATGTTGTGTTTACGGAGTCGAGAGAGTGTATATCGCACCGTTGGTAGAAGAAAGTCGCAAGGGAAATTACTTCAAATTTTTTTTATTTCACTATTCGATAAAGGACATTATGACACACATGCTCAACAAGTTTGAAAAAAATATCCCAATAAATGACGGAGATATCGCAAATTTTGCGAAATGCTAACATTTTTTTTTCAATATTCACTGTATACTTTATGTAACTTTTGTTTATACTAGGTCATTTATGAAATTTTCACTGTCAATAAAAGCTTATTATTACTTACTTACTTATACGCCATAGAATTGAAATATACGTGCATAAACTAACTTACATACTTTTGTCACGATATTTGTTAAATAGATAAACGCGCAAGTCTAGTTACGTATTTCTTCTACTAAGTTTTTATCTTTATTTTTTGTAAGTAAACACAATTATGTGTTTACTTAATTAATTAATCTGGTCGGCAAGAATACGTGAGTAAAGTTACGATGCTGTGATCCGTGTGAATACCGTAGCAACAAAGTGGTTACTTTACATATTCTTAAAAGCCATAATACCATGACGGGGATTAAAGACGTAACGCATTAATTTTAAATTATCTCGAAAGCTACTCAATATTATTTAAAATCAAATAGACACGTATCTGCACATTAATTTTGTCTATGAAGTCTCCTAAAAACATATTTATCTATGATTTACCATTTCTCCACAAAACAGTTTTTTTACGTTCCTGTAAAGTTCATGTTTTTCACTTGCGTCCTTTTTCTACGAATGGTGCGATATATATATATATGCATTCTGTCTATTCTTATATATATATATATATACATATACACACACATATATATATACATACATACATATATATATGTGTGTGTGTGTGTATGTAACTTCGTTCCATCCGGTGCCCCTTGACACCTCTCCTGTTTTTATGTTTTGTAATATTCTTTAATGATTAAATCGTGATAGCGTAATGGCTAGCGCACGCGTCCTCAACTCAAAGGTCGCGGGTTCGATCCTGGTCGGAACGCAAGCACTACTTGGGCATTTTTCTGACCTAATGTGCATATTGTTACAATTACCACGTGCATTAGCACGTGGTAATTGTAACGCCGTTATTAAACGGCGAAGGAAAACATCGTGATGCAACCTGCACATCGAGATAACCGATGTGTCAAACCCGCCAAGCCGCCTTGGACACCTTGGACAGGCGTGGCGGGTATTGAATTTGAAAAATCCGTCTTTTTAACATACCTATATTTGTCTTTATTTATATATATATGTTTTTACAATCGCTTCAATTCAATAAGGTTTAATCTATTAAATTTATCTATATATTTTTGCTAAAATATTATATTGTTTAAATAAATATACTCACATTTCAATTAACATATTTTACATTATATTAAAAATAGCGCACTTATAATAAATGCGGTATTATAATTCCTTGAAGTAGAATATTTATTATTTTCAAAACTCACAGAACATCACCGACAGTAAAGTACGTCAATTGTGTAATTTGTTTAATATCGGCTTTGCTGACAGAGAAATGTGAAACTTGATAGACGCGCAAACGTCAAAAGGTTAAAATAAACGCTCTGGAGACAGTATAATCGTGAAAGCCTATTACTTAAATATGGCGATTTTATTTCTTAACAATTTACAGTTTGCAATGGGCACCCTTTCTTGGTATCGGCACGAACGGAGCCGGGTGGGGGTATAGTCTTCTTCTGGACTTGAACTCCAGCAGGTCTGTTATCACTACAGGCTGTAAGAGAAAATACACTCAAATTTAATTTTTTGAAGTGAAACTTCTATATAGACGGGGTCTTACGATATTTCGCTCACGAAAAAGCGTCATAGCCGCGTTTTCTAATACTAACATATTTAAACTCGTGATATCTTTCGAATGGAATATCCGAATTGATTAATTCAAAAAGTTATATAAAGGTATTGAAGCAATCTTGAATATGAAGTAATTTATTTTGATAAGGATTAATACCAAGATACAAACAAAGAGCATTTTCTAGCAGCGACATTTTAATTATTTAAAAAAATTAAGGAACACTTATTGTGGCATAACTATAATAGTTAGACATATGCTGTCGCGACACTTTTTGTAAATAATGATGTGTTCTACAAAGTCGTACTACATTATTTTATTCTATCATCAATAGTTTTCGCAGCGCACGCGATTTTAGGTACTTTTTTTACACCTTGGGTTCCAGGTTTTCAAATTGGACAAGTACATTAACAATCTGCCCGTAACACTTCAAGTTAAAATTTTGTTGCAATTCATTTTGTCACTAGTCAGTTGAAGATTTTCCACTTGTCCGTTGCGATTCTTTATTCCACTTGTCCGTTGAAGTTTCACTTCTAATGTGTCCCAGCACACATTTCGATTTTTTTCTTAATACAATGAAACCTGGTTAAGTGAGACACCAAGGGACCTCCAATGTGGTTTCACTTATAGAGGTATTCCACTTACCCAGTGTCTCAGATATTCAAATTCAAATGTTTTTATACAAAATAAGTTCCACTGGAGAACACTTTTTGAAGGTCATACATATAGGTTAAAATTTAATTTTACTTCCTAGTCTATGTACACCGCTTCGCAACGTGTTATTGCTGTCAAGGAGACGAAGCGGCAAGAAACTCCCCAGCAACACGTCTAGCTAAAAATTGTTTTTGTTTATATTTCTCTTATTCTATTTATATCTCATGTTCTTTTTTTTATAAGTTTTATACATAAGTATGTTACAAAATGACTTATGAAGAATTAATGGAGTTGTAGCAAACACTGGATATTCAATAAGACAGAGACACAATAAAAGTAAAGAAAAATATTACTATAGTTATAATAAACACATGACGTACTACATTTTTTTAAATTTGTTTTGCTGCAAAATATCTTCAAAGTTCTTTACAAGCTTGGCAAGATAATTTATACAAAATGTGGTATAAGAGATCCGAGCGAGCTGCTATGTATGCTTATAGAGGTATTCCACTTAACCAGTGTCTCAGATATCTAGGTATAAATAAATACCTATCTCATTTACAGAGGGTTCTATTAATAGAGGTCAAAATACAGGTTATTTCACTTACAGTAATCACACAAATGTAATAAACAAAAATATTCAAGCACGTTTACACGTATTACAAACTGGAGGTCATAGAGGCTCAAAATGACTTACGTAGTTAAGTGCGGAATTTGCGGGTAGAATAAGAATAAGTAAACAAACAAAACGATGTTATCTCAGTTACAGAGGTCTATGCATATAAAAAAAAAATCCAGATATAGAGGTTTGCTTCATCCCACTAACAGGGGTAATTCCGTGCCAAAGTGTTGGGACCTCAGCATGAGTTCCAGATAAGGTTTCTCACTTATCCAGGTGCCACTTAACCAAGTTTCACTGTATTATAAAGAGGCGAAATTTGAGAGTTAGTTTGTAGGAAGTAGTCTCTTGAACTACTGAAACGATTTCGAAAATTCTTTCACTAGTAGAAAGATACATTGTTCCTAAGTGACATAGCTACATGTGATAGTGGTTATTTTACGCCCAGCGAAGTGGCACATCTGACCCACATGGGTCAGCTTCTTAATTCACAAACCGATGGTAACGGTAATGAATAACAAGATACAGGAACCGGCCATCAGACAACCAAGGCGGGTATACTAAAGTTGTGAGACCCCAACCCAGCAGGGGGACAATTATGGACAGTTATTGAACAAGGAAAAAAAAGATAATAAGATATAGGAACCTGGCAGTAAGTTTCTTTCTTTCGTTTCGTTCCTTTCTGACGTTGGTCTTCTCGGTCTTCTCATCGGACACTAGGTCCTTATATAATGCCAATGAACGTAGGGTAACACACAAGAACCCAGTGATAATAGACCTTAACTTTCTAGTTGGTCTTCTCGGTCTATTCGGTCTTCTCGTCAAACTCTGGGTTATTGTATAAAGCAAATGAACGTAGAGTAAGACACATGCACTCAACTATAATAGACCTTACCTTTTTGACGTCGGTCTTCTCGGTCTTCTCATCAGACTCTGTATTCTGACCAGCACCACCTTCAGCTATAGAAACCACGTGTACAGACAACTTGCTCGTCTCACTCGAATCTTCGCTTATATGTTTCTGGAAGATAATATAGTGTGAATTTCAAAAATGTCTTTTAGATAATCGATACGAATTCTACGTTAGAAAAGTCTTAAAATAACTTTTAGAAAATTTTCAAAATATCTTTTAGGAGTGTCCTACAATGACTTAAAGACGTCTCAAAATGATTTTAAGAGCTCAAAAACACTTCAGAAGTCTCAAAATAACTTTGTTATTAAAATTCCCTATCTAGACTGTTGCGGACAAAGAGCACCCCTTATATCCACGCCCCGCATACAACCGACGCCCATAGCTCGCACAGTTAGCAGCTAGGCGTTTGGCAAGTCAAAAGCTTACCTCGACCACGTTTCAACATGGGAACCATTTTTAATTAACAAATTTAATATCAAATAATAACACCGAACTATAAATAACAAGAATGAACCACGAATGAAACCAATTAGCAAAGTCAATAATTATTATTTATTCGACTTATACCATTGACTTGATTGTGAATATATTTTCTTCTTCAGAACGTAACGAACTTCTTACTTACTTACAAGGAATTAAAAATTTAATTTTTCGAATTCCTGTAAATATACAAATACTACTATTAACGCAAATATTTCTTGAAGCTAATTAACTAACCCATACTTAAGCTTCAACAGGTTTCAAAGTTCTGTAGACTGCTACGAACTGTCTCTCTTTTCTTTCACCATATCCCAATTAATTGGGGTCGGCACAATATGTGTTTTCCTTCCACACTCCTCTATTCTGACATACATCTTCTGTCACACCACAAATCATCATATCATCCTTCACACATTCCATCCGTCCAGACTCTAACGTACTAACCTTATAGAATTCCAGCAACTCGTTTTTTGTTATGGTGTTGAGTTCTTCCACCTCCACTCTTGGCCTATCGAAATTGTATACCTGAAAATAATAGTTATTTGTGATACTGTTACGTGCGAGCGGGGGTACGCACTTAGGATTGGAAGAAAACACCAGTTTTTAATTAAACGCTTTTATTGACTTACACAGCCGCACGCTAACGATGCACTGTCCTGACGATAAATTATCTCACTCACAATACCGTCGCCGATATTGCGTCGACCACCTCCTGCTACTGCAGTGCTCACCTCCGATATTACCGCGTGTAGCTCGCTTCTGGTTCTTCCCACGAACTACGCTACACACCTTCAATTATTTGTCCACTAAACTTGTCACTAAATTCACCACTTAACTCGTCACTGTCTTCTATGAACCTTCTCTTCCAACTCTTTAGTATCGCACCTGTCGCTTCGCTGTCTTGAACTCAACTCAATATTATTATTATATACCCGGAAGAACGTTCTAAAACCCATAATTTTGTTATTCTTTTATTTACTATCTGTCCCTTTCAAATCATCTATCTATCTATGTCTTTTCCTTCCCGAACCTTCTATTCTAGAACTTTCGTTTGTCAGCCTATCCCTTTCTAACATCTTTCTTTTCCTTCCCGAACTATCTATTCTAGATCATTCGTTCATCGTCTATCCCTATCTGAAATATATCCGTTATTGTCTTTTCCTTCCAGAATCTTCTACCTTTTTCAGTCGCCACAATACTATACTATTTGCAAGCGTTTATTTTACTTTTGACGCTTGCACGTATATCAAGTTACATATTTCTTGACAGTAAAGACCACATGAAACAAATGACGTAATTGTCGTGCTTCATTGTTGTGGGTGACGTAATATGACGTAAACGTGCTATGATATGAAATGAAATGGGCCTTCTTAGAACGGCTCAAGTATAATCCTTAGGTTTAATTTTATAATATTGTTACGAGCTACACGACTGGAATTAAAATTTATTAGAACTATACAGACACGTAAAACACAGGTACATATATAACTGGATGCAACCAGTACGAACTGCACGATTCAATAGCACGCGCCTAGTCCTTCACTATATAGCTTATTATATTACATGTCTTGTTCGTATCGCAATCGTCGCTTGACTCCCTCACCCCCGTTCGGGTATGGTTTTATACCAAACTGTATAATACAACAATTGGCCGCGTGGACTGAAGTTTCCGAGAAACCGTAATCCACACACCTTTTTAAACACAAAGTAAACAAAAGAAGTTCAATTGCGGGAAAGGTAATAAAATCATCAAGGTATGCATTCACTTTGTCGGCATATAACAATATTTCACGTAACATTTGCAAATGATTTCTAAGACCTTTTTAAAAATGGTTCATAAAATTAGTCGTTATATCCAAAATCGGCGTTATATCCGAAGTCGCTTATAGCTAATTTTTCTCTAATAGAACTATTTTAGATTCAAAGCGTTGCGTCGCTATGACCAGAGTCGCTACAATTAAGGCCGTTACAAGCGAAATGGACTGTATTGTGAATGAATTGACTGGGTGCCAATTATTGGGTGGGGGTGCCAAGAGTGGCACAGTCTATTATATATATATCAACAAACCTGCGCCGCGATTTCACTCCACAGTTGGGAGACCCTGCTCGACATGGTCTTCGGCTTCTCCAGCTTCGAAGCAGCCAAAGAGGACCTGTGCTTCACGAACTCCTCTTCCGTCATGCTCTCCAAATACTCCTGTGTTCAGTTCAAAAGTTCATATTGTCACAATTGCCACAGAGAAGCAAATCGTGAATGTCCCCCCCCCCTCCAATAACAAGTGGGGAGGAAGACTTAAAAAATTACTCCTTTTGCAAGCTTTTATTTAACTTCAAATCAAAATATTCCAGTTTTTGTCATCTTCACAAAATCAAACACCAGCTTTTAAATGCAACAACAGTCTTGTCCGTCATTTTTTTACTTGAAAGAGTTAAACAGTGGTGTGAGGTTGTTTAACCTGACGGCTACTCAAGTAAGTGTCTAAACAGGTTATTAAGTCTAAATAGTTTTTATGAATACAATTTTCTTTGTATAACTGTTTTAATTAATCAACGTTTCGGAATAATACTGTTCAATTTTGGATCTTTAGCGCCGCTTGCATAACGTCGCTTAGATTTATTTAAGAAACACAAAACGTATTTAACACCCTTAAATAGAATTAGCGTCTTGCATAACGCAAAATATGTTTAAAGAACTGTAAATATGTTCTGTGTAAAACGTATTTAGGCAGTTTAATATGATTAACTAATTTTAATTAAAGGCAATCGTTATGCAAGCGGCCCTTAGTGCATGTCGCCTTTTCACTATATCGGTCGGCACAATATGTCTTTTCCTTGCACACTCTTCTATTCTGACACACATCTTCTGTCACACCACAAATCATCATATCATCCTTCACGCAGTCCATCCATCTTTTTTTGGTCTACCTTTACATGTATTGTGTGTGTGTGGATTTGTGTATGTCGCCTTCAAGTCCGGGCTAAAATAGAGAAAGAGTGCCAAAGTGTTCTCTCACCTGTGATCCTCTGAGGAAGGACTGTATCCTCCCCTCAAGGTAGGCAGGATGCCGGTCACTCTGCACTATGACCCGAAACCCTTGGACCCCGTTAGACCTTCTGACACCACTGAACACTATATAACCAAGTTGCTCCTGAAATATTATCAATCGCTAAAGTACCTCGCTTAATTTCCGGTCTTTTAATAGTTCTTACGAAATTCATAAGTCTATCACCGCTTCCACGTTACTGACTCAAACCCTAGGCAGTAGCTTTGTTTTACTTCCACAAAAACTTTATTAGATACTAGCGGCCCCGGCAGACGTTGTCCTGCTTTGAAAAAATAAAAATCTAGGACCCGATCGCAGCGCCACCTACCGGTTCCATTTGTAAATTTAAACCATCCGGGGACCCACTCAAACACACAAAAACAAAATCACCAAAATCGGTCAGAGTGATTAGGAGGATTCTAGAACCCGATCTCAGCGCCACCTACCGGTTCCAACGGGATAAAAAGTATCCTATGTCCGTCTCCTGGTTCTAAGCTACCTCCACACCAATTCTCAGCCAAATCGGTACAGCCGTTCTTGAGTTATAAATAAATAGTGTAACTTACACGACTTTCTTTTATATATATTGAATTAAACTCGAATTAAAATGCCGTTAGAATTACTATACAGTTTATTAGAACTATACAAACACGTATAACACAGGTACAAATATAAACGAACACAACAAGTCCATACGTAATGCAGAAGGTCGTAATTCAATAAAAAGCGCAAAGTCCGTCACGGATAGATTACCGAATGTACACACGTCGTGCCCGTAACTTGTTAGGTAACGAGCAGTTTTCCCTCCCATAAGAAGTTTTACTTTTTTTTATTTTTTTATTGCAGGAGTTCAGCAGACAGGCAGATGGCCCACTTGATGGGAAGCGGTTACCATCGCCTATAGACATTTGCAACACCAAAGGTGCTACAAATGCACTGATGCTCTCTTAAGGGAGACTGGAAACTGGTCACCAATGCCGAAACACAACTCAAGGTTGTTATGTCGACATACTCTAGACCAGGGTTGGTAGAGATCCAGTCGGGCAAATGCCCTACCACCTGGCTGTGGGTTGTTTTGTCGCCTCTTACGACAGGCCGCCCCAACGCAGGAAATTGTATTCTTTCTCCGTTCCTGCACGGATACAATCACAACACAACACGGATATCTCTTCAAAAGGCACAGTAACCTAAACCTACCTTAGTCCTGAGAACGTTGAAACAAGGTTCACATAGCGTTTGAGCGAGCAACTCGAGAGTGACGTTCTGCCTCGTGGCCCTAACGCCGCACGCGTAGTACAAAGAAGCGCACGAAGACTTGTGCACCGAGTTCTGGGTCTCGCGAAGGTACGCAGTACCTGAGAAAGATAAGAAAGACTTTTTGCTGTCTTTTCTTTCAACTTCTTTAGGGACTACCCGCAAGTTACGTCACGCGAATTTCATGTTTTTTTTACTAACCCCCCCCCCCGTCCTTGTTACAGCTGGTCACATTCGTTAGACTCCTCTTTCCCTAGTGTGACGTCACATACGCATGCAATTGTACATCAAGAAATTATTAAATTAAAACACCTGGTTTAGTTTCCATTTCAATTTATTCGTGGCAGTTGCTTCTTTATTGGAAATTAAACTCGATATAATGGACTGTATGATTATAATGATTAAACTATTTACATGAACCGAAATATACATAAAGAAGTACGTAATGACAAATTGTGCGCGATTAGAGAGAGTGAGAGTGGTAAGTCTTGAAACACTATGCTCATACAGATAGAGTTAGGGCGAGCCCCAAAAATTCCGGGTAAGTGAGGTCTTCGGACCAACAACATAAAGTCAAGTCCGATAAAAAAAAGAGACAGTCTCGACTCCGACTTCGGTCGGGTGCAGATTCTCAGTTCGGCATTGTTTCGGATATTATAAGAGATGACATTAAATTCCTTCCAAGTAGGCATCATCTTGCTGACACCAAAGGTTTTCGGCTTGAGTTTTGCCGATTCCCTCAATGTAATGAATTTATTCAATCAGAAGGAATATATGTTAGTCAGGCCATTATTATATGGATTTTAGTACTTGGCTCGAATTATTAGATCCTGAGACTAAACTTTATATGAACGCCAAAATTTTGGGGACTTTCCCAATCTGGAGATCCTGGTGCCAATATTAATAATATATTATTATTAATATGCATCAAGTCCATTTCTCTTTTTTTTACAGCTGGAGCACAGAATACAGGCTGACGGTTTATCTGATGGAAATCGATCACCGTCACCTATGGATATTTGCAACACCAGAGGCATGCGTTGTTGGAAGGCGGACTGGTACCTGGTCAATAATGCCGGAACACATCTCAATGTTGTTATGCCAGCATACTCTAGACCAGAAATGATGGCTATACGGATGGGCAAATTCCTTACCACTTGCCTGAGGGTAATTTTGTCACCTCTTACTTCAGGCCACCCGACTGCAGGAATAACAATACACGCAAAACTTAAATGCGCTTCGAGTGAAGTTAGTTCCGTGAGTATGCGCAGGTCCAGTCGACTGTTAATGCTTATTTCGCCTTACGGTGTTGTGTGCGATAGAGATGTCATGCGTCTCCGAATAGAGGGCGAGAGCGCAACACTCTCCCCTCTCAACTCTGTCTGCGAACCTTACAACTGTGCTCTTCACGATGTCTTGTACGAACTTCAAACATGAATTTAAGTTTTGCACGTACTATAGTATTCTTTATTTGTTTCTACACGGATATCTTCAGCCAGCCGTTGCTCGCGACTTCGCTCGCTGAGACAAAAAATATTCATAGTTCTAGCAATCTTTCATACCCCTTTTCCGCCCTTAGAGGTTCAATTTCCAAAAATGCCGATACACGCGTATTCTTTGAATATGACGCATTTTGAAAATCCTTAGGCACCTACAATGTGGAAGCCTAGCCCCAGTAGTTTGGGCTGTGCGTTGTATGTCTGTCAATCAGTGAGGTCAAGATGATATTTTAACAATTATACAATTTTTTTATCAAAATACCACGTTGCTTACCTTTTTCCATTTCAACTTCACGATACAACAAGAGCTGTTGAGCTAGAAGCGGTATGGCATCTTTTGGTACTCTGAAATGAAAATATTTTTTGTAAATCTACTTTCGCGAATTTTCAGTTATTTAAAGCTGAACAATGATATTGATTCATGGTAACCCTATCTCTTGTTCATGGACTCTTCATGCGTGCATATTTCCTTCTCTTTTGTATACTGGTATGTATGTCATCTCTTTCCCCCTCAACTATGGTTTACTTCACGAGGATGCTGCCATTATGTCGTCGGATTTCGTTTGCGGTGTTAAATAAACAGACATGTAAGAAATAATGTATTTTTCGCAAGTGCAGTGAGTTGGTGAATTTATATTAAAATGGCGGCCGCCAAAAATTAATTTAATTAATTATAAATTAAGACGCACTTGTTCTCCACATAATCTGCCATGTGCAGCGCCCTCTCTCGGGTCAAATTGCCAAACATCAGCGCCTCAATGTGCACCTTCCTGAGGAATCGAGAGGCGAACTCGTCCAACTGCTCCGGAGTTATATCTGATGGAAATAAAATTATTTAATAATGTACATACAAGAATATGCCCGCGACTTTGTCTACGAGTGACTTGAAATTCGACTTGAGAGTGATTAAGCTAATTTTCACGCACCCGAACAAATAAAAACCGCTCACGGGAAAATTGCCGGGACAAAAAGTATAGCACATTCTATTAAATTAAATTTGTTATCTATCAGGAAATAAATCACATTGGAAATAGTTTTTTTTAATCTGGCCAATTTATAATATTTATAATATTGGTTAATAACAGTATTACAATTTGTTGACGACGGAATTGTATCATAGAAACTCGCCGACCCGTCTACACAGGTGATAAGAGCATAGGTGTAATTTGCTAAGCCTCGTAGATAACATGTATACGACCGTTGACCGCGAGAAAGAGACGGGTCGGACAGAGACGCATATAGTGGTATATTTCGTATAATCTTATATTGTTTTTGTATTTGTTTAACATAATTTAATTGATTCATTTTAGAAGCCTAATATTTATAATAGTATATGCGTATTGTCATAATAGCCTAAGTAGCTGAAAATAAAATGTTTAATGTTTTGAGTTTCATTTAAGACCCATATAGATCCTGGTAAATGAGACCGGGCTGCGGGCGTGCAGAACGCCGTCCGTAGCCCGGGACTCAAAATTGAAAAGGGAACCGGGTTACAGGCGTGCAGAACGCCGCCTGGAACCCGGGACCCAAAAGGGTAGCGGAAACCGGGCTTCGGGAATGCAGAACGCAACCGAAGCCCGGGATCCGTGAGGTATGCCTGCACTACTGCCTACTCCATAGCGAGTAGGCCATAATGTTAGTGCAGGCAGAGGTCCGCGCGCGACTGCGCCCGTTTTGGTATTGAGGTAATCGACCGCGCGCTCGGCGCTTTATATTTATACTAATGAAGCGGGGGGCGAGGAATGTGCCCGTAAAAATGTCCCGCATTTCAAGACTATGGGTCGTATGAATGTAAGAACCCACAGGATAGGCTAGGATCTATAATGTTGCAAATATTGTAATAGCGATTAAGTAAACTAAGGCTTATGTAACGTAAAAATTAAAGAAATAAATCAAAGGGGGTGTTACAACGAAGTGGGGGTGGGCGGAGGCAGCTTGTGTATATATATGGGGCGCCTTGCGAGGCCAAATCGTAGTTCGTGACAAGCAGCAGTTCGCGCCAAACAAGAAAGAAGCTCCCTCCCGCCGACCACGCCAACGAAGTTGGAAGCCGCCCGTAGCAAATATTTCATCGTTTTATTTCGGCATCCTTCAGCGACCAAACCCAGCAAACCCAACAGTCCACTGCATCACCAACACAATTTATAATATTGGTTAATAACAGTGTTAGGCCATCCGTGCAGGAACGGAGAAAGAATACAATTTCCTGCGGCCGGGCGGCCTGTCGTAAGAGGCGACAAAATAACCCACAGCCAGGTGGTAGGGCGTTTGCCCGACTGGATGGCGACCACCCCTGGTCTAAAGTATGTCGCCATAACAACTTTGAGTTGTGTTCCGGCATTAGTGACCAGGTTCCAATCTCCCTTAAGAGAGCAGTAGCGCATTTGCAGCGCCTTTGGTGTTGCAAATGTCTATAGGCGATGGTAACCGCTTTCCATCAAGTGGGCCATCTGCCTGTCTGCTGTACTCCTGCAATAAAAAAAAATAAAAAAAATAGGCAAAGTATTAAAAAAACCCGACAGAAGTGATAACTGAAACTATTCTAAGTTGAACTATTTAATATTGAAATTGTTTAACTTGAGAAAAGCTTAGGTTACTACTAAAATTTACTACCGAATTACGCCGTTAGTCGATGAAGTGTGATGATATTGTGTGACAAGGGGGGGGGGGGGGATTAGTCGACGAAATGTGATGATATTGTGTGACAAGGGGGGGGGGATTAGTCGACGAAGTGTGATGATATTGTGTGACAAGGGGGGGGGGATTAGTCTACGAAGTGTGATGATATTGTGTGACAAGGGGGGGGGGGGATTAGTCGACGAAGTGTGATGATATTGTGTGACAAGGGGGGGGGGGGGGATTAGTCGACGAAATGTGATGATATTGTGTGACAAGGGGGGGGGATTAGTCGACGAAGTGTGATGATATTGTGTGACAAGGGGGGGGGGATTAGTCTACGAAGTGTGATGATATTGTGTGACAAGGGAGCGGGGATTAGTCGACGAAGTGTGATGATATTGTGTGACAAGGGGGGACTGGATTAGTCGACGAAGTGTGATGATATTGTGTGACAAGGGGGGGGGAGTAGTCAACGAAGTGTGATGATATTGTGTGACAAGGGGGGGGGGATTATACGACAAAGTGTGATGATATTGTGTGACAAGGGGGGCGGGATTAGTCGACGAAGTGTGATGATATTGTGTGACAAGGGGGGGGGATTAGTCGACGAAGTGTGATGATATTGTGTGACAAGGGGCGGGAGGGATCTTAAATTTCGTGACGTCACGTCCTAAATTTGGATAGGTCATGCTTACCTTGAGCTGCTTCTAATAACTGACTACGTGTCCAGACCACATCCGACAGACAGAGAGCTTGTTGGAATGTTGCATGCTGAAAAAAAGTAAGTAAATTATATATGGTAACATTTTTTACTGCTGAAATACAGCATACAGGTAAACAGAGCACCTGGTGGAAAGTGGTCAACGTCGCCTATGGACATTTGCAGTAACAGAGGCGCTATCAGCCTCGAAGAGTGGACTGTATAGATAACTTTTTTTAGGTAGAGTATATCAGACAGGCCCACGGACCTGATGAAAAGTGGTTACCATCGCCTATGGACATTTGCAGTACCAGAGGTGCTATCAGCCTCGAAGGGGGAACTGTACCTAAAGGTAATTTTTTCTAACTGGAGTATATCAGACAGAATGACGGACCTGATGGCAAGTGGTTACCGTCGCCTATGGATATTTGCAGTACTAGAGGGGCTCTCAATGTGCTATCGGCCTCGAAGAGGGGACTGTGTTGGTAACTTTTTGCAACTAGCAGAGGTTGGCGAACCTGATGGCAAGTGGTTACCGTCGCCTATGGATATTTGCAGTACTAGAGGGGCCCTCAATGTGCTATCGGCCTCGAAGAGGGGACTGTGTTGGTAACTTTTTGCAACTAGCAGAGGTTGGCGAACCTGATGGCAAGTGGTTACCGTCGCCTATGGATATTTGCAGTACTAGAGGGGCTCTCAATGTGCTATCGGCCTCGAAGAGGGGACTGTGTTGGTAACTTTTTGCAACTAGCAGAGGTTGGCGAACCTGATGGAAAGTGTTATGTAGGTATTATTAGTTAATCATATATGAAGGTAGTTAATAAAGAATCACACGTAACGAGATGTTTGATTTACGCGAGCTCCCTACACTACATGGTGTCAGGTGTGAGTATAGTTATAAAAAATAAGTTTAAAGTGTAGTTAAAGATATATAAATAAGTTATAAATAAAAGTTTAATATCAAAACATCAATATGTCGGTGCAAAGTGCAATATCAATATCTCAACCTCAGCCGATGGACGAAGCGGGCAACATGGCGGATAATTGGCGCGACTGGAAAAAAACATTCGACTGGTATTTAATCGCATCGGGCAAAGACAAAAGCCCTGATCGAGAAAAATGTGCATTATTTTTACATGTAATTGGTAAAATCGGTCGAGATATATTTGAAGAGTTCGAGTTAAGTGCCACGGAACAAACAAATTACACGGTATTATGTGCCAAATTCAACGAGCGTTGCGATCCACAGAAAAATATTAATTATGAAAGGCATTTATTTTTTGAAATGTACCAGGGTGAACATAATTTCGAGAAATATTTCGCATCGTTAAAAGTAAAGAGTAAGACATGCAATTTCGGCGATTTAAAAGACAGTTTAATATTAACTCAAATAATAAGAGGCATAAAGGATAGTCAGCTACGCGAAAGGATGCTGAGAAAAAACGACTTAAAGTTGGAGGAGGCGGCTAATTGGTGTCTCGCGGCCGAGGTGGCGTACAAGCAGGCGGGTACCGTACGCGGCGACGCCGGGAAGGGCGCGAGCGCGACGAGCGGCTCGGGCGTCGCAGCCGGGGCGCGCCCGGGCGCCGAGGCCGAGATCGAGCCGCTGCGAGCGCGCGCCCCTGGGCCAGCGGCGACGCCGCCACGGGCGGTACGCTGGCGCGGAGGCAGACAACAGGGCCATGTTGGAGGGCAATACCAACGAAAGTGTTCATCGTGTAATAGTGTTCATGCGTATAATCAGTGTCCCGCTAGTAAGGTGCGATGTTTTAAGTGTAACCGTTACGGGCCTTTTGCGCGGTGTTGTAGGCGTACTTACAGAATAAACGAACTGTGCAGTGATTCCGAAAACGAAGGACAAGAGGTTGAATTAGTGCTCAATGGTATCGAAAGGGCCGATATTAGTAGTATGGAGTGTAAAGGTTGGTACGCAACGATATCGGTTAACGAAGCGCCGATACGGTTTAAGCTGGACAGCGGCGCCGATGCGTGCGTCATGTCGCGCGATAGTTTCTTCGGCGCCGGGTTCCACGGGCGCATGCTGAAGCCCACTAACATTGTCTTACGCGAGGTCAGTAAAAGTATTTTACCAGTACTCGGGTATTTCGAGGCACTATTGTCGTTTAGATCAATGAAATGTTGTGATAAAATTTACGTTTTAAATGTTAAATGTAATAATTTATTGTCACTAAGAGCGTGTTCAGAGTTAAAACTAATAGAAAGAGTACAAGATATAAATAATATAGGCTCCTCTAACTCATTGTTAGACATATATAGTAGGGTATTCGAAGGTATAGGTCGTTTTCCGGGAGAACATAAACTTTTAATAGATGAATCGGTTCCTCCAGTAGTATGTGGTTCGCGGAATATACCAGTTAAATTAAAACCAAGGTTACAGGAGGAGCTGGAGCGTCTAGAAAAGTTAAATATTATTGAACGGGTGGACGAGCCTACCGACTGGGTTTCCAGCATAGTGCTGGTAGAGAAACCGGGAGGAAAATTACGTTTGTGCATTGATCCGCGACATTTAAATAAGGCGATTAAACGCAGTTATTTTCAGTTACCAACTTTGAATGATATTACCGCTAACTTATCTGGTTCTAAATATTTTTCGCATTTAGATGCAAGTAACGGCTTCTACATGCTCGCGCTTACTAAAGATAGCTCTAAATTATGTACATTTGCAACTCCGTTTGGCAGATATAAGTTTTTGAGATTACCTTTCGGAATAAGTTCAGCATGTGAGGTTTTTCACAATGCTATGTACACTACGTTTTCAATGGAGTGGGTGGAAGTTTATACTGATGATATTCTGGTCCACGGTCCCACGAAGCAGATTCATGATGCGAGGTTAGAAGCCGTGCTGAAGCGGGCTGCCGAATTCGGGGTACGTTTCAACCGCGAAAAATGTGTGATAGGCGTGGAAGAGGTAATTTATGCCATGTATTTAGGCCATATTTTTGATAGTAGGGGGATGCGGCCTGATCCGGAAAGAGTTAAAGTAATACAAGAATTGGCAGCTCCCACTTCTAGGAAAGAGTTAGAACGAATTTTAGGCATGTGCAATTATTTGTCGCGATTTATAAATAAATATTCGGATCTGGTGGAACGTTTAAGACAGTTACTGAAACGAAATGTTGAGTTTCAGTGGAATGAATCACATGATAGGGTTTTTCAAAAAATAAAGTATTACATTAGTACAGCTCCAACTCTTAGTTTTATAATCCGAATGAAGAAGTAACAGTTTCAGTAGATGCCAGTCAGACTGGCTTAGGGGCGTGTTTAATACAAGGCGGGAGGCCGATAGCTTTCGCTGCACGTACCCTCACCCCCGCAGAGTCCCGATGGGCTCAAATCGAAAAAGAAATGCTGGCTATAGTTTTCGGTTGCAGTAAGTTTCACCAGTACATCTATGGGCACGCTCGGGTTGTCGTAGAAACGGACCACAAGCCTCTCGAATCGATATTTAAAAAATCGTTATGTGACACACCTGTTCGATTACAGAGAATGATGTTGATTCTCCAAAAATATACACTTCAGGTTAATTACGTGCCAGGGAAACTAATGTACGTGGCGGACACATTATCACGCATACCCTTACCGCGTAAAAGAGGTGAGGGGGACGATAGTAGCATGCAGCGTAAAATAGATATTCAAGTAGCAGCTCTGTATGAGAACACCAATTTTAGCAGTGATAAATTACAAACAATTAAATTAGAAACGGAAAAAGACTCAGTTTTAAGTGTTGTTATTAATTATTACTATGAGGGATGGCCAGAGTCTAAGAGTAAAATTAGAAGTGAAGCGAAACTATTTTGGCCTGTAAAAGAAGAGTTGCATTCAGTGAATGGGGTATTGTTTCGTAGTGATCGAGTAGTTATACCGGCATCTTTAAGAAAGGAAATGTTAGGAAGAATACACGAGGGCCATCTTGGCATCGAGAAGTGTAAACGTCGCGCACGTGACGTCATGTGGTGGCCGGGCATGTGTGCACAGATAGAACGCACCGTCGGCGAGTGCGGCGTATGCGCAGAGCACCGCAACGCGCAGCCCAAGCAACCGCTGCAGCCCCATAAGCAACCGGCCCGCCCCTGGGGGGCGGTGGCTACCGATATTTTTCAAATAAAAAATTATTATTACTTATTAGTAGTTGATTATTATTCAAAGTTTGTTGAAGTAGTTACTTTGCCAGATTTACGTAGCATAAGTGTCATCAAACAAATGAAGGGCATTTTTGCCCGACACGGTATACCAAGAAAATTAATATCTGACAACGGTTTGCAATTTAAATCACAAGAGTTTGAAATGTTTGCTAGGACGTGGGAGTTTGAACATGTTACCAGTTCACCATATTATCCTCGTTCAAACGGACTTGCAGAAAGAAACGTGCAAACTGTTAAGAGATTATTTGAGAAAGCTGCGAGAGACGGCAGGGACTCATATTTAGCATTATTAAACTTTAGGAATACCGTTATTTCAGGCGAGGATTATTCTCCAGCTCAATTGCTAATGGGCCGCAGGTTAAACACGAGATTACCAACCTACCATAAATTACTTGATGCGCATATCCCAGATACCCAAGTAATAAAAAAGAAACGCAGTAATAGATTAAGAGTAAGAAAATACAATTATGATAAAAATACTCGTGAACTAGTGCCACTCAAGCCAGGTGAAAGAGTACGTATCTATGAGCACGGTGGCGGGGGGCGCTGGGTGCGGGCGCGCGTGGACGCCGCGGCGCCGCCGCCCCGCTCTTACTGGGTAAGCACTCCGAGTGGTGCGCGCTATCGTAGGAACAGGCAGCATATCATGCGAACGCCACATGAGTTCGATGTTCCACACAATAACGGAAGTACTTATAAAGTTGTGGGCAAATATGACGATTTCGATGAACCTGTAGCCAGTGGTTCAGGCCAAAACTTAAACTTTCAAAATAATAGTCATGAACCTACACAAACATTTACTACATCTTTTGGTAGGCAGGTTCGTCCACCGTCTAGGTTAGTTTTAAGCTAAATTATATCATAATATTATATCTAAGTCATGTTAATTTATAGTCAATACAAACTGTTTTCAATGTGTCATTCTAATATAGTTAGTTGTTAATTTTCAAATAAACTCCTGTAGAACATATTCATTTTATGTATTTCAAAATGATACCTACAAATTGAATTAATTATTTGTCACAATAAAGCGCTTGCATCATTTTCTTTATTACTGTAAAGAGAATTTATGTATAGCAAAAATATATGTAATTGATAGCGGGGAGGGAAGAAAGTATGTAGGTATGTAGGTTTTTATAGTTATGTATTCATTCAATTGTTTAGTTCGAAATGTTTATATTTACGAAAGAGGGGCATATTATGTAGGTATTATTAGTTAATCATATATGAAGGTAGTTAATAAAGTATCACACGTAACGAGATGTTTGATTTACGCGAGCTCCCTACACTACAGTTACCGTTGCCTATGGAATACAATAGCAGAATTGTAAATATAATGCCGTCGGCCTTGAATGGGACTGCATAAGTAACATTTTGATTGTTAGACTCTTGGACCTCATGGAAAGTGATTACCGTCAACTATGGATATTTGCGCATTAAGTTTTTTTGTTTTATTGCACGAGTCCAGTATTAGATGGCAGATGTCCCATCCGATGGAAAGCGGTTACCATCGCTACCACTTTCCAAAGGGAGTTTGAACCTGGCCACGAATACTGGAATACAACTCAAGATTGTTATGCCAGAACAGGGATCCAGACGGACAAATACCCTACCACCTAGCTGTGGGTTGTTTTGTCTTTTCTTACTACAGGCCACCTGGTTCCAGGAACTTGTATTAATTTCGAGTACGAAGTCATTCGTTGACATTACCTGATAAGGCTGTTCCGCTTCGAAGTTCTTGATCGCTCTGATGTGATTCTCCTTCATGATCTTGAATCTTTGATGGTCGGTCTTGAAGTTGACCATTTCATCGATTATCTTCTCCAACAACACGTGTTGCTTGTCATCGTAGCCCTCTATCGTTACCTGATGGAAACTCCTTATTACCAATCACGTCTCAAGGTTGACTTCTTATTAAACAGAACTTTACAGTTTTACACTACTTATAATTCCGACTGGCAGCTTTCGGTGGCGCAGAAAAATGCGAACCGGTTTCCGACATGTAAGTTATGTCTATCTCGCTTTATTTTACTTACGCAAAAACTTAAGTCCATATAGTTTAGACCAGTGTTTTTCAACCTTTTTCAAGACACGACCCCTTTAGTATGAAGAAATATTTCGCGACCATGTTGCTATCGAGTAGCTCTTTGTGTGGCTAAAGCAGGAAAACCTCATACTATTGCCGAAAGTTTGATTTTACCAGAGGCTTTAGATATGGCGAAGATTATGTTTGGCAAACAAGAGATCGAAAAACCCAAAAGTATGCCTCTGTCTGACAGTACCATTCAACGCAGGATAAACGACATGGCGACTGATGTTCGTGATCAAGTCATAGAAAAAATAAAAAAGAGAAGGTACTTTTGTGTCCTTGCAATTTGATGAATCTACGGATATTGCAGACTTTACTGCAGTAGCTTTCCCAACCTTTTGCAACTCCGCTACAGAAGCTTCGCGACCCCCTAGGGGGTCGCGACCCACACGTTGAAAAACACTGGTTTAGACAACTGCCCAACAAAACATACGATGACGTTCGCTTCTTGGTCGACGAAGTGGGATATTGTCACAAGGGATAGGAGTCTTAAATTTCGTGACGTCACGTTTCAAAATCTAATCCAAGCTTTAATACATAAAATTGGAACTATTAACGAAAAACTTCAAGGTTATATTCAAATTATTTTTTAGTCTTTTCATATACCTACTGTATACATACGTATTGTCACGCCTGTTTCCCATTGAGTAGGCAGAGACGATGAATCCTGACAAACACTTCGCTTCATCAACTTATTTTTTTTTTTAAAAATATAAGTTATTATATATTATATAGCACCTTATTTAAAGTGCTTTTCACACGAACTTTGCTCAAAATATCTTCATAATCTTTGATCATGGTGAGCACTTCGTGGTCGACCGGCACCGACTGTGCCACTCACATTTCTGTCATACACTCGTTGTGTGATTCCGTTTTCATTCATTCTTTCTACATGCCCAAAAAAAAACATTCCTTCTTCAACTCATGTCACTACATCCTCTTTAGAACCACAATGGCACACACGGTTAATTGGGAAGCACCACAAATTTGTGGTCAAATACAGAAAATTTAAACTAAAGTTTAACTGATGCTGTCTCCCTCTAACTACATAGAATTTGTATTAGAGTAAAAGAGACGATATAATTCTCTTGGTTTTGGCGCTATTTTGATGGCAGCTTGTGGAAAAAAAAATTAACCCGCCGGCTCCCTTTAAGTCAAATTATCGATATACCAAAAGCCGCAAGACTAATATCACTATCTCATAATATACCAAGAATATATACCCATTTCATACAAATCCTATATAAACAGAGTGAGATTAACAACACAAAAACAATCACTGCGCAAGCGCAAACAGCGGACATATATGTGCTAGAAGTATTCGGAGAGTATTAACATTGGTCCCTACTTCATTCTTAAAAAAAACATATGTTTGAACTCACACTAAGCCCTTGTTTAGCGTTGCCTATGTTCCACCTGAGACCCGCGAGTTCCGCTGCGTACGCGCACTGCTGCAACGCGTCCCTCAGCAGTAACACCCATATGGATGTCATACTGCAATTCGTGGGATCGAAGTAAGCCAGTGGGCTGAGGGTAAATAACATAATTTCTGTTTAAACAACGTACACATGGTAAACTATAACATTGTTGGCACCTCGCTCTCAATATTTGTCACCCTACTCTCAACGATCGGCATCCTACTCTCAATGTTTGGCACCCTACTCTCAACGATCGGCACCCTACTCTCAACGATCGGCATCCTATTCTCAATGTTTGGCACCCTACTCTTAACGATCGGCATCCTACTCTCAATGTTTGGCACCCTACTCTTAACGATTGCCCCCGTCCCCACGCAATTTCTTATAATGGTAATTACGAATTTTTGAAAATAATTATTAGTGATTTATGAATTACGTATTTATATTCAGACACAAAATATTTTTATTATTGAATTAATATAAATAAATAAAAAATGATTGATATGCACTCTTAACTACTGGCACCCTACTGTCAACGATTGGCACCCCATTTTCAATTATTGGCGCCCCTCGCCCCCCCTCAATGAATGGCATCCTACTAATGATTGGCATCCCACCTTTAACGTGTGGCACCCCACTCTGGATGATTGGCATAGCACTCGCAATTATTGGCACCTTGCCTTCAATGATTGGCACTCCACTCAATATTTAGCACCCTACTCACAATGATTAGCACCTCGCCCTCAATGATTGGCACGCCCTCTCAATGACAGCACCCCACTTTCAATGATTGGCATCACACCTTTAGTGTTTGGCACCCTACTCTCAATGATTGGCACGCCACTCTTAATGACTGGCAGCCCACTCACAACAATTGGCACTCCACCTTCAACGATTGGCAACCCCCTCAATAATTATTTCAAATACCAAGGTTTTTTATTTACTTACCTAATTAAACTGAATGTTAACATGGCTTTCGGAAGATGGAATTCGTTGTCTTTCTTAAACCACAGTCGCATTAGAGGCGTGTCCTAAAAAAATAATAAAAATCAGCCAAGTGCGTGTGCGTGCGCGCGAGCGAGATAGCGAACTCCTTTTAAGTAAGCTTCTTAAGAAAAATAGCACTTGTAACAATACACAAAAGAACTTACCTTGATAATGGCAGGTGCAATCCCATCAGAGGTGGAATCCTCTCCTTTCTCCAAGTCCAGCTTGGTCGGTATGAACTCATTGGGGGGAGGTAAATAAAGGGTCGCCACGGACTTCGCCGACTTCCATAGCTGAATATTTAAAAAAAATCGCTATATCAAGTTAAGCGCGACTCAAAACTCTTCAATTAGCTTAACTGTGTATGTTTTGACTGATTCCTAAAAGGTTTTAAAATTTGACTGCGTTTTCTATTATTATATTGCATGAGGTCAGCAGACAGGCAGACGACCCACCTAATGGAAAGCGGTTACCATCACCTATGGACATTTGCAACACAAAAGGTGCTACAAATGCGCTGGTGCTCTCTTAAGGGAAATCACTGCTCACGAAAACGGGAATACAACTCAAGGTTGCTATGACGACATACTTCAGACCAGGGGTGGTAGCCATCTAGACGGGCAAATACCCTACCACCTGGTTGTGGGTTGTTTTGTCGCCTCTTACAACTGACCGCCTGACCACAGGAAATTGTATATCTTCCCCATTCCTGCACGGATAGGATATATATATTTGTTACGCGATTTCTCTGTCAATTGTGAACCGACTTGCAATTTCTTTTCTTTATTCGAAAGAGTGTACTCCTGATGTGGTCCCATTGTAATGGAGTCAGGATCTGATGAGTGGATCCCAGGGAAACAGAGGGCAACTTTTGTTGAAGAGCGCCGTGCGCCTTCACTCTTCGAGAGGCAAACTTTTATTCTCGTGCCAGTGGTACGACTATTTCTGCAGGCGCTTAATATATTAATTATAAAGCGATAAAAGCAAATAAAAAAAATAGCAAATATATATTACATTTTTTTAACAAAAACAAAACCGACCTATATTTACATTTCCAACAACATCATGAAGTCGGTGACAGGTAAAACATAAAAAACAACAAAAACATTGCTAAATGCACTGACTTCAAGATGTTGTACAAAATATTCATTTTTCGCTTTTTAGTTTTAAGTCGTTTTTGTTAAAAAAATATTTACTCTTGCACAACCCGTATTGCCATATTAAAATATTATTTCAACTAAGATGGCATGTGAACACTAGCTCGATTTTAAAGTTCCATAGCTGATATAATCATGAAGATCGTCCAATCTTTAGGATTATTGCTTAAATATGACATACCTTTATTGTTGCTTCCTCGATATCCTCTTGCATATACTTGGTCCCATACCATAGTTCCGACTGCCTACATTTGTCAGCGAAACATCTAAAAAGAGTTATTTTTTTAATTTTCATTGCGGATCTGGCAAACCGGCAAACGGCTCACATGATAGAAAGTGGTTACCTTCGTCTACGGACTACCTTTCTTGCGCAGGAATGATATCTCTTTCACACAGGAATATCACTTATATACAGGAATATCTCTTTTACACAGTACAATCTCTTTTACATAGGCAAATATCTTTCATACAGGAAAAACTCTTTCATACATGCGAACGCTTTTACACGGCAATATCTCCTTTTCACAGGAATTTCTCTTCTATCCAGGAATATCTCTTTTACACAGTGCAATCTCTTTTACATAGGCAAATATCTTTCATACAGGAAAAACTCTTTCACACATGCGAACGCTTTTACACGGGAATATCTCCTTTTCACAGGAATTTCTCTTCTATACAGGAATATCTCTTTTACACATAAATATCTCTTTTACACAGTACAATCTCTTTTACATAGGCAAATATCTTTCATACAGGAAAAACTCTTTCACACATGCGAACGCTTTTACACGGGAGTATCTCTTTTTCACAGGAATTTCTCTTCTATCCAGGAATATCTCTTTTACACAGTAAACTCTCTTGTACATAGGCAAATATCTTTCATACAGGAAAAACTCTTTCACACATGCGAACGCTTTTACACGGGAATATCTCCTTTTCACAGGAATTTCTATTCTATCCAGGAATATCTCTTTTACACACTAAACTCTCTTGTACATAGGCAAAATATCTTTCATACAGGAAAAAGTCTTTAGAATAGAATAGATTTAGAATAGAATAGAAAACACTTTATTGTTCACCAAAATAAACAATTACAGAACAAATAATTATAATAATTTAACGGCAAAACAAAAGGCGGCCTTATCGCTTAAAGCGATCTCTTCCAGGCAACCTGACTGAAAGGACACTTTTAACAACTTATATCTAGGTATAATTAAAGTAAAAACAAGTAAAATAACAGTACAACGTGGACAGTAAACAGCTAAGCTATGAAAGAAGAATATAAAAATATATATCTTGTTATAAACTAAGGTAATGGTTTTTGACAAATTTTTTAAATATGGCAAGTGATTGTGCTTTTCTGACATCTCTTTCACACATGCGAACTGTTTTACCTCTGTTACACGGGAATATGTCCTTCGCACAGAAAGTCCTTTAAATACAGCTAAATCTCCTTAACACACGAATATCTCTTTTCAACAAGACTTACCTGGCAACTATCCCGACTCTAACATTCTCCGGAGTAAGCAGACCTAATAGTTCCTCAATTAACTCAGGCCTCCATTCCGTCATTATGTAATACGCGCTCAGCACATCCTCCATGGGAAACTCCTGATGAGAAACGATGACAATTATCATCTCGATGATAGCCTTCATGGGATATATAGAGAGTAGAGGTAAAAAGAGAAATTTCTATGTTAATAAAATCTCCGTCAGTAATAAAATATTAAATTAGTCACGCTATTGTAGCTTGAGAGTAAAATTCAAAGAAAGCCTTTTTAACAGTATATAGCATAAAATCACTTTAAAATATTATTAAAATTCACAATAATCAAACATACGAGTATAAAATACTAGCATATGTAATCAAATATACGAGTACAAAATACTAGCATATGTAATAAAATATACGAGTACAAAATACTAGCATATGTAATCAAATATACGAGTACAAAATACTAGCATATGTAATCAAATATACGAGTACAAAATACTAGCATATGTAATCAAATATACGAGTACAAAATACTAGCATATGTAATCAAATATACGAGTACAAAATACTAGCATATGTAATCAAACATACGAGTACAAAATACTAGCATATGTAATCAAATATACGAGTACAAAATACTAGCATATGTAATCAAATATACGAGTACAAAATACTAGCATATGTAATCAAATATACGAGTACAAAATACTAGCATATGTAATCAAATATACGAGTACAATATACTAGCATATGTAATCAAATATACGAGTACAAAATACTAGCATATGTAATCAAATATACGAGTACAAAATACTAGCATATATAATCAAATATACGAGTAAAAATACTAGCATATGCAAATAAATATGCGAGTATAAAAAAAAGCATATGCAATCAAATATACGAGTATAAAATACTAGCGTATGTAATCAAATATACGAGTACAAAATACTAGCATATGCAATCAAATATACGAGTATGAAATACTAGCATATGCAATCAAATAAACGAGGATATATTACTAGCATATGCAATTAAACATACGAGTATAACATACTAGCATATGCAATCAAATATACGAGTATAAAATACTAGCGTATGTAATCAAATATACGAGTACAAAATACTAGCATATGCAATCAAATATACGAGTATGAAATACTAGCATATGCAATCAAATAAACGAGGATATATTACTAGCATATGCAATCAAACATACGAGTATAACATACTAGCATATGCAATCAAATATACGAGTATAAAATACTAGCATATGCAATCAAATAAACGAGGATAAAATACTAGCATATGCAATCAAATATACGAGTATAAAATAGTTGCATATGCCAGCGAAACAACAGTTCATGTTGTCATGACTACAACGTGTTCGATAGTAAATTACAAAGGCGGCATTAAAAGAACACGATCTCAGCGCCATCTTTTTCGTTAATTTGTCTATCCCGCGAAAACAACTTTTACCACATATAGAACGTCTTAGTTGGATGGCGTCTTTGATTACAAACCTCGCTCCTTTCCATCGCTCGTCCCCATACAACACATTCCTTTCGATCGCTCGCACCGAAACCGTTAACCTAAAAGTTCACCTGCAACAGATGCACGTGTCCGGTGACCATACTCCTCGGCTCCTGGGTGTCCTTGAACCTGAACTCCAGGGCCATAAGGTCGCGCTGTTCTTCCCACACCCACTTCTTGGGGCCCTCTTCGCGGAGCATTGATATGTACTGCAAAAAATATTTTTTGTGATTTTCCATAGACTTGCTGTGGCAGCTTAGTCGTTAGCGCACTAGCGAGCCAAAGGGACGCGGGTTCAAATCCTGGCTGGAAAGGGTGCACCACTCAGTTGGTTTCACATCTAATTTGCATATTGTTGCCCTTACCGCGTGATAACGGTAGAATAGAATAGAATGAGGAAGCAACAGTTGGCCCGATGAGAAAGAACAGTCACATTTCGAGTCTTTAACGCAATTTTATCGTAAGCGAAATTTGACGATAAAATGGCCCTAAAGGGTCGATTTGTTACCTACATAGTTACAAATAATAATTATGTCATGGATTAATTCATCACTACACTTTCGTTAATTTTATACAGCATATTATTTTTATAGAATATCAATAATTTGTGATTTAATCATTTGCACTATAGGTATATTCTAATAACCAAATTTAATTAACTGAGTCACTTTTAAGTAATTAAAAATGAATCTCATATGCAGTATTTTGGACTCAATATACATATTATACTTTTGACAGGTCGATCATTGCTCTACGGGAGCTGCATACGTCTAGTCGTCGCAGCGTACAACGAACTACTGGCTAGCGCAACGCGGGAGCGCACATATTAGTAGTTACTCTATCTCGCTCGCACATCATCCGTCGCGCTCGCACACTGTGCTATATATTGCATTAGCTGTACGACTTGTTAATATTTGCACTTAAGCTTACCGTTTCCGAAATAAATTACTTCAGTTCTAAACCACAAAATTTGACAAATTAAAAAACATTTCGAAACAATTAATTAAATTAAAATTTAATTATGAAGATAATTTACACTTTATGCATTAAATAGATGCCTCAAAGAACGTCAATAATGCGTTTCCTGGAACAATAATAACAGACTATTAACAGCCCACTGCTGGGCTCGGCACTCCCACTATTGGGGAACGGACAAAATACCCGTCATGCTTATCCAAGGCAGCTTAGTAGGTTTGACACATCGGTTATCTCGATGTGCAGGTTTACGCACATTAGGTTATAAAACTGCGTAAGTGGTGAATGCGTTCCAGCCGGGAATCAAATCCGCGCCTTTAGAGTCTGGCACGAGTGCGCTAGCCATTACGCTACCACGGCTTGGAATAATGAAGTACGACAATTGTGACATGTAAAACTTACTATTAAATATGTGCATTTAATGGGCGTGCAAAAGTCAAAAGTTAAATAAATACCTGAAAAGAATATAATAATACTATTAAAGTTAACTAGTATACCTGAAAGACCATGGCTATGATGTCGTCCACATGCTGAACACCGTCTTCTGTCAGGTCTACTTGGACCCCGAAGAAACCAAAACCTCGGGCACCTATCCTAGTGCCACCCACCAAACTGTCAAAAAAAGAAAATAATATATACACATTCCAAATGAGAAAAGTTTATTTTAGAGGAGGAAAAGAACTTCCCTCACCTCTAAATCCCTATACTATCGACTCTCGATAATTTGACACTCGTTAATTTAAATCTTTCGATAGTTGGACACTAGTCAATTTTAATCTCTATAATTATAATCGATAATTTGACACTCGTTAATTTTAATATCTCGATAATTTGACGCCGATTAATTTTAATCTCTAGATAATGTGACGCTAGTTAATTTTAATCTCTCGATAATTTGACACTCGTTAATTTTAATATCTCGATAATTTGACACTCGTGAATTTTAATGTCTCGATAATTTGACGCCGATTAATTTTAATCTCTAGATAATTTGACGCTAGTTAATTTTAATCTCTAGATAATTTGACACTCGTTAATTTTAATATCTCGATAATTTGACACTCGTGAATTTTAATGTCTCGATAATTTGACGCCGATTAATTTTAATCTCTAGATAATTTGACGCTAGTTAATTTAAATCTCTCGATAATTTAACACTCATTAATTTGAATCTCTCGATAATTTGATATTAGTTAATTTGAATCTCTCGAAAATTTGGCATTTATTAATTTGAATCTCTCGATAATTTGGCACTCGTTAATTTGACGCTCGTTAATTTAAATCTTTTGATAGCTTGACACTAGTTAATTTTAATCTCTCGATAATTTGACATTTGTTAATTTGAATCTCTCGATAATTTGAATTTTTTCCCGGTCCCTTGAAAAATAGAATTTAATTATACTTGATTGTACACAATGATACACAAAAGCAGCTTGGAATTAGGTACAAATGGCGGCCCTATTCGCTGGCAGCTATCTCTTCCAGACAACCTCGGTATGGAGATGGAAATATAGCAGAAACCCTAGAGCAGGGTTTAGTTGCACAATATTTAAAAATGATGTTGTTAATCAAATTCCATCAGATCTATCCGCCATCTTACAATATTTAAAAAAATAGTTTCAGAATTACTGTTCTCTCCTGGACTCACTTATTGCACCATCCCTTGGCCTTCAGAGCTGACAGCAGACTCCCCGGACCCTCGTGGCCGAGCAAATGGGACAGGTAGTGGCCTGGCTATAGACAATACAAAGTTAACCATTCATAACCTATCATCAAAAGATACCATAGTGTAACTCTGTACCATCTTTAAAACAAATAGCAAAAATGAATCCCGACTTCAAGAGTAACTAAAAAGGGAAAAAATACAGGAATGAACTTTTAAATCAACATTATTTAAAATTTTAAACTTAAAACAAGTAAGCCGCGTTACCAAATATAATCTGTTATCGAAAGTGACATATGCAAAACATGACGCGTTACCCATGATGACGCATTGCCCAAGATGACGCGTTGCCGGTGATGACGTGTTACTAAAGATGACACGTTATCGAATACGGTGCGTTACTTAAGACGACGCTTTCCGATAGCGGGTTTGAGATGTTGTCAAAGATGACGCGTTACCCAATATGGTGCGTTACTTAAAATAACGGTTTACCAACAGTGCCGCGATACCGAAGATGACGCAGTACCGAAAAATACGCTATACCGAAGATAACGGGTTACATATAATGAGATGTTACCAAAGATGACAGGTTACCCAATATAGTGCATTACTTAAAATAACACTTTATCAAAAGTGACGTGATTCCGAAATGACGCGGTACCGAAGATAACGGCTTACACATAATGAAATTTTACCAAAGATGACGCGTTACCGAAAATGGTGCGTTACTTAAAATAACGGTTTACCAACAGTGACGCGATATCGAAGATGACGCAGTACCGAAAAATACGCTATACCGAAGATAACGGGTTACATATAATGAGATGTTACCAAAGATGACAGGTTACCCAATATAGTGCATTACTTAAAATAACACTTTATCAAAAGTGACGTGATACCGAGATGACGCGGTACCGAAGATAACGGCTTACACATAATGAGATTTTACCAAAGATGACACGTTACCCAATATGGTGCGTTACTTAAAATAACGCTTTACCAAAGGTGACACGCGTTACCGAAGATGACGCGGTACCGAAGATAACGGCTTACACATAATGAGATTTTACCAAAGATGACACGTTACCCAAAATGGTGCGTTACTTAAAATAACGGTTTACCAACAGTGACGCGATATCGAAGATGACGCAGTACCGAAAAATACGCTATACCGAAGATAACGGGTTACATATAATGAGATGTTACCAAAGATGACAGGTTACCCAATATAGTGCATTACTTAAAATAACACTTTATCAAAAGTGACGTGATACCGAGATGACGCGGTACCGAAGATAACGGCTTACACATAATGAGATTTTACCAAAGATGACACGTTACCCAATATGGTGCGTTACTTAAAATAACGCTTTACCAAAGGTGACACGCGTTACCGAAGATGACGCGGTACCGAAGATAACGGCTTACTCATAATGAGATCTTACCAAAGATGACGCGTTACTGAAGAAAACATATTACTGAAAATACTGTGTAACGAATATAACACGTTAGCGATAATTACGCCTTACCCAAGATGACGCATTACAGTATATGACGCATTAATGAAAATTATGTCTAATGAAGGTAAAGCATTACCGACGGTAAAGGTGCGTTACCAAACAAGACGACACGTTCCCGAAGATGACACGTTACCGAAATGACGTACTGACCCCGCTTTTGTAGTGCTTCCTGGTGTCCGGTATGGGGAAGTCTATGGACAGGGACCTCAGATCCTTCACGGGGAGACAGTAGGCCCTCTTCCTCCTCAGGTTGGGGGGAAACGGATGTTCAGGCCACGAAGGTGCAGTGACTGACTTGTCTTCGACCGCAGAGAATAAAGATACTACCATCTCCTGTAGTTCGTCCAAGGATTCTGTAAAAAATGAAAATGTACTTTTACAGTCTATTTCAAATAGGACGGTATGGGAGATAAAAAAACCGACTTCAAAAACTAAAAAGTGTAAAACAACTTATTTCTAAAGCTATTATTATTAATTTATATTATCTAAAACATCTTTCAAAAACCGAGGTTAATTTATCTATCCTCCATCTATGCAAACTACATAAATGACAAGAAGGACAAAAAGGGCAAAAAGGACATGATGTTAGGTCAACTGGGTTGCGAACTAAGTTACCGTGGCTTTACCAAAAAGCAAGTTATTATTGATGAAAAGTTACCCTTTCCCAACACTACCAGGGTCATGATGTTAGAAGAGTACCACTTGTCGTGGAACTTGAGCAGCTCTTTCCTCACGTCGATGCCCTTCGCTTTTGGTATCGTCTCCAATGTTTCCCTGTTCCCTGAAAAAGACAGCATCGTTAGGACGTTTCCAACTATGCTGTTGATATATATAATATATATTACTAGATTTATATGACTTAACGACAAACTCCCTAAAGCGTCGAAATCACTTTGCTTTGGTTGGTTTAGCTGGTCTTCCTTACAATGATACACTCTATATACGTGTAGCATGACACCCACTCTCAATAACGACAACAATTATTAAGCAATAAAAAGTATATTTTAACTTGCCAAAATTAGTAAAAACCGCGCATCTGTGCACGTTCTTTTCTCGCTTTATCCTGGCCCGTAATAAACTCGACTGTCGACATCACGCATACCGAAATATCTAGGTACTTCCTTCATCACCAAGATGCCTCAATATCGCAAGATATGAATAAAATAAGTAAAAAAATACAATAAAATAGTTGGTGCAGCAAAAGACGTCAGACAAAAATAACAGACTTCTCTCCATTTAACGACAACTCTCAATAACGCCATAAAATGAACAGCCCCTCAGTGTCGTTATATAGAGTTTACACTGTATATTCCACTACAAATTTAAGTATCTGTATCCGGACTACAGCAATAATAAACATAGTTATTGCAATCCCAAAATCGGATTGTACTAATTATTGTTACTTTAAAAAATAACAAACCATGCAGATCTTATTTATAAAGGAGTGATATATATGCTAGACACTCATTTACCAGTGCCAGGATACTCACTCATCAGTGCCAAGACACTAGCTTATGAGTACCAAGACATTCACTCATTAATGCCAAGACGCTCACTCATCAGTGCCAAGACACTCACTTATCGGTACCAAAACGATCACTCATCAGTACCAAGACACTCACTCATCAGTGACAAGACACTCACTCATCGGTACCAAGACGATCACTCACCGGTGCCAAACTTATGAAACGGGTGATTGGGGTCCGCAGTGCTCTTGTTCAGCTGATCCAGCCTCCATGTGTCCGACGACATATTCTTCTCGTGCTCCGAGTTGACGGCGCTTAGCTCTCTACCGGTCGCCGCTTCGGTGAATAGTGGCGCTATGAAGAACTGTGCGAAGCTAGGGGAAATATAAAAATAATGTATTGTGTGTCACTAATGACAGTAATTTTTAAGCCTGATATACTTTATATTATATCAATGTATACAGTCAATATACGTAGTATTGAAATGTACTCGAATTAATTCCTGATAAATACCTACATAATCTATGTATTTACTTACTTAAAACAGGTCAGTTAATAGTCTAGTAGTCAATACTCACTCACTATTTACAAACTAACAAACTCACACACCACTCACTTGTAAAGGCACTCACTCGCACACTTATATAAGCACTCACTCACTCACTTATATAAGCACTCACTCACTCACTTATATAAGCACTCACTCGCACACTTATATACGCACTCACTCACTCATTTTCACACTTATATAAGCACTCACTCACTCACTTATATAAGCACTCACTCACTCACTTATATAAGCACTCACTCAATAACTTATCTAAGCACTCACTCGCACACTTATATAAGCACTCACTCACTCACTTGTATAAGCACTCACTCACTCACTTATATAAGCACTCACTCGCACACTTATATACGCACTCACTCACTCATTTTCACACTTATATAAGCACTCACTCACTCACTTCTATAAGCACTCACTCACTCACTTATATAAGCACTCACTCAATAACTTATCTAAGCACTCACTCACTTATATAAGCACTCACTCACTCACTTATATAAGCACTCACTCAATAACTTATCTAAGCACTCACTAGCACACTTATATAAGCACTCACTCACTCACTTGTATAAGCACTCGCTCACTCACTTATATAAGCACTCACTCATTCGATCTCTAAAATTCACTGACCAGTGATCGTGTTATACTCACATATCTAAAGCTTTCCCCAGATGTGACGGCAGCACATCGAAGTAGTACGTGCTGTGGTCGGACGATGTCGACGCGTTCGAAGCCCCACCGTGTTCAGATAGAAACTTGTTGTATTCATTCTCCTAGAACATGAAACATTACATATTCTATATTTGCGAGAATGATTAGACAGAAAAAAAATATTGAATAAAACAACGTTTTAACGGTTTTAAGCGCGGTAATTTATTTGATTTTTATTATTCCGATTATTAAGACCCAAACCCAGCAAAAACCAACTGCCAGACCTAAAGACATTGTAAGCTCTTTCTGAGTACACCGGAATACAGACCAACTTGACTGGTAATTTCTTTTATTTTTCCTTCCACCCAAACAAGACGGGTCTATCTTGTTTAGTACAGGAATTGCTATGGCCACCTTCCGACTCCATCATCAGATCAAGTCCATGGTACCATATTATTGCATTGTCATGCAATTTATATATGCGTGCAAAATTTCAGTTCAATCAGTAACCGGGAAGTTGGTCAAATTTAACTTGCAAGATTCCACCCGAAGTTACATACTTACATCCATTGCAAGTTAAATAAAAGCTTGTAAAATACTCTATTTTTGTGCCAACAATGGTAAAAGTATTCACTCACCTCAGGATACTTCTTGGTACCCAAGAACAGCATGTGCTCGCAGAAGTGTGCCAAGCCTGGTAACTCTTCTGGGTCACTCAGATAACCTGCAGAGGATGTCCAAGCATATGTAGTTTTTCAGCAAAGGAGGTTTTCAATGCTTCATGTAAAATGTTCAGCTATAACTTTTTTGTTTCTAAACCGATTTTGGCGATTCTTTATGCGTTTTAATACAGCTTCGGGATAGATACATATTTTCATGGCTATTAGATAACATATGAATTACTCAAAAGTGAAAATTTTCGAGTGAAAAAGAAACTAACCTCAAAAGTAAATAAATATTTTCTATATCTTCAAGTCAGTGCCAGGTGAAGCATAAAAACAACAATTTTGCAAAATGTAGTACTATTTTATGTTTTACTTGGCACCGACTTCAAGGTGTGTAGGAAATATTAATTATTTGCTTTTTAATCCAATGCAGTTTTGTTTCTGTTACAAGAAATATTTTTACGATTTAGTTAATTAATAGCTTTAGAAATAATATATTAAGCGCCTGCAGAAATTGTAATACTGGCACACATATACAAGTTTGCCTCTCGATGAGCGCACTCTGCCTAAGCACACTTCAACAAGAGTTTCTTTTGATTTTCCTTGGTTCCACTCATCAGATGGTGACAAAGGGAGCACCTCAGGAGTGTGATCTTTCGAATAAATAAATAATAAAATATTTTGTCTGTGTGTGTTTGAGTGGGAGCCCGAATGGTATGGATTCACTATTGGAACCGGTAGTTGGCGCTGCAATCGGGTTGTACATTTTCATTTTTTCAGAGCAAGAAAACAACTGCCGGCTCAGCTAGAAATATTATAATGTTTTGTAGCATGTGTAATGCCTATGCCTCTTGTCTTTCTTACTCACCTACGTTGACGTCCATCGCCGCAGCAGACTTATCCGTCGTCGGGTCACTAACTAATAACACTTTTAGACGATTCGTCAGCACGAGACCTCTGGAAGTATCACAAACATTAAATTAATAAGTCTGATAGCATAGGTAACCTCCGAGGCCTCAGTAACATCAAGAAGCTGGTGGACTTCCTTGAGGAGGTTGGCTGGATAGCGTCCCTTAGTCAACTCTCACATGCAAAATAGGCACCATCTCGTCAAGTTGCGGAAACCGCCCACCCGTAGAGTTGTAGATGAAGTGTGATAGCAACTAATGTATTTGTTATAGTCAAACATCGAAGCTGTGGCAATCTGGCTAGTGTATATTTTTATTTTTTTTATTTATAATTTTATTTCAGGGAAACATGTCACATATATGCCTACACATAAATATACATACAAACATCCCATGTTGCAGGTAAAGTTGTCATGTAATGAGAAGTTTGGTTAAACAAATAAATAAATCTCACCTATACTCCCGTTTATCCTCCTGCGATTTGACAACATTATCATATCTCGTCACAACTCCAGGTGTGACAGACTCCGTGGATCCGAAACCTCCAGGAGAGCCCGGACTGGGATGCCCGGGGCTCCGGCCGGGCGGCTGCTGCGTCGTAAACTGCGGTGTCGACATGTTTGAGTGTGAACGTTGTTGTCCGTAGATATAGCTGCAATTTTAGTATCAATATGGTTAAATTTTGGTACGGTTTAGATGTAGGATACGAGCCAATATTGCTCATACAGCATATTTTATGTATAAATATGCTACAAACAGTCTTGTTGTTATGTATAATGAAGGTAGAATAGTATAGAAAACACTTTATTGTTCACCACATACACATAGTATAAACAATTTACATTAGTAACATTATACAGTAAAAGTAGGAGCAATGGGCGGCCTTATCTATTTTACTTTGGGGCAACACTGTTGACTTAGACTATATTTGTTTTACAAAAAAGAGCCGTAAGGTCAATTTACAACCTCAGCCCTCGGGTGTCTCTTAGGGAACACTTTAAGGAAATTTGTATTATGACGGTCGCCTGCCAATATATTTTCAATAATATAATTTATATTCGTAATAATTTGAGTGCCTACAAGCAGTATAAGGATGTTCACAATTTCAACACCAGGCATTGTAATAAACTGATATTGCCATCTTTTAGGTTACAAAAAGTCTTCTTTCTTGGGGGTCGGTATACGCTTCTTCAATAAGATTCCGAGTGAAATGTTAGATCTGCCCTTCACTAAATTCAAAATCAAATTAAAAAGTATCTTGCTTAAAAAGGGATACTACACTATTGAAGAATATTTAAATGACAAAACTTCATTTACATAGCAGCTCGCTCCAACCTCTTATACTGGTTTTGTATGAGTGTAACGGTTTTGTCTTGCCGTATTTGTAAGATATATATTGTATTGCATATGGAGATATGTTGCAAAAAAAAAAAATTGTATGGTATGTCTTTATATTTATAACTATAATAATACTATTTTCTATCCTTTTATTGCGTTCAGTCTTATTGAAAATGCACTGTTTGCTACAACTCCATTAATTCTTCAAAAGTCATTCTGTAACATAATTCTGTATAAAACTTAAAAAAAAAGAACTTAAATATAACAACTAATATAAAGAAAAACAATTTTTAGCTAGACGTGTTGCTGGGGAGTTTCTTGCCGCTTCTTCTCCTTAACAGCAATAACACGTTGCGAAGCGATGTACAGACTAGGAAGTAAAATAAAATTTTATACTTACCAATAACTTATAGCACAATATTGATCCAAATTTACACAAAACTATCAAATAATTACGCACCAAGATTGTTGTGACACATTAAGGAGTGTGAATGGGATGTTGTTTGCATATACAAGCAAAATATTAGCACATATGTCAGGTTTTTTGGAAGAATTATGATATTTTATTCTAACCTATTCACGCCGCCTCTATATGATACTGTAGGTGATAATGTGCGGAATCCCACAAATAACACTCTTCGTGATGCCAGCTTGTCTGATTAAGAAGAACAATAATATATTTCAAATAAAATTGCCTTTAATTATTTGCTTTTGCCAAAACGATTACATTCGTAATATTTGACGTTCAGGTAAACCTAAAATGTTTAAGCGACATTTATTTAATGAAGAAAATATTCTTAGTAATATGATTAATATGACATTCTTATTTTAGCCAGATTATATTAGGATACGTTTAGAAATTTGATATATCCACAGAGTAAATAATAATTACTTCTTCGGAGTTCTTTTTCAATATGGCTATGCATAAATTACACATTAAGCCGTGAATATTTACGTTCTTTTTTTTGTGTTGCCAGCAGTCGCTACAAAATATCATTCAAAGAAAGGGGATTCTCCGAATACGTCACAGAATAAGTAAAGAAAAATTCCGAGCACTTTTCAATCGGTCCGAATTTGTAGTTGCGATAAAAATGTTTATTTATAATAAAACTACGTTTTAACGGTTTTAAGCGCGGTAATTTATTTGATTTAGGTTTATCCGACGTTTCGGCCGCTTTTCAGTGGCCGTGGTCACGGAAGACAAAGATGACATTTGTCAAACGTGTATTGTCAAAGTTTTTATTCAGCCTACCGCCAACTTGTTCATTTTAATTATTTAGTTTTAAATTTTGTTTATGGATATTATTTACTCTATGGGAGCCTAATCTAATTTACCACCGCTTCACAACATGTTGTGGCTTAAAGAGAAGAAGCGGCGCAAGAAACTCTTCAGCAAACATGCCTAGTTCTAAATTTTTTTTTATATAATATTAAAATGAGTGGAAGGAAAAAATAAAAGAAATTATCAGTCAAGTTGGTTTGTTTCGTTGCACGCAGAAAGAGCTCACAGTGTCTTGAGGTCTAGCAGTTGTTTTTTGCTGGGTTTGGGTCTTAATAGTTTTGATGATTGGATCCCAAACAGGTGGTACCTGCCAACCATCTTCTCTATTGAAATTTGGGTGTTTTTTGATTTCAATAGCCTCACGCATCATTCTTGGTATGAAACGATTCTCTTTCGCGAGGATTTGTGGGTTATCGAATCTGATGTAATGGTTGGGTTTTTCCAGTGTGTGTTCACTGATCGCAGACTTCGTAGACCTTGTGTGTTTCATGTCAGCAATGTGTTCTTTTACCCGTGTTTTTATGCTCCTCTTTGTTTGCCCAATGTATGATAATCCACATTCACAATCGAGCTTGTAAACACCTGCATCCTGGAGTGGGATATTGCATTTCACAGGTCTCAAAAATTGGGTTATCTTTTTATGCGGCTTGAAATATGTTTTGATTGAAGCTCGCCTGAGGATGTGACCAATTCTGTCTGTGACCCCCTTGATGTAGGGTAGGGTAACAGGGCACCGCTCAACTGAAGGTGGTTTGGGGCCTTTGTGACGTTGGTGTGGAGTCTTCAGCTGATTGCGTTGTAAGACTCGCTTGACATGCTGAAGCTCTCCAGCCACGTGGTTCCCGTCACAGATTTTATGTGCTCTCTGAAACAAAGATTTGCCCACGGTAGCTAACTGACTAGGATGGTGGTGAGACGAACCATTAAGGTATTTATCTGTATGGGTAGGTTTCCTATACACCGTATGGCCAAGAGTATTGTCAGAATTCCTTAGGATGAGCACATCAAGAAAAGCTAATTTATGGTTTGCCTCTAGTTCCATAGTAAATTTGATATTACAGTTAATGGAATTAAGATGATCTAGAAATGCAGAGACTTTATCGTTTGGGAGGACGGCAAAAGTATCGTCTACATACCTTTTATACATCTTCAGCTTAGCTGGAGCAGTATCCAGTGCCTTCCGTTCGAAGTCTTCCATAAAAATGTCAGCCACGACAGGAGACACCGGTGAGCCCATGGCCACACCGTTGATTTGGTCGTAGAAGCCGTAGTCCCACACGAAATAGCCCGATATGAGGCAATGTTTAAGTAGGTCTGCATATTCTTCAGGCATGTCATTATCTATTAGCTTCCTTTTGACAATCTCAATGCAGTCTTCCACTGGTAAACTGGTAAATAAGGACTGGACATCAAAACTGACTAGTACTTCATCCTCAGCCAATGTCAACTTTTCAATAGCGCTGATGAAGTCGAAGGAATCCTTGACATGATAGGGTGTGTTGCCGCGGAGATTGTTGAGTGTCTTCGCTAGATGTTGTGCCAGTCTGTATGTTGGTGAGTCAAGCTGGCTAACTATAGGGCGCAAGGGGATGTTGTTTTTATGAAGTTTAGGTAAACCATACAGTTTAGGCGCTTTGGCGCAAGATGGTGTGAGTGCGGATACGTCTAAACTTAATTTAGAATTAGAATTTTTAACGTCGGATAAACCTAAATCAAATAAATTACCGCGCTTAAAACCGTTAAAACGTAGTTTTATTATGTGTACAAGTCGCGAAAACTTAAGAAAAATCATATATTTATATTATTTATTGTGAAATTTTGCCGCCCCTTAAAAGTGCAACACTGGGCGAGCCGCCCCTGCCGCCTCACTACGCCACGCCACTGTGCTACATAGGGTTAAGAAATTGAAGAAACTATATCGAGGGGTGAAAGGCTATTTGGTTTAAGCGACATTTTTGCAACTTTACAGGAGAGCCATCTAAAGTTTAAAATTTTGGAAAAAAAAACATAACAAAAAAACTTCTTCAGCTATTTGAATGGAGTAAACTTTATTTAAATTCAATTAAAAGCATCGTGTTGATGATGCTCATACCAAATAAAACGGATCTTTAATTACAAAGATAAATGTCGCTTTATACAATTTGCCTTAAGCCCTTATTTTTCAGAGTATGGAAAAAAGATTTAAGTGACTTCATAACTACAATTGAATACAGGAAAAAAGAATTAAGCGACACTGCAGTATATTTTCAGAGTAAGCCAAAAAGTATGAAGTGACGTAGCCCAAAAATAATAGTAGCAAGCTATTTATCTCAATTACCGATTTAGATTAAAATGACTGGAAGCCTAATTTACTTATGTGACTTTATAGTACTGAAAATGTAACGTTTGATATTACATTTTTTTTTACGTCTTATACTATCAAAGGCTCTTAAAACAACCTGGATATATCGTTATAGGCTATACAACATGACACTATATAACCACGGAAACCGCGCCGGGCCGCTAGTATTGAATAAATAAAGGAATACATACATCAGTAAAAGTATTTATGTAGAATAATAATTAAGTAGAACAGTCTCGATGTGGGAACATCAAATAAAATTAGGTATTATTTATTCAGTATCACTTAAGATTAGCTGTCATAAAACTTACTAAAACTATAATTAATCACAACCAATAATTGTTAAACTTCAAACTAATAAAAACAAAATATAAATCACATACATACATACATACATAACTTCACGCCAGGTCTCTTGCAGGGTAGGCACGAACAACAGAGCGCCATATAGGCTTATTCTTACACACCTCACTTGCTTCTTTGACATTCATATCTCTTGTCATGCACGCTCGTCTGTTCTTAAGGCTCCTGACATCACCTTCTGCTAATACACGATCAATTTGATCATGGAAGGTGTGTCGTGGCCTTCCGCGACTTCTACCTCCATCCACTTTTGCATTGTATATCTGTTTAGTCATTCTTTCATCATACATTCTTTCCACATGCCCGAACCACCGGAGCATTCCTTTCCTTACCTTCACCCCGACACTCTCTTTCTTACTTCGGTATTACGAACGCGGTCCGCGAGCGTCACTCCGCAGATTTTGCGCAGTGCACGCATCTCGACTGCGTTTACTCTACTTTCATGCTCTCTGTTCCATACCCAACTCTCGCTTCCATACGTGAGCGTAGGTACCAGCACCGCGTTGTGTATGGCAAGCTGGGCTTTCTGGCTGAGGTTCTTAGCGCCTAGAAGTTTACCTAACGCTCCATTCACACTATTCCCCAAATTTACTCTTCTTTCTATGTCAGCGGTGTACCTTCCATCCCTGCTAAAAGCACATCAAAGATATACAAACTCATTCACTTGTTCCAGCATAACATCATCGACCATTATCCTTGCATTCGTTCTGGTTTCTTCTCTTTCAAACACCATAACCTTTGTTTTCTTGGCATTCAAATATAAGCCTCTCGCTTGACAGTCATCTTTCATAATTGTGACTAGTGTTTGCAGTTCTGATGGCGATTCGGCTAAAAGCACGGCATCATCCGCATAAAGCAAAGTGCTAACAACTAGATCACCCATCCGCACCCCAACATCCATCAATCTTAATCTCTGGAGACAGTTGTCCAGATATAGGATGAACAGCAAAGCCGACAGCATGCAGCCCTGCCGGACGCCAATATTGACGTCAAACCAGGGCGACAGGCTGCCGTCCACCCGCACGCATGCCATACAGTCCTCGTAAGTGGACTGCACAGCACGCAGCAATTGGCCATTGATCCCATATCCGGGCAATATGTCCCAGAGGTCCTTCCGCACAACCCTGTCAAATGCTTTCTCTAGATCCACAAAACCGCAGAAAACCTTCCAGCCCATAGCCAGCTGCTTCTCCACGATATTGCGGAGCGAGAAAACTTGATCCATACATTCCATTTCTGAAGCCCCCTTGTGCATCCCACAGTAATCCATCGGATACCACTCTCATTCTCCTTTCAATAATCTTCGCATACACTTTAGATGCTGTGCTGATCATATTGATGGCCCTGTAGCTGGCGCACTCCATACGTGACCCCTTGCCTTTATACAAGGACACGATGACAGCGCGCCTCCAGTCCTTGGGAACCTTTCCCGTCCTCCAGCACAAGTTGCATAAGGACAGGAAAGCGTCCCGGACGCAGGTTCCACCATATTTGATCATCTCAGCAGACACACTATCGATTCCTGCTGCCTTTCCATTTTTCAGACTTCTTATCGACCATTCGATCTCTTCCAAAGTGATCTCGGATGCTGACTCCTCGAAGTCGGTCACAGACTCAGTCGTGGTGCCAGCATCCGAGATATTATCATACATTTCTCTAAAATATTCACTCCGTCGCGCTAAAACCTCTTGTGGGTTAGCAAGAATGTCCCCGGCTTAAAATAAAAATCAAGAAAGAAAATTTGTAGTAACTATAAAACAGTCAATGCTTGATAATAATCATAACGCAGTTGGAAATAACGTATTTATTTATCATTTTATTCGACTGTATCCTCTACATCAGTATCCAGTAGGACATCTTTAGAATTGCAGTGTTGCAGATTTAAATAAATATGGTATCATGTGACATGAATAAGATGTATCATATTAAAATTTAATGATTGAACGACCGACTCGTATTTTTGTTAAAATTGAAAAAATGTTTCAAATTTCTTCACTTCATTTTATCGCCTGTATTAAGTGACATCCAATTAAAAAAATAATAGCAACAAAATGTTTCAACAACTAAACAAAATATGTGGAAACAAAACGACTATTTGGTTTAAGTAGCACCCTGCGTGGTAAATAGATGCAGCTGAAAGAGCTTAAGCGACGCTCCGTGTCGTATTTGGGTGACGGACAAATGGTTTAAGTAACATCACACCGTGTAATTAGTGGAAGTCAAATTGATTCAAGTTACACCTTAATAAAAATTTAAAATAGGAAAAACGCTTTAACTCTTATTGAATTATTTATCTGACGAAGGGTAATTGGTTCATGTCTCGGTTCTTTATATAATTGTATGGTTCAAGTATATTACAAAAAAAAATATGCAAAATCCACGTCGTATAATACACTGCTACTTTGGAAACAACAGAAAAATAGTATTGTTTCAAACGCCAAAAAAATGCTCTGATTTTAATGAATCCGGCATCATTCGACGGAGAAAAATTCGCTGATTCCGAATATGTATATAACTCAATATCGCCCTAGATGTCGCTTAAACCAAATAGCCTTTCACCCCTCGATATTGTTACTACCGACAAAGACCAATTCACACCTGCAGCTTATTTATTACCTTTTCGGCATTTGGACTTCCTTTTACTCTGTGTATAAATTTGTAATTAGAAATAAAACAAAAAGAAAACTAAAAAATACTCTTTTATAGAAAATCCAACTAAAAAATAGAAAATACATTTTAATAAATTTGATTTTATTGTAAAAAAAGCGTTTCTATAAAAGCGTATTTTTTAGTTTTTTTTTAACTTTTATTTATTTTTCATTTTTTAGTTGAATATTTTTAAATAGGTTTTTAAATACAAGCTTTTGAGATCCTGCATATCATGTAGGAGCAGAGTGCTAGTCAAGACAAGTAAAACGAGCCCAAACACGACGGGACTATCTTGTTTAGTACAGGAGTTCCTATGGCCACCTTCCGACTCCATCATCTGATCAGTTTCATTGTACTGTAATATTGCATTGTCACGCGATATACACATACGTGCAACATTTCAGGTCAATTGGAAACCGGGAAGTCGATCAAATTTCACTTGAAAAATTCCGTTACATACTCATATATTATACTTACGTATGAAGCTAATAAAAGTTTATTAAAAAACAGCCTATTGTGTATTGTAATCTTTTATGGTAGCTATTAGCCTATTGTAATTGTGCAGTATAAAGCAATGCCCCGATGGAGAGATTGGCAGTCGAGCGATAAGCACAAGCGAAGCAAGACGTGTGTACAACATTCGGCAATCTATTTAGTGACCGACTTTGCGCGTGTTATTATATTTGTAGATGTGTTATACGTGTTTGTATAGTTCTGATAAATTCTAAAGTAATTTTAACGGCATTTTGATTCGAGTCCTGCAGCTCGTAACAATATTGTAATCTAAGATATGGCTTAAAGCCTGGCTGCCAAGCCATAAATCTAAATAAATAAAATAAATATGCACTTTTTAATCATAAGCTCCAATTCTATGAAAGGTTGAATAAAAAGAAATTAATAGATTTTTTATATTTTATAATTTATTTAAAATAACATCTTTACATTGTTTTGATGTACGTAAATGATATTACCACAAAAACAAATAAAAAAACAACTAAATTATGACAAGCCCATTGACAGCTGTGGGCTTGTTTCGATCATCCAAGATGTTATGCGTAATTAGATACATAAGCATTATACATGCGCTGAAAAAGAAATATACAAAATAAGAAAACAGTTTAAATTATATATTTAGAAATTACTATTTATCGTTTAATTTAATTAACACAAAACGTATTTAACACCCTTAATTACAATTAGCGTCTTGCACAACGCAAAATTTGCCAATAAATATGTTTAAAGAACTGTCAATACATTTTGTGTAAAACGTATTTAGGCAGTTTAATATGATTAACTAATTTTATTTAAAGGCGATCGTTATGCAAGCAGCCCTTAATGTAAAATTATATGTACTTTATAATAAACTGTTATAAATATACAAACAAAAACTTAGAAATGGACTGTGTCGCGACGATGGCAAGAGACCGGACGGGATGTCTTTGGTGTCATGGAAGATGGGACGACCATTAGTTTGGGACGCTTGACACTTTGGCAGCGTCCCTGTTGGGGTATTATTCGCGCTTTCTAATAATCTATTCTTTAAAGAAATAATAAGCACGTCTTCATATAACAGACATTTATTTGGATCTAAATTGACATCTATATTTTTTCTCTTAATACGTCACTTACAATAAAAGAGTCCGTAACATTCCTCCCGGGGGCGGATTATAGAGCACAAGTAAACAAAATAATATTCTCAAAATATTTCATTGAAGTCAGTACAATGAAAACAATTCAAACTCAAATCAACTCAACATAGCAAAATAAAAAGACAGCACCCAGAGAGCGTCGTACTCAACAAAATAAATAAAATCATTCCATAAAACGAATTGGAAGTTTAATTTGCCTACCAAACCTAGTAGACGTAGCTAAAGGGATAGGTATACACTTAACTTTACCTGAAGATTCGTCTCTGGGAGTCGGGATGTTATTCAGCCAATCTTGAGACACCGTAGAGAGCTCCAAAGGATATAATCTTTGATAAGGTCTTACCTTTTCACCTGATCCAGTTCGAAATCTTGCTACACGTGAGAACCCGTCTCGCCCTGTGTAGATTTCCATAATTACTCCGACTGGCCAATGTAACCTACCTTTTTCTGTTTCAATAAGGACTAGTTCTCCTACCTTTGGTTCGTTTTTTGTCTCCTGCCCTTTGCTAACAAGTAATGACAAATACTCGTTCTTAAATCTTTTTCTAAAATCTTCCCGTAGCGTTTGTAAATATTTATATCGTATATGCAAATTATCTTTGTCGATTTTATCGATATCTGGTGTGTCGCTTGTTGGAATTCCCTGTAGAAATAATATAGGTGTAAGAGGTCTTACATCTCCCATTTCTACATATGTAAGAGGTCTACTGTTTATAACGACTTCACAATCACATAAAATAGTTGAAAGTTCAATCCAGTCGACTGATGATTTTCCTAAGATCCTACGAAGCATTTCTTTAACTATTCTTATCAATCGTTCCCACCATCCTCCCCACCAAGGAGCGGTTGGTACCGAGAACTTCCATTGGATTCTGTCGATATTTGTAGTCTCTTCGATGGTTTGCCAGTCTAATTCTTTAAGCAAATTGGCAGCGCCTACGAAGTTCGTACCATTATCAGTATAAATTATTCTTGGCCTTCCTCGCCTCGCAATAAATCTTCTTAAAGTCATCAAAAAACTATTTGTAGAGAGAGATTCTGTAAGTTCTAAATGTACAGCTCTGTAAACAGCACAAGTGAACAAAACTATCCAACACTTCTGATTACTCCTTAGAAATAAAGGCCCGGCCAGATCAATTCCGGTGACTTCGAAAGGAGTCACATTTTTAATGCGATCAGCAGGCAAAGGCGGTTCTGCAACCACATAATGTTTCGCTTTGTATTTCTTACATACTTTACATCTTGAAACGATACCCTTTACTAATCGTCTGATTCCTCAAATCCAATAATTATTTCTTAAATCTGCTAATAAAGTTTGTGTTCCAGCATGATTCATTTTTCGATGCTTCTCTTCGACCATCCTCTGCACTATTTCATGTTTTCCTGGAAGTAATATTGGATATATAAAATCTCTATCTTCATTGCTCAGTTCTAACCTTGTTTTAACTTTGCATATTCCTTCTTCTTTTATTATAATAAGCTTTTTCCCTGTAGTAACTTCATCTATCAAACTTTCTCTCTGTATTAGCTTGATTAGAGTTATTTCAGCACTTTTATATTCTTCAAATCCAATGCATTCATTATCTGTATTATATTTTTTTCTGATTCTAAGACTTATTCTTCGTAGTCTAGCTACTAATCTAACTATCTTACTATATTGGTTAAAATACAAAAGCCTGTTGCTAAAAACTTCTGTACACATCTCTACAGTGACTAATATGTTCTTCTTTTGTTCACTGTTTATAATTTCTTCTTCGTTTCCTGTGTAATCAATAGTAGATCTAGGCCATTTTTCTTTTACATCGTATAACCATTGCGGACCTGTCCACCACTGTGTTTCTAGTAGTGTCTTTGCATTACATCCTCGTGAACATAAATCAGCAGGATTATACTTTCCAGGTAAATGAAACCAATTATTCCTTTTTGTATTACTACATATTTCTTTTACTCTATTTGTTACAAATGCTTTCCAGGTATCTTGTCTGTGTACCCATGCTAATACTACAGCTGAATCAGTCCAACAGTATACACTATATTCCCTGCATGTAGCCAGCAGTCCCGATGTATTAACCTCATGGTATAATCTAGAAGCTATAAGAGCCCCCATTAATTCTAAACGAGGCAAAGACATTTGCCTTTTAATAGGCGCAACTCTGCTTTTCGCTAAGAGTAATTGGACTTTAACTTTACCTTTGTATTCTGTGCGTATAAAAACACAACCAGCATAAGCTTCTTTACTCGCATCACAAAAAACATGAACAGTAGTAATGCATTCATACAACGGAGCGTCTGAGATACGCCGTGCAATCTTACACTTTTCAATATAGCTTATATTATTAAGCCACTCTTTATACTCTGTCTCTAAGTGTTCAGGTATTTCTTGATCCCATCCAGTACTTAATGACCATACTTTCTGTATAATTAACTTTGGTACTAGTGTGGTTGGACACAAGAAACCTATCGGATCAAAAATTTGTTGTGTGATTGACAATAAAACTCTCTTAGTAATTTTATTCAATACAGTTTTCAGTTTTAAATTGCATCGCAAATCATCCGTGTTTCTTTCCCATTGTAATCCTAACACTGATACTGTATTCATTTCCTCATTTTTATTGACTAGGTTTGTCATCCAACCTCTTAAGTCAAATTTTCCTTGTTCCATTAAGTCGATTGATTCTTTTATAAACTTTTTTACTTCTTCTGAATCCAGACTTGTAACACAGTTATCAACATAAAATGATTCTCTCAATCTTTTCGCAGTTTTAGTATATAAATCAGTATACCTCTCTAAATGATATTTTATAGTAGCGGCTAAAAGATACGGACTGCACGTAACACCAAAAGGCACACGTGCATGTTGATAAGTTACTATATCATTTTTCTCATTAGGATTTTTCCACCATAACAGTTTAAGATATTTACGATCTTCTGGTGAAATCGATATTTGAAGAAACGCTTTCCTAATATCTGATATGACACCGTATTTTCCAACTCTGAATAACATCAATAGTTTTGGAATGAGCTCTATTAGATTACCTCCTTTCTCTATGCACGAATTTAATGATCTGTTATTTTCATCTTTACATGAAGCGTCAAAAACCGGTCTAATTTTAGTAGTAGTACTTTCTAACTTAATTACTGCATGGTGTGGCATATAATGACCATCATCCATATTATCCTTGTGTACTTCTGTTATGATACCTTCTTGTTCCCAGTCTTTGAATACATTATGATATCCTTCCAGTATCTTCATTTTCTCCAACTTCTTTGTAGTTGACCATAATCTTTTCTTCGCTTGGTCGTAGTTGTTTCCTACCTGTGGATCATCTTTCCATATGAGATTTACCTCGTAACGACCTTCTTCATTAACTGTAATGTCGAGCGGAATATTAGATACTTCTTTATCATATGGATCTTTAATACCTAATGATTCTAAATTCCATAAAAAATCTAATTCATTTTCTACATATGGTAATGCTGTGATTAAATTTGAATTGATTACATTATTATATACTTCGTAACTCATCTCTATAGGTCCTTGCAAAGTCCACCCTAATTTTGTTTTAACTGCTATAAGGTTATCTGTTATGTGAACAATGACGTTGTCTAAAATAGAACCTAAGTAGTCTGAACCTATAAGTATATCTATATCTTTTATATCCGTAAATTCTTTATCCGTATCATTTAAATAGATATTGTTCTTTTGGAGTCTTTGTATCAATGGCAAATTACATATTTTTGGTAAATCACCACAGAGTATTTCTTGCTCTATGCCCGTCATTATTATAGAGTAATTGTTAGCAGTATTACTTACTTCGAATTCAAATACCCTATAAGTCTTCGAGCTCTTTTTTACACCACCAAAAAGTGAGTGTCCTAATTTTTCCTGCCTTATTACACGTAGTCCCAGTTCTTCAGCTACTTTCTTTTTTATGTATGTTCGCTGTGAACCAGAATCAAGTAAAGCTCTAGCTTTAATTTCATTATTGTTCCCTGATATTTTTACAATCAACGTTTGTAGAAAAGTCGTCGTCTTGTTATGAGAAAAATTCGTGGAGACTTCTTCTATCAAACCGGATGGTTTGTCTTTATTCTTTGCTTGATGGACTTGGCCATGTAATGTAGGACATAAAATTATGGGATGCCTTTTACCACAAGACAAACACTTAACATATGACTTACAATTCTTCGCAAGATGCCCTCGTTTTAAGCAAACATAACAACCACCTTTTACTTTAATTGCTTGCTTCTTTTCTTCTAAACCTAAATCTCCAGACTTACTACATTGAAAAGCACTATGTGGTTTGTCACAAAAATAGCATAAAACCTTACCTTCTTTCGTACTAGATTGCCTTCCACTAGTCTTATCTATCAGTTGCTTAGACGTTAGACATGTAGCAGTAGGCTCCTTAGATGAGCAGCTATTTAGAAAGTCACTTGCCAACTTCACGCGTCTTTCTGCTTCCACTTCTGTCTGTAAATAATCTAATAAACTATTAAGCTTTTGTACCCCTACCCCACGTGGTACTTTACTCTATGACAATAGTCACAAGACAACACAACGCTCTCTGGTAACGCTGATTCTATTAAAGGTAACAAGATACATTCATATTTATTCTGAATTATACCTAGTGTTTCTAAAATTTGTAAATTTGTAACAATTCTATCATACAAAACGTCTAAAGTTATTTGTTGCCTGCAAGTAACTAATTTCAGCAGTTCCCGCACGTAAATTTCAATGAGAGTATCGTCCTTAGCAAAGCGGTCTTTTAGAGTCTTGATTACTTTCGGATAATTTTCTGCAGTTGGCGGATAGCTTTCGACTAAATTTCGAGCAGTGCTACCATCAGTCATCGCTTGTGTTAAATATTGAAATTTTGTTTCTTCGTCCATGCTGACATTCTCGTGTATTTCTTTGTATTGACCCCAAAATGGTAGCCATGATTTGGGATTATCGTCAAATTTCCTAATGTCAATTTTAGGCAAATTCAAATTTTTCAGATTAGAACAGTGTGTCTCTTCTTTTGTCTCTTTCTTGATCTCATCGCATAGTTTAGCTTTTGTTTTGAGCCATCGTATCTTTATATTATCACACTCTTCACACTCTTTTTCATATTCTGCTTCATCAAATTTCTCTGAACTCAACATCTCATTTTGTATTGCTGTGTCCAATCTATTTATCGCATCTATTTTTTCTGTCAAAAATTCGTAGTCTATACTTGAAGAAGCGGCCATCTCGTGCCTTAAAAAAAACACGTCTCAATTGCTCCCTTTGTCGTTTCAAAATATTGAGATCCATCGTAAATCAGTTGAAATATCGTTAGATTCTTTGCTGTAAACGTTCACCACTAGGTTTGGTGTCACGGTCGCCACTATGTTGGGGTATTATTCGCGCTTTCTAATAATCTATTCTTTAAAGAAATAATAAGCACGTCTTCATATAACAGACATTTATTTGGATCTAAATTGACATCTATATTTTTTCCCTTAATACGTCACTTAGAATAAAAGAGTCCGTAACAGTCCCATCTTCCCGATACGGCTGTGCTAGCTGGTGCAGATGGCGTACGAAAAGAGGACCTAAAACACTGCAAATATGCATCCGTTGGTAGTGGATACATATTTGCGGCTTTTGATGTCGAAACTCTCGGGCCATGGGGTCCAGAAGCCCATCGCCTTTATCAAGACCTATCAAAACGGTTGATAGATGTCTCACGAAACCAAAACGCTGGCCTGTATTTTGGGCAACGCATAAGCGTTGCCATACAACGTGGTAATGCGGCCAGCGTTTTGGGAACGTTCCCAATTGATGGTGATTTGGGACCTATTTCCTATTTGTAGTTTTTATCTTTTATAAATTAAGTTATTTAAGTAAGTAATAGGTAAATTGTGTAACATAAATTCATGTAGGGTTAAAAAGAAATTAATAAATCGACTTAGAAATTAAATACTACTATAAACCTATTTACAAGTAAAAGATGTAGCCCAGATCGCTGTCGGTGGGGAGCGTTACCAAAATGCTGGCTGCTTTCCCACGTTGTATGGCAACGCTTATCCGTTGCCCAAAATACAGACCAGCCCTTTGGTCACGCGAGACTTCTTTCAATCGCCTTGAAAGGTCTCGATAAAGTTGATAAGCCTCACGTCCCCATGGCCCCAAAGTCTCAACCCCGAAAGCCACATATATCCGTCACCGATGGATGCATATTTGCGGCGTTTCAGGGTGGCAGCTCCTCCGGCAGTGACGGCTATATTTGGAAGATGGGAAGCCGCCAATGTATCGACACACGTTGCGTCCCATACTAAGGGGCGTCCCATCTTCCAAGGTACCAACGACATTCCGTCCGGTCGCTTGCCATCGTCGCGGCACAGTCCGTTCGGTTCAAGAATAGCTGGAATCCCAACGGTGACAAGAATTTATTTAGTTATTATCTAGATAGATAGAAACTACTTTCTTGTTCACCACATACACATAATGTAAATCATTTACAGTCATTTCGTGTCAAGGCAGGAACAAAGGGCGGCCTTCTCGCTTTAGATTAGAGCGATCTCTTTCAGACAACCCGGGCTGTGGATTTTGTGATAGTAATCAAGAGTGTATGACGGTGGTGTGCAAATTAAATACATGTAATTAATACATAGATATTACACAATACATATAATTAAGAAAAAGAAAATAGACAATAACACATTTCAATTATATATATATATATATATATATATATATATATATATATATATATATATATATATATATATATATAAAATTGAAATGTGTTATTGTCTGTATATATATATATATTATTAATATCTATATATGTATTGTAATATATTTTTATGATAAAATTTTTTTAAATTACGGTCTTCAAAACTGAACACATTCAGAAACATGTTTAAATACATTAGAAATATAATATTTTGTAATATTTAGAATGTGATATTTTATATTAATATGCTTGTTCAGTCATGTCAAGAGTGCAAGTGGAACGGGAAAAATCGCCGTCGTGAACGTGGTCGTTGTGAGTCCACGTGGAGGAATTTCCTGAATCGGACGGTTTGAAAAATAATTTGAAGCATAAAAAACCCCCTGTATGAAGGGTTAATATATGGTAGGACTACATGATACGGTGCAAGGTTTCTCCCCTTATGTTATTCTGCCCCACGCTCGAGGAAATCCCAAGATCCCCGCTATTATATTACGGAAAATTCCAATCTAAACAGTTAAATCTGTACGTACCCAGCGGAGGCTTTCGTAATATTCATCAATATAGTATATAGTGCGATGATTTTCGAAGTAACGTTCCGCTTTATATTTCGCTTCGTCGTGGAAATCACCTCGATTAGACTTATTAACCAAGTACGGTACGCCAAAAATCCACCAGCCATTGAATGAGGTTTTATCGTCCATATAATTTCGATATATCCGGTATGCCCTGTCTTCAAACCGCTGATTGGCAGAATCATTCACTTCCTTTAGATCGTAAAAGTGAGACTCTATCATCTGAAACAAGATATTTTTTTTCATAATTATCATCCAGGCTGCAAGGGCCCTTATTATACAACCAGATTAGGACGATACCAAAGAATTGAGAAGGGCTAATTGTATTCGCGGTAATCGTGATATCGTATAACATGTTTATCTTAATACTAGAGTCTTGGCGTGGTTTCACCCGCGCTCTGTCCCAATCCCCTGGTATATAGCGTCATGTTATATAGCCTATGACACCCCTGTTAACGTAGCTTTCCAACAGTAAAATAATTTTTCGGTTATCGGAGATTATCCCCTACAACGTCGCAAACTTTACCACTTTATAATATTTTTTTAACATCTCTACGGACTCGAGATCCGTTCCGCCCGTTCGCCACTCTCTGCATGGGCCCCAAAGAGTGCCGTGGAAGATAGGCAACATGGGTGTAACTGGCTAGGGATTGTAGACAATGGGGATTGTTCACTTTTTTTCAATCTGGCTATTTGAAAAACCATTTCGAGGAATAGTGTCCCTAATCATTTCTGTCTAGTTAAAATTCCAAAAAACGTACGATCTTCTTATATTTTGTAAAAAATGCGTTTGACCTTTATTTGACCTTACTAAATCTAATCAGGTGGGCCGCCTGCCTGTTTGCCTGCTTCAGGTGTAAAAAAATTCTAGCTGTACATTATTTGATTTAAGTTATGTAACATGGATTTTCCCTAAAGACCACTTTAAAAAATTTAACGATAACTATAGAAAATAATAGTTTAACACGAAAAATTATAAGCCTAGCGACAAAATACACTAAAATGATCACCATACGTAATAAGTAATGACAGTGATAGTTAAATAAGTAGCACTGATTACTATGATTAGATATAGATAAAACTTGCTTTGATTATTTTTGTTTTCTAGGCAAAGAAATCAATGTAAACTTGTGCCTTATGACGTCATCGGAGAAATAACTTTAAAATCGAATTAGAAAAAAACTAACGCTTAAAATATAAAAATATTCAAATTAGTATCTTAAAATACCCTATTTTACGTAATAAAAATATAAAATCAGAGGGTAATTTTTTGTGAACAATCCCCATTGGACTGTAGGTTCACTGAAGCTACTTCGGACATTAGACCATTTATCACTTCCACATCTGGAGCTTGATTCTTAGCTCTAGCGATCTCCACTCCGTGCCGGTCGGCTAAAATTATTTATTACTTTAAATAAAATTGTGTAGTGCTATAAATATGCTAAATATTTATCAGACAATAATAGTGGCCAGAAGATATAATAACATGAAGAACTGTGCCGTCCAACCATTTGAAGGAGATCCAGTGTCCTTTGTGTCCTTCAGTTACAATACACTGATTGTGCTCAAAATTTTTGTTCAATAAAATTGAACCAACGCATGAACACCCCCCTGCAGTTTAGTTAAGTATATTATTATTCTTGTACTACCTTTCAATATTCATGACAAAGAAATTGTGTTACTTTTTGACTTTTTGTTATGTTCGCCTACAATAAAAATTATCGGGTTATGTTTTATTCTATTTTAATTTACCCCTTTTAAGACATTGCATTCACCGTCCATACATGTCCCCTCACGTAGCAATTTTAATGCATCATCCTTCAAATCCAAATGCTTATTGTATAATTTTTGAGGCGGTACACACCAGTTGTAACTGTAAAGTAAACAATAGGTTAGTGTGGAGGGCTTTTTTTAATGCTGAACTCCAGCACACAGGCTGACGGCCCACTATGGACATTTAGGACTAAGGAGAGACTATGGCGGCAAAATCTAGAGGGGAACCCTATTGAAGGCCATCAGCCCTACGACGGGAGGAAGTCGCGGCAGGTGTGTGAGTTTCACTAGGTCCGATGCCACTAGCACCACTAGGCAGAACTAAGATGCTGTTGCCATACCACAGCTAGAGATACCCACTAAACCATGCCAGGGCCACGGGTATATGGCCTAGCCTCTTTGCTGGCCCAAGCAGGTGGTGGCCCAATGGCGTCATCCACTTCCGGGGGAAATGCTCTTGTCTCTCGGCATCTTCATGACCTAATTGCGTGGAGCAGTTTGTAACGCGCCCCAGGAGAGGAAAATTAGGCGCGCGTGGAATACGTCGCACCTTTCAATGGCATAGCGCGAGTGAGAACCCTTTCTCCAAGGGCCCAATCGCGCCGCCTGCTCACAGCGGCCGAAGGTCCAAGCTGCTTCTCCGGCACTGATTCGTGTTCCTTCGACGAGAACGGAACAAAATCGTACGCTTACTTTCCCGCTCCGCTTCCTCCGTAGCGGGAAAAGGGGGAGATGGCGTCCTGTTCGGGGGGGGGGGGTTCCCCAACCACAGTGCGAACCATGGCCAGGAGCAAATAAGAGGTACCCCTAGCATAGCTCACTCTATAGCCCACTGAGCGATCTTCTATTTGTGAACCAAAACCACTGACAGTGTCCACATCTCGGCACCATACGTCATCATGACGGGTAGTGGCATTGCTCGAAGGCTTTCGTAATCAAGCATTGTTTATGTTATATTTCTGTTCTCATCTTTGGGATGGGTCAGCCAAATACCAGTTGGAGGCATTGGAATCAATTAAAAAAAGAGCCATGAACCTGGTTAGCGATGGTCGTCTAGAGCATAGATGCAAGGTCGCAGGGCTGACTGTCATCTATCGGATACATTTCGGGGAGTGTTCCTTAGAATTGCACGAGCTGATTCCTCCATCCCCTTTTTACCATCGGACAACCAGACGGACCGGCTTGCGCCACCGTTACATGGTGGATACACCACCAGCCAGAACCAACCGTTTCGTTTCATTTTTTCTGGTGCGCACTGCCAAAGAGTGAAATAATTTGCCGGAGTCTGTTTTCCTGACAAATACAATCTTGAAGTCCCGAGTGAATAGGTATCTTCTAGGTAAGCGTGTTCCATCCTAGACTGCGTCATCACTCAACATCAGGTGAGACAGTAGTCAAACCCAAACCTATACATCTATAAAAAAACTTCAACGGACAAGTGGAAAAACGAATCGCAACGGACAAGTGGAAAAACGAATAGCAACGGATAAGTGGCAAAACGAATCGCAACGGACAAGTGGAAAAACGAATGGCAACGGATAAGTGGAAAAACGAATCGCAACGGACAAGTGGAAAAACGAATCGCAACGTACAAGTGGAAAACGAATCGCAACGGACAAGTGGAAAAACTGACAAGTGATAAAATGAATCGCAACAAAATTTTGACTTGAAGTTTTACGGGCAGGTTTTCAAATTGGACAAGTACATTAACAATCTGCCCGTAAAACTTCAAGTTAAAATTTTGTTGCGATTCATTTTATCACTTGTCAGTTGAAGATTTTCCACTTGTCCGTTGCGATTCGTTTTCCACTTGTACGTTGCGATTCGTTTTTCCACATGTCCGTTGCGATTCGTTTTTCCACTTGTCCGTTGCGATTCGTTTTGCCACTTATCCGTTGCTATTCGTTTTTCCACTTGTCCGTTGCGATTCGTTTTTCCACTTGTCAGTTGAAGTTTCACTTCTAATATGTGTCCCAGCACACATTTCGATTTTTCGCAGGTTTACTGCAAATTATGATTTGGTTAGGTTAAGTACATTTTAATGGTGTATGTAATACGCTACCCACGCACAGACAATTTTTTACGTCAACACTTTTGTTGTTCGTTGTCGTTGTGACTTTCGAAAAACTGAACCGTTGGCAAAGTTTTCTAGTTGTTAATTTGTTTCCTTATTGGAACATCCCACTTTCCGATGCGCAGAATGCGAATTTAGGTATTAGAGGGACGAGGTCGTCGGAAAACGAGGTATATCCTCGCTCGCTCTCTCGCTCGCTTTCTTGTTTGCGGGACTTCCCCGGCGCTCGGCTCGGCTCACCAAGTCTGCCACTTTAGCGCTTTCGAAACTAGATATAGCGCTTTTTAGGGCAACCCAGCTCCCAATTTTATTAAGCAACTTCCAGCGCAAAATCTTACGCTTTTTATAATATGCAAATATCTAATTAATTTTATAATAAATATATTTATGAATATCTAGACTAATATTATAAAGAGGATAGATAAGATTGGTTTTTGCTTGCATGAAGAGGCTCCGAAATTACTGAACCGATTTGAAAAATTCTTTCACTGTTGGCAAGCTACGCTATCCCCGGGTGACATAGGGTATATTTTATATTTACAAAAAAATTAGGGATCATTACTAAAACTCCAATAATGTAGTATAAAAAAAATACCTAAAATCGCGTGCGCTGCGAAAACTATTGATGATAAAAAAAGTGTCAACAATAATTGATTAACAGTAAGACTCATATGCTCATACGTCAGTCTCGTTCTATTAGTCGTTTTCTTTTTAACTAGGAAATGAAAGAGGCTTAGTAAAGTTGATATATTGATGTCTACATTTGATCTAGCACCGCCACTGTCTGTAAGAATACTACAACAGCAACATATTTTTTATTCAGGCGAGAGGAAAAGCTATTTACGCACAATACTGGGTCCTTTGCAAGAGATTAGACCGTTATCGCATATGGAGGGATTCCATTAAAGGCAATCCGTCCATAATTGATCAGCTTGTGTGGGGACTCCAGCCATTGAACGCCCAATGACTAATATCCACTAAAAGCACCCTCCTCCGATGCCCCGCGCTTAAGACAGGAAAAGTATGAGACTTAGAAAGTAGTTACGCCTACACCGATCCTAGCGCAAAAGTGCCTGAGAAAGCCCCTGGAATACCTAACTCACTTCGACGACAGGGTTGAAGATTCCTCTGCTCCCTTGATGCTAGAGGGCCCATGAAGCGATATTATTCAGGGAGGGAGAACAGCAATACACTCTTCCATCATCGGACAAACAGACGCACTGGCATTCGGCACCGCTATATGGTGGACATACCACCTATACGAACAAAGCGTTTTGAGTCATCCTTCTTTATGCGCACCACAAAGGAGTAGAACTCACTGTCGGAGTCTGTTTTTCCCGCGGGTGGGTTTCCCGGATCTGGGTGTCTTCAAGTCCCGTGTGAATACTCGATCATAGACCATATCTTCGGTCCAAATTGCGCGAGATAACGGGCAAACGCGAACTTATACAGTAATAAAATAAAACACTAAAAACCACATACCTATTATCCGAATCCCAGAAGTTCTCCATATTGTTAACGTAGCTATAATACGCCCTCTGGCGAGCTTTTCTGTTCGAAGCACGATTCAAATATTTATAGGTTGCTAGACTGCTCGATATGCGCTGAAAAAGGAATTTGAGTTTAACCACTGGCCCCAATTCGCCATTACCACCCCTAGATTACGGAATTATTCTGTGATGGGTAACAACCGATTTTTTTTCCATCCGGCAAATTATGGTACAATAGCCGGCTAAAAACTAGTCGATGGCTATTTAGCTAACTGGTGGATGTTTCGCTAACCGACAGTCGACGGCCGACGACTAAACTGTAAACTTGGCATTTGTAAATTTTTGGTTTTATTCGAGTAGCATTAGTCAGGCTGCGAGTTAATGGAGATAGCCACCTTCGCCGTGGCTATGTTATAAACAAGAACAATTTGGCTGCTTTTCCCAATAGCTGCCCATCTTTATATGACTGATTTAAATTTAAAAATATGGTTTCAGTTTTATGAAGTTGATTGGAAGTTTTAATTCTGATTTTAACAGAAACAAGAATGAATTTGTGGTACCAATAGTAGGGGAGGCCAAGCGGGGAATTTTGAGATTTACTCGAGCGTGGCAGAATAATATAAGGGTAGAAACCTTGCACCCTATTATGTATCCCCGCAACATATGAACCCTTCATATAGGGTGGGGGTATTTTTTATTCTTAATTTTTTTTCCATCCGTCTGATTAAGGAAACTCCACCACACAATTGTCAGATTACCAATTATCAAGCTGAACTGTTGTATATTAATCTGACGCGCTCGAGTATTTCAATGATACGTTATTTTTGCATTTTCAAAAATCGGCCAATACTTTTGGTCGCGTCCAAATCGTCAGTTTTTGAATAGGAGTTCCTTTAGAGTTTACTTAAAATCTCTTTTGAATATCTGACGCAATTGAGTATCTCTGTGCGACTCTTTTTTTTTTAAATCTGTACACGCTCTCGCGACCAGTGAAAGGACATACAGCATATAACTTTTTTTTCTTTTTAGCATCTAATTAACTAGTAATTCTTTTATGATCGTCTTCTTTTATTTATTGGCATGCGCTTACTAATTATTCTAGAGAACAGTCCATTGTTTTATTGTACTCATTTATGGCCGAATCATTAGCCAGGTGTTACGTATTACGTCGAATACAATACAGGCACATTTGTATTTGTGAGATATAAAACCAGGGCCCGATGGAGACAGGAGGCAGTCGAGCGAGAACCATGATCAAGGCGTGACGTGTGTACAATCGGAGATCTTATAGTAACTGACTTTGCGCATTTTATTGAATTACGACCTTCTGCATTATGTTTGGAGTTGTTGTGTTCGGTTATATTTGTACCTGTGTTATACGTATTTGTATAGTTTTAATAAACTCTATAATAATTCCAAATAACAGTATTCTTGCTCCATAGTCATGCTTACCTCAACGAGAGTATTTTTATGAGCATCATCAGCTGATTCATGAATATGATTTCTTTTAGCATTAAGTTCTTCTTTGGCTTTCTCAAGTTCGCGATCGTGGATACTGTTCAAGCTTTCCTCACTGATAGGTGGATTAAGGTCACATTTAGAAGCCATCGTAGATTTGTATGACAGTATTATTTCATTTATAGCAGCCATGTTGTTCACGTTGTTTTTGGAACGCAGAACGGAATAGTTTTCTTCGAGTGACTGTAAAAAATATTTATTTGTACACTTTGAATGAATTAATGAATGAATCTTTATTTGTAGAAATACAGGTATTATACAAAATATGGTAACAAAGTCAATTAGTCACACTGTATCTGACTTACACGTCTCTTATATTTACGGATATCGAATTAAAGATTTTGTGATCATCATTTGGCAGTTTCTTTGTCTTAACGTAGTGTTGCAGTTAGGCGTTACTAGTCTAGTGAGAGATCTTTTAATTTTTCTCTAGAACTAATGCTATCAGAAATATTTACAGAAGTACAAAACTCAATTAGAAAAATACTCTACGATTTACTTCTGGCAATGCAAATGGGATAAGGTGGATCGCTTAGGATACCATGGATTAACTAGCAGTAGAAGCACCGGTAGAATTTCTCGTCACGCGGCACTTAACGACATTATCCGCAGGGCTCTTGTCAGCGCCGGGGTACCTGCCGTTCTGGAACCAACCGTTCCGGGCTGGATGGGATGACGTTAGTACCTTGGAAGATGGGCCGCCCCTTAGTGTGGGATGCTACTTGCGTTGACACTCTGGCGGCGTTTCATCTTTCAAGTAAGTCCGCTAACGCCGGTTCTGCTGCAGCCCAACAGGAGGATCAAAAGCCGCAAGTACGCCGCCATCGGAGATAGTTACACGTTTGCGGCGTTTGGGGTGGAAACTATGGGTCCGTGGGGTCCTAACGCTCTAAAACTTTATTGAGAAGTGGCTGAACGTTTAGTAGACCTCTTACGCGACCAAAAGGCTGGCGTATATCTTGCTCAGTGGCTAAGTATTGCTATGCAACGTAGTAACGCCGCTAGCCTTTTGGGAACGTTCCTAGTAAGTGACAGTGGTTTGGGAGCAATATTTTATCTATAATTATGCCTTCCTTTTTTATTATTATTTAGTTCTAGTTTTTAATTTTAGGTTTATTTTTCATACTGTAGTTTAGTTTTCGTATTTAATTATATTTTTCTAGTGTATTTCTAGTTTAATTTATGGTATTATATTGTAAAACAATAAACTCTCCGTTTTCTTTCACCTCCTCCCAATTATTCTCCTCCTTCCACACTTCTCTAATCTGACATACGCCCTCTGTCATACCCCAAATTATCATATCATCCTTCACATAATCCATCCCATCTTTGCACCTTTACATTCATATCTTCTGGTTTAACAGTCTTTTTATCACGTGACTTTCATCCATCCTCATTACATGCCTTTACCACTTTAGTTTTCTTCTTCTCAATATTTCAGTCACGGGTGCAACTAATCAATAATCCTCTTTGGTGGGAAAATAAATTCACCATTTGATTACGGGGTGGTTATGGACCGTATATGTTGGTTCAATTTGGGTGTAGAAGGAACTCACCGTATGCTGCTGCTCTTGATTCACTTCTTCAGCCCCGGCAACAGGTCCGACGACTTTTTAATTTATTTATGTATTTATATTATTACTTCGCGAGATATGCGCACAAACTTAATTATAGGAGCGGTTTTTTATAACGACGGAGCGGCGAAATTTAAGCATGTGATGCGAACGACGTACTGAGACGGAACGGGGGTCTTGCGGCTCTTGTCTTGCGTTTTTATTATAACTTTTTAAAAATGGTGGAATATTCACTTTGATGCGGCGAGAATAAGGACGGGCGGGAAGCTTTAGTAAGCTTCCCTCCCGCCCATCTTTTCCTAGGAATGGAAGGAATTAAAAATAGTAAAAGCGATAATTAAGTACTCATTTCTCACCTTATCCATTCTTGTAACACCACACATCCATCTATTCTTACCTCAGCCGACGTTATAACTTAAGTGACATAAAAAATAAAACAACTACTGTAAACAATAGTTACGGCTAGAAAATGTAATCCACATCACTGTCAGTGGGGAGCGTTCATAAAGTGATGTCCGCATTTCCACTTTGCATATCAACGTTAATGTGCTCTCCTAAATACAAGCCAGCCCTTTAATCACGACATACGTCTTTCAATCGTATCGAAAGGTCTCGAAAAACTTGATAAGCCTTACGTCCATCATACAACCATTACAGTGTCATTAATATGCTAGTGAATGACCATTCTGATTCTAATGTAATAGAATAATTAGGGTCTATAAGTAGACCCTGTTTACTGACCAATAGGAAGGTATCTCTTTCTTCATCTGGTACACCTTCGACTTGTCTTCGGTTGCTGTCGAACGCTCTTCTTCCAGCTGTAACTGCTTCTTTATGGGCCTCTGTCAAATCACTTTGAGTCAAACAGAGCGGTTCTTCCTTATGTATAGATTTTATATACGCATCGTAAGCGTCATTGCCGTCTTTAATTGCCTTCTGGAGTTTCACGTGATTTGATATTAAGTATACTTGGAGTTGAGCTTCTAAATCCTGTAAAACTTATTTATTAAATCATTTGCTTGGCAAAGCACAACGAAAGGTTTCGTATAGATAGTTGACAATACAGATGCTTCAAGCGATCTCATTACAGAATCCATCCGTGTAGGAACGGAGAAATCTATAACTTCCTGCGGCATGTCGTAAGAGGCGACAAAACAACCCACAGCCAGGTGGCAGGGTATTTTCCCGATTGGATGGCTACCACCCCTGATCGGGAGTATGCCACCATAAAAACCTTGATTTGTGTTCCGGCATTAGTGACCAGGTTCCAGTCTCCCTTAAGAGAGCAGCAGTGCATTTGTAGCACCTTTCGTGTTGCACATGTCTATAGGCGATGGTAACCGCATTCCATCAAGTGGTCCGTCTGCCTGTCTGGTGATCTCATGCAATAAAAAAAACCACTTAGGATACCACCATACCTTTCCGGCTATATTAGTTTATCCCTCGGAAACAACGTCATCCTGAATGTTGATCCGGGATATAATTTAAACCCCTGGAGTATTTATAAGTGATGCTCGTAAAGACAAAATGTATAAAAGATGTATGTTCGGTATCTACTGCTGCGAATGAGACCCCTGTTATTTTTCTCCCTTCCACGGTAGAAAGCAGGAAGTAACGAAAGAAGTAAGCAGCGCGTGTATGCCATTTTTACAAGCTTTTAACTTGCAATGGGTGTACCTATGTATGTATGTAAGTTCGGGTGGAATCTTGCAAGTTAAATTTGACTAACTTCCCGGTTTCCGATTGAGCTGAAATTTTGACCGCATAATGTATATCGCGTGACAATGCAATAATATAGTACAATGGAGCTGATGATGGAGTCGGAAGGTGGCCTTAAGAACTCCTGTACTAAACAAGATAGACCCGTCGTGTTTGGGCTCGTTTTACTTGTCTTGGCTAACATGATGCTGCTACATGATATCTTGGATCACAAAAGCTTGTATTTAAACACCTTTTTAAAAAACGCTTGTTGCATAATTATGTTGTGTTTACACACTCGCGCTGCCAATTTTTCTCGCCACTTACCTGCTTGCTTTCTTGTAAGTAGGCATATCGAAAAGCACAAACTTTCATGGGATGCTGAAAGCCCTATATGATATAGCAGACTCAGTGCGAGAATGTTGCATACGTTAGTATTGGCACATTTTATGAAAATCGGCTAGTTACGTGGGTAGCAGTTGTCTAGCCATGCCATGTCCGCCAGGTCCCGATCAAAGGGAAAAGGTCCAAGAAACATTGGCTTGACTTCGATAAATATATCAAATAACGTGTATCACAGGTAATATAAGCAAACACAACAAATCCAAACGTAATGCAGAAGGTCGTAATTCAATAAAACGCGCAAAGTCCGTCAGTATTAGATTCCCGAATGTACACGTCACGCCCGTATCGTAGTCAAAGCTCAACTGACTCCTCTCTCCATCAGGCCGTCGTTTTATACTCCACAAATGCAAATGCCCAGCAACGGCGTCACAGTTCACTACAATTAGCTTGTAACACCTGGCTAATGATGCTAATGAGCGAGTACAATAGGACAATAGGCTGTTCTCCACTAGAAACTTATGCCAATAAATAAGTGAACAAAAGAAGACGATCATAAAAGGATTACAATTAGTTCAAATGCTGACAGGTAATAAAATGTGCTTTACAGATTTGTACGTGAAATTTGACTTTGTCGGGGTCTAGGTTGTAACAACATGATGATTAGCAGGAATAGTAACAGGAATAACCCATTACCTGCTTCAGCTTAGCCAGATGTGGTTCTACGTCTTTATCGTCACCCATAGTGTTTTTACTGAGAAATTTATCCACAGCTTCCTTCTTGATTTTCTCATGGAACTGGCTGACTGCAGGAGCAGACATACTTGGCTTCGAATCCCCAACTTCGACCTCCATATGACTTGTGTAATAATCTTGAGCATCACGAGAGGCAAGTCTTAGACTTGCTTCGATGGTGGCCTGAAAGGAGAAGAATTTAATCTTCTACATATAAACTTATTTCTGCTTTAAAAAGTAATTAATTAATGTTGGTTATATTGTATTTATTCTAGCTATTATCTCTTGATAGTAGAATACTGAGCCTATATTACCCAAAGAGTATAATGTCTTCTATGGGAAAGGTGCCCAGAATGTAGGTTACGATGACTCGATTTTCCTTCCCGATGCGTTGTCTGCGGTTGACACGAAGAAAATTATCATCTGAAGAATCGATCACGGTTTTTGGATGTTCCAGACGATGAAAGCACCAACCGTATTTATAAAGACAAAATAGATGGAGTGTGTAGAACAGTGAGCTTGTTATTATAAGATTATAATATTATAGATTGGTGTAGGATGACAAGAAGATTTGTATTGTGCTAAAGGATTTTTTGAAGTGAAAATTATTTTAGTAGAGGAGACGTGGAAGATCGACCTTCACCGATCTGATAACCAGATGAGACGTATTTTTTATCAAATATATTTTATGAACAAATATGCCTATAATTACTTGCCTATCCAAAAGTGCTCAAGGCTATTTTTAATTAAATTAACTTTAATCGATTTTTATCCATCACTTTCATTCTATTGATAACCAAATGAATTTTATTTTACTGATAATTTTTAACACACAGAATATGCCTAGGTAGGCTTGCCTACTCATTTCTGTGTATGGCTACCTGGCAAGCAGATGTGAACAGGTAAGTCAATATAGGTGACTCCATCGATCTGCTACCTTATCGAAAGTTATATCAAATTTTAGATTTTTTTATTACAAAATCAGTCACATATACTTGCCTGCAAAAAATCGTATTTAAATTACTATTGACAAGCTAAAAACTTTTAGAGTTTTAGCCACTTGATATGTGCGAGAGAGAAAGTAGAGCGTCCGAGGTCCGTGTGGTAGAACAGGACAACATAACAGCTGCACGCTACCTGACCGTTGAATGTATCCGAGTGCGCGGCTCTTAGACTATTTACAATCGTTGTGATTTGAAAATCGATGATACGAAAAAGTGACACAAAAAGAGATAAACACATAAATTCAACCTTATTTAATTCGAAATAAGACACATTTCTCTTTATTCGTTATTATTAATTTTCAATTTAAATAAAACTTATAAGGTTTCAAACGAATTTTAGCTCTATCTTACGCTTAAGACAGATATTCTTTTATACGTAAATCAAAGGAAATTGTGCGTAACAGTGCATTCAATTTTGAACTTTAGTGATTTAGAGTGAAATTTAGATTGAACTTTTTGATTTTGATTATAATATGTTGACTGATGTAGACTAAAGGAAGTATATTTATATTAATAAAAGTTAGAGAAGAATTATCTGTAAGTATATTCTCTGAAGTTTCGCTTCTGCTGCGTGTGAAGAAAGACGGGTAATCCAATTGAGGACCACACGCCGCGCGAGGGGAAAGATCGGGGCCCGTATGTGGGATTCGCCAGGTCAGGGAGGCACAAGCACTTCACGTGTGAAATATTATAGGCCCGCCGCAGTTAGCGATACCTACTAAATCCCCTGTCCAATCCTCAAGCGTCCCTTGTCCTGGTTCTGCGTTCGCTTGCGCATTCGCCTCCACCCTGGACGGACATTTGTTAGCCGAAGAGTTGGTTTTCTCCGGCTGAACAAAACAACCAGCTAAGTTATAAGTTTGATCTTCTCATCTTGATGGCTACCACCTCTGGTCTAGATTATACCGCCGTAAAAACCTTGGCTTGTATTCCGGGTTCCAGTCTCCTCATCGAGTCCAGCAATAATGTCCATTTGCAACGTGAAAGACTTACCACCTGGTGGGCCGTCAGCCTACCTCCAGTACTCCAACAATAAAAAAGAGAATAGAAGAGGTCTTTGAAAGGATTATTACCTTCATAATAGTCTGCAGCGATGGCATATCATCTCCTTCGAATACACTCATAAAGGCCTTGATATATTCGAAAAGGTCTTTCCCAGTCTCCGTTCTTCCACTGATCTTCCGTACTACAATCTTGGAAGGTGCAAATACAGAGTCAGCGAGCACATTAAGATATGTTTTGAAGTCTTCAGTAACGACTGAAATTGCACCAGCAAATATATTAACAAGTTTATTAAATACAATCCGTAAAAAATACAGATAACTGAGTCCCAAATCGAAGTTAGTTGGGGACGTGCCCAAAACGCTGGGCGCCTTCCCGCGTTGTTTTGCAACGCAGATCGATGCGTTGCCCCATAGCTAATGTGCAGGGGCTTAACTAGCGCAGTATCAGCCGTATCAATGATACGGGGGCCCCTAGTTTACATAGGTCCCGAAAATATGTAAGCAAAAATTACTAAAATGTTATCCACAATCTTTTATTGATTAATAACATCCGTCCGTCCGTCAAAGGTCCAAGGTAAGTTACGCTACTGCTAATGTGGCTTTGCATTAACGGTGTTATTTTTTAACGCTTTAAATAAGACGCATTCGGCCACAGCCTAAATCTTAACACTAACGCAATTGAAGCCCCAGCATCAAATAATCATATTAAAAATAATTTTAATTATTGTTTGCGCAATCTTAATACACTATTTGATTTGATATCACATTATAACTTGCTGTGCTCGTAGAGATTTTTTTTTATTGCAGATGGTCAGCAGACAGGCAGACGGCCCACTTGATGGAAAGCGGTTACCATCGCCTATGGACGTTTGCAACACCAAAGGTGCTACAAATGCGCTGCTGCTCTCTTAAGGAAGACTGGAACCTGGTCACTAATGCCGGAACACAAATCAAGGTTCTTATGGCGACATACTTTAGACCAGGGGTGGTAGCCATCCAGTCGAGCAAATGCCCTACCACCTGGCTGTGAGTTGTTTTGTCGCTTCTTGCGACAGGCTGCCCGGCCGCAGGAAATTGTATTCTTTCTCCGTTCCTGCACGGATAGATAGAATATAGGTGGCTTCAGTATTTTGAAAGCTAATTCAAATATTGTCGTAGTACTATCTGTAGTTATTTTGATTATAAAGTCTTCCGCATCCGCGACAGTCATCATGTCCGTCACATAGCAGGCAAGTTGCGAGAGAGTCACTTACGCTGTTACGGTCGAGTTTTTCGGAAATCGGCTAATTAAGTGGGAAACTAATCTCTAAACATACCATCAACGGAATGTTTACCCTCATTTCTTTGAGCTCCCACGCTCAATCACTAGTTCTCTTGAATTGAATTGAATTTGTTCTGCCTACCACAATGAGCTGGAGCGAACTTCCCCCCTTTGCGATATGACATGGAGCTGTTTAAGAAGGGCGTTATAAAAAAAAATTAAGGCTGGAAACGCGTTGGCAACACCCCTGGTGTTACAAACCCCTACAGGCAACAGTAACCACATTCCATCGAGTGTGTTGGAATCATTTTGTTATTGTAAAGTAACCATATGACGGAAGTAGTCAATAACCAGATAGAGTATTCATTAATTTAGTAATCGGAAGTCGTATAACCGGATGTCAACATAGAGAAGCATTTATTATCAAGCCAACGGATATTGAAAATGGAGTAACCGGAAGTTGGCAGTTATACGGATGGCGGAAGTTGGTGTTATGACGTAAGTGAAGTGGCGTCAAAGTATTATAGGATGGTGTCACTGCAAACGCACTACGAGGATCTTATAAATACTCGGTGTTCGGGCAGAGGGGGCCTAGTCTACAACTAGTCTACAACCGTCAGTCTACGTTCATCGGTTGAACAGAGCAAAAGCTTTGTTGGACAAGAGGCGCATAGTATATTGTGGCCGATAATTACTGTTCGATAATTCAGTATTCGATACAGTATTCTTTAAGGGCAAATTGCTGCTCGACACCTGACAGGTGTGGGGACAACTCTTGGAGTTGTCCTAATATTTCTGTGTATTATTGTGCTGTATTAATATTGTAATTGTAATAATTATAATGTAAAAAAATAAACTTTGATTATAATGTTTCAAATTGTTATTATTTTGCTATCAAGTGTCGTCGTCTTTTTCTTTACCTGTCAAAGACAATAAAAAGGGATTTCCCGGTAGTGAGGGAAGGCCCAACAAATGCTGGCTTGACGCTGAAAATATGCCATACTATACCAATAGTATCAAAATAGGGAATACCGAAGACTGCGAAGAAGTGGAGAAGAATAAGTAGGAGAGCCAACCACGGGCATCACCTCGATGCCCGTGGTTGGCTCTCCTACTTACATATACACACGTCAAACGCAACAGAGATGAAACACTCGGATGATGATGTTCTTGAACTTGAGATATAAATAGAATAAGAAATATAAAGAAAAACAATATTTAGCTAGACGTGATCCTGGAGAGTTTCTAGCCGCTTCTTTTCCTTAACAGTAATAACACGTTGCGAAGCGATGTCCATATGACCTTCAAAAAGTGTTCTCCAGTGGAACTTCGATTACTACATGTATTGTGTGTATAACACTTCCCGGTAACTAGTTCCCTTGGCTTCCATACCTGCCCATCTACCATCGTAGTGCGGTCTGAAGACTGCAAACCCCGGATGTGGCATCAGGAATGCACTGATCTTCTCATAAGACGCAAGTAAGTTCTGACGAACTTCCACCAATTCGGGAGATTGGTCCTTTTTGATCTGTAATCAATAACCCTTCTCTAATATCATGGTCCTATAGTATTTTACTTTGGAGCAATGTTACTGACTTAGAGACTATATTTTTTTTACAAAAGAGCAGTAAGGTCAAGTTATAACCTCGGCCCTCGGGAGTCTCTTAGGGAACGCTTTAAGGAAATCGGTATTATGACGGTCGCCTGCCAATATATCTTAATAACATAATTTATATTCGTAATCATTTGAGTGCCTATAACAATGTATATATATAAAAATGAATCGTAGAAATGTATGTACGCGTATAACTTGAGAACCGCTTTACTGATTTTGATGAATTTTTTGTGTGCGTTTGAGTGGGTCCCCGGATGGTTTACAGTCGAAATTGGAACCGGCAGGCGGCGCTGAGAACGGGTTCTAGGAACCTTCTAATCTGCTGGGCCGATTTTGATGATTTTTGTGTGTTTTGAGTGGGTCCCCAAATGAGTTAGATTCAAAATTGGAACCAGTAGAGTGCATTAGAATCGGGTCCAAGATTTTTATTTTTTCAGGGCAGGGCAACGTCTGCCGGGACGGCTAGTATAATATATGAATATTCATAATTTCAACACAAGGCATAATAATAGACTGATTTTGCCATCTTTTAGAGTGCAAAAAGTATTATCCTCTTTCTTGGGGGTTGGTTGGTATACGCTTCTTTAATAAGATTCCGAATGAAATGTTAGATCTGCAATCTATCTTGCTAAAAAAGGGATACTACACTATTGAAGAATACTAACTTAAATGACAAAACTTCATTTACAAAGGAGCTCGCTCTAGCCTCTTATACCATATTTTGTACAACGTTTTTATCTTGTCAAACGTGTGAATTTATGGAGATATATTGCAGTATCAAGTTTTAGTGCGTCATGTCATTATTATAACTATAATAGTATTTCCTACCTCTTCATCGTGTAATATTTGTCTTAATGAGTATGCGCTGTTTGTTACAACTTAATTAATTCGTCGAAATATAAATGTGTAACATAATTATGTATAAAATCTGTTAAAAAAGAGTTTGTACTAGATAAATAAGAAGGAGAACAATTTTTAGCTAGACGTATTGCTTAACATTTGGCAATGTCTCGATAAAGCTTGTGCGCCTCAGGCCCCCATGGTCCCAGGGTCTCGATCCCAAAAGCCGCAAATATGTAGCCATTTCCGATGACTGAGTATTTGCGGCATAGAAATTTACTATATTTTATTTATCGCTAATTTAAGAAGATTCTTATGATTATTATAATTGATCGTTGCTGGCCAAAGCTCTGACAGAATAATAAATGTATTTCCCATCAGATACTCCAGCAATGAATATAAGGATGTATATAAGGATCTTACCTCTAGCCGTTTGTCGACTAGAATTTGGCCTCCTTCCTGCCCGTACGGAGTCTCATCAGGGTATGGGAAGTCTCGAACCAGGAATTCTATATTTTGGTACATCTTCCCTTTACTCGTTTTGGTCAGCTCACCAAATTTCGAGAACAACTGTAATTATTTACTTTCCATTAGCGAACCATTCTATTAGAATTAAATGGTACATGTCGTCCTGACAACCCATGACTACGAGTTTTTGGTGAATTGTAATGGCAGCACTAAAATAAACGAAAGAAACAAAAAGAAATTATTTGAAAAATAGGGAGCCATCCACAAATTATATCACACGGCTAAAAATCTTGAAATAATATTTTTTTTTAAATATTTTTTTTTTGCAGTAGTTCAGCAGACAGGCAGACGGCCCACTAGATGGAAAGCAGTTACCATCGCCTATGGACATTTGCAACGCCAAAGGTGCTACAAATGCGCTGCTGCTCTCTTAAGTTGGGACTGGAACCTGGTCACTAATGCCGGAACACAACTCAAGGTTGTTATGGCGACATACCTTAGACCAGGGGTGGTAGCCATCCAGTCGGGCAAATGCCCTACCACCTGGCTGTGGGTTGTTTTTCGCCTCTTACGATAGGCCGCCCGGCCGCAGGAAATTGTATTCTTTCTCCGAAGCGAAGTCAATAAATTCCTTGCACCTGAGCACTAAGATTACATCTAAATGTGACTTCGAACCTGAGATTAACAGCAGAATTTCTGCTGCAGCTGCAACATTTGGTTTTTTTTATAGCTGGAGTACAAGAGAGAGGCAGACGGCCCAGCTGATGGAAAGCGGTTACCGTCGCCTGTGGATGTTTATAACACCAGATATGTTACCAACGCGCTGCCGGCCTCGTACGAATTTTATGACACCCTTTTTATAAAACCCCATATTGTAGCGCTATGGGAAAACCACCGCCGGGAGCTCATTCCAAATCCCCACGGTGCGCAAGAGAAATGTCCTACGTCCGTTGCGTATAAGAGCGAAGCGGTTAGAGGAAGTGGGGATGAATGCCTAACCGATGACCTGCAGTGCGGTAGTAGGAAGAAGACTAAGGCACCATTCTGAACAGTTCCTCCGTTGTATAGTCGGTAGAATACACAGAGAGACGCGAAGTTCGGAGAGACGCGAAGTCTCTCCGAAGGCCAAGCGTATCTAAGCCGTCTGTGAGTATGGGATCGTCGATAATGCGAACAGCTCGACGTTGAATACTGTCCAAGGGATTTAGCCAGTAGGTGGATGCCCCGGCTCACAAATGTGAGCAGTACTCCATATGCGGCCTCACCTGGGCTTTGTAAAGCACAAGGCGTTGCCGCAGAGTGAAGTACTATTTGGACCGGTTTAACAACTTGGAGGCAAGTTTTGTTTTGCCTTCGAGGTGGCCTTTGAACTGTACAAAGTTTGTTTGCAATGTCGACACTAAGAATCCCAATACTCTTAGAGGTGATAAGGGGTGTTCCTTGGAACTAAAGCACATGTACGAATGGGGTTTTCTTGGTAAGCTAGATGCAAAGGTTTTTCGCTAACATAATTTGAAATTAAGCACTAAAATTGCAGTTAACTTTTTTATTTATTTATTTATTCATGACCATAAAATCAAAGTCTTTCAGTCGAAACATGTTAATTAATAGGTCTTCGTATAGTAGCGCTGTTGTATTGCAGGCTACAACCGACGCCATTCAATGGAGTTCTTGTGAAAACTCGAAAGATCACATCTGACTATACAGTTCACATTTCTCACAAAAACACATGATGTCTACTCAAAAACTATCAATATCCTGCAACTATTGTTCATTTTAGAGTATACACATCTTTAGAAAATAAAACTGCACAGCACAACGTCTCCTTTCAGTTCCCGCCAAAAACTCCAATTGCAGTTTACATGGCCGTTGTGTTGCCAAGTTTATTTTATGCTAGCGACAGATTGACTTTTTAATGTCGTTATATTCGGGCATTAGACCGCTTTGACCTAAGATGCTTGCGAAAAATTATGAATATCCGATGATTAGATTACGTAAGGGTGCTCCTATACGGGCAAGTTTTTGAGCAACAATTTCTTAGAAACAGTAATGGATCAATCTGGAGCAATTACAATATCATGCAGCAATTGTTTTGGAAATATTGTTTCTAATTGCTCCATATTTTCCACATTTCTCAACGTCGCCATTTGGCTTGGACGCGTGTCAATCCCTAAGCAGTAGCTTTATTTTACTTAGACAAATATTATTCGGTTTTTTACATATAATAATAATATAAATAATTTTTAGGGGCCTATGCAGGGAGTGGCGAGTCACCGTCTACCCATTTTTCCATGTTCACTGAACATTGCGACGGGCAGACGCCATAGTCTCCATATTCCCAGAGCCCTAGTACCAGTAACAGTTCACCCCAATAGCCCGGTACTTTCTCTTCTCATTTCCCACAATAGTCCTACACTGGCCGGGGCTTGTCCTTGGGTGCATTATTATATGGTGTAGACAGGGATAATCGCCGGTCAGTGTCACGCCACATTTAGATTAAATTTATCAAGGGGCCTCTGCGTGTTGGCCTCCCCGTGGCCCCACGTAAGCCCTCCAAAAGTCCGGGCCATTTTTATGACCCGTGGTCTTGAAAGACATATAGTATAATAAAAATAATAATAACAAAGAAACTAAGTCCATATAGCCTGACAACTGCACAGCAAATATCGAGGTGAGTCGAAACCAACCTGATTTGAACTTCATATAACCAATTACATATTGGTTATGATTACGTAGGTATTTTTTTGTTAATTGAAAAAACGTGATTGCAGCGCCATCTATTTAGCTAATCTTTCCGTTCTATGGGAGCCATAAAAAGTAAGTCCTAAGTGTTGATTCGGGATATAAGCCAGCTCTGTGTCAAGTGTCATTGATTCATAGTTTCGTTCGGTAATTTTAAAGAGGATGCGATCGCAGCGCCATCTTTTTCAATGATTTCGTCTATCTGGCGGATTCGATATCATTTATCGGAATACAAAAGTTTCTTAATTTACGCCGCGGGATTTAAGGCAGCTCTATGTCAAGTTTCATTTAAATCCGTTCAGTAGTTTGCACGTCATGCTTTAACAGACAGACAAACGTTCTAAAAATTATATTTTCTGAATCTGCTGGTCCGAATTAGCTTCCCTGATTTTTTTCACATTTTTAAACGTTTTGTAGTACGCGGCACGTAACTTGGCCACGTTTTGACGTAGTGAGGGTAAGTTCGCGCATGGCACGTTCAACACACGTATACATGTTGTGCTTGTGTAGTGTCTGAATAACCGCGTGGTGTGACGTCGCACTGCATAGGCATCATGAAAAGTCTGTCCGTCTCTCTCGCACGCCGTCAAGCTTATGAGTATGAAGGAGACAGTTGAGTAGACTCATTTCCCGCATTCCGCTTGTTAATCAAAGAGACTTAAAAACGACTTTGGTGGATCTTACGACTTTGGCCAAGTTGCGTGCTGGGGATTATACAACCCCGAACAATTTACATATTCATTATATGTCATAATTTTATACCAATCTGTACTCACATGCAAATGATTCAAGTCGTCTTCTTTGATATTCTCCCGGACGTTGAAGAAGACCAGCGACGATATGAGGGTAGCAAAAGCGAAAATGGTAGAACAGTCATTGACTGAACTATCAATATCGAAGATACCTTGAGTATCCACCAAGAGTACTGTGACCTGGAAATAATTAAAAAACAGATAACAACTGTGATAAAAAAATACAAAGGTCGGCATTCAGAAAGTATTCTTATGTTTTCTTCTTTTTTGGAGGATTGTAGCTCCAACGCAATTAGCATTGATTTTGCCAATGTCACAGTGGATGATAAAATCTTAGGTGCCTAGACAGTGTAAACTCCATGTAACGTCAATCTATTTAACGCCAAACTCCCTTAAGCGTCGAAATCGCTTGGCTTTGGTTGGTTTAGCTTGTCTTCCATCGAGATGGTGGCGCGGCGTGTTCCGCGCGCGCTCACCTCTCCTCCCGTGGGGCGAGTTACAGACCGCCCCACGCCTAGAGGGCTTGAAGATGCCACGGAAAAAAAGTAGTCCCCCAGCAGTGGAAGGGGAATCGCGAGGCCCACGTCTGCCAGGGCTGCAGAGAGGCTAGGTAAACAAAGAGGAATAACATGATGTCATAGTACGACTTCCGATTCTTAACGAACATTTCCAAACTAGAAGTTTTGAACGGGACAAATCAGGTAATGACGCTCACTGCCTCACCGGCCTCATCACTTTAAATGTACCTACTGACAAACCGTACACGGTACAAACGTCCTCGCCTCATTAGAAGTGGTATATTGTATTAGTTCTGTACAAAATGTCATGTTACTCTTACAAACTCATTTTAGATTCATGACTCATGTCCTACTCAACACTACTACATATAAGTCCTAAGCCACGCTAACCCGCTATTACTGTTGGAAAGTATAATTATATGATTTGTACGTATCGGGAATAGCTTGCGTCTTTAATTATGGCATAACGCCATCTATTGGCCCTTTAAGTGTTCCACTACATAAATTTAAATATAGTAACCATTGAGATATAACATGTTATATGATCTAAGATAGTAACTTAAGAATTGCCAAGCCACCGGCGCCGCGCTACTGTCAACTGAAGACCTTGCAGCGCGCCATCGCCGCTGTCTTCAATGCGGCGCACATGTTTAGTTTTTATGTGTTATCGGGTTATAGTTTTTAAACTTTTTATCTTGTTACCTTTGTCCCATCATCCAGGGTGACGAAATAGGGCTCAGACCACATCAAGACACCCAGTGTGTTGCGCTCCGAGCCCCCTCGCCAGCTGAAGCCTTTAAGAGGTTCATCTTTGTCACCTATCCAGGTGCCATCTTTACGTTTGTCCGCCTATAAATTAAGCAGAACATTGCTTTGCTGATTTTTCTTTCAAATTACATGAAAAAATGCATTACTATAAAAAAAATATCATACATCACAAGGTTGTTATGGCGGCATACTCTAGACCAGGGGTGGTAGACATCCAGTCGGGCAAATACCCTACCCACCTGGCTGTGGGTTGTTTTGTCGTCTCTTACGACAGGCCGCCCGGCCGAAGGAAATTGTATTCTTTCTCAGTTGCTGCACGGATTATAGATGGATATAGATTTAAAGTTACGTACTGAGGGCATGGTTTCATTGCTCTCAATGCCCTTTGTAGTTTTCTAACCATGCCTAAGATCTTCCAGCAAGGGTGTTGTTGTTCCTCGCAGGCAGAGGTTCTTCAGTTATTGTTGCAAATTTTTATATATTCTTAGTACGTGTCGGGAATCGTTTGCGATGTCAATTATTGCATAGCGCCATCTATTGGCTTGTAAGTGTTCCACTACACCTGTATAGGTAGCACTGTTTTACAAGACGCGATATATATAATGAAAAATATACACTTGTAAACAACTTACGTCTGCTTGTAGGTATCTCAAGAAGTAATCCAACATGAACGACTTGCCGCCACGAAACGCCCCCGCGATACTGATTACAGCCACAGGGGAGTCCTTCACGTCCTCCCTCATCAGTATCTTCCCCAGTTCGTCTTCCATGAGAGAAAACTTCTTGTTGGTCATCCGTAGAATCTGTAACGAGGTACCAAGGGACGAGTTTGGGTCGGATGTTGGAGTTTGCGCGTTTTGCGGTTCAGGCGTCGAAGTCTGCACGTTTTGCGGTTCAGGCGTCGAATTCTGCGCATTTTGCGGTTCAGTCGTCGAAGTCTGCGTTGGAACCGCTCCCGCTTGCGACATCGGTTGCGGAACCTTTGTGTTAGGCCCCGTTTCTGTAAATATGCAATAATATATTTCTTTAGAAAGAAAAAAATGAAAGAGAATGTGTACGGTTCAACGTACAGCGTTTTGCTGACGCTGCGGAATACTTTAATTTAATAACATTAGTATAAATAACGCTCACAATTTTTTTTAATTTTTATTGCAGGAGTTCAGCAGACAGGCGGACGGCCCACTTGATGGAAAGCGATTACCATCGCCTATGGACGTTTGCAACACTAAAGGTGCTACAAATGCGCTGCTGCTCTCTTAAGGGAGACTGGAACCTGGTCACTAATGCCGGAACACAAATCAAGGTTGTTATGGCGACATACTTTAGACCAGGGGTGGTAGCCATCCAGTCGGGCAAATGCCCTACCACGTAGCTGTGGGTCGTTTTGTCGCCTCTTACGACAGACCGCCGAAATTGTATTCTTTCTCCGTTCCTGCACGGATAAAATACTTTGTGATTGAGTTGTCATTAGTCGTGACATACGACTTTAACTACCACCAAGTTGAACCCAGGGATCAGCATCCAAGATCTACTAGTCTGAGAGTAAATCCCTGTGGACAACAAGGTGTAATTTTTTCACTCTACTATAAGAAAGCACCAGCACTCCACCAATTGCTGCCAGCATCCACCACTACAAGCAAGAGCAAGTTTACAAACTGTACAGACTATAATTCCTATATATACACGAGCAGCGGCGTAGGGTGGGTGACACCCGGAGGAAGACAATTTTGCCACCCTTTTATTTAGGTATTTCAATATAATGCAAACTATATCTATAAAAATTAATTATATTATACTAATATTATAAAAAGGTAACGTTTGTGTGTTTGTGACGTTGTAGGGGATATCTCTGGATCTACTGAACCGATTTAAATTCTTTTTCTTTTGTGTTGCCAGCAGTCGCTACAAAATATCATTCAAAGAAAGGGGATTCCCCGAATGCGTCACAGAATAAGTAGTAAAAAATTCCGTGCTCTTTTCAATTGGTCCAAATTTGTAGTTGTGATAAAAATATGAAATGGTTCAAATATTTATATTTGAAATGCGTGAAATTTTGCCGCCCCCACTACGCTTCGCCACTATACAGAACACATGACTTTTGTTAGCCAGAGTGAGAAGGAAGTTCAAATTGATAGTCTTCAAGTCCTGTGTGAATAGGTACCTTCTAGGTAAGCGTGCTACATCCTAGACCACATCTTTGCTCCACGTAGGGCAAGATTGTGGTCAAACGCGAAACTATACTACAATAAAAAAATTAAAAAAATTGTGCGAGGAAGATCTTTAGGTAAAATATCTTACATGGTGGTCACTTGTCAGTTGAAGATTTTCCACTTGTCTGTTGCGATTCGTTTTTTCACTTGTCCGTTGCGATTCATTTTTCCACTTATCCGTTGCCATTCGTTTTTCCACTTGTCCGTTGTGATTCGTTTTTCCACTTATCCGTTGCGATTCGTTTTTCCACTCTTCCGTTGCCATTCGCTTTTCAACTTGTACGTTGCGATTCGTTTTTCCACTTGTCCGTTGAAGTTTTTTCTTTGATATTAATTCAAGTTGTTTCTTTGATATCAACTCAAGTTACACTTTTTGAGCGTGGTGACCGATAAGAAAACAAATCACCTATGTATACATATATAAGTATACCTACATGTATACTTACGGGGCGCACATGCGGTGAGTGTGGCATTATAAAGATATGATAGATACCTATACACCTATATACTTTCTCACAAACAGCTGCTTACGTATTCATCCGATTTCGGAGCAGCTCGTCCTCCATAATTTGCAATACCTGACATACCTCGAACCGCTACGACAGCTCGCGGGTCATTGTGGCCACCGCACGCCCATGCACGCACATGGTAGGCGGAGTGGGAGTTGTTAGGTCTATTTTCGTTACAGAATTTCTTGATTCGGTCGCCGTTCTCAAAGCCCGCGATAAAAGCTATACAATAGCTTAAAAACAATACAATAATAGTAAGTAGTCATCGGCAAACCTTCTGCGCGCGTTGTAAGAATTAGTTAACATTTAAAAAAATCTTATAAAATACCATTTGACATATTTTGAAAATTGTTTATTTGCAAGAAAGATTGTTACTTGGAATTTATATTTTAAAAATAATATCATCTAAATGGCCACCATTTCGACTTTTGCACTCTTCTAAGCGAGTACCTAAATTTTCGAATACTCGACGGCAAAGAGACTGCGACTTTGCCGACATTTCTTCGCTGATTTTTTCTTTTAGTTGACATAGTGTATTTGGTTTATAGATGTAGACACGACTCTTTAAATACCCCCATAAAAAGAAGTCTGCTGGGGAGAGATCTGGGCTCCTGGGTAGTCATGGGATGTCGCTTCGTCTGGAAATCAGCTATTCCAGAAACATTTCTTTTACCACCGGCAGGGACTCGTTGGATATGTGACAAGTGGCTCCATCGGCATCGGTGCCAAGAACTATTCACATACTCACTACTAACATTTTCACATACTCAGCAGAATTAACAGTAGGCGAACGGCCGCGAGAATTGCGAAAAAGTAGGGTCCAATGATCCCTTTTGCTGAACGTTCCCTTCGCTCCGAGACGTCCGCGGGCAGCCGGTTTGCTTCACATTTAGTGTAGATCCCGTCTCTTCTAACTCCTTCACCAATTTCTTTATTAAAGGAGTACTCGGACTCTGACTTAAGTCGTGTAAATCGTATTCAACGCAAAATAAGCGTCTCACAGCAATGAGCGAATTGTTGTTTAAATAAAATTGTTTCACACAATAAGCGCGCTGAGGCCCCGTGAAGCGAACTATTGCGACTAAATTTCCGAGAAACGAGCTAGTGGCAAGACCCCTCTCCGCGCCCCGCACGGCTTGTGTTTGCGCGGGGTGTTACATTCAAATGTTAACGAATTCTTGGCCCACCCTGTACCTACCTTCAAACATCTCGCTTGATTTTCCCAAAAAAAAAATATTGATATAAAAACTCTCAGCAAGTAACACCAGAAAACACTCAACTGCGTATAATAGGACTTGGCAAGGTTATCGTTATTATATAGGTAAATTTTAACCATAATTTATCGTGAATTTCACCGCAAAAATTCGCTATCATTGTGGGACTTCCTATGAAAACAAAGACTGATAAAGAAGTCGAGGTTAATGTGGCAAAATGAGATATTAAGTTCAATAGAATATTGTTTTTAAATTAGCTTAAAATTAAACTTATATGATCAGCGAAATTTCTTTCTCTTTCCAGTGAATTCCTTGGTGATTTTTATTTATTATTTAAAGTGAAACTTCTGTATAGACGGGGGTTTTTCTAGGATAGGATTAGGATAGGATAGGATTTTCCTGTCACGAAAAAGCGTCACGGCTGCGTGGGGGGCGGCATAAATTTAGACTAGACGTGGTGAGAGGCGGCACAATTTTAGAGTAGACTACGGATACATTGTTAGTTCCGGATCAAATTCAGTTTTTTTGTTTGATAAAATAAAATATGTTTAAATAAGTAAACTAACCTAACCTAACCAAATCATAATTTGCAATAAACCTGCGAAAAGTCGAAATGTGTGGGACACATAGTAGAAGTGAAACTTCAACGGACAAGTGGCAAAACGAGCAGATTGTTAATGTAATTGTCCAATTTGAAAACCTGTCCGTAAAACTTGAAGGTAAAATTTTGTTGCGATTCGTTTTTCCACCTGTCCGTTGGCGTTTTTCCACTTGTCCGTTGAAAATTCACTTCTACTATGTGTCCCAGCACACATTTCGATTTTTTATTATTATTTCTTGGGTTCGTTGACAGTTATTACACTATACAATTGTAGGAGACAATTTAAAAATACAATAATAAGATTATAGTACAAACAAACACAGCTTAGATAGAGAGTAAAATAAATTGCAAACATAAGGATAAACAAATTTAGACATCTTATATATAAAAATTAATGTTTGTCTGTATGACCTTTATATAATCGTAAATTATACATTTGATCATATGATGATCTTTAGCAAAGTTGTTGTGCTTGAGCCAGAGCAGGGTTTCTGAGTTGGTTCACAATTAAACCCGGCAGGTGGCGCTGCTGTCGGTACATCGATTGAAGCTTTCCGGGCAGGACGACGTCTGCTGTGACAGCTAGTTCTTTATATATAAAAATGGATGTTTGTCTGTATGTCCTGTATAGAATCGTAAATTATACATTTGATCATATGATGATCTTTAGCAAAGTTGTTGTGATTGAGCCAGAGAAGGTTTCTGAGTTGGTTCACAATTGGACCCGGCAGGTGGCGCTGCTGTCGGTACATCGATTGAAGCTTTCCGGGCAGGACGACGCCTGCTGTGACAGCTAGTTCTTTATATATAAAAATGGATGTTTGTCTGTATGTCCTGTATAGAATCGTAAATTATACATTTGATCATATGATGATCTTTAGCAAAGTTGTTGTGATTGAGCCAGAGAAGGTTTCTGAGTTGGTTCACAATTGGACCCGGCAGGTGGCGCTGCTGTCGGTACATCGATTGAAGCTTTCCGGGCAGGACGACGCCTGCTGTGACAGCTAGTTCTTTATATATAAAAATGGATGTTTGTCTGTATGTCCTGTATAGAATCGTAAATTATACATTTGATCATATGATGATCTTTAGCAAAGTTGTTGTGCTTGAGCCAGAGCAGGGTTTCTGAGTTGGTTCACAATTGAACCCGGCAGGTGGCGCTGCTGTCGGCATGTCGTTTGAAGCTTTTCGGACAGGACGACGTCTGCCGAGACAGCTCGTATATTTATATAAATGCGTAAACACACGTTTATAGTTTACGAGTCAATGAGGATTATTAAAAAAGTAAATTAGTAGCGATAATTAAAAAAAGTATTAGATAGAAGCATATTGTTGAATATTCGGCAAAACTTAGGCGTCATACAGACGAGCAGCACTTTGCTGTCAACAGAACCAACTTCAGCTGTCGACAGAAGCAACTGCTACTGTCGACAAAAGCAACTGCTGTAGTATTCGACACGCCGACTGCTGCCCACCATATCGACAGCATTGTTGTAGTGCGCCATGAACGTTATTGTAGTAGGGAGACAGACACAGACAGTAACAAAATTAGGAAGGAAGGAAGAAACACTGTTGCTTCTTCTGCTCCGTAGACGTAAACGTAAAAAAAGACGAAATCGTTCATAGTATTTGAAGTCGACTGACAAGGCAGCGCGCGCGCTGCGCTCATACTGCAGCTGCCGCCATTGGTCGGCGTTTGCTATCCACGAGTCGACGGCAAACTCCGACAGCTGCAGTTGCCTCTGTCGACAGCAAAGTGCTGCTCGTCTGTACGGCGCCTTAGGTAGTGAATCGGCAAATATATTGTTGAGATCTGAATGCCGACAAAAGACAAATTTACACCTGCGTACCTTATTTCTTGAGCATGGGCCTGCAGGCAGAACGCGTTGTAAACAAAACGCGAGCCGCATGCGCTCTGCGCCGACCTGTCTTCGCTTCCAAGCTGCCTCTTAGGACGAAGATCGGAGTCTATAAGACCTATCTCTTTTCGAGGCTGACTTACGCAGCTCCGACGTGGTTATGTGCTGTGTTTGGCTACCAGGAAGAAGCTCGTGAGGTTCGTGAGGAACGACGTCATCGTCCGCAATTCGGGATTCCCAGTGACTAGGAATTTGTTGGATGTTCGACCGCGCCGACAACGGCCGCCACACACACCTCCACCTGCAAGCACAACCAACAGAGAACTAAGTCCCACGCTAGCTGCCTACCCCCATGACCTCATCTGCCGGAATCAGGGCGATATTTGAAAGGTCTCGAAAACTCCTCCACGCTGCAGATAGGCCACCAAACGCCTCAGATGGCGATCTAAAGCCCGAAATGGTTATCAGATACCGTAGACTGGCCTGCCATGCCGTAGACGGAGCCAACTAGGGAGCCTAGCATCTAGAGAGCAGAGGAGTCTTCACCCCAGTTGACGAAGTGAGTTTGCCTTTCCCGGGGCATTCTCAAGCACTGATGCGCTAGGATCAGCGCGGGCGTAACTACATTCTGTCTCACGCTCTTCCTGCCATAAGCGCGGGGCACATGGGAGGAGGGTGGTTTTAGTGGAGTATGGAGATTTCGAGTCTCCACACAAGCCGGCGATTTGACTCTGGTGCCCATTCGTGGTCTCACCTCTTGTCGCTTTGGTCTAATCCCTAGTAAAGGACCCGGTAGTGCGAAATGCATTTACCCCGCCTTTACAAACGACGGAGCCAACGTGAAGCCGATTGATTGGCCGACGCGAGTCGCCGATAACCCTTTACTGTCAGGCACACTAGGCACAGACATGCCTGTGTATAACAGTGCATTGTGCATTTGCGATAACCCGCCGTGGTGACCGGTCGTCTGCGGCTCCAGGACCAATACTGCCTAATAATCGGTTAGTTATATTGCTGTATTAATGTTGTATATAGTATATATTTTATTACAATATTGGACAATATTTCGTCAGCTTGTGTGTGTATATAATAGGGTGGGTCAAAAAAATCCATTTTTTTTTTACAAGTGACACGGAAAAATCGGTTGCTAGACTTTAAAAAAATTCTCAGCAAGCATGAGCTCTTTATTTTAATAGGAAGATCCTCCGCATCGCAGTTTTGTATTTTTTTCTCAGTCCAATAGAAAAAAATTCATACCTCATCATTTATGGATTGAACAGAAAAATGTTCCGCGAGATTTTTTTAGGAAATTTAATGCTCTACAAAAAAGGTATCAAAAAGTATACTTCACTATAAGTAATAGAAGTTGTAAGGTATAATGTAATGCGATCCACGAGAACGCTGCCGACAAACTGCGCTGCAGTTTGGCAATATAACTGTAGGTATGTATTAATCTTGTAACTTTATTTTTTTTGGAAATAAATTAAAAAAACAAACAATAAAGCTATATATATCAGCTACATCTATACTGTAGAGGCCGAATTTTTGTAAAATGGAAAAAATGCTAAAAACCGAGTCAGGGGGAAGTAAAAAGTGAAATATAAGTAATTTATTTTTTATTCAAATCTTTTGTTTCTCTGTTTGTCTGTTTGTACCGGCTAATCTCCGGAACGACTGGACCGATTTACATGAAATTTTGTATAGTGGTAGCTTAATCCCTGGTCAACATATAGGATACTCTTTTGAACCCGAAAAATCAAAGAGCTCCCGTGGGATAGTTAAAAAACTTTAATTACTTAAATATCTTATTATACAACTTATGCACCTAATTAAATATTGTATCATAACAGAATAAAACAATTTATACATTCATACTAATATATAAAGCTGAAGATTTTGTGTTTGTTTGATTTAACGCGCTAATCTCAGGGAATCTCAATCTCAGCTAAGACTAATAAGAGCGGAGCACCAATAAAGAATGTTTTAAAATCAAAATGGGGGGGTTTTAAAAACAAATTCTACGCGGACGACATCGCGGGCACAGCTAGTCTTATACTAATATATAAAACTGAAGCGTTTGTTTGAACGCGCTAATCTCAGGAACTACTGGTCTGATTTAAAAAAATTCTTTCAGTGTTAAATAGCCCATTTATCGAGGAAGGTTATAGGTTATATATAATCACGCTAAGACCAATAGGAGCGGAACACCAATCAAAAATGTTTCAAAATGGGGCATTTTTTAATTTACTTTTTTTTAACTGTTCTATTATATTTGCTGTCCTTTTGCTATTACATCGGACTATTGGTACAACATAGTAAAATTAATTTTGTAACTAAGTATATTTTTTTTAACATTTGGTTGTTCGATTCCCAGATAAGGTAAGCAACTTAAAAAGAGCTTTGAATGTAGTTTTACCTATGTCTAAAAATATTTTTTTTAATCATAGTCGCGCGATATACACATGTATGCAAAATTTTAGCTCAATCTGAAACCGGGAATCAAATTTAATTTGCAAGATTCCACCTGAACTTACATACATACTTACAAACATAGAAAAATGCCTAATTGGTGCATGCGTTCCGGTCAAGATCGAACACACGCCCTTGGAACCTGGCACGCCTACGCTAGCCATTACGTTACGACAGTTTCTAATAAATAAGGGAATGTACTCATAGTATGTAACCAATTTTTTTACCAACACCGATAAGCTATATGGTGACGGACTTTGCGCGTGTTACTGAATCGCGCAGATTGTACTGGTTATGTTCAGTTATATTTGTGTGTGTGTGTGTGTGTGTGTGTGTGTGTGTGTATTATTTCACGCCAGGTCCCTTGCAGGGTAGGCACGAACAACAGAGCGCCATTTAGGCTTATTCTTACACACCTCACTTGCTTCTTTGACATTCATAGTTCTTGTCATGCACGCTCGTCTGTTCTTGAGGCTCCTGACATCACCTTCTGCTAGTACTCGATAGTTATATTTGTACCTGTGTTATACGTGTTTGTATGGTTCTAATAAATTCTATAGTAATTCCAACGGCATTTTAATTCGAGTTCTGTAACTCGTAACATGTTTCGCCGATTGAAGTTAAAAAAACATAATTTGCCTCGTATTTATTTTTATTAATGCAGAGCTTATGGCGCGACGCCAAGAATGCGTGCATACCTAAAATAACAACTTAAAAGGTTATTAACACGGGAAAATCTATGTAAAAACACATTGCAACAGGAATTTAATTTATAAAATCATACATACATACATAACTTCACACCAGGTCCCTTGCGGGGTAGGCACGAACAACAGAGCGCCACACAGGCCCATTCTTACACACCTCACTATGTATATAATATATATCATAAAATCATAAGTATTATTACACTCTCGTCGACTTGCTTAACAACTGCCGTCGTCGTCGTCGTCGTCGTCAGCCATTCACAGTCCACTGCTGGACGTAGGCCTCCCCAAGACGGCGCCACTCATACCTGTTCGCAAATGCGCTGCTGCTCTTTTAAGGGGGAGACTGGAACCTGGTCATTAATGTCGGAACACAACACAAGGTTGTTATGGCGACATACTTTAGACCAGGGGTGGTAGCCATCTAGTCGGGCAAATGCCCCACCACCTGGCTGTGGGTTGTTTTGTCGCCTCTTACGACAGGCCGCCCGGCAGCAGGAAATTGTATTCTTTCTCCGTTCCTGCACGGATAAATATAATCTGTATATATATGAAATTTTAGTTTTTGAAGTCGGTTTTTAATAACGAAGTTTTTTTTATTTATTTGTTACTTTTTAGTGTCTAGCTATGAATGCGGAATGGAATTTTTTTTCATAAAAAATGATCATAAAATGAAAACTACTCGTCCAATCTATGTCAAATTTTTAGGGGACAAAATGGCAGCTATTCCGCGTCGAACAAAAAAAAGAATCACGTAAATCGGATCATAAATCTTGGAGTAATCGGTGTAAATAATGAACGTAATGGTTTTTTTTTAATAAAAAATGTTCATAAGTGAAAACTACTGGGCCAATATACGTCAAATTTTTAGAGGACCAAATGGCAGATATTCCGCGTCGAACAAAAAAGAATTACGTAAATCGGATTATAAATCTCAGAGTAATCGGTGAACATATATATAAAGAACATTCCGACGAATTGAGAACCTCCTCATATTTTGGCATCCGGTTAAAAAGGCGCTTAACGCTGTGCGCCTTATTTAAATACAGCTCTATAAAGCACGAGATTATGTCTGTACAATGGGGAGTGTTCTGAGGAACTGTTCAGATTGGTGCCTTCGTCTTCCTTTTATCACCGCACGCCATCAGCTAGGCGTTCATCCCCACTTCCTAGAGTATTTCAATGTTACGTTTTTTTTGCATTTTCAAAAATCGGCCATTACTTGTGGTCGCGTGTAATATCAACATAATAATAATAATCTGAAATATATAAATATATAGGGAGTGGCGAGTCACCGTCTGCCCTTTTTTCCATGTTCCCTGAACATTGCGACGGGCAGACGCCATAGTCCCCATATTCCCAGACCGCTAGTACCACTAACAGTTCACCCCAATAGCCCGGTACTTTTTGTCCTCATTTCCCACAATAGTCCTACACTGGCCGGGGCTTGTCCCTGGGTGCATTATTATATGGTGTAGACAGGGATAATCGCCGGTCAGTGTCACGCCACATTTAGATTAAATTTGTCAAGGAGCCTCTACGTGTTGGCCTCCCCATGGCCCCACGCAAGCCCTCCAAAAGTCCGGGCCATTTTTATGGCCTGTGTTCTTAAAGACGTACAAGTATCTGAAATATTATAATCAAAGTTTATTACACTAGAATGATTACAATTACAATATCAAATACAGCACAATAATACACAGAAATATTAGGACCACTACAAGGGTTGTCTCCACGCTTGTCAGGTGTCGAGCAACAATTTGCCCTTAAAGAATACTGCGATTATCGAACAGTAATTATCGACCACAATATGCGATCCCTGACCAAGACGGTTTAAGACTTGGTTGTAGACTCTCGTTGTAGACAAGGCCAACATCGAGTGTTTATAAGATCCTCGTAGTGCGTCTGTAGTGACACCATCCTATAATACTTTGGCGCCACTTTATTTTCACCAACTTCCGCCATCCGTATAACTTCCAACTTCCGGTTACTCCATTTTCGATATCCGTTGCTACGTTGACATCCGGTTATACGACTTCCGATTACTACATCAATGTTCACTATCCGGTTAATGACTACTTCCGTCATATGGTTACTTTATAATAACAAATACGATTGTAACACGTGGAAATCGTGTCTTTTGAATAGGAGTTCCTTTAGGGTTTACTTAACATCCCTTTGGAATATTTGACGCACTTGAGTATTTCTGTGCGACTCTTTTTTTGAAAACCTGTACACGCTCCCCCCTCCAGTGAAAGGGTACATCGTATATCCTTTTTTTCCTTTTAGCATCTAATCTTCACAATCCAAAAGGTCCCCGTGATACTCGAATAACTCCACATTTAGCATCTTGGGCTCCCCTACTAAAGTATTCCTCCCCAATGTGGGGGACATTACCCATTACTTAAAATTCATGCCTCCTATGCCTCCTATAAAGCGTACCAAAATTTAATCATGTCGATACTAAAATTTCAGTTATATCTACGGACAACGTTAACAGTCGAACATGTCGACATCGCAGTTTTCGACACAGGACCCGCCCGGCCGGAGCCCCGGGGATCCCAATCCCGACTCTCCCAGAGGCCTCGAATACAAGCAGACTGACACACCTGGAATTATGAAGAGATATGATAATATTGTCAAATCGCAGGAGGATAAACGGGAGTATAGGTGAGATTTATTTATTTGTTTAACCAAACTTCTCGTTAATGACAAAACTTTAACGAAGGTTTGTGCTACTGCTGAAACTAAGTTTATTTATTTATTGACTAAACCAGTGTTTTTCAATGTGTGCGTCGCGACTCCCGGGGGTCCTGGAGCTTCTTTAAGGGGCTCGCGAAGCTTCTATAACGGAGTTGCAAAAGGTTGGGCAAGTATTTATCCGAACCCTAATTATGAAAATAAATAAATATGTTGAATTGAATATTTGAAACAAAATAAAATACATGAAAAAAGCAACGGGTAGGGGTCGCGAAATATTTCTTCATACTAAAGGGGCCGTGTCATGAAAAAGGTTGAAAAACACTGGACTAAACCAACAGCGAATGCACAAAAATACAATATAATTATACAATCGTACATAATACAAACTATTAAAACCCAAACCCAGCAAAAACCAACTGCCAGACCTCAAGACACTGTGAGCTCTTTCGGCGTGCAACGAACACAAACCAATTTGACTGATAATTTATTTTATATTTCCATTTTTTACCCATTTTAATATTATGTAAAACTAGCTGACCCGGCGAACTTCGTACCGCCATATTTTCTGAATTCCTAAAAGACTTTGTTTCATGACACAAAAACAAAATCACCACAATCGGACCAGGTGATTAGGAGGATTCTAGAATCCGATCTTAGCGCCATCTACCGGTTTAAACCCGGGACCCACTCAAACACACACACAAAATTTCATCTAAATCGGTAAAGTCGTTCTCAAGTTATGCGCTTACCACCACATTTTGCGATTAGCTTCTGCCCACGAGTTCATTCGCGTGGAAAGGAAGTTAAAAAACACCCTCGATTTTGAAACATACTTCATTGGTGCTCCGCTCTTATTGCTCTTCGCGTGATGGTTTACGGCCTGTAACCTTCCTCAATAAATGGGCTATCTAACACTGAAAAAAAATTTCAAATCAGACCAGTAGTTCCTGAGATTAGCGCGTTCAAGCAAACAAACAAAGAAACAAACTTATCTGCTTTTTATATATAAGATAAAACTCTCTCACTGACACCACACCCTGTCAAATTATCCGCTTCTATTATTTTACGTTGCAGAGAAATTACTTTTAGTCTGTTATAAGCTGTTTAAGTAATTAAAGCTTTTTAACTATCCCGCGGGAACTGTTTAATTTTTCGGGATCAAAAGTATACTATATGTTGACCAGGTATATAATCTATCACCATACAAAATTTCATGTAAATCGGTCCAGTCGTTACGGAGATTAGCCGGTACAAACAGACAGACAAACCGACAAACAGAGAAACAAAAAATTCGAAAAAAATAGTTCTATTTCCCTTCTTACATCCCCCTGACTCGGTTTTTAGGATTTTTTTCATTGTACAGAAATTCGACCTCTACAATTTTATTATATGTATAGATTTTTAGAACTAGGCATGTTTGCTGAAGAGTTTCTTGCGCCGCTTCTTCTCTTCAAGCCACAGCATGTTGAGAAGCGGTGGTAAATTAGATTAGGCTCTCATAGAATAAATAATAACTAAAAACAAAATTAAAACTAAATAATTAAAATAAACAAGTTGGCGGTAGGCTAAATAAAACTTTAACAATATTCGTTGATATTTCATAAAAGTGGCCGAAACGTCGGAATAACCAAAATCGAATAAATCACCGCACTGAAAACCGTTAAAACGTAGTTTTATTATGTATACAAGTTGCGAAAACTTTATTAGCTATTTTTTCTGCTTCAATACCCTAAATAATAATATAGATTAGATGTTGGGAAAAAGTGTTTGTTTCCTGCTTTTATCAACTTTGTTGGAATATCGTCATGGCCAACGTTATTAGTATTTTAATATGTTAATGTTCTTAATTTGATATGGCACACTAGGAGCAATAAACATTGAATGTTTTTTGAGATCTTTTTTGGGAACAAAGATTCTTGAGAAAGACAGAGACAGTCAGAGTCTGCTTGATAAAGGCTGATGATATCAAGTAGCAGTATCACCTATGACATATACAAAATTATTATTTTTAATTAATAACTAATTTATCTATATATGTAATTGTATATTCTATCACAAATATATAATGTTATATTGTTTGGCTTTTTATATAAGTATTGAATTATATATTACACATTTAATTTATATGACTAATAATAATTTTTACGCATTTGTGGTCTCCAGTAACTGAACGAATACATTGATTTAAAGTGTAAGGTTATCTATAGTATTTACAAATTGTTTTGTGTGTTACTTTTGTGATACTGTTGCGAGACGCGAGACTCGAATTAAAATGCCGTTAGAATCACTATCGAGTCTATGAGAACTATACAAACAGGTATAACACTGGTACAAATATAACAGAACACAACAAGTGAAAGAAAGAAAGAAAGAAAAGATTTATTGTCGCAAAATAATGCACAAAAACGGTAAGTACACTTGTTGTTACAATATGACAATGCACATTTAATCTACGACAATGAGGCTGGTCGCTCAGCGTCATGCTGTGCCAGGAGCTGACACAGCGCTGATTTTCAGTACCAGCCTCCTTCCATCCGTCCAGTTAAATTCGACCCACAAACAAATTAATTACTGTTTATCATTATCAAGCTAATACTAATAACAAAGATAGATAATATTATAAACTTACACGTATTTTATATAGACAGATCCTATTATACACACAAATACTGATAATAATTAATAAACACACTTTTGTACCTACTACAAGTTTTATAGAAGATATATTTTTAAGAGAAATAAATATAAAACAAATTTCAAAACTATAATATGTAATAAATATTACATACATAACTTCACGCCAGGTCCCTTGCGGGGTAGGCACGAACAACAGAGCGCCATTTAGGCTTATTCTTACACACCTCACTTGCTTCTTTGACATTCATAGTTCTTGTCATGCACGCTCGTCTGTTCTTAAGGCTCCTGACATCACCTTCTGCTAATACACGATCAATTTGATCATGGAAGGTGGTAATAAATATTGTGGAAATTATATAATGTGAATAATAACTTATTAATAAATATATCGTATATTGCTATTAACAATCGAAATTAGATAAATAAATACAATACTTACAATAAATAATAAAAATCGATGACAAAATAACTTAAAATGCTATCAGTTTAATTAATATAAAGGCAAGAAAATTATTACAAAAATATTTATATTCTAGAAAGAAAACAAAAAAAAAAACATCAATTTAGAATGTGTAAGCGCAAGGACCAATATTATCAAAAACATCCTTTCCATGGCGTACTTTGAGAACAGGATCTCCCGGCTTGCGACGAGCAAGTACGCGACCGCGCTTTGTCCATACGAACTGCCACCCGTTTTGACGACCCACCTCGCGCGCCAAGTGGAATAGCTGCCTATTTGTTCTGGTTAACCGTTCCTTTATGAAGAAGCGATGTGGATTTCCAGCTAATCCCAAATCACTCGTGGTCACCGTACGGTGGGTGCGTGCATTTTGTAGAATCTCGTCACGTATGTTGCGTCTTGCTAGACGTACCACAATGGCTCGTGGTCTTTGTGGCTTCACCACGTCATCATAGTTCGACGGGTTCACATAAAAAGCGCCTCTTCTCTCTGCGCTAACGATATCTCGTTCTTCTATCTTTACACCTAACTTTGCGGCCATGAGTGTAACTAGATGCGTGGGATCCTCTGACTTTTCTTCAGGAATATTCCTGATATCTAAATCATTTAGAAGACTATCTTGTTCCTGTTCGTCGAAGTCTTCCTTCAGTTGTTTTATCGCCCTTTCGAAATCGACAGGCGCATCCATTTGCATGACGCGATGCTCCAAGGCTTCCATTCGGGATTCCAGACCTTCCATGCGCGTATTACAAGACTGCACCATAATTTTCAAATCTGTCATTTCTTTTCGGAAATCAAGATAGTCGGTGCGCATTGCTCGTAACACTTCCATGATATCGCCCAAGGTAAAAGTTTTAGGATCCACGCCTCCTAGCTTAGAAGTATCAATTATTGCACTGCTGCCTGACGCGCCACCATCCTCTTGTTCTTCTATGTTTTGTTTATTTGTCGGCCTTTCATGTATTGAAGAGTCACCTCTACCCCCTCTCTTATTACACGCTGGGCAAAGCCAACTTGGAGCTATTTTCCCTTTAGTTGGAAGTGTAACACACAATCTATGATATGGTAATCCGCATTTGTGACATTTAATACTCTCTATTCGTGATAGAAATTTGCGACAGCAACCACACCTTTCGAAAGGCATTTTATAAAATCAGAAATGCGACTTAGTTGTTAGTGCACACACGAGAAATGGAAAAAAATCACCGCTCTGGAACTGTATAACTAACAGTTTCTTTAATCGGAACTTGTTTAAAATAAATCACTATTAAATACGTACTTAGTTTGGAATTCAGTGTATATTTTTTTTAACACGATGTAACACTTGATATTGTTACTAGTATTAATGCCTTATTTAATTTTAAAACATTAAAAAATACGGAGCAAGTATTTAGGTCTCGATATTAGCAACTACCCTCAATTACTAACAAGTCCAAATGTAATGTCATAATTCAATAACACGCGCAAAGTCCGTCACTAAATAGATTACCAAACGTACACGAGTCTTACTTCACTCGTGGTTGTCGCTCGACTGTCCCCTCCCTCATTCAAGGCATTAATTTATACTGCACAGATGCAAATATCTGCCCGGCCGCATGGAACTAATTTCCTAGAATCAGTTCGTACTTTAAATCCAATACACCTAACTAATGACTACCATAAAATATTACAATACACAATGGGCTGCTTTCTAATCACAATTTTAAACACAAAGTAAACAAAAGAAGTCCAAATGCCGAAAGGTAATAAAATGTGTTTCTACAGGTATGCAGGTGTGAATTTGTCTTTGTTGGCGTCTAGGTCGTGACAATACTTATTAGTATAAGTTTTCTTGGAAAACAAAAAACATGAAATAACTTAAAATCAGTTATAAAATGTTTGTGTGCTCAATTACTTTGTACGTACATATCGGAAAAAAATAAGCTTTTTGAGGCAATTAGTTAATTTGTTTACATGCACAGCGCAGTGGTCACGCGCTGTTTTACGCCAGAATTTTAATCTACATGTTTTTCTGTACCGGTATCCTTATTAATTGGGCCTTGAGGTCCGATAAGCCAAAATCGAGTACTTCTGTTTTACATATTTTTTTAATAATCATGAGCAAATTTGTCTATCCAAGTGTTGCTAATTGATCTAAGAGCCCGTGAACGACTACCTGCATTTGACCAGACCTGAGTTTTTGACTCGACTACTTTTTCGACGTTGAGGAATAGTGTGAATGGAGCTTCAGGTAAACTTCTAGGCGCTAAGAACCTCAGCCAGAAGGCCCAGCTTGCCATACATAACGCGGTGCTGGTACCTACGCTCACGTATGGAAGCGAGAGTTGGATATGGAACAGAGAGCATGAAAGTAGAGTAAACGCGGTCGAGATGCGAGCGCTGCGCAAAATCTGCGGAGTGACGCTCGCGGACCGCGTTCGTAATACCGAAGTAAGAAAGAAAGTTAGTCTGAAAGAGAGTGTTGGGGTGAAGGTAAGGAAAGGCATGCTCCGGTGGTTCGAGCATGTGGAAAGAATGTATGATGAAAGAATGATTAAACAGATATACAATGCAAAAGTGGATGGATGCAGAAGTCGCGGAAGGCCACGACACACCTTCCATGATCAAATTGGTCGTGTCTTAGCAGAAGGTGATGTTAGGAGCCTTAAGAACAGACGAGCGTGCATGACAAGAGCTATGAATGTCAAAGGAGCAAGTAAGGTGTGAGAATAAGCCTGCACTCTGTTGTTCGTACTTACCCCGCAAGGGACCTGGCGTGAAGTTATGTATGTATGTAGTACGTTTTCGACTACGATACGAATAAGACGTTCATTCGACAAGCGATATAGTGACAGACTTTGCGCGTGTTATTGAATCGTAAAGTTTTATGCATATTTATGCCTGTTTTATACGTGTTTGTAGAGTTCTAATAAACTCTATAATAATTCCAACGGCATTTTAATTCGAGTCCTGTGTAGCTCGTAACAATATACATTAGTTGCTATCACACTTCATCTTCCGCAACTTGACGAGATGGTGCCTATTTTGCATGTGAGAGTTGACTAAGGGACGCTATCCAGCCAACCTCCTCAAGGAAGTCCACCAGCTTCTTGATGTTACTGAGGCCTCGGAGGTTACCTATGCTATCAGACTTATTAATTTAATGTTTGTGATACTTCCAGAGGTCTCGTGCTGACGAATCGTCTAAAAGTGTTATTAGTTAGTGACCCGACGACGGATAAGTCTGCTGCGGCGATGGACGTCAGTGTAGGTGAGACTAACACCATACTATTTCAGTAAGAATGACAAGAGGCATATGATATATAAATAAATAAATGAATACAGCCTGTAAAATCCTTACTTAAAGATTAGTTTTGAAGTGAAACTTTTATATAGATGGGGTCTTACGATTTTTCGCTTACGAAAAAGCATCACGGTCGCGTGTTCTAATACTTACCGTCCTCCGATGACCTATCTCTAATACTAAAATCACGTTCTGCGCATCGGCAAGTGGGATGTTCCGAGCCACCATTAATGGAGGCAAACTTAAGTTTGCATCGAACTATACCTCTGCTCTCCAGGTGGCTGGGCATCACTGCCTCTATTTGTAGTCTGTGTAAAAAATATTAATAAATAAGTGGAGAGTTTGTTAAGGAAACAAATTAACAACAAGAAAACTTTGCCAACAGTTCAGTTTTGCAACAAAAGTGAACGACAACGAACGACAAAAATGTTGACGTAAAAAAATGGTCGGTGCGTGTGTATCGTATTACACCAAAAAATGTACCTAACCTAACCAAATCATAATTTGCAGTAAACCTGCGAAAAATCGAAATGTGTGCTGGGACACAGTAAAAGTGAACCCGATCTCAGCGCCATCTACCGGTTCCAATTGTAGATCTTAACCACCCCGGGACCCACTCGAACACACATACAAAATTTCAACAAAATCGGTAAAGTTCTTCTCAAGTTATGCGCTTACTAACACATTTTGCGATTCTATTTATATACAAAATTTCTAAAACTATATAACTAACCAAAAAGTAAAAATATTTCTTGTAACAAAAACAAAAGCAAATAATTAATATTTTCTATAACATCTTGAAGTTGGTGCCAAGTAAAACGTAAAAATGACTATATTTTGCAAAATTGTTGTTTTCTTTATGCTTCACTTGGCACTGACTTCAAGATGTAGAAAACATTTATTTATTCCTTGCTTTTTAATCACTTTTGAAGTCGGTTCCTTTTTGTTAAAAAAATTTTCACTTTTGAGTAATTAACATGTTATCCAGTAACCATGAAAATATGAAACTATCCAGAAGTATTATCAAAGAATCACCAACATCGGTGTAGAAACAAAAAAGTTATGGCTGAACATTTTACATGAAGAATTGAAAACCTTTTTATTGAGTTGGTTAAAATATCTACATATGCTTTCACATCCTCTCCAGGTTATATGAGTGACCCAGAAGAGATACCAGGCTTGGCACACTTCTGCCAGCATATGTTGATCGTGGGCAGCAAGAAGTATCCTCAGGTCAGTGAATTCTTTTAACATTGTTGACACAAAAATGTAGCATTTTTGACACTGCATTGTTTTAAAGACGAGACTGCTAAGGGTACGTACCCATACTGGGTGGCCCATTTCTTTAATTATACTTTTGATCTCCTCTCTGCTCGTAGTATATGCCAAGACCCCCTCCTCTTCTAGTTTTCACTTAGTAATCTATACCCACTTAAAAAATTTGTAAATGGTTCGAGTTTGTACAATGCTCTTAAAAATTTGAAAAAATCAACAGGGCTATATCGGACCAATTTTTAGAAATTTTCTGTGTCTGTCTATCAGTCTGTTTGTTACAGCATCACGTGAAAACTGCTGAACAGATTTAAATGAAACTCAATATAGTGCTGGCTTTCAACCTTGGCTTTAATTTGGCACATTAGCCATTTAAAAAGTATTAAACGTTAAGCGCCATATTTGAATGTAACTCGAAAATGCGCGAGATTTCCAAATACGAAATTAACTACGTGATAAAAACCTAAGTGGGTATGACGTGACCTATGAATGGGTCACGCAGTATGAGTACGTTGCCTAAATGTATGTAAAATTTTATATAACCAACATTAGTAGTTCCAAAGAAAGTCAGCTGTGATACAGACTACGACTATCAGAGAAATAATTGTTAAGATTTCAAAAATCTAATAATTACAAGCTTTTATTTAACTTGTAATGGATGTAGGTAGTATGTATGTAAATTCGGGTGGAATTTTGCAAGTTAAATTTGACTAGCTTCCCGGTTTCCGATTGAGCTGAAATTTTGCACGCATATGTATATCGCGTGCAATGCAATAATATGGTACCATGGAGCTGATCTGATGATGGAGTCGGAAGGTGGCCATAGGAACTCCAGTACTAAACAAGATAGACCCGTCGTGTTTGGGCTCGTTTTACTTGTCTTGGCTAGCAGTCTGCTGCTACATGAAATCCAGGATCTCAAAAGAATTTATTTAAAAACCTTTTTAAAAAAGCTTTAGTTTTCATCAAAATCGGCCCTAAGACCCTTTTAGGATTTTTCGCTATATGAACAGATCTAGCCATGGAGGCCTATTTGAAAAATTCACTTGTATAATCATAATCATTCTCTCCTTTCCTATTGTAGGAGAATGAATACAGCAAGTTTCTATCTGAACACGGTGGGGCTTCGAACGCGTCGACATCGTCCGATCACACTACGTACTACTTCGATGTGCTGTCGCCACATCTGGGGAAAGCTTTAGATATGTGAGTATAACACGCTCGCTGGTCAGTCAATTTTAGATATCGAGTGAGTGAGTGGCTATGGTTAGTGCGAGTGAGTTTGTGAGTGAGTCAATTTGTTAATAGTGAGTAGTTATTTGTGCGACTATTAACTGACCTGTCTTAATTTAGTAAGTGCATACATATATTATGTAGGTATTTAGGGGGTTTTATCAGGAATTGGCTGGAGTACATTTTAATACTACATTTGACAGTATACATATTGTTACATACATACAGATAAAGTACACACACTTGCATGTCGTAAAACGCCGTCTATTGCCTTTCCTGCATTGGGAGTTCTTTTGTTTACTTCGTGTTTAAAATTTAAGAACATTCTATTGTTATCGTCCTTATTTTATGGCTGTCATTAATAATTATAATTATTTTCTATCCTTTTATTGCGCTTTTGTCTTATTGAATATGCACTGTTTGCTACAACTCCATTAATTCTTCAAAAGTTATTCTGTTACATAGTTCTGTATAAAATCTTTTTAAAAAAAGTACTTAAATATAAAAAATAGAACAACAAATATAAAGAAAAATTTTTTTTAGCTAGACGTTTGCTGGGGAGTTTCTTGCCGCTTCTTCTCCTTGACAGCAATAACACGTTGCGAAGCGGTGTACATAGACTAGGAAGTAAAATTAAATTTTAACCTATATGTATGACCTTCAAAAAGTGTTCTCCAGTGGAACTTATTTTGAATAAAAACTTTTGAATTTGAATTTGAATTTGAATGTCGAACTTATTCTTGTTTTTATTGCATGGCCTCGAAGCTTGTCAGATGTGCGGATTAACTGAGTTAACGCGGCCCCTTTGTCGGTATTATACAGTTTAGTATAAAACAATGCCCGAACGGAGGGGTAGGGCAGTCACGCAACGACCATGATACGAGTAAGACGTGTGTAGTACTTTCGATTAGCGATATAGTGACGGACCTTTCGAATTGTGTGAATTGGTTGCATCCAGTTTTGCATTTATTTTAATTCGAGTCCTGTAGCTCGTAACAATATAATATAAGGTATATCAGGCTTTAAAAAATGCTGCCATTATTGACACACAAAACACTATTTTTATGTTTCTTCTAGCTTCGCACAGTTCTTCCTAGAGCCACTATTCACGGAATCGGCGACCGGTAGAATGGTAAGCGGCGTTAACTCAGAGTACGAGAAGAATATGTCATCGGACGAACGGAGGCTGGAACAGGTGAACAAGAGCACTGCGGACCCTAATCACCCGTTTCATAAGTTTGGCACCGGTGAGTGATGGTCTTGGTACCGATGAGTGAGTATCTTGGGACTGATGAGTGAGTGCCTTGGCACCGACGAGTGAGTGCCTTGGCACTAAAGAGTGAGTGTCTTGGCACTGATGAGTGAGTGTCTTGGCATATATGTCAGTCTTCTTTATAAATAAGATCTGCAGGAGTTGTTATTTTTTAAAGTAACAATAATTTGTACAATCCAATTTTGGGATTGCAATAATTATGTTTATTGTTGCTGCAGTCGAGTTATAGACACTAAAACTTGTAGTGGAATATACAGCGTAAACTCCATATAACGACACTGAAGGGTCTATGCATTTTATGGCGTTATAGAGAGTTGTCGTTAAATGGGGATAAGTCTGTTAGTTTTCTCTGTCGTCTTTTGCTGCACCAGTAATTTTTTTACTTATTTTATTCGTATCTTGTAACATTTTGGTGATAAAGGAAGTACTTAGAAATTTCGATATTTCGGAATATCTTATAAATAACGATATGCATGGTGTCGACAGTCGAGTTTATTACGGGCTAAGATAATAAAGCGATAAAAGGACGTATATAGCTTTTACTAATTTTGGCAACTTAAAAGGTACTTTTTATTACTTAATTTTATTGTTGTTATTATTGAGAGTGGGTGTAATGCTATATAGAGTGTATTATTGTATACCAACCAAAGCAAAGTGATTTCGACGCTTAAGGGAGTTTGTCGTTAAATAGAGTGACGTTACATGGAGTTTACGCTGTACATATCAACGACATACTTGGAAACGTCGTAACGATGCTTTCTTTTTCAGGGAACAGGGAAACATTGGAGACGATACCAAAAGCGAAGGGCATCGACGTGAGGAAAGAGCTGCTCAAGTTCCACGACAAGTGGTACTCTTCTAACATCATGACCCTGGCTGTGTTGGGAAAGGGTAACTTATCATCATTAATAATTTTCTGAAACTTGGTAAAGCCCCAGTAACTTAGTTTGCAACCCAGTTGACTTATTTTGAATAACAACTCTTGAATCGGACGAATAACGAATATTGTAGTTATGCCGGAAATCGAGATAAACCGTTCTTCAACCTTAAAAGTCACCCCTTTCCAATTCCCGATCTCAGAACACCCGTAAATTATTTTTGGTATATTCTCTTCCTTTTTCAATGGGTAACATCCTACTATTAGTTTTTTCCTTTTTGTACTATTTTCAAAAGGATTTAGCACTGGTCTATTATTCTAGAATTACGTTATTTCTCTCATACCATCCTATTTAAAATAGCCTGTAAGAGGACTTTTTACAGAATCCTTGGACGAACTACAAGAGATGGTGGTATCTTTATTCTCTGTGATCGAAGACAAGTCAGTCACTGCACCTTCATGGCCTGAACAGCCTTTCCCCCCCAACCTGAGGAGGAAGAGGACCTACTGTGTCCCCCTGAAGGATCTGAGGCGCCTGTATATAGACTTCCCCATACCGGACCCCAGGAAGCACTACAAAATCGGGGTATGTGTGACGTCATTTCGAGAACATGTCATCTTCACGAACACGTCATGGTTGAATGAATTAATGAATCTTTATTTGTAGAAATACAGCTAATAGTACAAAAGATGGTTTACATATCGATTGGTCTCTCTGTATTAGACCGAAATATGGTCATACAAATATTTGGGTACTTACATGTCAATTAAAGACGGTTGGTAGCGCTCCCTTACCGTCGGTAATGCTTTATCTTCATTGGACATCATTTTCATTAATGCGTCATGTACGGTAACGCGTCATCTTGGGTATGGCATTATCTTTTGTAACGCGTAATTATCGTTAATGTGTTTTATTCGTTACAGTATTTTGAGTAATTTTATTCAGTAACGCGTCACCTTTGGTAAAGCATTATTTTAAGCAACGCAGCATATTGGGTAACGCGTCATCTTTGGTAACATCTCATTTTGTGTAACCCGTTATATTCGGTATCACTTCATCTTAAGTGACGCACCATGTGATGCACCGGGTGACGTCAGGTGTGTGTCTTGTCTCTTTAACCGACTCAAAAAAAGAGGTTCTTATGTCGTGTATTTTTTTTGTACTATTGTTAGGTAACCCGTCATCTTTGGTAACATCTCATTATATGTTACCCGTTATCTACGGTACCGCGATACCTTCGGTAACGTGCACCTTTGGTAAACCGTTATTTTAAGTAACGCACCATATTGGGTAACGCGTCATCTTTGGTAACGTCTGAATTTGGGTAACCCGTTATCTTCGGTACCGCGTCATATTCTCGTCTTAAGTACCGTACCGTATTCAATAACGTGTCATCATCATCGGCAACGCGTCATCTTGGGCAATGCGTCATCATAGGTAACGCGTCATGTTTTGCAAATGTCACTTTCGATAACAGGTTATATTTGGTAGCGCGGCATACTTGTTTTAAGCTTAAAAACTATCTTTTAAATAATGTTCATTCCAGTATTTTTCCCCTTTTTAGTTATTCTTGAAGTCGGATTTCTTTTTTAGAAATTTCTAGAAATTTTTATTATGGTACAGAGTTACACTATGGTTTCTTTTAATGACAGGTTATGAATGGTTAACTTTATATTGTTTATAGCCAGACCACTACCTGTCCCATTTGCTCGGCCACAAGGGTCCGGGGAGTCTGCTATCAGCCATGAAGGCCAAGGGTTGGTGCAATAGGTGAGACCAGGAAAGAACAGCAAGTCTGAAACTATTTTTTTCAAATTTATTGCAAAGATGGCGTATAGATCTGATTTAGTCCATCTGTTATTTTCACGCAATTTGACTTTCTTATAATTTTTTAAATCGCTTTTTTTATATAATTTAATAATAATATAAAATTATTTAATATTTTCTTAAGTTGTCACGACTAATACCTATACGTAATAAAACTTCGTTTTAACGGTTTTCAGCGTGGTAGTTTATTTGATTTTTATTGTTCCGACGTTTCGGCTTCTTTTCAGTAGCCGTGATCACAGAAGAGAAAGATGTCAAGTGTCAATGAGTATTGCAGTAAGTTTTATTTAGGCTATCGCCAACTGGTTCATTTTAATTATTTAGTTTTAAAAATTAAAATGCTTATGGTTATTATTTACTCTATGAGAGCCTAATCTAATTTACCACCGCTTCGCAACGTATTGTGGCTTGAAAAGAAGGATTTTACCTCAAACCCAAATAAAACTATAACAATAATCATTGACACTTGACATCTTTGTCTTCCGTGATCACGGCTGTTGAAAAGTGGCCGAAACGTCGGAATAATAAAAATCCAATAACTGACCGTGCTTAAAACCGCTAAAACCTCTTTTTTTTAATATTTATTAGAATATTGTGTAACTTTTATTTTATTTTTATTGCAGGAGTTCAGCAGACAGGCAGACGGCCCACTTGATGGAAAGTGGTTACCATCGCCTATGGACATTTGCAACACCAAAGGTGCTACAAATGCGCTGCTGCTCTCTTAATGGAGACTGGAACCTGGTCACTAATGCCGGAACACAAATCAAGGTTGTTATGGCGACATACTCTAGACCAGGGGTGGTAACCATCCAGGTGGGCAAATGCCCTACCAGCTGGCTGTGGGTTGTTTTGTCGCCTCTTACGCCAGGCCGCCCCAACGCAGGAAATTGTATCCTTTCTCCGTTCCTGCACGGATAAAACTAAACCCAGTCCTAGTTTTTGTGACATATTTCTGTCTCCATCCCAAGGTTGTCTGGAAGAGATCTTTGCCAGCGATTGGGGCCGCCATTTGTACCTAATTCTAAGCTGCTTTTGTCTATCATTTAATTACTTTTATTTTACAACTAGCTGTACCCGGCAGACGTTGTCCTGCCTTTAAAAGATAAAAATCTAGAACCCGATTCCAGCGTCATCTACCGGGACCAAATGTTAATCTAAACTATTCTCAAATCCACTTGAACAAACAAAAAATTTCATCAAAATCAGGCCCAGCGTTTAGGAGGAGTATCGCGGCGCCACGTACTGGGTAAAATCGTTTATTTAAACCATTCCGGGACAAACTTCAACACATACAACAACAAAAAGAACACCTAAATTGTGGTACCCAATTGCAGCGCCATCTACCTGGTTCAAATTAAAATCTAAATCATCCCAGTAGATGATTATAAAAATTTAAAAACTTCGTTTAAAAAAACCGACTTCAAAAACTAAAAAACTAAAATGTATAAAATAACTTATTTCTAAAGCTATTATTATTAATATATGTTATCTAAAACATCTTGAAGTCGGTGCAAAGTAAAACATAATAACTTATTTCTAAAGCTATTATTATTAATATATATTATCTAAAACATCTTAAAGTCGGTGCTAAGTAATTTTCAAAATATAGTAATTTTTATGTTTTGCTTTGCACCGACTTCAAGATGTGTTAGATAATATATATTAATAATAATAGCTTTAGAAATAAGTTATTTTATACATTTTAGTTTTTTAGTTTTTGAAGTCGGTTTTTTTAAACGAAGTTTTTAAATTTTATTTGTTACTTTTTAGTGTCTAGCTATGTATGGGTGGACCTACAAATGGTGCCGCGCTTCTTAAAAAATATAGGTCCTAAGAACCCGGAACAAAAAATTTTACGTAAAATGAAAACTACTGGGCCAAACTATGTCAAATTTTTAGGGGACCACATGGCAGCTATTCCGCGTCGAACAAAAAAAGAATCACGTAAATCGAATCATAAATCTCAGAGTAATTGGTGTACATATGGAACGGAGTGAAAATTATTTTCATGAAAAATGTTCATAAAATGAAAACTACTAGGCCAAACTATGTCAATTTTTTAGGGGACCACATGGCAGCTATTCTGCGTCGAACAAAAAAAGAATCACGTAAATCGGATCATAAATAACGGAGTAATCGGCGAACATATGGAACGGAGTGAAAATTATTTCCATGAAAAATGTCCATAAAATGAAAACTACTGGGCCAAACTATGTAAAATTTTTAGGGGACCAATTGGAAGCTATTCCGCGTCGAACAAAAAAAGAATCACGTAAATCGGATCATAAATGACGGAGTAATCGGCGAACATACATAAAAAAAAAGAAAAAAAAAAAAAAAAAGATTCCGACGAATTGAGAACCTCCTCCTTTTTTCGAAGTCGGTTAAAAATACTAATAAATATCGCTATTAAAAATAGCGGTTGATCGTAGAGGGTTGAAAATGTAGGGTTGTCTGTACTTTTTAATACTGTATCATAAAAAAATAAAATTATCCAAAATTTAAAAAAAATATTTAGGGGTGGACTACCCTTAACATACAGGAGATGAAAAATAGATGTTGTTCGATTCTCAGACCCACCCAATATACACACAAAATTTCATGAGAATCGGTCAAGCCATTTCGAAGAAGTATGGGAACGAACAGTGTGACACGAGAATTTTATATATAAGATAAAGTATTATTATATTCTATTTTTCAAGAGACGTGAGAAGTGAATCGTAAGATTCAAATTAACGAGTGTCAAGTTATGGAGAGATTCATATTAATGAGTGTCAAATTATCAAGAGATTCAAATTAACGAGTATCAAATTATTGAGAGATTCAAATTAACGAGTGCAAATTATCAAGAGATTCAAATTAACGAGTGTCAAATTATCAAGATATTCAAATTAACGAGTGTCAAGTTATGGAGAGATTCAAATTAATGAGTGTCAAATTATCAAGAGATTCAAATTAACGAGTATCAAATTATTGAGAGATTCAAATTAACGAGTGTCAAATTATCAAGAGATTCAAATTAACGAATTGCAAATTATCGAGAGTCGATAGTATAGGAATTTGGGGGTGAGGGAGTTGTCCATCCGAACTTCTTTTCCTCCTTGAAAATAAACTTGTCTCATTTGGAATGTGTTTATATATTTTATTTTATTGACAGTTTAGTTAGTGGCATTAGGATACCTGCCCGAGGTTTTGGTTTCATCAGGGTCCAAATAGACCTAACAGAAGACGGAGTTCAGCGTGTAGATGATATCGTAGACATGGTCTTTCAGGTATACTAGTTAACTTTAATAGTATTATTATACTTAGTCCAACTATTTATTAAACTTTTGACGTTTGTACACCCATTAAGTTGCACAATTTTAATAGTAAATTTCACATGTCACAAATGTCATACTTCATTATTTCAAGCCGTAGTAGCGCACTCGTCCCAAACTCAAAAGGCGTGGGTTTGAATCCTGGCTGGAACGCATGCACCACTTACGCACTTTTATGACCTAATGTGCGTATTGTTTTATTTTATTTCAGGAGTTCAGCAGACAGGCAGACGGCCCACTTCATGGAAAGCGGTTACCATCGCCTATGGATATTTGCAACATCAAAGGTACTACAAATGCGCTGCTGCTCCCTTAAGGGAGACTGGAACCTGATCAAAAATGCCGGAACACAACACAAGGTTGTTATGGCGGCATATTCTACTCTAGACTGTATTGTTACCATTCTTCTTCTCCGTCGTCACACTCTTGGCAGAGTGGTCGTGGTCCTCATGACAGGGGTGGTGGAAAGCTTCACAATTCATCGCCATTCCTCTCGGACTGTAGCTTGCTTGTTACCATTATCACGTGCTAAAGGTGAAGGAAAACATCGTGATGCAACCTGCACATCGAGATATCCGATGTGTCAAACCTGCCTGGGCATCTTGGACAAGCGTGGCGGGTATACTGTCTGTTCCCCCTATAATGGAAGGCCCGAGCCGAGCAGTGGGACATGTATGGGCTGATATTATATTGTTAAAACCTAGGCGCCGACAAAGACAAATTCCACAGTGTACGTTTAGCGGGACTCGAATTAAAATGCCGTTGGAATTATTAGAGTTTATTTGAACTATACAAACACGTATAACACAGCTACAAATATAACCGAACATAACAAATCCAAACGTAATGCAGAAGGTCGTAATTCAATAAAATGCGCACAGTCCGTCACTAATAGATTCCCGTTTGTAGTACACACGTCTCGCTTCGTTCGTAGTTCTCGCTCGACTAACTCCTCCCTCAATCGGGATATTGTTTTATACTGCACAAATGCAATATGTCCGCCCGGCAACGTGGACCGAATTTCCTAGAATCCGTTTTTACTTTCTACTGTAACACCTGGCTAATGATTACAATACAATAATGACATAATTATGTCAATAAGTAAATAAGCCGTATGACAAAAAGTAAACAAAAGAAGCCGACCATAAAATAATTTCAATGTTATTAGTTCAAATGTCAAGGGGTAATAAATGTGCTTTGTTTCAGATATGCAGGTGGATTTTGTTTTTGTCGGGACCTGACTTGTAACACTATTCTACCGTTATCACGCGATAAAGGCAACAATATGGAAATTAGATGTAAAAACTGACTGAGTGGTGCACACTTTCTATCCAGGATTCGTACCTGCGCCCTTTTGGTTCGCGAGTGCGCTAACCACTAAACTTACACAGCAAGTCTATATAAAATGACAAAAATATTTTTGCAGTACATATCATTGCTCCGCGAAGTGGGCCCCAAGAACTGGCTGTGGGAAGAACAGCGCGACCTTCTGGCCCTGAAGTTCAGATTCAAGGACACCCAGGAGCCGAGGAGTCTGGTCAAGGGACTCGACTATCCCTTGCAGGTGAACTTTTAGGTTAACGGTTTCGGTGCGAGCGATCGAAGGGAATGTGTTGTATGGGGACGAGCGATGGAAAGGATCGAGTTTTGTAATTAAAGAGGCCATCCAAATAATAAGTTCTGTATGTGGTAAAACTAAGATTCTGTATGTGGTAAAAGGTGGCGCTACGATCGTTTTCTTTTAATGCCGCCTTTGTAATTTACTATCAAACACGTTGTAGTCATGACAACACGAATACGTCTTCCTGGCATATGCAAGTATTTTATACTCGTATATTTGATTGCATATGCTAGTATTTGTACTTGTATATTTGATTGCATATGCTACTATTACTCATATGTTTGATTGCATATGCTAGTATTACTCATATGTTTGGTTGCATATGCTAGTATACTCATATGTTTGATTGCATATGCTAATATTTTATACTCGTATATTTGATTCTTGTGAATTTTAATACTTTAAAATGAGTTTATGCTATATACTGTTGAAAACGCTTTCTTTGAAATTTACTCTCAAGCTACAATAGCGTGTCTCTATATATCTCAATAGCTCTTCATTACGACAGCGTTAGTGATTCTGAATCAGATTTTTGTTCTTGTTCTTCTACCTCTGATAGTATATACGACAGTGTTTCCAGTTTAGTATCACTCCAAAATGTTATAGAAACTAATTTTTCGGGGTTTTCTCATAATTTCAATATAGTACACATTAATGCACAGAGTATTCCAGCTCATTTCCCAGATATGTTGGCGTCATTTAATCAAAGTACCTTGCACGCTATATTAGTGTCAGAATCCTGGTTAAAACCCTTCCTTTCCTCTAACTCGTATACCTTACCAGGATTCCATCTTATCCGTCATGACCGTGTCGGGAGTGGAGGTGGAGGCGTTGCTATTTACCTTCGATCTCATATTCCCTACAAAATTATAAGCACGTCTCCACAACTCCCAACTTCTGATGCTGGGGAGTATTTACTCATAGAAGTAGAACTTGCTCATGTTAAAATTCTTCTTGGAGTCTTTTATATCTCTTCGCTTCGTATCAATTACTTTTCTTCTTTTGAAACACTTTTAGAAAATATCTCAACTTCATTCGCGCATACCATCATCATGGGCGACTTTAATACCTGCCTTCTGAAACGAGACCATCGGTCATCTTCCTTAGAAACTTTAGTCCGATCTTTAAATCTCAATATTCTTCCGCTGAGTGCAACGCATCGCTTTCCTAACTCGACCCCTTCTCTTCTTGACTTAATGATGGTCTCGTCACCTTCCCACGTCTCCAAACACGGCCAGTGCTCGGCGGACGCTTTTTCATATCATGATTTGATCTACCTTTCTTACAATGTGCGTCCGCCGAAAATGAAACCCAAAATTATCCTGCAGCGAAATTTTAGTGATATGAATCTGGATGCACTTCTTAAGGATGCTCGGGGATTCGACTGGTCTGAGGTAGCTAAGGCCGCTACCGTTGATGAAAAGTTGCATGTGTTTAATACTGCTTTATTGAAGCTTTATGACACACATGCACCTTTACGGCGTATAAAAATCAAACATCTGCCAGCGCCGTGGCTCACCGATGAAATCAAAACATTGATGCACAAAAAGTCCAAGGCTAAAACCAAATTCAAAATTAAACCTACCGAAGTCAACCGAATGGCGTTCGTAAGTATTCGTAATCGCTGCAATAGAGTGTGTAGGGACGCTCAACGCCGCTACATTCACGAGTCAGTTAAAAGTGAAAGCCCAGCTAAAGTCTGGAAATTTCTACGATCCCTGGGAGTTGGCAAGCAAACAAATAGTGCAATTCCTAAAGAACTCAACATTGACGATTTAAATCGACATTTCTCTGCTACTTCTGACTTTGACATTGTATCTAAGTCTAATACTTTAAATACTCTCTCCGCCCTACCAACACCCAATTATCCTACTTTCTTATTAAGTCGATTTACAGATAGTGATGTTAAGAGCGCTATAAAATCCATTACATCGAACGCTGTCGGCAGCGATGGTATTAGTCGCAACATGATTCTGCCCATACTCGATGTCATTAATCCTCTCCTCACCCATATATTCAATGCCTCTATAGTTACTGGTACCTTTCCAGTCTCCTGGAAGGAAGCCCAGATTATTCCTCTTCCTAAAAAACCTAATCCTGTTTCTTTCTCTCAATTCCGTCCCATATCTATTCTGCCATTCCTTTCTAAAGTCCTGGAACGCCTGGTCCACCAACAATTAAGTGTTTTTCTTAATCAGCATTCTCTCCTTAATCCCTATCAATCTGGTTTCCGTCCTGGCCACAGCACAACTACTGCCCTCGTGAAAATTACCGATGACATCCGTTATGGCATGGATAATGGTTTATTGACTGTGCTATCGCTGCTGGACTTCAGCAGTGCTTTTAACAACGTTAACTTTGAAATATTACTTGGTATTCTAAGCTCTCTTAACATATCTCCTACAGTAATCCACTGGTTTCACAGTTACCTGTATGGCCGCCGGCAGCGGGTTCGCGTCGAGGATAATTATTCATCATGGTGTGAACTCACTGCTGGTGTTCCTCAGGGCGGCGTGCTTTCTCCCTTATTGTTCGCTGTTTTTATTAACTCTATCTCTAATCAACTCACTTCAACCTATCACCTCTATGCAGACGATTTACAAATGTATATACAATCACCTGTCGCCACCTTAGACAAAGCAGTTTCAATCATAAACTTTGATTTCGAACGCATTCTGCAGTAGGGCAAGACTTTTGGGCTTCATGTCAACCCTGAAAAAACTCAAGTCACCGTCATCGGTAGCTCACGGATGCTTAATAAGATCGACTGGAGTACCATACCTAGTGTGATGTTTGACGGGGCAATCATTCCTTTTAGTGATAAGGTAAAAAACCTTGGCGTTATATTTGACAGTGAGCTGTCTTGGCGACCTCATATCACCGAATTAAGTCGGCGGCTTTATCTCTCATCCAAATCCCTCAGAAGGTTGAGGAATTTCTTACCCACTACCACCAAAATTAAGCTAGCAGAGTCCTTATTACTTCCTATCCTTGATTATGCTGACGCCAGCTATCTAAATTTAACCCAAGAACAACTCAATAAACTTGAGCGCCTCCAAAATTTTTGCATAAGGTTCATATTTGGACTACGCAAATATGACCATGTCTCTGAATTCCGAAAAAAACTCAAGTGGTTGCCAATCCGATTTCGCCGGAATACTCACATCCTTGCTCTTCTCTATAGTATTTTATTTGTCCCTAGTACTCCTGATTACCTTAAACAAAGTTTTGAATTTCTTTCGTGCTCTCATAATTTACGCCCTTCTACTAAACTTAAATTGAACACTCCTGCGCATAACTCAAGTTTTTATAACAATTCTTTTACAGTTAAGGCTATACAGCTCTGGAACGCGCTTCCTGTTACAATCAGACAAGCAAAATCGCTAGCGATATTTAAAACTATGATTAAAAAATACTATCTGTCTTTGGAATATGATATTTAAATTCACTTATAAACATTTATATATTTTGTAGATATGTATTTGTATGGTATGTATATTAAGTATATATCTATGTAATATATAAAATGAATCCATATATATATATATATATATATATATATAATTTATGTATTTATTATTAAAATGTAAGTAGTTTGTACTATATGTTACGTATACCACCATCGCCATTATCATCTAAATTCATTTCTGGGGTTGTCTGGAAGAGATCGCTTTTTAGCGATAAGACCGCCCTTTGTACATCACTAGATATAATTTTAGTCTTAAGTTCATGTTTGTATTGGTGTACAATAAAGAGTTATCTATCTATCTATCTATCTATCTAGCGTGATTAGTTTGATGTTTTATTATTGTCGGAGATTTCTTTAACACAATAATGGCCGTTCTTACCTCTACTCTCTATATATCCCATGAAGGCTATCATCGAGATGATAATTGTCATCGTTTCTCATCAGAATTTTCCCATGGAGGATGTGCTGAGCGCGTATTACATAATGACAGAATGGAGGCCTGAGTTAATTGAGGAACTAGTAGCTCTGCTTATCCCGGAGAATATTAGAGTCATGGTAGTGGCCAGGTAAGTGTTATTGAAAAAAGATATTCGTGTGTAAAGGAGATTTAGCTATATAGATAGGACTTCCCGTGCAAAGGAGATATTCCCATGTAAAAGAGTTCTCATGTGTAAAAGAGTTTTTACTGTGTAAAAGAGATATTCCTGTATAAAAGAAATATTCGTGTGTAAAGGAGATTTAGCTATATAGGTAGGACTTCCCGTGCAAAGGAGGTATTCCCATGTAAAAGAGTTCTCATGTGTAAAAGAGTTTTTACTGTGTAAAAGAGATATTCCCATGTAAAAGAGTTCTCATGTGTAAAAGAGTTTTTACTGTGTAAAAGAGATATTCCTGTATAAAAGAGATATTCGTGTGTAAAGGAGATTTAGCTATATAGATAGGACTTCCCGTGCAAAGGAGATATTCCCATGTAAAAGAGTTCTCATGTGTAAAAGAGTTTTTACTGTGTAAAAGAGATATTCCTGTATAAAAGAGATATTCGTGTGTAAAGGAGATTTAGCTATATAGATAGGACTTCCCGTGCAAAGGAGATATTCCCATGTAAAAGAGTTCTCATGTGTAAAAGAGTTTTTACTGTGTAAAAGAGATATTCCTGTATAAAAGAGATATTCGTGTGTAAAGGAGATTTAGCTATATAGAAAGGACTTCCCGTGCAAAGGACATATTCCCATGTAAAAGAGTTCTCATGTGTAAAAGAGTTTTTACTGTGTATAAGAGATATTCCTGTATAAAAGAGATATTCGTGTGTAAAGGAGATTTATCTATATAGATAGGACTTCCCGTGCAAAGGAGATATTCCCATGTAAAAAAGCTCTCATGTCTAAAGGATTTTTTCTGTATCAAAGGTATTTGCCTGTGCAAAAGAGATATTACTGTATATAAGTGTTATTCCTGTGTAGGAGATGCTCCTGTGTAAAAGAGATATTTTGTGCAAGAAACATAGTCCGTACGCGATGGTAACCATTTTCTATAAGGTGGGCCGTTGGCCAGCTTCGCAATGTAAATTAATAAAAAACTCTTTTCATAGATGTTTCGCAGACAAATGTACACAGTCGGAACCATATTATGGGACCAAGTATATGCAAGAAGATATCGAGGAATCCACAATAGAGGTACTTATATCATATTAAAGCAATAATCCTAAAGATTAGGACTATGTTCATGATTATTGCAGATACGCACTTTAAAAATCCAGCAAGTGTGTGCAATATCCTATTTGAAATAAGATTTTAATATGGCAGTGTAGGTTGTGCAAGAATAAATATTTTATTAACAAAAACGACTTTCTTTTTTTATGTCAGGTGTTCAGCAGACAGGGAGACGACCCACTTGATGGAAAGGGGTCACCATAGCCTATGGACATTTGCAACACCAAAGGTGGTACAAATGCGCTGCGGCTCTCTTAAGGAGACTGGAACCTGGTCACTAATGCCGGAACACAACTGAAGGTTGTTATGGCGACATACTTTAGACCAGGGGTGGTAGCCATCCAGTCGGGCAAATGCCCTACCACCTGGCTGTGGGTGACTTTAAACTAAAAAGCGAAAAATTTGTATTTTTTACAACATCTTGAAGTCCGTGCATTTAGCAACTTTTTTCTTGTTTTTTATGTTTTACCTCTCACCGTCTGCATGATACTTGTATCGCTTTAGAATTCATATTTTAAGTTTGCCTCTCGGACAGTGTGGGCGGGCGGCACTCTTCAACAAGGGTGGCCTTCGATTTCTCTGGGATCCACTCATCAGATCCTAACTTGATGACAATGAGACCATCTCAGGAGTACACTCTTTCGAATAAAGAAAAAAAATGCAAATCGGTCCACAATTGACAGAGAAATCGTGTAACAAACATATATTCTATCCATTCAGGAACGGTGAAAGAATACAAATTCCTGAGGTCAGGCGGCCTATCGTAAGAGGCAACAAAGCAACCCATAGCCAGGGGATAGGGTATTTGCCTGTCTAGACGGCTACCACCCCTGGTCCAGAGTATACCGACATAACAACTTTGAGTTGTGTTCCAGCATTACTGGCCAGGCTCCAGCCTCCCTTAAGAGAGCAGCAGCGCATTTGTAGCACCTTTGGTGTTGCAAATGTCCATAGGCGATGGTAACCGCTTTCCATTAGGTGGGTCGTCTGCCTGTCTGCAGACCTCATGCAATATAATAATAACAAATGCAGTCGAATTGAAAACTTCCTTTAAAATCACAGATAAGCTAATTTGAAGGGTCGCCCTTTACTCGAAATTCCGTTTTTTTTATTTACAGCAATGGAAGTCAGCGAAGTCCATGAAGAGACTTGATTTACCTCCCCCCAATGTGTTCATACCGACCAAGCTAGACTTGGAGGAGGAAGAGGATCCCACCTCTGATGAGATTGCACCTGCCATTATCAAGGTAAGTTCTTTTGTGTATTGTTACAAGTGCTATTTTTCTTAAGAAGCTTACTTAAAAGGAGTTCGCTATCTCGCTCGCGCGCACGCACACGCGCTTGGCTGATTTTTTATTATTTTTTTAGGACACGCCTCTAATGCGACTGTGGTTTAAGAAAGACAACGAATTCCATCTTCCGAAAGCCGAGTTAGAATTCAGTTTAGTTAGGTAAGTAAATATAACCTTGTGTTTTGTAATAATTATTATTGAGGGAGTTGCCAATTGTTGAAGGTGGGTGGGTCATAAACCGGAGAGGACGGGGGCGCCCCGATCCGTGCGCCCCCGCTCACCTCGAGGTGAGACCTAGGCAGCCGGAGAGACCCAGATCTCCGGCTAATAAAAGGTGAGGCCAGCCTGAAGTGTCAATAATTGAGAGTCGGGTCCCAATTATAGGTATATAATCAGTGAGAGTGGGATGCCAATATTAGAGAATAGGGCAAACATTGAGACTGGAGTGCTAATCATTCAGGGCGAGGTGACCATCATCAACAGTGGGGTGCCAAAGATTAAAGGTGGGATGCCAATCATTAAGAGTGGGGTGCCAAACATTGTGAGTAGAGTGCCGATTATTGAGGAGGGGGGGGGGCGCCAATAATTGAGGTCGGAGTGTCAACAATGGTATAATTTACTCTTTGTTCATTGTTTAACCAGAAATAACGTTATTTACCCTCAGCCCTCTGACTTACTTCGACCCGACGAATTACATTCTGACGTCCATATGGGTGTTACTGTTGAGGGACGCGTTGGAGGAGTACGCCTCCTCAACGGAAGACGCGGGTCTCACGTGGAATATAAAGGAATTTAAACAAGGACTTAGAGTGAGTTCAAACATATCGAGGGCTTCATAACAAATGGGTGTATACGCAAAAATGCCATTTTTTTTGTCTACTAAAATCTATGTAGTTACGCGCTGGTTTTTTGATTGTCTCGTCGTGTTAGCAAAAATGGCAGAATAGACCACGCAATAAATATAAGTAACCGTCTATTGACAGAGGATAGATAGGATACTAGAGAGGACTCACCGATGTTTTGTTTTGATGGCGTTGCGGGAAGCCAGTTTGGTAAGGGTAGCAAGAGGGTAGTGTAAGTTCACAATATTGTTCCGCTGTAACAGATCGAAGACTGGCGTCCGCTAGGTGGCGCGGCATTTTTAATTAGCGAATTATGGGATATAGAGAGGGTTATTAGGAGCTGTAAAGGTGTGTAGGAAAGGCACTAATTTTATTACGTGATCAAATTGCTTAACGTATGGCCAATACACTCCCAGAGGACCTGCAAACCAAGTACAAAAATAACCACAAATTAATCAAGTATAATCTGAAAATCAATTAATCAATATCTTTATTTGCAAGAATGTAGTTTATACAGGTGTGACACGACACGAAGAAATAATAAATAATAACATCACTAAGTTTTTCCGTATAGATAATAACCACAAGCATTTTTTTAAAGAAATTCATCTACAGTATAGAAACACTCCTTGATCAGCCACTTTTTTAAGACTACAGTGAATTTTCTTGGGGGTGCGTTTATAATATTATTTGGCAAAGAGTTATAAATAAGAGGAGCCATGTAAATACAGTTCCTTCTGAAGAGATCCCGAGAAGGCACAGGCATCTTTAATTTTACTTGCGTCAAAGTCTCGCGTTAACATTATTAAATTCTTCAAATACAGACCCATTATAAACCCAAATACAGAGCCACAGTAAGGAGATTGTGAGATTTAAAAACCGGTTTAAAAGATTCTATACTGATTCACAAAGCGAACCATCATGCGCACATGTGCGGTCATGGGACTAAAATGAGAACCATATACTAGAATGATGATGCCCCCGCTTTATTATCAAATCAAAATTATACACTAGAATGATGATAACCATTACTCGCCTCTGCTCCTATTTATTAAAATAACCATATTGCGTACACGACTCCCTGCGGCACGAATAAACCCATGAGGTTTCTGTGCCACAGTTCAAATGTGATTTCTAATGTATATGAACGTAAGCATATTGGATAATCAATTAAATAATAATAAAACACACGTAAGAAGAGAAACTTCTTTATGACCTTATTTTTTGAAAAATGATCTACTATATGCAACTTTACAGAAACTGGTTATGATTTTGCTGATCATTTTAATATATATATATAGGATACTAAATAAATGATTTATAATAAAGTGAAGAAATATTACAATGCCCGTCTCATAATCCATTTATCAACAACTCGTTGCTAGGCAACCGTAACCGAAAAATGTGAGGGAATTTTTTTCTCAACGCCGATAAAGAAGTTTCACTTCAAAAACTATAGAATAGAATAGAATAGAAAACACTTTATTGTTCACCACACACACATAGTATAAACAATTTACATTAGTATCATTTAACAGTAAAAGTAGGAGCGATAAGGCCGCCCCCTTATCGCTTTAGAGCGATCTCTTCCAGACAACCCGGGCTGTGGATTTTATGAACAGGAAATTCGCAAATGTATGACGGTGGTGTGCTAATTAAATACACATATAACAGGATATATAAATAATCACACAGTACATATACCTAAAATTTAAAAAAAAGAGAATAATCAATAACACATATTAATATTATATATATACCAATATATACCTCATTAAAATGTGTATAGCAATGACAGTAGCTATACAATATTAATAATAAATTATTATATTATAATAATTACAATATTAAATTTTGGTGTTCGCGATACAGGCTAGTCCTAGTGCGGAACCTATGGAAACAATATTTCTGTGTAATTTTTTGATAATAAATGGATTTTGATTTTTTTTTTAATAGTACTAATACAAAATATATTAATATTATATATACCTACTAATATATGTAATATTAATATACTAATACACTAACAACGTACATGTAATATCATATTAAATATTTATTTTAAAGTGAGATAATGTTCCCGTACCAGTTTTTTAAAAATGGCGAGTGACTTTGCCTGTCTCACGTATTCGGGCAATGAATTCCACAGCCGAACAGCCTGCACAGCAAAGTAATTGGTGTAGAAAGTAGAAACGTGTGCAGGTGTTTTTAAGGTAAGATTATGAGAAGAGCGCAAATTAAGAGTGTGAGATGTATGGAGGAAATCAAAACGTTCCTTAAGATACGAAGGCGTAGAAGGCATAAATAATATACTATACAGTAGATTGAGAAGATGAGCATTCCGGCGAAGTGAGATTGACAACCACTTGAGCTTTTTGCGATATTCAGAGACATGGTCATATTTCTTCAAACCAAATATGAACCTGATGCAAAAATTTTGAAGTCGCTCTAGTTTATTGAGTTGTTCTACGGTAAGGTCAAGATAGCAGGCGTCCGCATAGTCAAGAATCGACAGTAAAAGCGATTGAGCAAGTGTAACCTTGGTAGCGGTCGGTAGAAAGTATTTTAACCTTCTAAGCGATGCAGAAGAAGCAAAGACCCTACGACTGAGTTCTGTGATGTGAGGACACCAAGACAGTTCCCTATCGATGATTACGCCCAGATTTTTAACTTTATCGCTAATATGAAGACGCGTCCCATCAAATAACAAGTCCGGCACTAAAGACCAGTTTATCTTTGAGATCATACGTGAACTCCCAATTATGATGGCCTGGGTTTTACTAGGATTCACTTTTAGTCCGTGTGTTCGACTCCAATCAAGTATGCGGCCCAAGTCATCATTAATTGTGTTTATAGCGTCTTTGATATCTTCTACTCTAGCTTGCGCGTAAATCGTCAAATCGTCTGCATAGAGATGATAGGATGAAGATAAATTGTAAGAGATGGTATTAATAAAAATAGCAAATAGAAGCGGAGATAAAACGCCGCCCTGAGGGACACCAGCAGTAAGACTTTGCCATGACGAATAACTTTCATCAATGCGTATCCTTTGCTGACGCCCATACAGGTAACTACGAAACCAGTCAACAACTGTTGGAGATATGTTGAGAGAGCGGAGAATCGGAAACTATGTTACAATTTAGAATGTCTTACCAGTCCATCTTATGCCAGTGTACTTCAATAGAAGGGTAATCCCAATTTCAGCCTTGTACAATTAACTAGTTTTGTTTTATTCACAATTTTGTCCCTTGTGTAAAACTGCACTTTTGTCTGTACCCCCATTTGTTATGAAGTCCATGCTTTTTCATAAATGATGTATTTAAGAAAAAATCTCCTTAGTATTATTAACATTGCATGCACAGAATAGAATTTAAGTTTTGAACGATTTAATGAAGATGAAAAACAAATGATTATAACCTATATTCAATTTTGCAGACCAATAAAAAAGGAGTTTTTGGCGGGAACTGAAAGGAGGAAATTTTACACATTTTTATTTTCGAAAAATGTGTAAAATTACTCTGAAATGAACAATAGTTGTAGGGTATTGATAGTTTTTGAGTAGTAATTATGTGTCTTGTGATAAATGTAAACTGTATAGTCAAATGTGGCCTTTTGAGTTGTCACAAGGACTCCATTAAATGGCACTAGCTGATGACCTACGTACCAGTTCATCTGTGCTACTCATAGGCTTAAGAAAATGAAGAAACTAAATATATTGTAAACTAAGATGTGGCTTTAAGGCCTAGCTGCCAAGCCATAAACCTAAATAAAATAAAATAACCAATAAAAAAACATTAATCTAATCTAATACTTTGTACACCTAGGGTACTTATTTACAAGTCGCTTTTTTTCAAAATGTTAAAGTTATGGTCTTGGCAAAACTATCACTAATGACGTCATCATTTCCGATCACACAGCACTCAACGAACTATCAATATATCAAGAGGTGGGTCGAACTAGGCGGTGACCACAGAGCATTAATCCTCTCTATCGATTGACATTGAAAAAGGCGCTATTTTCAAATCATACAATGACATTTGTGTATTTCGTCGTTTATGACATCAACGGCCCGTAATACATTCCACTAGAGTTTATGGTTGTAACGTCCGTAAGCAAGTGAAACGGGAAAAATCGCGGTTGTGAACGTGGCCGTTGTGAGCCTCTTGTGGAACGTAGCGTATGTTTCGTTGGGTTGTCTAAATTATATAGACTTATAAGGTTTTTGCATACGTAAAATTAAAGCGAGATAGATATAACTTACATGTCGGAAACCGGTTCGCACTTTTCTGCGCAACCGAAAGCTGCCGGTCGGAATTATAAGTAGTATTAAACTGTACAGCCCTGTTTAAAAAGATGTAAACCTCGAGACTTGGTTGATAATAAGGAATTTCCATCAGGTAACGATAGAGGGCTACGATGACAAGCAAAACGTGTTGTTGGAGAAGATAATCGATGAAATGGTCAACTTTAAGACCGACCCTGAAAGGTTCAAGATCAAGAAGGAAAAATACATCAAATCAATTAAGAAAGCGGAACATCCTTATATGGTAATGTCAAAGAATGAATTCATAATTGAAATTAATTCAAATTCCTGGAACCATATGGCCTGTAGTAAGTTGTGACAACACAACCCACAGCCAGGTGGCAGAGTATTTGCCCGTATAGATGGCTACCACCCCTGGTCTGGAATAACAACTTTGAGTTGTATTCCTGCATCAGTGGCTAGGTTTTAACTCCCATTGGAGAGCGGTAGTACATTGGTAGCATTTGGTGCGCAAATGTCCATAGGCAACGGTAACCGCTTTCCATTAGGTGGGACATCTACCTGTCTACTGGACTCTTGGAATAAAAGTTTAAAAAATAGTGAGCAAATGACCATAGTCGATGGTAATCACTTTTCATGAGGTCAGATAACCTATCAGCTACTCCAGCTGTAAAAAGTTAATATACAGTCCCCTGTTCGAGGCCCATAGCACATTAATAGCACCTCTGGTATTGCAAATGTCCAAAGGTGACGGTAATCACTTTCCATCAGGTCTGTCAGCTTGTCTGCTATAGTCCAGCTGTAAAAAAGTTATCTATACAGTTTCCTGTTCGAGGCTCATAGCACATTAAAAGTACTTTTTGTATTGCACATGTTCATAGGCGATGGTGACCACTTTCCATCAGATGCTCTCCTTACCAGTATGCTGTACTTCAGCAGTAAAAAATGTTACCTTGTACAATTAACTCCTTTTCAGTATGCAATGAACCAAGTAAATCTCTGTCTGTCGGATGTGGTCTGGACACGAAGTCAATTATTAGAAGCAGCTAAAGGTAAGTGCCCTACGGCGGGATCGGTAACCCGACGGCACAAACCCACAAGGTAAGTTTTTGTTTAGGTAATAGGTACTTACCTGGTACTCCAGCCGGCGGTGGTGGTAATAGGAAAAGGGAAACCCTACGGGGGATGGGTAGAATGTCTGTTCAAATACACCCGCGCCTCGTCCTTTTCCATTTTGTAATAAACATGTGTTTTTACAGATATGCAGGTGTGAATTTGTTTTTATCGTCGCCTAGGTTGTAGCATTATAATAAAATTATATTATTATAATGCTGTAACATGCCTATAAAACGTGAATGCTCATCTGCTTGCCATAAACCTGGTTTATTACCTTTCTCGCATTTGGACTACATTTGTTTACTTTGTGTTTAAAATTTGTAATTAAGAAAATCATTCTATTGTTATTGTACTTGTTTTATGGCAGTCATAAGGCAGGTGTATTGAAATAATTCTTGTTGTTATTGTTTTTCGTCGAGGCATATTGTATATTGAACGGACGCGTGAGGCAGTCAAGCGAGGATCACGATACGAGCAAGATGTACATTCGATAAACGATATAGTGACGGATTTTGCGCGTGTTATTGAATCGTGCAATTTGTACTGGTTGCGTCCAGTTATATTTGTACCTGTGTTATACTTATTTGTGTAGTCCTTATAAATTTCATAGTAATTCTAACGGCATTTTAAGTCCTGTAGCTCGTAACAATGATAATAATTCGTTTTTTTCAGTATTAAAGTATTTACAGTATATATTATAATAATTTCCATATTATCAAAGTCCAAATTAATTCACGGCACAAAAATTAATTAACAAGACAAGAAACTGGCTTATTCTGACACACTTTTCACTAAAACGACAGCTTACTTACTTATTTAAATACTGCGGTACTTAGCGTCCCGGGAATCCCGCGGGAATTTCAAGTCAATCGTGGACGAAGTTTCGCGCATATCCTAGTATATACATAAGATTATTATTAAGTAATTTTAATAATTTTATTTTCATCAGATATTACTCCGGAGCAATTGGACGAGTTCGCTTCTCGATTCTTCAGGAAGGTGCATATCGAGGCGCTGATGTTTGGCAATCTGACCCGAGAGAGGGCGCTGGACATGGCCGATTATGTGAAGAACAAGTGCGTCTTAACAAAATTTTCGTCATACTCCGTGTGTGCGCGGTCCCAATGTCTAAAAAAACCATATTATTTCATACACCTTATAGTATTTCGAACACACGTAACCGCTGACGCTAATTTTTTGCCTTCAGTTGTGTAAATGTTTGTAACATAACAATAAATAAATACAAATTACATAGGCTTACCCAAACTCATGTCCAAAAACTAATCGCCTTTGACTTCAAAAGTAAATATCTTTAAAGCAGCTCAATCAATCACCTTCGCCAAATTCAGTAATTTTAGGGCGGTCGTCATTTTAATACAACTTCACCAACTCACTGCACTTGTCAAAAATCCATTATTTCTTACATCTCTGTTTATTTCACACCCCAAACGAGATCCGACGACACAATGGCGGCGTCTTTGTGAAGTAATCCACAGTTGACGGGGACAGAGATAGACATACATAGACATATCAGTATTCAAAAGAGAAGGAGATATGCATGCATGAAGAGTATATACTGAAGCATGTAAAAGAGATAGGGTTACTATAACTCAAAACCGTGGTTTAGCATTAAATAATAAACATTTCGATCCTAAAAGGTAGATCTCGAATTCTTAGTTCCTAGAGAAAAACACCCGAGAAACTAGATTTACAAAAAATATTTTCATTTCAGAGTACCAGAAGACGCCATGCCGCTTCTAGCTCAACAGCTCATGTTATATCGTGAAGTTCAAATGGAAAAAGGTAAGCTACGTGGTAAACATTTTTATTGAAATTTGATATAATAGTTAAAATATTATTTTGACCTCACTGACTGACAGATATACCAACGCACAGCCCAAACTACTGGAGCTAGGGCCATGAAAATTTGCATGCCCTTTCCATACTGTAGTTGCCTACTAAGGTTTTTCAAAAGCCGTCATTTTCAAAGTAAGAAGCACGAAACTTTATATAGCTGCCTCTGGTTAGAAAATAAATCTACCGGAGTGCGGGTGTACGCAATTAGCATTGGAAGAAAACACCAGTTTTATTGACTTATACAGCCGCACGCAATACCTCTCCACAGGGTTGCCCCTATACGCACTGTCCCAACGATAAGGTGTCTCGCTCACAATGCCGTCGCCAATAATGCATACAGCACCTCCTGCTACTGCAGTGCTCACCTGGGATATTACTGCGTGTAGCTCGCTTCTGGTTCGTCTCGAACTACGCTACACTCCTCCTTCACTTAACTCTCCACTCAACTTGTTACTAAATTCACCACTTAACTCATCACTGTCTGCTATTAAACTTCTCTTCCAACTCTTCCGTATCGCAATTGTCGCTTCGCTGTCTTGAACTGAACTCAACTCTAAAACTGCCCGATAGGCGCGCCTTACGCTGCTTATATACCCGGAAGAATTTTTTGGAACCCATAATTTCGACATTCTTTTCGTTATTCTTGTATTTACTGTCTGTCCCTTTCTAAACAACTATCTATCTCTGTCTTTTCCTTCCCGAACCTTCTATTCTAGAAATTTCGTTCATCGTCTATCCCTTTCTAAAATGTATCCGTCCTTGTCTTTTCTAAAAGTCTTAAACCAACTAGATTGTGCCACTATCACTCGCAACAATACTATGTTATGTTATGTAAGTACGTGCAAAACTTAAATTCATGTTTGAAGTTCGTACAAGACATTGTGAAGAACACAGTTGAGAGTGTTGCGCTCTCGCTCTCCCTCTACCCGGAGTCGTATGACATCTCTATCGCACAACACGGCGTAATAAGCATTAACACTCGACTGGACCTGCCCATACTCGCGAAACTAACTTCACTCGAAGCGCATTTAAGTTTTGCGCGTATTGTATGACGTCATTAATGACGTTTTCTCCTCGACTATAATAACCATGGTTGTCACGTGGGACGTCTGAAATAGCATTTTGAGCGTTATGATTGTCTAGTGAAACGCGCCCAAAGTATACAATAATCCATACATATTTAAAAAATAAAGGGCCATCCATTAATCACGTCACTAAGTGTGACATTGTGTGACAAGGGGTGGGAGGGATTCTAAATTTCGTGACGTCATATTTTAAAACCTAGTATATTTCTTTTTAAAACACTAAACTATTAACGAAAAATTTCAAAATATTTCCAACTCTAGCTCTATGAGCATTTATTATGTTTCAATTATAAAAAATAATTTAAATACAAACAAAACTTATTGTTTGCTGTTTTAATTTCATTATTTCTTGATGTAAAATTTCAAAATGTGTGATGTCACACTAGGGAAGGAGTCTGACGAATGTGGCAAGCTTTGACAAGGACGAGGGGGGATCAAAAATTTGTGGATGGGGTAAGGGGTTGAAAGAAAAGAGAGGAAAAAGTTTTTTTTTATGTTTGCCTATAGGCAAACTGGCAGACGGGTCCACTTGATGGCAAGCGGCTACCGTCGCCTATGGACCTACTTCGTTGAGACTTTAATATCTGTTTACGCCCCTTTTGAAGAGCCCATATTGTAGCGCTTTGGGAAAACCGAAGGAGGGAGCTCATTCCACAGCTTGTTCAGGTATGGCATAAAGGAGCGAGCGCCACGTACAGTGGATAACTTCCAGGTGTTAAGGAAGTGTGGATGAACTCCCCGTCTTTTTTATCATTCTCAGGTATTGCGTACCTTCGCGAGACCCAGAACTCAGTGAACAAATCTTCGTGCGCTTGTTTGTACTACGAGTGCGGCGTAAGGGCCACGAGGCTGAACGTCACTCTTGAATTACTCGCTCAAACATTATCTGAGCGTTCTGCTAACGTTCTCAGTATTGAGGTAGGTTTAGATTACTGTATTTTTTAAAATATAAGACCGACTTCAAACAAAAAAGCAATAAGCTTTTTTAAAAAGGTTTTTAAATACAAGCTTTTGAGATCCTGGATATCATGTAGCAGCAGAGTGCTAGCCAAGACAAGTGAAACGAGCCCAAACATGACGGGTCTATCTTGTTAAGTACAGGATTTCCTATGGCTACCTTCCGACACCATCATCAGATCAGCTCCATGGTACCATATTATTGCATTGCCACGCGATATACGTATGTGTGTTAAATTCAGCTCAATCGAAAACCGGGAAGTTGGTCAAATTTAACTTGCAAGATTCCAGCCGAACTTACATACATACATACATAGGTACATCTATCGCAAGTTAAATAAAAGCTTCAAAAAAAATAAAAAACGTGTGTGTCTCGAGACGCCCGATAGAAGTGATAACTTAAACTAATCTAAGTTGAACTATTCAATATTGAAATTGTTTAACTTGAGAAAAGCTTAGATTATTACTTAATTTTTAAGTATATTAACATGATATAATATATATAATATACATATAATGTAATGAAAGGTTATTTAATAATAACATCCTTTATTGATTATAAAATATATTAAATATATTCTTAGTTACAATTCTTCTTTGTGCATTGCGTTTAAAAATGCGAAAAAAGTCGGGTGGGATAATTCTGAGCAGAAGATTCCGAATTTTTGTCCGTCTGTCTGTTCGAGCGTCACGGGAAAACTACTGATTTAAATTAAACTCAATAAAGCTTATATTATATCGTGGCGATACTTGGATACTTTTTATTCCGATAAATGAGTCGCTTCCGTTGGATAGACGAAAATAGCGATAAAGATGGCGCTGCGATCGCATATTTTTTGGAAACTACTGAACGTATAAAAATGAAAATGTGTTATACGTGTTTATATAGTTCTAATAAACTATAATAAATTCATAATCTAACGGAATGTTAAATTCGTAAAAATATTATTTCAAATCAGGTTGGCTTGGACTCGCTTCGATGTTTTGCTGGGCAGTTGTGTAGACTATATATGGTAGTTTCTTGGTTATTATTATATGTAAAATATCTAATAAAGTTTTTGTGAAGTAAAATAAAGCTACCTAGGGGTTTGAAACGTGAGGCAAACTTTAGTCAGTGACATGGAAGCGGTGATAGACTCATGGCTTTCATAAGAATTATTTGAAGACCGAAAATTAAGCAAGGAACTTTAACGATTGATAATATTCCAGGACGGACTTGGTAATGAGGTGTTCAGTGGTGTTAGAAGGTCTAACGGGGTCCAAGGTTATCGGGTCTTAGTGCAGAATGACCGGCATCCTGCCTACCTTGAGGGGCGGATAGAGTTCTTCCTTAAAGGATCACAGGTGAGAGAACACTTTGGTCCTCTTTCTCTATTTTCTCCCGCATTTGAAGGTGACATACACAAATCCTCTACTCTAAGAATCCAAAATTTAACAGAGTTTATTCATAAATGTTGATTAATCTTTAAGCAATTCTTTAAACAGTTATCAAAAGAAAATTATATTCATAAATGTTGGAGAAACAATGGCACATCAGTAGAGCTTGTCTACTGAAAGAGGTTTGTCTATTGTTAAGCTTCCTGTTCCGTCAATAATGTCTTCTCGTAATGGTCCCTGCTGACATGTAATGTGTGATATGTGTATTAAATAAACCCATTTTGAAAGGTACTACGTTCTTCTCAATTTCCTCTGGCCGTCCCGTCCAACCTCAACAATAAACACTATTTAGTCGTAATAACCTATTTAAACACTTACTTAAGTAGCTGTCAAATTAAACAAACTCACACCACTGTTTAACTTTTTTAAGTAAAAAAATGGCGGACAAAACTGTTGTTGCATTTAACAGCAGGTGTTTGATTTTGTGATAAGATGTGATAAGATATATAGTGTAGGTATGTGTGAATTCAGTCGCCCTCATGCTAAGGTTCATAAATATAGGTTGGAATGTATGATGCAGTATGACGAAGAGTAGATTTTGGAAAATAGTACACTGTTTTGTAAAATGTCATTTTGACGATAGCATTCGTTGTATGAACGACCCGCTCGGTGTTGCCTGTAAAATGAAATAAATTAGAAAATTAAATACAAATAATATAAATATATTGGAGCCGCAGACGTCCGATTACCACGGCGGCCGTTCCCAAATTATCGATAAGCGCGCGGGCCTAGTAGAGATGTGTATCGGTTCTACAAAAACCGGTTACAGTTATCACCGGTTTTTAATCGGTGTTTTTATTGTTCACCGTGTAACGCATAAATTACATAAACATAAACATTTTTACAATTCAAACTCCCGCGCATTACGTGAGGGTTAAAACTATTTAAAAAATTACTTGATCAAAACATTACGTTCCAAAACATAAACTCGCTTTCAATAAAGGTTCACTTCATACCGGTTGGCATTACAGTTTGCCAGTACAATAAAAATTACGATATTTAATTAATTTCTATTACTCACTAAAAATATTTAAAACTACAATAACGTTCTTTATAGAATTATAAATTTACCATTTAAAAACATTAAAATAAATAATATTATTCGACTGTATACGAATAATCTAACATCAAATTTTCATAGAAAATTTACCACTAAACTAAATTATAGAATCTAATTAATTTCTAATATTACCAATCACAAACTTATCCATTACAACGAAAATAAAACTCGAATAATTAAAGTAATTTTTTATACGCGTTGAAAGTATTTACCGCAAATAGATTCTCGGAATAATGCGAGAGTAGTGTGGGTCACACTTGTTGAGGGAACTCAATATAGAAAAAACAGTTGGTTTTTACGGAAGACCGTCGTGTTTTATATTTAATACGTGACGCCTTTAGAATCGTTTTCTTTCACTACGATCTGTCGGCCAGTAAAGTACTTTCATCTCAAGTTAATCTAAAACACATATTCACTAACTAAGGTACGTAAATCTTTGATTTTCGTCAGTCTATCGCTTCTCTTTTTTTATTCGATATACAGTAGAAACTTTTATTGATTACAGCCGTGATAAAAATGGCCAATAAATGGTTTAGCTGGCTAATTGCCGTGTCCGTCCCGCCTTGGGGAATATTATTCTCAATCGGGAGGAGCCCGTAATAATTCCAGTAGTTTTTGTTAAAAGAAACCTCGGCGTATTCGAAAAGGTATATATTTACATTTTTTTTTCTTTATTTGTCACAACGTGGTAAACTTATAACCCTTTAATCGGATGATATCATGTGAATCTTGGATTATTTAGCTTTATACTACTCAGTATCATGGAAACCACATGTGATTTAAGCACGTATATTAAATATTTTGTTTCTAATGAACAAATTAAGGCCTTATTACAATAGCGTAATGTAGTTCCGTTCGCTGAACAATCGGCGTGGTATTTCAAGTATCATCTTAGTGCTATTTGCTTCATCTAAATAATAACCAAATTAATTAAGCCATAATTACTGGTTCATCTTTGTGTAGAATTCACTTTAGGCTTCCGAAGATAACGAATGTCTGTAATTCTTTTTTTAACATGTAGTTTTCTCTCTGAATTCCAGGCGTTCGGGGTTTTTTTTTGTTTCCCTCTTCGTATTTTGTTCTTCTCCGTTATTACCAATGCTGGTACATCAGGGTAATACCTCGAGTTTATATTGGCGGAGCTAGCGCCCTACAACGAGTTTCCGTGGAAGTCCGTCAAACATCATTTTTATACCAGTTAATACTAGTCTACCTTAGAAGAAACCGCAAGTATACCGTTAGGGAGATTCGCTATTTTCTCCAACCCCAAATAGCGTGGCGTCCAATTATTCTAATTAACTTTAATGTAATTATGTCCAAATATTTACCACTTTAAGCAAACCTACCCCCTACAAAAAAAAAAGTCTCATGTAACTGGGTTTATTCAGTTAACAATTAGAGCTGAATACATTATCAATAATTAGCATAGTATTCATAACGGCTGTAGAACGTTTAATATAAACTGGAGATTTAAATTAAAAAGGTATTGTTTTATTTGTGCCACTCCATCAATATTTTTTTAAAACAAAACAATTATTACGACATAACAAAAGATCGATATATATAAATACATAACAATGGCGCCCAATTCGTGTGTGTTTAGAGTAATTGCTTAAAGCTCTCGATATTTCGTGTTTTTGAAATACGAGATTATATTTGGACATAAAGAAGTTAATTAAGGTAAATTCAATTAATAAAGTTTTTTTTTTCAGGAACTACCGTTATAAATTTAATTAAAATTGTGTATGATTTGTATACGTGTAATTTTAGTAACTGGACATATACAAGGATTACTGAGTTTCAATCATATGATATTTTGAATACTATACTTCAATTTTAAATATTAAATTGTTTGATATTAAAGAAATAATTTAACGTAACTAACTTTTAGAAATTAAAATACAAATCAATTAAATTTTTTGGAATTGATAAAAATATTTTTTGCTTAAATTAATTTTTTTTTAAATACAATTTTATTACTAAGCGGAAATCTTTGTGTTGTACAGTATTACTGATTTCTTTACTTATATTTTACTTATACTTTTACTTAATAATGCACCTTCATTCTTGTAACTTAAATTATTTTTGAACTTTAATCGTTAAACGATAAACCCAGGTTTCAAACTTTAAATTTTTATCGACATTATCATAACAATCTAAATACTACTTGATTATTTAATATACAATAAAACAAAGCTGTTACAAACTGACTGACTGAAAAATCACCCGTTAGAATAATACTTTACATTTTGTTTACATAACTTTTTTCTTTACAATGGAACGTCCCATTTCATATAATCTTCTTCATAAAGATGAACTAATACATGAAATTTTAATAAGAAATGCTACTCCTTTAAATACAGTAGCAGAATTAAGAAATCAAATTAGACAGTTAGGTAAAGAAATACTAGCGGAGGATATTGTTGAAACTGATTTGGACCAGGACAATGAACTTAAAATAATTAAAACAAAAATGGCCGAAATTGGCGAATATTTTAAAGAAAGTTCACCCAATTTTAAAATTTTTAGTCGCGTCAGAGCGTTATCGCATCACTTATATCATCGGTTATCACGTGTTAAGCCATCATCGGAACCAACATTATTTTCAACTTTAAATTTAGAACTTAATAGTTATTTAAAGAGGTTAGATAAGTTAAATTCATCATTTAAAACTTCTTTCGATTGTGGTGAGGGTGTTTCACAACAACAAATACCTACGGCAAGCATGCCGCATAGTCAAATAGATCTTTCAATACCAAAATTAAACTTACGCTACGACGGCAATTCGTGCGTACATACCTTTCTACAACGCTTAGAAGAACTTTGTGATTCAAGAAATATTTCTGCCACACAATTATTTAATTCAGCTGTAGAATTATTTTGTGACAAAGCTTTATTATGGTACAGAAGTATGAAATATACACTTCTGGACTGGGAAAATTTAAAAAATAACCTAATATCGGAATTCGCTCCAATAGATTATGACGATAAACTATTAATGGAAGTACAAAAGCGTACTCAGGGAATTAATGAGTCATCAACTACTTTTATAACAATAATGTTAAATTACTTTTCTCGATTTACTTATCTTATTCAGGAAGAGGAACAAATTAAAATTATTAGAAAAAACCTAAGACCAGAAATTCAAATGGCGTTATCTTTGTATAATTTTAAAAAAATAGAAGAATTACGCTTAAAATGCAAACTGTTAGATTTAGAATTTCCTAGAACCACCAAAAATCACTCCACATTTTGTTGCACCTGATTTAGGGTATAAACCATTAATAAATAAACAACCACAAGTAAACTTAGTACAAGGTCAAAACCTAGACCCAAAAACTAATATACAAAATTACAATACTAAAACCTTTTTTCAAAATAATGATAGGAAAAATAAAAACCATTACTCTTATAATTTTTCAAATAAACAACCATCACATAATTTTCATAACAACAATAATTTAAATTATCAAAATAAACATAACAACAACAATTTTAATTATCAAAATAAACCAAACTACACCCCTAATAAGAACTATACAGATAATTACTTTAAAAATACAAATAATAGAGGTTTTCGTCAACAACAATTTAATGGTAATAATTCCAATAACAATAAAAACCAATTACATTGTATTCGTTGCAACCAAAATGGTCATTATTATTTAAATTGCAAGAGAATATTCTGTTACGGTTGTGGTGCTATCAATACTAAGAAACCAGATTGCAATAATTGTAACAAACATAAAAATAACCAAAACAATTCAAAAAACTAAATAGGTTGAATCGTAAAGGACGTACATCTTATTCTTTTCTCAAATTTAGAACAAGTAATAAATTTAATGTAAAACAAAACATCGATAATAATAATAAAAACAATTCTAATTACATAAAAAAAAAAATCAAAAAATATATCTACGGTTCAAACCGATATTTTAGACGAACGTCCATTTTTAAATATTTCAATTTATGACAAAAACTATTACGGTTTATTAGATTCGGGCAGCTCAATTAGTATCTTAGGAGCTAGCACAGGAGATATTTTTATTAGTCAAGGTTTACAAGTACATAAATGTGACAATATTACAACGGTTAAAACTGCAAATAATTCGAGTGCAAAAGTTCATGGATACTTACTTTTACCAGTATTATTAAATAACATAACAAAGGTTATAAAATTTTATATAATACCTAACATTTCAACATCATTCATTCTAGGCGTCGACTTTTGGAAAACTTTTAAAATCGCTCCAGAAATTTTTCATAATTTACCCTTGGTTAGTAAGATAGATATTCCAAATTCTATTTTAGAAATAAAACATCTTCATCAATTTGAACATTTGTCTGAGGAAGAACAAGCCCTAGCAAGAAATATATTAAAAGGTTTTGACGACATTTCTTTTAGCAATTGTGGGTTAGGAAAAACTACTCTAATAACACATAAAATAGACACAGGGGATTCCCAACCAATTAAACAGCGTTACTATCGCGTTTCACCAGAACGTCTCAAGGAGATGAATCGTCAAGTGGACGAGATGCTTGAGATGGGCGTAATCGAACCTAGTACGAGCAGTTGGAATAATCCAACAATACTAGCACCAAAAGCAAATGGTGAATGGCGTTTTTGTTTAGATAGTCGTAAACTCAATTCTGTAACTAAAAAGGATGCTTATCCATTACCCTACATTAGTACTATTTTAGACCAATTAAGAGATGCTCGTTATCTATCATCAATAGATTTAAAATCAAGCTTTTGGCAAATTTCATTAGATCCAGATTCCCGCGAAAAAACCGCATTTACAATCCCAAATAGAGGCCTTTTCCAATATGTAAGAATGTGTTTCGGATTAACAAACGGTCCCGCCACACAACAGAGACTTATAGACAAACTATTCGGAGTAGAACTTGATGGAAAAGTTTTTGCATATCTAGATGACATTATTATAGTTTCATCAACATTTAATGAACATATTACCTTACTTTTAAAAGTTTTAGAACGATTAAAATATGCAGGCTTAACTATAAATTTAGAAAAATGTAACTTTTTTAGGAAAGAATTAAAATATCTAGGATATTTAGTTAATGAAAATGGTTTAAATACTGATCCCGCTAAAATTAAGGCTATAGTAGAATTTCCAACTCCGAAGAACAGAAAAGAAGTGAAAATGTTCCTTGGAACAGCTTCTTACTATAGACGTTTCATAAAAAACTTCAGTACAATAGCGGCACCGCTAAACACTTTAACTAGTACTCGGAAAGATGCTCCAAAATTTACATGGACAGAGGAAGCAGAAAAATCATTTAGTGACTTAAAGTCGGCTTTAATCTCAGCTCCGGTATTAATTTGTCCAAACTTTGACAAACCTTTTTCAATTCATTGTGACGCTTCAGGTTATGGGATCGCTGGCACTTTGACACAATTAGATGAAGATGGAAAGGAACATCCAGTGGCCTATGCCAGTAGATCACTTAATAAAGCAGAAAGAAATTTTTCAGCAACCGAGAGAGAAACTCTCGCAGTCGTGTTCGCTTTAGAAAGCTTTAGACCATATGTAGAAGGTTCTAAAACCTTCGACGTAATCACTGATCATTCAAGTTTGAAATGGTTTCTTAGTTTAAATCATCCAACAGGACGATTAGCTCGTTGGGGTATTAGATTGTCAAATTTTAATTTTCAAGTAATTCACCGAAAAGGCAAAGAAAACATAGTCCCGGATGCACTCAGTAGAGCTGTACCAATATGCGAAATTCAAACGCAAAGTGATGATAAATGGTATAACGATTTGTTAGATAAATGTAAACGTTTACCAACATCTTGTCCAAATTATCAAATTAAAAATAACGAATTATATAGATACTCAAAAAGTAAATTTTCTAATAATCCTGACTTTAACTGGAAGAAGGTAGTACCAAAAGGCGATCGTTCTAAAATAATAGAACATCATCACGCTGGTTTATCTCCTCATTTTGGTAGTCTTAAAACATATCGTAGTCTAGCATTACGTTATTACTGGCCAAGTCTTTATAAGGACGTAGTTTCATGGATAAAAAACTGTGATACCTGTTCAGCATATAAACATTCACAAAAAGCAACACCAGGTTTGCTTGGCAATCCTAAAATTTGTAATAAACCTTTTGAGACAATAAGTATAGATTTAATCGGACCATTACCAAGGTCACGAGCCGGTTACATGTATTTGTTAGTAGTAGTTTGTTGTTTTTCAAAATATTGTATTATTTTCCCTCTAAGAAGAGCGATTGGTCGTAATATAGCTCAATCTCTTGAACAAGGTGTATTTCTTGTACACGGCATACCGAAAACTGTCATTGCCGACAACGGAAGTCAATTTACGGGTAAAGAAGTACAAAACCTATTTAATACATATCAAATACCAAATATCCACATGACTCCCCGTTATACACCGCAAGTTAATACTGTAGAAAGATATAACAAAACTATAATTACTGCTATTTCTATCCTAGTAAAAGAAGACCATAGGTCTTGGGATATTTCAATTCCAAAAATTCAATTTGCAATGAATACAGCAGTAAATGAAGCTACTCGCTTCACCCCTTTTTATCTTGTACATGGAAGAGAACCAATTATTTGTGGCTCAGATTATAATTGTATAAATAATTCTAATGAACCAATTGATTTAGCTTGTGCGTCACGAGGTGCATACGCTGAAAATTTAGGTATTTTAGAGGATACATTTATTAAGGTTCGTCAAACTTTATTAAAGGCTCATGAAAAAAGTGCCAAATATTATAATAAAAATCGTCGACAGGTAGAATTTGACATTGGAGATATAGTATGGCGTAAAACATTCCCACTATCAGATGCTGGAAAGTATTTTACTGCCAAATTCGCTCCTAAATTTTTAAAATGTAAAATAATAGGAAAAAAGTCTAATTTAGTCTATATACTCCAAGATTTTCACACACAAAAAACCTTAGGAGAATTTCACATTAAAGACTTAAGAATATAGTCAAAAATCTAATAAAATTTTCAATTAAAATTAATATAAAGAACCAAGTTAAACAATTAAAAAAAAAAAAAAAAAAAAATAAAGAACAAACAATTTAAAAAGAAAACAAATTTTATTTACAAAAACACATATTTCATCAAACTTAGTACATTAGTTTCAAATCAATTTAGCAAATATACATAAATTATACAAAGTAATATATTAAAAACATCCTATACTTAAATTGAAATATATTTCTCATAACCAAAATCAAATATGGTAAACTAAAGAAAAATCATGTATAATCAAAATCTTCAATAAATCATTTCTTACTTTGTAATTGCATAATAATCAATTAATAGATTTCAGGATCTAAAATGTAACCACTGAAATACTTATTTTCAATACAACTAAAAGTTAGAAAATACAAGCACTGTTGTATTTTACATTTTTGTAAACCGATAATGCCATCTAGCGTTATCAGGCACGTTTAAAAAAAAAAGCAATCAAGAAAATACTAGAACCAAAATTACAATAACATAATAAACCTAATAAAAAGATTAAAATATTAATTAACATAAATAAATATTTACATGTAATTCTCATTTAATAAAATATTTTCCATTGTTACTAAACAATAGTAGTAACAAGTAGCGCCTCTAGTGGCAAAAAGAATTAAACCAATGAGATTATTCATTTTAATACTTTGTTTTGTAAAAAACAAACAAATATGTATACTTCATATAATACAAAAATAAATTTTTAGTTATAAACTACTTAAAATAACTAGTAAAAAAAAATAATAATAATAATCAATATCCTATTTAATTATCTTAAAGTTATCAAAAAGGCAAAACTTTTGCAGGTATTGAAATATACAATTTCAAAAATTGATTTAACCCTTTAGTAAAAAATACTGGTTCGTTCGAACACAGTAATTTTTGTTTTGTTATTTGGTTTAACAAAATAGGGTTGTCACTTTGAAATATTTTTGAATTTTTTATATATTTTTCTCATCTATATTTAATATCTCTTATTTATATAGACAACTTATATTGGATACTTCGTCTTTACTGATCACTGGACAGTCAGCTTAGTCTAATTTTTGTTTACTTTACTATGCTCAACATTCGAGTGAAGTGTTTATTACCTTGTTAACATCTATTCTGTTAACGAGTTGTTTATAATTATCTAGTGTTTTGGTAGACAGTTTTACTGTCGCCTGACCAACCTATAATTATATATATAGATAGGTTGAAGTCATTGGAGTAGACAGCTGTTGTTGCATTTAATTACTTTGATCAAATAAAGCGAGGTTCAACCAGCTAATTGAGGTACTGTTTTGAATCGTAGAAGATTAGTTATTACTTATCGATTCTTAGATAATGGAAGGAAGTCTTAGAGGTATAATTAGCTACTAAGACGAATTTTTGAAAGGAATATGAATGAATAGTAAAAGGGTAATTTGAATGATGACGTATGCTTCTGGAAACACACCCTCGATTCTTCAATATAAAGGCTCCACATCTTAGCCGACTGATTGAATCTAATCCACATTAATATATAACAATATTTTTTATTTCATTGTTACAGGTAGTAGGTACAGTTAAATTTTTATTCTGACTATACTTAAAATGGGCGAAGAAATTTTTTCTTCAAAGGTTTGCTGATAAGTTGCGTTACTTTCTTTGGTAAGGCTGGGGTCCAGCCAAAGTTTTCCTACGTAAAACTTTACCAAAGGTAGGGTGCTATTGTAACGCATAAATTACATAAACATAAACATTTTTACAATTCAAACTCCCGCGCATTACGTGAGGGTTAAAACTATTTAAAAAATTACTTGATCAAAACATTACGTTCCAAAACATAAACTCGCTTTCAATAAAGGTTCACTTCATACCGGTTGGCATTACAGTTTGCCAGTACAATAAAAATTACGATATTTAATTAATTTCTATTACTCACTAAAAATATTTAAAACTACAATAACGTTCTTTATAGAATTATAAATTTACCATTTAAAAACATTAAAATAAATAATATTATTCGACTGTATACGAATAATCTAACATCAAATTTTCATAGAAAATTTACCACTAAACTAAATTATAGAATCTAATTAATTTCTAATATTACCAATCACAAACTTATCCATTACAACGAAAATAAAACTCGAATAATTAAAGTAATTTTTATACGCGTTGAAAGTATTTACCGCAAATAGATTCTCGGAATAATGCGAGAGTAGTGTGGGTCACACTTGTTGAGGGAACTCAATATAGAAAAAACAGTTGGTTTTTACGGAAGACCGTCGTGTTTTATATTTAATACGTGACGCCTTTAGAATCGTTTTCTTTCACTACGATCTGTCGGCCAGTAAAGTACTTTCATCTCAAGTTAATCTAAAACACATATTCACTAACTAAGGTACGTAAATCTTTGATTTTCGTCAGTCTATCGCTTCTCTTTTTTTATTCGATATACAGTAGAAACTTTTATTGATTACAGCCGTGATAAAAATGGCCAATAAATGGTTTAGCTGGCTAATTGCCGTGTCCGTCCCGCCTTGGGGAATATTATTCTCAATCGGGAGGAGCCCGTAATAATTCCAGTAGTTTTTGTTAAAAGAAACCTCGGCGTATTCGAAAAGGTATATATTTACATTTTTTTTTCTTTATTTGTCACAACGTGGTAAACTTATAACCCTTTAATCGGATGATATCATGTGAATCTTGGATTATTTAGCTTTATACTACTCAGTATCATGGAAACCACATGTGATTTAAGCACGTATATTAAATATTTTGTTTCTAATGAACAAATTAAGGCCTTATTACAATAGCGTAATGTAGTTCCGTTCGCTGAACAATCGGCGTGGTATTTCAAGTATCATCTTAGTGCTATTTGCTTCATCTAAATAATAACCAAATTAATTAAGCCATAATTACTGGTTCATCTTTGTGTAGAATTCACTTTAGGCTTCCGAAGATAACGAATGTCTGTAATTCTTTTTTTAACATGTAGTTTTCTCTCTGAATTCCAGGCGTTCGGGGTTTTTTTTTGTTTCCCTCTTCGTATTTTGTTCTTCTCCGTTATTACCAATGCTGGTACATCAGGGTAATACCTCGAGTTTATATTGGCGGAGCTAGCGCCCTACAACGAGTTTCCGTGGAAGTCCGTCAAACATCATTTTTATACCAGTTAATACTAGTCTACCTTAGAAGAAACCGCAAGTATACCGTTAGGGAGATTCGCTATTTTCTCCAACCCCAAATAGCGTGGCGTCCAATTATTCTAATTAACTTTAATGTAATTATGTCCAAATATTTACCACTTTAAGCAAACCTACCCCCTACAAAAAAAAAAGTCTCATGTAACTGGGTTTATTCAGTTAACAATTAGAGCTGAATACATTATCAATAATTAGCATAGTATTCATAACGGCTGTAGAACGTTTAATATAAACTGGAGATTTAAATTAAAAAGGTATTGTTTTATTTGTGCCACTCCATCAATATTTTTTTAAAACAAAACAATTATTACGACATAACAAAAGATCGATATATTAAAAACATAACAACCGGTATTTTCATACACGCGCAGAACAAAATTTTATGTCCAAAAATATTAATTTAATATTGTATGCGTGTATCTTTTTCTACAGCTGGCTACATGGTAGGTAGTCTGCGAACAAGGTTGCATACAGATGCAGTGGAAATGTTCTGTTATATTAACAGACACTGTGTTTTACTCGACTAATAGTCTAGTAAAACACGGTTTCTGTTCACATATTTCTGTTATAAAGTTTTGTATGTTGGAATAAATGTTCTTTTGTATAATTTTGAAGTGAAACTTCTTTATCGGCGTTGGAAAAAAAAATTTCCGTCACATTTTTCGGTTACGCGTCACTTTTCTTGCGTCTCAACAACTCGTTGCGTAGCATTTACCTGTGTGTTTCGTTAATAAATAATAGCAAATCGATTGCCTTAATTTTATTGATTGATACTGATTGAAGTAAGGACTAACAATATGAACTTTTGAATTGAACACAGGAGTATTTGGAGAGCATGACGGAAGAGAACTTTCTGGAGCAAAGATCCTCTTTAGCAGCTTCGAAGCTGAAGAACCCGAAGACCATGTCGGGCAGGGCCTCCCAACTGTGGAGTGAAATCGTGACACAGGTTAGTTGATATTGTTACATACCGACAAAGAAAACACACCTGGCTGTCGTTAAACGCAGTTTATTGCCTTTCCTGCATTCAGAGTTTTTTTTAAATTCGTGTTTAAAATTTTAAAACATCCTCTTGTTATCGTACTTATTTTATGGCCGGCATTAGTGTCATTACGTCGAAGCTTGCCAGATGTGCGGATTAACTCAGTGAACGCGGCCCCTTTGTCGGCATTATACAGTTTAGTATAAAACAACGCCCGAACGGAGGGGGTGGGCAGTCAAGCGACGATTACGATACTAGCAAGACGTATGTACTACTTTCGATAAGCGATATAGTGACGGACTTTGCGCGTGTTATTGACTTGTGCATTACATTGGGACTTATTGCGTCTAGTTATATTTGTGCCTATGTTATAATTGTTGGTACAGTTTTAATAAATTCTATAGTTATTCCAACGGCATTTTAATTTGAGTCCTGTAGCTCGTAACAATATATAGTAAACTGTGCCACATGAAAGAATGACTAAACAGATATACAATGCAAAAGTGGATGGATGCAGAAGTCCCGGAAGGCCACGACACACCTTCCATGATCAAGTTGATCGTGTACTAGCAGAAGGTGATGTCAGGAGCCTTAAGAACAGACGAGCGTGCATGACAAGAGCTATGAATGTCAAAGAAGCAAGTGAGGTGTGTAAGAATAAGCCTAAATGGCGCTCTGTTGTTCGTGCCTACCCCGCAAGGGACCTGGCGTGAAGTTATATATGTATGTGCCACATAGATCAAGTTACATACAACTTGATCTATGTGCAAGCGTCAAAAGTGAAATTAACGCTTAGAAACAGTGTATTATCATAAACAACTATTATTTTCAGGAATACAATTTCGATAGATCGAGAGTGGAGGCGGAAGAACTTAACACCATAACTAAAAACGATCTGCTGGAATTCTATAAGGTACAGAACTACAGAACTTTGAAGCCGGTTAAAGCCTAAGTATAAGTAAATTGGACCTACTTATGCAAAATGGAACCAACCCACATACTGACAGTCTTGAGACAAAGCCGTTTTTATTAAAAATTTGCAAACAACAAAGTGTCTATATTTTGGGTTTTTTTTTTGTTGAATATTGTACATTATATTTTGTCCTATATATTCAAGTAAACCTTTTAGGTTTTTGGATTACCATGGGCCATGGGTCATGGATCTTGTTAGTTTATTATACTCTTTGTGTTTTGTGGGTTAGTTACTTTGTGATAAGAATGTTTTATTCTGTAAATGTTGTCAAATCTTGTTATGATTCTTATTGAGTCGATAGAAGGTGCACTTTGAAAGCCTTCTGCACCCTTAACCCAGTTTTGGCATGTTTGTGGATTGGTTTTGTATTGCATAAGTAGGTCCAAGTAGTTTCGAGAAGTTTTTGCGTTTAAAGTATTTGTATATTTACAGGAATTCTAAACTAGAAATTTAATATTCCTTGTACAATCAGCAAAAAAAGACTTGTAACAGTTATATTAAAGCTTTTCTAAAAGTTATTTTGAGATTTTTATAAATGTTATATTGGCTTTTCTAAAAGTTATTTTGAGATTTTATAAAAGTTATATCAAGGCTTTTCTAAAAGTTATTTCAAGAATTTTATAAGTTATATTAAGGCTTTTTAAAAAGTAATTTTGTGACTTTTAAAAATGTTACATTAAGGCTTTTCTAAAAGTTATTTCAAGACTTTTATAAAAATTATATTAAGGCTTTTTAAAAAGTTATTTTGTGACTTTCATAACAGTTATATTAAGACTTTTCTAAGAGTTATTTTGAGACTTTTATAAAAGTAATATTAAGGCTTTTCTAAAAGTTATTTTGATACTTTTCTAAAAGTTATATTAAGGCTTTTCTAAAAGATATTTTGAGACTTTCATAAAAGTCATTTTTAAAAGCGTCAATTTATTATTATCTTCCAGAAATACATAAGCGAAGATTCGAATGAGAGGAGAAAGTTGTCTGTATACGTGGTTTCTATAGCCGAAGGTGGTGCTGGTCAGAATCCAGAGTCTGTCGAAATTACCGACGTCAAAATGGTAAGGTCCATTATCGTTGAGTGATTGTGTGCGACTCTACGTTGATTTGCTTTATAAAAGGATCCAGACGTACGACGGGAAGACCTAAAAGACTAGTTGAATTTCGACATTATTTGTATAGAGTTTATGTACTCTACGATAATAAGGCAAATAAACTGTCGGTAATATATAAGAACCGGCCATAAGTCAGCATGGAGAGTAACCACATGTGAAGATTTTCTTCCATCGTCTAACAGTCAGACAAATATTCTAATAGCTGCCTTTTCAAAATATTTTTGTCTGAATTAGAAAGTAATTTATTTTAATTTCTAAATTCACTGTAGAAACAGATTTATTATTGTACTAAAATACATCCGCGACTTTGTTACGCTTGATTTGAATTCCCGCCTGATTCCCGGGACACAAAATAACTTGAATTGAAAAAGAATGTAAGCTGTTGTTTTAGTAACTGTCGGAATAAGCGAAATCAAATATAGCCTATGTCACTCAGGAATAATGTGACTTTCTACTGGTGAAAGAATTTTCAAAATCGTTTCAATAGTTCAAGAGATTACTTCCTACAAACAAACTCACAAACTTTCTTTCTATTAGTATAGATGAAAAAAAATGAATTTGAGTATATTTCTCTTACAGCCTGTGGCGATAACAGACCTGGTGGAGTTCAAGTCCAAAAGAAGACTATACCCTCACCCGGATCCGTTCGTGCCGATACCAACAATAGGAGCTCAATTCGAAACCGTAGATATAGATATCATCATTACAGATATGTCCTTGGAGATATAGCTGTCATCAGGGCTTTTTCTGTGAGGGCACGTGGGGGTGAAATTTCGAAAATATCGAAAAATTGCCATAAAAACTATGAATAGGAAAATATTTGAAAAAAAAACAATTCTGGCATCCTTTACAAAAAAAGGATTTTTTTAAATGACAGGAATGACAAATTTGAAACATAATATCAATACATAATTAATAATATTTTAAATAAAGACATTAAATAATTGATAAACACAGATTGAAATAATAATTTAAAAATAAAACGGACATCTATATCCCTATTAATATTAATATTATAAATGCGAAAGTAACTGTCTGTCTGTTCCGTTTTCACGTAAAAACTACTGGACCGATTTGGCTGAAACTCAGTATATATATGTTTTCGATGCCGAGAATGAACATAGGATACTTTTTATCCCGAAAAATGGGATAGTTTCCGGGATAAAAATATATTTGTCTTTCTGTTTGTTATGCTTTTACGGAAGAACTAATGTGCCGATTTGGCTGAAATTCGGTAAGTATGTAAATTAAATACTGAGGGTGGACAAGGGATACTTTTCATTTTGGCCTTTTTGGTAATTTTGGCCTTTTTGGTAATTTTGGCTATTTTAGCCTTTTTACTACTTTTAGCCATGTAGGTCACTGGCCTTTTCGGTCATTTTGGCCATGTTGGACATTTTGGCCATTTTGACTATTTTGGTTATTTTGGCCTTTTTGGTCATTTTGGCCTTTTTGGTCATTTTGACCATGTCGGTCATTTTGGCCTTTTTGGTCGTTTTTGCCTATTCCATCATTTTGGTCATGTCGGTCACTGTGGCCTTTTTGGGCATTTTGGCCATGTCGGTCATTTTGGCCTTTTTGGTCATTTTGGCCTTTTTGGTCTTTTGGCCTTTTCTGGTCATTTTGGCCTTTTTGGTCATTTTGGCCATGTCGGTCATTTTGGCCTTTTTGGTCATTTTGACCATTTTGATTATTTTGGCCTTTTTGGTCGTTTTTGCCTATTCCGTCATTTTGGTCATGTCGGTCACTGTGGCCTTTTGGTCGTTTTTGCCTATTCCGTCATTTTGGCCATGTCGGTCACTGTGGCCTTTGGTCATTTTGGCCATTTTGGCCTTTTTGGTCAAGTTTTGTAATTTATGTTGTTTACAGATAGACGGGGACGGGGGATGGTATAATTAGCGATATAAAATGAAGTGAATGTTCCGTGGGCAAATACATAACATTTTAATATAATATAACCTGTAGCGCTTGCTCTATAAACAAGAGACACGCACTATAGTAATTAATAAAGGTAAAAAATATTACTAACTTGCGGCCCCGGCAGACGTTGTCTTGCTCTGAAAAAATTAAAATCTAGGACCGGATACCAGCGCCACCTACCGGTTCCAATTGTGGATTTAAACTATCCCGGGACCCACTCAAACACACAAAAAAAATCACCAAAATCGATCCAGATGATTAGGAAGATTCTAGAACCCGATCTCAGTGCCACCTACCGGTTCCAATGGGATGAAAACTACCCTATGTCCGTCTCCTGGTTCTAAGCTACCTCCCCACCAATTTTCAGCCAAATCGGAAGACGATCTTAAATGGATTACAATCAGTTCAAATGCCGACAGGTAACAAAATGTGCTTCTACAGATCTGTACGTGGAATTTGTCTTTGTCGGGGCCTAGGTTGTAACAATATGTTGAGAATTTTTGCTTGCACCCTGTAACCAGGGGGCCCCGTATCAATGACACAACACTAGCTACGTCTCTGCATTAAGTTCTCTGAGTTGTTATTGCATTGTATCCAATTTATTGTTTGACTCTAATGCCCTGGCAGCGTGGCAAGCCTTTGGTGTGGGATGCGACTTGCGTAGACATGTTGGCCGCATGCCATTTACCAAACACGTCTAGATCAGCCGGTTCGGCGGCGGAAACAGCGGAATCACTCAAGCGGCGCAAATATGCAACCCTCAGTGAGAGTTACGTTTGTGCTGTTTGCTGTCGAGACGCTTGGACCGTGGGGTCCTGGGGCCAAGGGGCTCTACCAAAATTTATCGAAACGACTCATTGACTCTTCAGGTGATCAGGACCTCGGACTACGGATCAGTATGAAGATCCAGCGAGGTGACGTAGCCAGCCTTCTAGACACCTTTCCCATAGAGGACGGTGATCTGGGCTCAGTATTCTACTTATAGTCTTGAGGGACTATGGGTAGAATACAATACAAATAAGTTAAGTTTTCTTACATTGAATTCAATTGTATGTATTTTTATAATTGTTCTGTGAATATAATATATATATTCAGTATTTATTGTTTTAATTTGTCAAGTTACGGCGGGCGGCCATCGAAATTTGTAATTGGCTTGTTTTTATTTCGAAATATGTATGGAAGAACAAGTTCTTGGCAGGCGGTGTATGTCTAAATTGTATTGATCATTACTTAAGTTCAGTTTTATCATGAATATGGATTAATATGTTTAGTTTTGTAGATTCATCAAGAGATGCCGCTACCGTCGTTCTCCATAGCAGTATAATGGAGACTTTATCGTGCATTCGCTTGTATTATTGGATATTAATAATAAATAGTTTTTCTACATGGTTTGCATTTCAATGTGCGAGTGTTTGAGTTTTATCCCTTGTGTATAGTGAATTGTGCAGTGCTAGGCTTTGGCTTGCGCTATGCAGTTCTTAAGGTGGCGACTGATCTGTAACATTTCGTCGTAACGTAACGTTACATACGACAAAATGTTATAGGTCAGTACAGCGAACCGATCCGCTCGCTAGGAGCGCCGCGTGCTCCACCCGGTTGTCGGTATTTTCGTGAATCCCTTTGACTGTTACGTTACGCCTTATTCCTTAATTTTAGGTCAGTACAGCCCCTAGCGCCGTTGCGAGCGCATGTTTCAATCGGGTATCACAGTTTCGAAGTGTTATTTACGAGCGTTGAAGATGGAATGGGACCAGGATAAAACTCTGTTGTTCATTGAAAAATATAAAGAAATGCCTATTTTATGGGACCCCCCGCTCATGCACAACATTATCTGACATTTTGATTACCAAAAGACGGAGCGCAATCGAGCATAGTGCTCGCCACGAGCTAGGGGAACAAGTCAGTCAGGTAATGCCGTAACGTAACACGCTCGCCTCGAATGTACGTTACAGCCAAATGCTCATGTCAGTCGCCAGCTTTAGACGTTTGTGGTCTATCACTTTAGTGGCCCAACATTCGGACGCGTAAAGCATGACTAGTCGTATTACAGATTTCTATATTTGATCTTTTAGTTTCAGTGACATTAGTTTGTCGCACGTCACACCGGTTACCTGTCTTAACTTTAGCCACATTTGATACCTATCAAACCGATGTTAATACTTACGTATAATTGATTTTTTAATCACGGGTGCTACTTTAAAAAAATGTACTAATTTCTCACTTTATACATTCTAGTACACACATCCATCTCAACAATCTCATCTCTTCACAATTGCACGCCGCATTGTTAATCAATAAACTCAAAATGTTAGAGAGAGAGAGGGAGATAACACTTTATTGCACACCAAAATATATAATTACAAAAACAGACAATGTTTACAATATTTTCTAGGCAATACAATAGGCGGCCTCATCGGTCAAAGTGATATATTCCAGGCAACCTAAATGAAAGGAATTGAATCAGGCGAAATAGGTGGTGCAGGAAAAAGGCAGTAGCTACATAAATACTCTAACTAATTTAAGAAATAAATATACAAATATATATATGTATATATATATATATATATATATATATATATATATATATAGTCATATATATATATACTATAATACATAATTTATTATAATGTTACATGGCGGCAAAGGTGAAGGCACACCTGCCTGTCATAAAACGCAGTTTATTACCTTTCCCGTATTCGGAGTTCTTTTGTTTACTCTGTGTAAAAAATTTGCAATTTGCAAACAATAACAATTGCCTATTGTTATTGTTTTTGACTTTGTTGGCCGTTCGCAGGAATAATTAATCAGGTGTGCAGATTTCTTGGAAAAACTCAGTACACGCACTCTATTGTTGCATTATATAGTTTACTATAAAACAATGCTCGAACGGAGGGGTGGGGCAGTCAAGCGTGGATTACGATACGAGCAAGACATAGACTCGATGAGCGATATAGTGGCCGACTTTGCGCGTGTTATTGAATCGTGCAGCTTGCACTAGTAGTGTCTAGTTATATTTGTACCTATGTTAAACGTGTTTGTAAAGTTCTAATAAATTCTATAGTAATTCCAACGGCATTTTAATTCAAGGCCTGTAACTCGTAACAATAAAACAGGTTGCAAGCGATGTGTCAAATTATTGTTATTCATACAATATTGTGGCATTTTAAACATTATCCTCCTTTGATATGTTTCAAATGGACTTTACAGTATAATAATAAATAATACTTGTATTGTATCACTATATCTTGTATATGTATACAACTTATGCGTATATTTGTATATATAGTATAGTTATTTAATTATTATTAAAATGTAATAGTACAATAATTGGACAAACTTATGCAAAATGGAAAAAACCCACATAATTAAAAATAACATAAAGTGTCTATATTGTGGAAAAAAATTGAATATTGTATATTATATTTTCTCCTATATATTCAAGTAAACCTTTTAGGTTTTTGGATTACCATGGGTCATGGATTTTGTTAGTTTATTATAACTCTTGGTGTTTTGTGGGTTAGCTACTTTGTGTTAAAAATGTTTCATTGTGTAATTTATGTTGTCAGATCGCTATGATTATTATTGAGTCGATAGAAGGTGCATTTTGAAAGCCTTCTGCATCCTTAACCCAATTTTGGGATGTTTGTGGATTGGTTCTGTTTTGCATAAGTAGCTCCAATTATGGATACCACCATCGCCACTCCTAATCAGAATATTCTTGCCACGGGTTGTCTGGAAGAGATCGCTTTTTAGCGATAAGACCGCCCTTTGTACCCAATTAGATTATACTATATCGTAAGTTTTCTATAATGGTGTATATTAAAGTGTTATCTATCTATCTATCTGCACTACAAAAAATGCGCAAAACTGGAAATTAAAATTTATGCTCTGAAAAAGGCAACGGGTAGTTTGGTATTGAACGGCTGCTCATGGAGGAATAGAGAAACATGATCCAAGAACTGAGATGTTTATGAGTGAATATAGAGGACCTTATTAGGATGGTAAGCACTGTGTTTAAGGAAGAGAAATACTGTTACGAGTGTGGGACTCGAATTAAAATGCCGTTGGAATTACTATACAATTTATTAGAATTATACAAACACGTATTTGTAACACGTAGCATTTTCCGCAAAGGTGCTATTAGTGTTTGAAATAGAAACAACCAGAACGAATGCAAGGATAATGGTCGATGATGTTATGCTGGAACAAGTGAAGAGTTTGTATAATTATCTCGGATGTGCTTTTAGCAGGGATGGAAGGTACACCGCTGATATAGAAAGAAGAGTGAATTTGGGGAATAGTGTGAATGGAGCGTTAGGTAAACTTCTAGGCGCTAAGAACCTCAGCCAGAAGGCCCAGCTTGCCATACGCAACGCGGTGCTGGTACCTACGCTCACGTATGGAAGCGAGAGTTGGGTATGGAATAGAGAGCATGAAAGTAGAGTAAACGCGGTCGAGATGCGAGCACTGCGCAAAATCGGCGGAGTGACGCTCGCGGACCGCGTTCGTAATACCGAAGTAAGAAAGAGAGTTGGTCTGAAAGAGAGTGTCGGGGTGAAGGTAAAGAAAGGAATGCTCCGGTGGTTCGGGCATGTGAAAAGAATGAATGATGGAAGAATGACTAAACAGATATACAATGCAAAAGTGGATAAATGCAGAAGTCGCGGAGGGCCACGACACACCTTCCATGATCAAATTGATCGTGTACTAGCAGAAGGTGATGTCAGGAGCCTTAAGAGCTATGAATGTCAAAGAAGCAAGTGAGGTGTGTAAGAATAAGCTTAAATGGCGCTCTGTTGTTCTTGCCTACCCCGCAAGGGACCTGGCGTGAAGTTATGTATGTATGTGTGTATATATGTGCTATTACCACCGCCACGTGGCGAATGCCATACTCCACAGTGTTCTCCCCATGGTGGATAGTCCTCAATTGTATTGTTACATGCCGGCAAAGTGAATGCACACCTGGTTTATTACCTTTCCCGCATTCGGACTTCTTTTGTTTAGTTTGTGTTTAACATTTTCAATTAGACAATAGCCTGTTGTCATTGTACTTGTTATCGCCGCAGATGCGCGGATTACGTTTTCTTGGAAAAATCCAGTCCACGCAGTCGAGTGTTGTATTGTATAGTTAGTATAAAACAATGCCCGCACGGCGGGGTGAGGCAGTCAAGCGAGGATTACGATACGAGCAAGACGTACATTCGATAAGTAATATAGTGACGGACTTTGCGCGTGTTATTGAATTGTGCAGTATGTACTGGTTGTGTCCAGTTATATTTGTACCTCTGTTATACGTGTTTGTATAGTTCTAATAAAACTATAGTAATTCTAACGGCATTTTAATTCGAGTCCCGTAAGTCGTAACAATATAAAATGTCAATCGAACCACAACGGCACTTGTGTCGGCTAGGAATTCTAAGGAAATGAACCACTGGTTTAAAAAAATAGGTATGTAATTATATTTTATATATTATTCACACGGAATTGAACGTTTATAAAATTTTCCTCTTTTATTATTCTTAAATGGACTATACACTGTAAACTTTCTGACTTGACAGAGCCATGTGGAAATCAGAATTTTGATTTAAAAAAATCACAATTCAAAGAGAAATGTGTGCTTCTCGGGACACCCGACAGTGATAACTTAAAGTAATCTAAGTTGAACTATTTAATATTGAAATTGTTAAACTTCAGAAAAGTTTAGGTTATTACTCAAATTTAATATATATTAATATGATAACGTAAGGAAAGGTTATTTATTAATAAAATCCTTTATTGATTATAAAATATATTTTATTCTTAGTTACAATTCTTGAATATATGTACATTAAAAAAAATTGTATGTACCTACATTATTAGTATAATTATTTAATCTAATTACCGAAATACGGCCAGTGTTGTCGGTTAGAGTGAGAGAGGAGGAGCCTGCCAACCGCTGCCGTATACATGAGAGAAAAGGAAGTCTTTCTAAGACTGGTGCCGTAACGCGTTACGCAACTAAGCGGTTTACCCTCCCATAAGAAGTTATTGCTTCAAAAATACTATAAAAAAGCTACTACAGTGTAACAGAGTCCCTTAATAATAAGTGTTAAATATAGGTGATAAGATCGAAGCGCTTAAATAAATTTGTAATATTTGTACCATATTAGTATCATTAGTGTAATGTCATATACTTTGCCATTTTAAATAAAGAAATTACTAAATTAAAACAACAGTTTCGTCATTACTCTTATTTCCATTTAAATATTTTTTTAATAATGTTCTCTATTCTCATAACCATAGGTCGCTGGTTCATATCCGGCTCAAAGGACCACAATATGTGTAGAGCACGTAGACTGTGTATAGTATGACTGGACGTGAAGTAACACGAGAAATTTCTTATAATATAAAAAAATATATATTTTACAACGATACGGTACAAAGCAAGGATGAATATAGAGTGCGTAAAAGGTAAAAAAAGAATGTTGATAGTGTCAAAACATAAAAAAAGTAAAACCATGTAAAGAGGTTGATTTCAACAAGAGTTGGAAATATTTTGAAGTTTTTGTTAATTGTTCAAATTTTTTGTTTTAAACCTTAAATATATTAGATTTTAAAATAAAAAAAACGGCGAAATGTTGTGTGAAATTAAAAATAAATATATTGTTACGACCGGAACACCGACGAAAAACAAATTCACACCTGCATATCATATAGACATTTTATTACATTGGAATTTGGACTTATTTTGTTTACTTTGTGTTTAAAATTTGTGCTTAGAAAATAGCTCATTGTGTATTGTAATCTTTCTGGTAGTCTTAGTCTTAGATTCTTACAAATTCAGTCTACAGACTTATTGTATTTGTACCGTATAAAGCAATGACGACGAGCAAGACGTGTGTACTACATTCGGTAATCTATTTAGTGACGGACTTTGCGCGTGTTATTATATTTGTACCTGTGTTATACGTGTTTGTATAGTTCTAATAAATTCTATAGTAATTCTAACGGTATTTTAATTCGAGTCGTGCAACTCGTAACAATATTTAGAGAAATAACAAAACCTAGTTTTTATTACTCCTTCGTATAAATCAGGAAAATCAGGGTTTAAACTGACTAATCCGTCATGATGACTAATCGTCATGTCACATGAATATTCCACTTTATAGTAAACTGCAATTTACGAAACGTGTTTTTGTGAAACTTGTTGTATGTTCACAGACAGTCTTTGTGACCGGTTCGCAGAAACTGGTCGATTAAGGTCAGAGATCTTCTTTGTTCGTTTTTTTGTTTAAAAACTCTAATATAATAATAAATATATAAGTGAAGTTATTCTATTGTTTTATGTGTTACTTTAATTATTTATCATTATTAAAAGTTATTGTGTGAGTATATTGTGAATATTTCACGTTAGTAGTTTTTCGCCACATTAGCAGGCTAAGGAACTAAATTCTTACAGTAAACTTTTTTGAGATAAAAGTTTTCAACCTATCTATTTAGATTTATGGCTTGGCAGCTAGGCCTTTAAGCCAGAAGTTTACAATATAGTTTCTTCATTTTCAGCCTATGTGTAGCACAGCTGAACTGTAAATAAACAGCTAGTGCCATTCAACGTAGTTCTTGTGACAACTCAAAAGGCCACATTTGACTATACATGTTTACATTTCTCGCAAAACACATAATTACTACTCAAAAACTATCAATATCCTACAACTATTGTTTATTTTAGAGTAATTTTACACATTTTTTGAAAATAATATTGCACAGCACATCTCCTTTCAGTTCCCGCCAAAACTCAAGTTTTTAATTCAGCCTGTATAGTAGTTGCGAAAGGACAAATTGTCGTTCCTAAAAATAAAACAACAACTTCTCTATCTTTAAATTTTCTATTCTATTCTACTAATAGTCCAGGATCTCAATCGTCCCAGAGTTACGTGATTTTAGGGAAGATGGTTTTTTTTGGATCGGTAGTGTAATATAAAATTAGAAAGGAATGGATACTCGCTAAGCTGAAAGCGGGATTAAAGGTGGAAAAAAACCATGATAACTTACGTCATATTAGGAAGGCTGAATTTTATAAATATTTTCAAGTATAATATTTTAAAATATTATCCAATGAATCAGACAAATCTGACGGGCCAAACATCCTCCCAGACTCGTTAAGAGTGCCGCTGTGCGAGAAAGAAGAAGAATTTATAATGCTACTATAAATAAAATAATGGGATTAAAATAGCTTGTTTGTGTTTCAGGTCTTCAGAATGTGGTACCTGTTAATATGCCTGGTTATCTTAAGTTACGGAAGAGAAGGAAGAAGCGAGATGTATGAGGGTATGTTTTGGGAGTTTATTTCTTGTTTGTGGGCGTATCAGAAGTTAAAAAAACTCCAGATATTCCTTATGCACGAAACCGTTGAAGATAATAGTGTAATGTCCTAAACGCCGACAAAGACAAATTCACACCTGCATACCTGTAGAAACTGATTTTATTACCTTTCGGCATTTTGACTTTTTTGTGTACTTTTGGCCTTACTTATAATCGTTTGTTAAATTTCAAGAAACTGCTCAACAACTGATTAACGAAAATGTTACCCATAAACTCCTCTTAAGGATAAGAGGTGGTGGTAAAGTAATTCATAAATAACTGTCGAAAATAACCAATATCGAGAGGTAGTTTAAGTGACTGCTAAGAGGCAAGATGGCAAGTTTTATTTGAAACAGCCATTGATTAGGGGCTTAAGAGTCTATTATTTAAGAGATGGCTAATCCTTTCTTAACGAGATTATTATAAGTAAGGCTCTTAGTGTTTAAAATTTGTGATTAAAAAAACGGCCCATTTTGTATTGTAATCTTTAAGGGCCTATTGTTGTATGGTGCACTGCCAGGTGTCTCGGATTTAAAAGTACAAACTGATTCTAGGAAATTCGGTCCACGCGGCCGAGCAGACATATTGCATCTGTGCAGTATAAAGCAATGCTCGAATGGAGAGACGAGTCAGTTGAGCGATAACCACGAGCGAAACAAGACTTGTGTACATTCGGTAATCTTTTTAGTGAGGGACTTTGCGCGTGTTATTACATTCGTACCAGTGCTATACGTGTTTGTATAATTCTGTTAAAATCTATAATAATTCCAATTTTGTTGCCTTCAGCTGTTTTGTAAATGTTTGATACATAAAAATAAATTAGTAGAAATTACCAGTGCCATAAATAGCATTTTATGCGCCCTATGCAAGCTTCTATAAGTGCGTCCTTGTTTTTTTATATATTATACCCTAGCTAGAGCAATGCTATGTATAGGCCTACCTTATTTCATTCAGGGTGATAATATAACGCACAAGGACCTTGGTGGTGGTGGGCCAATTATCAATATTGTGGCGAATGATGGTGGAACCATCTACTTAGTTTAGGAACTTTTAGAAAAAGCTAGAACATACTGGAAGAAAAAGACAAGGAGGGATATATTTTAAAAAGGGATAGAGGATGAACGAAAGACAGAGATAGATAGATGTTAGAAAGGGATAGATGTATAAACGAAAGTTCCCGAATAGAAGGTTCGGGAAGGAAAATACAGAGATAGATATATGTTTAGAAAGGGACAGATAGTAAATAAAAGAATAACGAAATTATGGGTTCCAAAAAATTCTTCCGGGTATATAAACAGCGTAAGGCGCGCCTACCGGGCAGTTTTAGAGTTGAGTTGAGTTTAAGACGGCGAAGCGACAAGTGCGATACTAAAGAGTTTGAAGAGAAGGTTAATAGAAGACAGTGACGAGTTAAGTGGTAAATTTAGTGGACAGTTAAGTGAAGGAGGTGTGTAGCGTAGTTCGAGGGAAGAACCAGAAGCGAGCACCACGCGGTAATATCGGAGGTGGTCTACGCAATATCAGCGACGGTATTGTGAGTGAGACACCTTATCGTCGGGACAGTCCAACGTTAGTCGTGCGTATAGAGGCAACCCTGTGGAGAGGTATTGCGTGCAGCTGTGTAAGTCAATAAAAGCGTTTAGTTAAAAACTGGTGTTTTCTTTCAATCCATAAGTGCGTACCCCCGCTTGCACGTAACAATATTTTAGAAGATAAAATCTATTTTTTTAAAGAACTAGAACAATAATCCCCTCGCGCGCTGCCAAAAAAATGAGCGCGATGTTTTGTCTAATTTAAGTCATATGATGTTATTTAACATGTTTTTGAGCAAATAAATGATTTGTTTTAAATTCCAGCATAGCGTTACCACGTACTATTTAGATAGAAGATTATTATTGTTGTGCTTTTAGGTGATACATGCAGCAAAAGTGGAGAGCTAGGAACTTGCCGTTCCCTGCCGAACTGCGACTCTGCCAAGAAGGACATTCAAAATAGACGAAAAGTGGTGGTAAGTCATCCAAAGATATGACGTTAAACTGAAAAACTTTTCTTCCCCAGTTTTCTGTGTTATTTAGATGAAAAAAATCTAATTATTATGATAAAATATATTGTTACGAGTGGCAGGACTCGAATTAAAATGCCGTTGGAATTAGTATAGAGTTTATTAGATCTATACAAACACGTATAACACAGATACGCGCAAAGTCCGTCACTAAAGGATTCCCGATTGTAGTACACACGTCTTGCTTCGCTCGTGGTTATCGCTCGACTGCCTCCCACCTCCATCAGGTCATTGTTTTATACTGCGCAACTGCAATGTCTCCGTATCGTAATCCGACACACCTGGCTAATGACTGCCATAAAAGATTACAATACGACAATGAGCTGTTTTCTAATCACAAATTTTAAACACAAAGAAAACATTTTTTTTATCACGTATAGGTTCGCGTTTGAGCATTATCTCGCTCGATTTGAGTGGAGATATGGTCTAAGATCGAGCACGCTTACCTAGAAGGTACCTATTCACACGAGACTTGAAGACACCCAAGTTGTAGGTTTCGGGAAAAACAGACTCCGGCAGTGTATTCCACTCCTTTGCGGTGCGTATAATGAAGGTGGAAACAAATAGAAGGCGGCCATAAACTAGATCAAATGCCGACAGGTAATAAAAATGTGTTTTTACAGATATGCAGGTGTGAATTTGTTTTTTTGGGACCAGAGTCGTAACAATATAATTTCAGCCCATAAATGTGCGGACAGTATACGCGCCACGCTTGGACAAGCGTGGCGCGTATACTGACACATCGGTTATCTCGATGTGCAGGTTGCATCACGATGTTTTCCTTCACCGTTGTTAGCACGTGGTAACTGTAACAATACCTATGCATATTAGATCAGAAAACTGACTTAGTGATGCATGCGGGTTCCGGCCAGTATCGAACCCGCGTCCTTCGAGTTTGGGACGCGTGCGATAGCCATTACACTACCACCTATTAATATGATTAGATTAGTAGTCAAATAAATTAATTGAATAACGGATTCCTATACTGTATATATTTTATGGTAAGATGGCCATGAATCGAGCGGAGACGTGACGTACGCTCCCGCTGCCGCTGCTCCTTTGCAAGTGCCGTAGAAACTGGCGCAATGCAAACGAAGAAGGAATGGGGGTGCCATGTACCAAAATATAGAAAACTTGCCTCAGTATTAAATTGACGCTTTTATTAACAGCATTGCGGTTTCGATAATGACATTCCAATTGTATGCTGTCTGGATACGCCTGTCAAAGGTCAAATCAACAACTTGCCCGTTGCAACCACCATTGCTCCAAGGTAGGAATTTTGTTTCAATATTGTCCTTAAAAGGACAAAACCATTTGAAATAGTGGTATAAACAAAACAAAAGTGTAGTGTAATGTGCTAGCTATTAATAAAGAACACATGAACAAAGTGTCTTCGCCTTAATAGAGACAATAAGAAAAGTGTTAATGGACACTTTCTTAAAAGGAATACTTTTAGTTTTTTTAGGTTATATTTAAATTACTTATTAATCTTTTTAGATTAGATGGTAATATTAATAAGGTATTTCTTTCTAAATACCTTATTTATAGAAAAAAAACTATTGTCCTCAACAAGCTATCGAGAACCTCGCAAAAAAACTGTGAGAATCCACGAAAATACGCCATGAGTCGGCGAGATTCTCGCATTTACCTAGCGACTACCTCGCTAGAACCTAGCGACTATCGCGCTAGAACCTAGCGACTACCTCGCTAGAACCTAGCGAGAGCTTTTTTTATAGCTGGAATATAGCAGACAGGCAGACGGCGCACCTGATGGAAAGTGGTTAAAGTCGCCTATGGATGCTAGCAATAGCAGAGGTGTCACCAACGCGCTGGGGAACAGACATATGCTACGCTTGTCCGAGAGGGATTGGCGGATTTGACACATCGGTTATCTCGATGTGCAGTTCTAATTACGATGTTTTCCTGCTCCGTTAGCACGTGGTAATTATAAGTACAGTGAAACCTGGTTAAGTGAGACAATAAGGGACCTGCAATGTGGTTTCACTTATAGAGGTATTCCACTTACCCGGTGTCTCAGATATCCAGGTATAAATGAATATCTATCTCATTTACAAAGGGTTCCATTAATAGAGGTCAGAATACAGGTTATTTCAGTTATAGAGGTGCGATTATCAATTAAAATAACGTGTTATGTAAACATTATAAATGAGTTTTAATCAAAAAAATATAATAAGAATAAGTAAGTAAACAAACAAAACGATGTTATCTCAGTTACAGAGGTCTATACATATAAATTCACTCGCTGTCTCAGTTATAGAGATAACTATGGTGATAAATCGAAAGAACGCATCCCAGATATAGAGGTTTGTTTCGTGCCACTAACAGGGGTAATTCTGGAAGGTAAAGTGTTGGGACCTCAGCATGGGTTCCAGTTATGGAGGTTTCTTACTTATCCAGGTCCCACTTTACCAAGTTTCACTGTATATGCAATTGTGTAGTTTAGGTTGGAACAAAGACTAACTCCAGCCAGTTCCAGCACCACCTACCGAATCCAATTGGGAATCTAAACTATTCAAGGCCAAAATTCATCTAATTCAAGCGATTTAGGAGGAGTTCAGTGACATACATATGTAGAAAAGAATTATATATAATAGTGGTCGCCCATGGTCGAAATTCGATCATAATTAATGTCAAAGACTATACTTCTATAATATATTTACTTCTATAATATAACACTGTTAATTTGACTTGAACATATATATATATATATATATATATATATATATATATGCGTGTGTGTGTCAATTACATGGTAATGTGTGTGATGTTTTTTTTTATTGATTCAATTTATTTTTTATGCATTCTGCATTCCTTCTCTATATAAACTCGTAAAAAAGGGTACGATGATTTTGCTTAACGTATTAATATATAGATGAAAGATTATGTATCAGAGGATTAAGGCAAACCGGTCATCAATAAGAAATATTTTTATGTCATCGCTAATTGCAAATATCATTTACGATCAAGTGAGTCTAGTGCAAGGTTCTCAGTGAGTTGATAAGTCGATCAGATCTAGGCTGATAAATAAAATGTTGTGATGACCAAAACCATCAAAGAGTAGTAATATGTAAAATTATTAGCTGATCCCCTTTATGTAGGAGCCATAAATATATCTGTCTTAAGGAAAACCACCAGAAAATAATAAGCTATGTGTGTATGCTTCACCTACTTACACATGCTATGAACACCGCTTAACACGGTCGTCCGAACATAAGCGAGAGATTAAAATGGTCTGCGGTCTGGAATGGATTATGGCCCTGCTCCAAACAAACTAGCTGGGGCAAGGTGAGACCGTATCTAAGGTTGAAATACCACTGAAATAAAAATTATGTCATCACTTATTACAAATATCATTTAATGACTAACATGTGTAGATACTTCCCTGTTATGTTGTTCTATCTGTTTGTTGCAATTTGCATATAAAATATGTGATCAAGCCTCAAAAGATAATTGGCAGTAGTTCATAAACAGGAAAATAGTTTGAATTTTAATATGAATTATATATTTTATTTATTTCACATACAACCAGTAATGCTATATGGGTCGGAATGTTGGGCCATTAAAGTGATAAACCACAAACGTCTTCACTCAGCTGAGATGAGAATGTTGAGATGGATGTGTAGTGTTACAAGAATGGATAAGGTGAGAAATGAGCACATAAGGGGATCTTTGAAATTTGCACCCGTGACTGAAAAATTGGACATAATTATAATGAGGAGGGATGAAAGTCAGGTGACAAAAAGAGTGTTAAACAACAAGATAGATAGGTACAAATGTAGAGGTAGACCAAATAAAGATGGATAGATTGTATGGGATCCTCCATGATATGATGATTTGTGGTGTGACAGAAGATGTATGTCAGAGTAGAGGAGTGTGGAAGGTAGACATATTGTGCCGACCCCAAGTAATTGGGATATGGTGAAAGAAAAGAGAAAGAGAGAGAATTGTATTTATTTCACAAATAGTTTGTACTAAATTAACTAAATTTTTCTGTATTGCATGAGTTCAGCAGACGGCCCACCTAATGGAAAGCGGTTATCATCGCCTATGGAAATTTGTCACACAAAAGGTGTGCCGCTCTCTAAAAGGAGACTGGAACCTAGCCATAAATTCCAGAACACAACTCAAGGTTGTTATAGCGGCATCTAGACCAGGGTTGGTAGCTATCCAGATGGACAAATACACCTGGCTGTGGGTTCTTTTATCGCTTTTGTTTTTGTATTCTTTCTTCTTTCCTGCACGCTTTTGAATTACGCTTGCTTATGGAGAACTCCGAAAAAAGTGCACATTTTGTACTGTCTAGCCCTTCCACGACGCAGCATGTTCCAATGACATACGACTACGAGGTGGTGAATCGTGAGGGCTTTGGATCTTCGAAATGTCCACCTGTGTCCAGCAAGCTGACTTCCCCGAAGACCGGACGCAAGGCTTTTGACAGTGAGTTGTTATTCATGTATAAGTAATAAATAAGACCGAGTAAATGCCTTGCAAACTTCCCCAACTGAAGGCCTGAGGATGGTGTCTCCTGCTTTACCAAAAAAAGGTATGCTGTACCTATAGAAATCAAAAAACGCCGCGACCTAGCCTAGCGACACAGATACTATCAACAAATACTCATCGGCCACTGAGTTGGCTTAACAGCATGAGGTGCTATTTCCATCCGTTACATAAAATATATAGAGAGTTTTCGTTAGTATTAGTAAGGGAGACCCTGAAGATCTATTATACTTATCATTTAGTTTCATACCTTCACTCGTTTAATAACTAAACAAATTTAGTTTCAACTGATAGTTTTTAATATGAAGAATATGGCTTGATAGGCTTGACTACTTATTTCTGTTCATGGCTACTAACTAATGTCACCACACCGTTCTGTTAACCAATGAAAACTGCTACCATGAAAAATCATTTGATTACAAAAATAAACGTAAAGATTGCCTGCAAGAAATCGTTCATAGGATATTATTGTCATACTTTGAACACTTCAAAAACAGCTATGAATTATGTATACCATAGACGTGTTTACATTTGAATATAAATTGATAAAAATATCTCATGTGATCAGATGAGTGAAGGTCTCTTAGACTATATGCCTCGCAGACGTGGATAAGGCTTCTTGGGTTAACGTACAATACTTGTTTTTGCAGAATGTTTGGAGTACCAGGAGCTAATATATCCTTGTGAAGATGGACCGTCTTTGGCTGCTGGTTCTTCTAAGACTAGGGGGCATCATTGTCACCATAGTGTTGATCATCTGATCATAGGAGGCCAGAATGCTGAACCCCTTGAATTTCTTCACATGGTAAGTAGACTTTACAATTAAATTGGACGGCTGTATTGGAATCGAAAGACGATGTTGTACATGTGATGTTTGTTTTTGAAGTTTTGTTATAAGCATGCTTATTTTGAGCGTTCAAAAAATCAAGAATCGCTTGATATTCAAGCGTGCTACTGGAGGCGTGGGTGGAAGTGTGTGTGCTTTGAGCGCGCCTGAACAGGTTCGCTTATCAGCATAAGTTGGATTAAAAGAGACCGAGAATCTGTCTGGATCGTTGGTTAGCAGAAGATCCAAGCAACTTAGTAGCATAAGTGTCGAAACATTGCTAGTAATGGACATGCTTATTTTGAGCATGCTAAAAAATCAGTCAGATCAGTCAATCATGCAATACATTTTTATGTGGTGTAAAGCATATTACTATGCTTTATGTATTTAATCACGTGTATATAAATCTATATGTATATTTATATAATAATATTAATATGTGCACCACACACATGTGTCTGTGGAATAGAGGTAATCGACACGGGATACCACGGTCTTTCTTGCCGCCGCAGTGCCGGCAGATGGTCACGCCACGCCGCCCTGAATGATGTCTTACGGAGGGCGCTTGCCACCGCTAACGTGCCGGCTCTATTGGAGCCGAACGGTATTGCACGTGATGATGGCAGGCGCCCTGACGGAATGACCTACTACTAATTCCCTGGCAGCGTGGCAAGCCTTTGGTGTGGGATGCGACTTGCGTAGACACGTTGGCCGCATCCCATTTACCAAACACGCCTAGATCGGCCGGTTCGGCGGCGGAAACAGCGGAATCACTCAAGCGGCGCAAATATGCAACCCTCAGTGAGAGTTATATGTTTGTGCCGTTTGCTGTCGAGACGCTTGGACCGTGGGGTCTTGAGGCCATGAGCCTCTACCAAAATTTATCGAAACGGCTCATTGACTCTTCAGGTGATCAGAAGGCTGGTGCCTACCTCGGCCAACGGATCAGTATGGCGATCAAGCGAGGAAACGTAGCCAGCCTTCTGGCACCTTACCCATAGAAGACGGTGATCTGGGCTCAGTATTCTACTTATAGTCTTGAGGGACTATGGGTAGAATACAACACAAATAAGTTAAGTTTTCTTACATTGTATTCAATAGTAGTATGGCGACCGAGGGTGGAACTCCCCAGCAGCGTAAATCAGTTTTAGAACTTTTAGAAAGAACTAGAAATTTCTGGAAGAAAAAGACAAGGACGGATATATTTAGAAAGAGATAGACGATAAACGAAAGAAAGAGATACATAGATGTTAGAAAGAGATAGACAATAAACGAAAGAAAGAGATAGATAGATGTTAGAAAGGGATAGATGTATAAACGAAAGTTCCCGAACAGAAGGTTCGGGAAGGAAAAGACAGAGATAGATATCTGGTTTCTAGAAAATTCTTCCGGGTATATAAACAGCGTAAGGCGCGCCTACCGGGCAGTTTTTAGAGTTGAAAGTTGCAGTTTAAAGCTGAGTTCAGTCATAGACGGTGAAACGACAAGTGCGATATTAGAGAACGTTAATAGAGGACAGAGACGAACTAAGTGGTGAATTTAGTGAGAAGTTTGGTGGACAGATACGCAAAGGAGGTGTGTAGCGTAGTTCGAGAGGGAAACCAGAAGCGAGCTAGGCGCGATAATATTGGAGGTGGTCCGCGCAATATCGGCGACGGTATTGAGGGTGTGGCAACTTATCGTCGGGACTGTGCATCGTTGGTCGTGCGTATAGGGGGAACCCTGCAGAGAGGTACTACGTGCGGCTGTGTGAGTTAATAAAAGCTTTTAAATTTAAAACTGGTGTTTTCTTCCAATCCATAAGTGCGTACCCCGCTCGTACGTAACAATTGGTGTCAGGAGTGGGATTGGAAGATAAAATGCCAGTAATGCCAAGAGACGGCGTCAACACTCGTGCTAGGGCTGCCGCCCAGCAACAAGAGAATTTGGAACCGGAGAGCTCCGTGGAAGAAAACCCTGGGGAGTTAAACGATCCTGTTGAGGGGACTTCAACCGATTCATTGAGTACGCAGCCCCCTAAATCGGAGTTCTGGGCATTGTTAGAGCAGATGCGAGCAATGCAAGAAGAACAGGCCCGTCGTCAAGAGGAACAACTGCGAAGAATGCAAGACGAACAAGCCCGCCGTCAGGAGGAACAGCTGCGAGCAATTCAAGACGAACAAGCCCGCCGTCAGGAGGAACAGCTGCGAGCGATGCAGGACGAGCAAGCTCGCCGTCAGGAGGAGCAAGCTCGCCGTCAGGAGGAGCAAGCTTGCCGTCAGGAGGATCAGCTGCGCGCCATGGAAGAACAACTGCTTGTTCTGAGGAAAGATCAGAGGACCAGTGAAGGCAGCATTCTAGAGGCTATTAAAGATAGTGCACAGGCAGTTCAGGAGGTAAGAAATAAGCTTCAGGTACATGAAGAGTGTCTGTCCGGGCATGAGGAACGAATTTCAGCCATGGAAGAAGATTTGCATAGAATAAAGGTTAGGGGTGTGCCAATCTCAACGGTAACAACTCCATCTGCCATGAATTTTAAGGCACCTCCTTATGATGGAGCATCTTCATGGGCAGCTTATAGGCGGCAGTTCGAAGCGGTGGTACAGATGAATGGATGGGATAGTGAACAAGCTAGGACTGCGCTTATTTTGGGACTCCGGGATAAAGCGACGAATGTGTTGGAGGCAGTCAGCAAGGATGCCTCTTATGAGCAACTAATGGAAGCTCTGGAATCGAGGTTTGGTGACTCTCATTTGGAGCACGTGTTTCGGGCCCAACTTCGTGAGCGTTATCAGAGACCTAACGAATCGCTACAGCAGTGGTCACTGGAGGTGGAGAAGCTGGTACGGAAGGCATATCGGAGTTCGCCTTCGACACTGGTTGACAGCGTACTACTTCAAACGTTTGTTGACGGTATATCTGACGTTGAGATAAGAGCAGCTATACGATTGGGCCATCACTATAACATGAGGGAGGCTTTGGCGCACGCTTTAGAGGTCGAAGCTGTTCGTCGAGATTCGAGGAGTGGACGCATACGTGAGATCGCGTCGAGCGATGATTCCACGGGAGGTCGAAGGGCTTTTACATTCAGATGTTATGCCTGTGGGGAGCGAGGACATTTCCGAAACAGGTGCCCAAGACGACCTTATGAGGGGCAGAGAACTGACGCTTCTGTATCAGGAAAAGCAGACAGAGCCAGAAGTGCGAGAACGATACAGGCTGGCACACAAGTTACTCCGGAAATTCGGATTTATCAAAGTTCAAATGGGAATAGTTTAATGGTCAATGGGATAGTGAATGGAGTTGCTTGTCTACTAACTGTAGACACTGGAGCAACACGTACAGTTATTGGACCGCAGTTATTGAGGAAAAATGGAAAAGTGACTAATGAAGATAACACTGTTGAGCTAACAACGGCTACTGGCCAACGGATACCGGTAAAAGGAGAGCAGAAGGTAGCTATCAAGATTGGTGAAAAGCTTTTCTGGCAACAAGCAGTTATAGCCGACATTATAGGGGAATGCATAATCGGTCTAGATTTCCTTAGGAGTCATCGGTGTACACTTGACATAGGAAACGGCATCCTCAAGTGTGGAGAAATGGAAATCCCAATGAAAGGCGGAGGTAAAGACGCGGTCTGGCTAAGAATTAGTAAAGATAATCAAAGGAAAAAGAAAGTGCACCGAAATGGGTTTCGGAAACAAGTTTTGGTAGATGCGCCGATGCTACGACGAGATCGCCAGAAACAACGTTCTGAAGAAGTGCCGCGTGAAGTTGCTGAAAGCGAGTGTTACGGGCAAACCATGAGGGTCATGTCAGAGGAACGCTGGTCTGGTCATACAGGAACATGGAATAAGGCGGACCGAAGGAAGAAGAGGGTTAAGAGACGAGCTACAACGGCGAATACTGGGGACTTAGTCAAGGATGTCCAGAAAAGACATCGGAGGCGGTGCCCTTCAGCATTGCGATGGTGTCGTGAGGAGTCACGGGCAGATGTGGGGAGCTTTCCACGAGAGTCTTATCGGGACAGCGTTGGAGCAGCTATGTGGAGAAACGGAATTACGAAGAGTCCTGCCAGGAAAGTCCATGTGGGTCGACCAGCGAAAATTCAATGTTCTAACGATGCTCGGGACGAGCACGTTTTAGGAGGGGGTAGTGTGGCGACCGAGGGTGGAACTCCCCAGCAGCGTAAATCAGTTTTAGAACTTTTAGAAAGAACTAGAAATTTCTGGAAGAAAAAGACAAGGACGGATATATTTAGAAAGAGATAGACGATAAACGAAAGAAAGAGATACATAGATGTTAGAAAGAGATAGACAATAAACGAAAGAAAGAGATAGATAGATGTTAGAAAGGGATAGATGTATCTAATGCTGTCGGCAGTGATAGCATTAGTCGCAACATGATCCTACCCATACTGGATGTCATTAATCCTACCCTTACCCATATCCTTAATACATCCATAACCTCTTGTGTATTCCCAGCCACCTGGAAGGAAGCCCAGGTTACTCCTCTTCCAAATAAACCAAATCCCGCTTCCTTTTCTCAATTTCGTCCTATTTCCATACTACCTTTCCTTTCCAAAGTCCTCGAACGCTTAGTTCATCAGCAGCTAAGTGTTTTCCTGAACCGTAATTCCCTCTTGAATCCTTACCAGTCTGGTTTTCGTCCTGGCCACAGCACCACCACAGCCCTCATTAAAATTACAGATGACATCCGGCATGGCATGGACAATGGTTTGCTAACTGTGCTATCGGTGCTCGATTTCAGTAGTGCTTTTAATAATGTTGACTTTGAAGTGTTACTCAGCATCCTACGCTCTATTAACATATCTCCTGAAGTTATCGACTGGTTTCATAGTTACCTGTATGGACGCCGGCAGCGCATTCGAGTTGATGACGACTATTCGTCGTGGTGTGATCTCTCTGCCGGTGTTCCACAGGGCGGCGTACTATCTCCTTTATTATTCGCTGTTTTTATAAACTCAATTTCCAATGAACTTACTTCATCCTATCACCTCTATGCAGACGATCTACAAATTTACACACAGGCACCGGTTGCTACACTAAATCAAGCAGTCGCAGCAATAAACTCTGACTTTGACCGCATACTGCAATGGAGTAAATCGAATGGACTTCTTGTGAATCCTGAGAAAACTCAAGTAATTATCATCGGTAGCTCACGGATGCTGTGTAAAATTGACTGGACCTGTATGTCAACTTTTCTTTTTGATGGAAAGATTATCCCTATCAGTGATAAGGTCAAAAATCTTGGAGTTCTATTTGATAGTGAGTTGTCCTGGAGACCCCATATAACGGAGTTAAGTAGGCGGTTGTTTCTCTCCTCCAGGTCACTCTGGCGGCTGAAAAACTTCCTTCCCATCGCCACCAAAATTAAGCTTGCAGAGTCGCTACTTTTACCTATACTTGATTATGCCGACGCCAGCTATCTAGATCTAACTCAAGAACAACTTAATAAACTTGAGCGCCTCCAAAACTTTTCCATAAGGTTCATATTTGGGTTACGCAAGTATGACCACGTTTCTGAATTTCGAAAAAAACTCAAGTGGTTGCCAATTCGTTTTCGCCGGAATACTCACATTCTTTCATTGCTTTACAGTATTTTATTCATCCCTACTACTCCACAGTACCTTAAAGAACGCTTCGAATTTATTTCTTGCTCTCACAAGTTACGCCCTTCCAGTCAACATAGACTTATTACTCCTATCCATAAGACAACATTCTTCAATAATTCTTTCACGGTTAAGGCTATACAACTTTGGAATTCATTGCCTGTTGCTGTCAGACAAGCAAAATCTCTAACAACATTTAAGAACTTGGTCAGAAAATTCTATCTGCAATATAATGATATGTAATTTTTTTTATAATTAATAGATATTATATTGCATATATTTATATGTTTATTATTGTAGGAAACCTACATAGACACTGGCTGTATTTATTAGCATTATTTATTATATTTATTATTTTAATGTTTATTTATTTCCACAAACTTAAACCAATTATAATTAGAATAATCTAACAAAGTAATGAAGTGTTTATGTTACCATTCTGTGCCCTCACCTCTACGGTTCTAACTATACCGTCGGCCCCTGGAAATACGTTGATTACCCGAGCCATAGGCCAGAACAAAGGCTGAACATCGTTTTCAACTAAAATTACTAAAGAACCAACCTTAATGTTAGGATAATTATCTTGCCACTTTGGCCTACATTGTAATACATTTAAATAATGTTTCCTCCATATTTTCCAAAACTGCTGAAACATGCTCGTACATATATTCCAAAAACTTAATCTATTTATATGAGAATCAGATAAATTCTGCTCTGGATAAGTGTTTAGAGCCGTTCCAATCAAAAAATGACCAGGTGTTAGATATGAATAGTCATTAATATCTGTAGATAGGGGTGTTAAGGGTCTACTATTCAAAATTGACTCAATTTGAACCAGAACAGTATTCAGCTCTTCATATGTTAATAAAGCCCTCTGTACAACTCTCTTTAGATGATATTTTGTGCTCTTAACTGCTGCCTCCCAAAGCCCACCCATAACAGGAGAGTAACTGGGTATAAAGTGAAAACGTATTCCCTCCTGAGCACTTTGTGATTGCACCTGTTGTTTGTGCGCTTTGGAAGCTAGCAGCTTGTACAGCTCGTCTAATTGGTTCCTTGCTCCCTTAAACGTAGATGCATTATCAGAATATACATCACTGGGTAGTCCACGGCGAGCTACAAAACGCTTAAAGCAAGCTAGAAAGGCTGGCGTTGTGAGATTTGAAACTAGTTCAAGATGAACAGCCTTTGTAGCGAAACATACAAATACGCAAATGTAACCTTTACTGACAACAGAACGCCGTATTCGAGCTTGTTTTACTGCAAATGGTCCTGCATAGTCAATGCCCACCCTTTGAAATGGTCTACTCATGATAACTCTGTTCGTAGGGAGCGAACCCATTAGAGCTTTAGCTGCCTGTGCCTTTAACCTAAAACATATGACACAAGAATAAATTACTTTCTTTATTAGGCTAATTCCATTAATGAGCCAAAATTTCTGATTTAATGAAGACAATACAATTTTTGGACCCGCGTGTAAATTCTTTATGTGTTCAGTTACAATGATTAGTTCTGTAATCTTTGACTTAGTAGGTAAAACAATCGGGTGCTTTTGAGAGTGAGGAATTGTTGCACAATCTAAACGACCTCCTACTCTTATAATTCCATTTGCATCAATAAATGGATTTAATGCCTTAAAACTACCATCTAAACTTTTATTTTGTATAAGCAATTGTGTCTCAACAGAAAAATACCTTTGTTGCTCATATTTAATAATTAATAACAAAGCTTCGTTTAACTCTTCACTAGTTATGTAATTCAACTTAATCACATTCGAATATCTTAAATTAAAACAAAAACGACGCACATAAGACAAAACTCTCTGCATTTTGCTTATGCTTGAATACTTATAAATAAAATCTAAACATAAAATGCTATTCTGACTTTTACAAAACATGACACAAGTTTCATCAGTCAAGACTCTAGCTTTAACCTCAGGTACGTCTCGTAATGTATTAGGATGCTGATTAGATTGAGGAGCATACATATGATTGGACAGTATTAATGGTCCATGCCACCAGAGTGAATGTGAGGCAAGCTCTTGTGGTAAAACACCCCGACTTAAACAATCAGCTGGATTTTCTTCAGTGCATATATAATACCATGAAAATCCCTTGGTGCAATTAGCAATCATCTTTACTCTGTTTGCTACATAAAGATTTAATCTAGTTATTTCAGTTTTAAGCCAGGCTAACACTACTTCTGAGTCAGAATATAGAAAAACGTCTGTAATTTTTAACTGCAGACTTAATATTGAATACACTCTATGACAGAGCTTGGCTAACAATAGCGCTGCATTGAGCTCTAGTCTTGGTACCGTAAGCTTCTGACTCAAGGGTATTACTCTCGACTTTGAACAAAGTAATGAAGTGTTTATGTTACCTTTTTCATCACTTACACGAAGATATAAGCAACATCCATATGCAGTTGAACTGGCAGCATCTGCAAATCCTATTAATTGAATAGAATATGTGCTGTGTGGTGTGACATTTCTGTTTACATGTATTGGTGTCATGTTAATTAAGTTAGTATAAAACTTCATCCAAATGCTATGTAAATCTTTAGGTAATGCAGAGTCCCAATCTAACTTTGCCAACCACAACTTTTGTATAATTACCTTAGCTAAAACAGTAATAGGGCCTGCTAGACCCAAGGGGTCATAAAATCTAGCTATATAACTAAGTATATCCCTCTTAGTACTTGGCTCAGTATCATGAGGTTCTGGGCTCGAAATTTTAAATGAATCAGTCTTAGTGTTGTAAGTAACACCTAAAGTTTTTAAAAAATAATTTTCCTTTTGTATATCCACATCATCAAAATGCTGTTTTTCCTTAGGTATATCACTTAATATATTAGCACAATTGGAAGACCACTTGTGTGCTTGGAAACCGCCAAGACTTAAAAGATTAATTAACTGATATTTCATTTCTTGTAATAAGTCAATTGACATGCTGGATACTAGAATATCATCAACATATGTTTGATTTCGCAAAATAAAAGATGCCACAGGATATTCTTTCTCATACCTTACAGCCAACTCTAAAAGACATCTTGTCGCTAAAAACGTTGAACACTTAAAACCATAAGTAACTGTGTTTAGCTCTATGCATTTTATATTTTCAGACGGAGCCTCTCTCCACAGAATAAGCTGAAGAGAGCGATAATCAGGTTTTAACTCTATACATCTAAACATGCTCTTCAAATCTGTACTGAAAACATATGAGCCTAATCGAAACAATAATAAAATATCAATTAAATCTCTTTGTACTGTAGGACCATTTAGCAACAAGTCGTTGAGACATCGAGACTTACTGGTTAGCATAGATGCATCGAATACTACTCGACACTTGGTGGTCTTTTTATCTGGTCTCAAAACAGCATGGTGAGGCAAAAAATATACTGGATCAAAAGTGAGGTCATATTTATTGATATTAATGTAAGAGCCATGTCCTAATGCTACATATTCGTCGATAAAAGCCTTGTATTGATTGTATAACAATGGCTCTCTCTGTAGCTTCCTCTCTGTGTTGTAAAATCTTTTTAATGCTAAATGAAAAGAATCACCTAACATTTTATGCATATATTTTAAAGAAACCTTTAATGGCAGACTTACTTGAAACTTGTTATTGGTAAGTTCTACTGTTTCACGAAAAAAATCTTCACATTGCTCAGACTCTACATTACCTTCTTGAAAAACCTCAGGAACTGCTTCAGTTTTCCAAAAATTTTCTAGATTTTTATTAATTTCGTAATCGCAAGACTTACAAATTAGATTGACAACCTTCTTTTGTATATATTGATTTTGTGATATATTAGAAAAAGTACCCGCTACTACATATCCAAATTTAGTGTTTAGAAAGTGTGATGAAGATGAAAGCTGGTTACTTGAGTTAGCTACGTGCTCGACTGATGACTCATGCTGTTTACCAGGTAGTATTATCTGAAAAAACACATCAGCAGCCATTAGAATTTGTATGTTACTAGGAGTATCAAAGGTTGCATCTGCTAATGTCAGATTGGGTGGTAATTTAATGTTAACATGACTCTGAGGCAACTTTGTGGTTATTTGTTCGATGACATAGCAATTGATAGGCATACTAAAAGATGAATTGCAAGAATGCAATGTTAAATCTACACTCTGACATATTTGCCTGCGAGCATTGCCAATGCCAATTATGCCCCTTTTTATATCTTTAGGCTTTAAACCAAGCATATGCACCAGTTCCGATGTGATGAAAGATGACTGAGATCCACTGTCATTACTTTGTTGGGATTATTATGTTTAATAATGACTGTAAATTTGTGTATGTATAAGTAATGTAGTAATGGGTGGGCTTTGGGAGGCAGCAGTTAAGAGCACAAAATATCATCTAAAGAGAGTTGTACAGAGGGCTTTATTAACATATGAAGAGCTGAATACTGTTCTGGTTCAAATTGAGTCAATTTTGAATAGTAGACCCTTAACACCCCTATCTACAGATATTAATGACTATTCATATCTAACACCTGGTCATTTTTTGATTGGAACGGCTCTAAACACTTATCCAGAGCAGAATTTATCTGATTCTCATATAAATAGATTAAGTTTTTGGAATATATGTACGAGCATGTTTCAGCAGTTTTGGAAAATATGGAGGAAACATTATTTAAATGTATTACAATGTAGGCCAAAGTGGCAAGATAATTATCCTAACATTAAGGTTGGTTCTTTAGTAATTTTAGTTGAAAACGATGTTCAGCCTTTGTTCTGGCCTATGGCTCGGGTAATCAACGTATTTCCAGGGGCCGACGGTATAGTTAGAACCGTAGAGGTGAGGGCACAGAATGGTAACATTCATAGAAGATCAATTACAAAGGTTTGTTTACTGCCTATTAATGTTAATTAATTAATTCATGTTTTCTTTAGTTTCTCACTTCGTCCCTGGGAATATGTAGGAAACCTACATAGACACTGGCTGCATGGAAGCCTAAATATTTCATAATAATAGAAAACAATGTGTCTAATAATTTTAAGTCAGTTGCTATTGAACTGTTGATGAAAAATATTTATTATCTGCTATTCATTTAATACAAAGTATAATTGAAGTGAGTGCAGTTTTAATTTTGTATATTTACATGCATATACCAGCAAAAGCTTAATACAGTCTGCTAAAATATAACTTTTAAACAATTATGTTTAAATAGTTGCATATTATCACAATATCTTGTATATGTATATAACTTATGTGTATATTTGTATATATAGTATAGTTATATATTTATTATTAAAATGTATGTAATCGTACAATAATTATGTATACCACCATCGCCACTCCCAATCACAATATTCTTGCCACGGGTTGTCTGGAAGAGATCGCTTTTTAGCGATAAGACGGGCGGTCTTATCTTTGTACACAATTAAATTATTACTAGTAGTCCGTAAGTTTTCTGTAATGGTGTACAATAAAGTGTTATCTATCTATCTAGCTATCTAAACGAAAGTTCCCGAACAGAAGGTTCGGGAAGGAAAAGACAGAGATAGATATCTGGTTTCTAGAAAATTCTTCCGGGTATATAAACAGCGTAAGGCGCGCCTACCGGGCAGTTTTTAGAGTTGAAAGTTGCAGTTTAAAGCTGAGTTCAGTCATAGACGGTGAAACGACAAGTGCGATATTAGAGAACGTTAATAGAGGACAGAGACGAACTAAGTGGTGAATTTAGTGAGAAGTTTGGTGGACAGATACGCAAAGGAGGTGTGTAGCGTAGTTCGAGAGGGAAACCAGAAGCGAACTAAGCGCGATAATATTGGAGGTGGTCCGCGCAATATTGGCGACGGTATTGAGGGTGTGGCAACTTATCGTCGGGACTGTGCATCGTTGGTCGTGCGTATAGGGGGAACCCTGCAGAGAGGTACTACGTGCGGCTGTGTGAGTTAATAAAAGCTTTTAAATTTAAAACTGGTGTTTTCTTCCAATCCATAAGTGCGTACCCCGCTCGTACGTAACAGTATGTAATTTTATAATTGTTTTAATAAATTTAAGACCGTCATTTGTACCTAATTCTTAGCTGTTCTTGTGTATTATTTCATAAATTTTATTGTACATACAATAAAGTATATTCTATTCTATTCCGTTCTATTCTAAAGAGGAATTATCGCGTATGAGTGTCACGCCACATGTACATTAAAATTGTTGAAGGAGCCCCTACGTGTTGACCTTCCTATGTCCCCACGAAAGCCCTCCAAAAATCCGGATCATATTTATGGCCCGTGGTCCAGGACATACATTATAGTAAATAAGAAATTATTTGCTTTCAGGCTCTTCTAGGCTATGGAGATGATAAGACGAACATCCAATGGCTTTGTGGGGGGTCCCTGATCAGCGACAGGTTCATTCTTACGGCCGGTCACTGCATCTCTAGTAGGGATGTGTAAGTTACCTTCTTTTTATTGCTTAATACGTTTAGAGCTGCAGTGGTTTATCTGTACTTTAAATTCCAGCAGAACGTGGCGTTTTAGGCCTTGTATTAAAACTATCATTGCTACGGTATGAGGCCTATTGGGCCCCGTAACGTTTTAAAAACTAAAATCCTTTTTGTGTTGCGTGCTACTAGATCAACGTAACCCCGTATTAAGGTAGGGATACCACGGAACTCTGGTTTAATAACACATCTTGGATATATTAGCTTATATTCTACACTGAACCAAATTGAAGTTACGCCCTCCGCACCAAAGAGAAGTTTGTGTTTCTTAACCGGACCGCAAGTGAGACACGTACGGGGCGACTTAGACCCCGTTTCGCAGTAGGGTAATTAAGAATGCAAATCTACCAGTAAAAACGAATCTCGTAACACACTGGTCAATCACAGTTGGGGGCTCAGATTATAACAAAACAACTAAGTACAGAAATGAGTGTAAAATTACAAACTTATCGAAACCCCATTTCAAGCATTCGTCTAAATATCTCGGTCGAGTAGTAAATATTTTTTTTTATTAAAATGTATTGTAACTATTATTTTGTTTAATAATTTTCAATTTATTTAGTTAAACCCTACTGAATCAAAAATTACTCGTCAGATTTCAAAAATTAAGTCGCTACCGATATTTTTTTTTTATTGCAGGAGTTCAGCAGACAGGCAGACGGCCCACTTGATGGACAACGGTTACCATCGCCTATGGACATTTGTAACAACGAAGGCGCTACAAATGCGCTGCTGCTCTCTTAAGGGAGACTGGAACCTGGTCACTAATGCCGGAACACAACTCCAGGCTGTTGTGGCGACATACTTTACACCAGGAGTGGTAGCCATCCAGTCGGGCAAATGCCCTACCACCTGGCTGTGGGTTGTTTTGTCACCTTTTACGACAGGCGTCCCGGCCGCAGGAAATTGTATTCTTTCTCCGTTCCTGCACGAATAAGACGTGAAATGGGGTTAATCTCTTTTTAGTGTCGCTTTTTCGTTTCATCAAGTTTCACTTCAAAAAGGTACGTAATTTATGTTACAGAGGCAACGTAACCTACGTAACCGTCGGCGCTTACAAGAGGAGTGACACCCAGGACACGTCGAAAATCTACGGCGTGAAGAGGATTGTGAGACACCCGTGGTATGCTCCACCATCCAAATACCACGACATCACCTTGCTGGAGTTGGACAGACCGTGAGTGTTGATTTTGGCTAACCGAGCAGCTTTTTGATGACAATAATCAGTCTAGAACAGTGGTTCCCAAACTTATTTTGTATACTGCCCACTTTGAGAATCAATTATATTTAGCGCTCCCATTTTTTCAGCTACTTAAAAACCACTATAGTGTCAAATTAAATTAATTGATTATTGTGAGCTATATTAGCGGAGATTACACATTCATTCTAAACGAGACTTTTAGTATAGCCCGCAAGAGTTAACTTGAGACCTAAGCGCAGTAGGTAGTACACAACGGCGCTGAGGTCTCAAGTTAACTCTTACGGGCTACACCTGCCAATGAGAATGATTATTGAAACGCAACTTTATAGTACTGTATCTGCTCTCTTAATTAATATTATTTGATGTTTACAAATTATAGTCGAGGGTTCAGGCGGTGTCTAAGAGGCCTCCTAGCTAGATGAAATTACAAATTGCCCCCCAAGCCTCTACACAACGCCCCCATTTTTTTCTGGGTCTCTTACCGCCCTCCTTTAGGCCTGCAGCGCCCACAAGGGAGCGTTATCGCCAACTTTGGGAAAGGATGATCTAGAATATCTGTTTGGTTTAATTATTTGATCGCTAATTTATGCGATTGTATATATATATATGTGTAGATTAGGTTGTGCTGCGAAATTGTCTACGCGGATGCGTATTCAAGAAGACTTTATTAGTGTTGCCACACATATATTAGAATTTTCATGACCCGTTTGTGTTACCAGGTTAACAAACCCAATTTGCGCAACCTCTAGTGTTGCCACTTACATATTGGTATTATGCCATCACACCTTGTCGTATACAATATCGATGCCGAGTTTTTTTATAGCTGGAGTACAGTAGACAGGCTGATGTCCGACCTGATGGAAAGCGGTTACCGTCGCCTATGGACGTTCGCAACACCACAGATAGTAAAATTGATTTTAAAAGCTTTTATTTAACTTGAAATGGATGTACCTATCTATGTAAGTAAAGGTGGAATCTTGCAAGTTAAATTTGACCAACTTCCCGGTTTCCGATTGAGCTGAAATTTTGCACGCATATGTATATCGCGTGACAATGCAATAACATGGTACCATGAAGTTGATCTGATGATGGCGTCGGAAGGTGGCCGTAGAAACTCCTGTATTAAACAAGATAGACCCGTCGTGTTTGGGCTCGTTATACGACTTTAAGTTGTTGTACAAAACATTTATTTTTAGCCTTTTAGTTTGAAGGCAGTTTTATATTTATGAAAAAAAAAAGAATTTTATTTTGTTGTCATAACTACAATATCAAACTAAGACTAACTTATAAATCTATACATAAAAAGAAAGTCGTGTTAGTTACACTATTTTCTGTTCGGCGGAACTGGCGCCACCTAGCGCTGAGATCGGGTTCTAGAATCCTTCTAATCACCTGGACCAATTTTGGTGATTTGGTTTTTGTGCGTTTGAGTGAATTCCCGGATGGTTTAGATTCGCAATTTGAACCGGTAGGTGGCGTTGGAATCGGGTCCTAGCTTTTTATTTTTTTAGACCAGGACAACATCTGCCGAGGCCACTAGTATAGATTAAAGACTATGTAACAAATCGCTGCCAGATGGGAGCGTGCCCAGAAGGCTGGCTGCATTGCCGCGCTGTATAGGTACTTATGGGCGTATGGGCGAACTACGCGCCAGCCTTCTGATCACGAGTCGCATCGAAGAGTTTCTTCCAAATTTCTTTGAAGAAACTCTTCGCCGATGGACCCCACCGACCTAATGTTTCAACTCCAAACGGCATATGTAACCCCTTCCTAAGGTTCCATATTTTTAAGCTATTGTATAGCTTTTATCGCGGGCTTTGAGCGCGGCGACCGAATGAAGAAATTCCGTAACGAAAATAAACCTAACACCTCCCACTCCGCCTACCATGCGCGGTGACGGGGGCCTGAGGCGGGCGCGGCGAGCGGAGGCGTGCGGTGGCCACAGTGAGCCGCGAGCTCTCGTAGCGGTTCGAGGTATGTCAGGTATTGCAAATTATGGACGACGTGCTGCTCCGAAATCGGATGAATAGATAAGCAGCTGTTTGTAAGAAAGTATAAAGGTTTATAGGTATCTATCATATCTTTATAATGCCACACTCACCGCATGTGCGCCCCGTAAGTATATATGTAGGTATATATGTATACAAAGGTGATTTGTTTTCTTTTTATTTATTTATGCAGGGTTCCTCTAAGTGAGTACATAGTGCCGGCTTGCTTGGAAGGTGGCGATGGAGTCGATGAGTCCAAAGTCTCAGCGGCCGGCTGGGGTCATACCCAATACAAGGGAGAAGTTTCAGAGAAGCTTCAGAAGGTAAATGAAAAGTGTTCGGGCTATTGCCAGCCTGGTGGCCTGCAGGTATATACCTAAAAAAAAGTTTCGCGATGGTACCAAATAGATGCAGTTCAGCATATGCCAGGTATCAGGTGCCTGCCACTGGTTTTGAACTGCACCCTAGGACGGACGGATGTTGCACTGTTATTTATATAAAAATAAGTTAAAAGTTCAAAATCTGCGGATTTTGAGACATTTTTCATTGGTGCTCCGCTCCTATTAGTCTTAGCGTGATGATATGTAGTCTATAGCCTTCCTCGATAAATGGGCTATCTAACACTGAAAGAACTTTTCAAATCAGACTAGAGTTTAGCGAGTTCAAGAAACAAACAAACTCTTCAGTTTTATATATCAGTATAAAATTAACAGTTACGAATATTTACTCTTAGGCTGGTGTGCACCGAAAAGTAACCGACGGTTAACCAAAAATAATCACTGTTTTTCCATACATTTTTGGCGATTATCTTATTTTAACCATCGGTTAAAAGTCGGCGCACACCAGCCTAAGTACCTAATGACCCTAAACCTAGAACCAATTTATGATTTTAGTTAAAAAGTGAAATAAAACAAAGTTTTTTTAGCTTACTTTTTGATACTAAATATCGTGCCGTGTTGTTTCTTTTAATTAAATAACTTTGTATCAAAACGATTGAATAATTAAGATGAAGATAGTTTGTCTGTTAGATGATGATTTATAGAACGTCACAATTATGTAGCCTGAAAAAGTAAATTATGACAATAGAGACATTTCTAGAATATGAAATTTAGTATCTCAAAAAATAAAAACTTCGTTTAAAAAAACCGACTTCAAAAACTAAAAAACTAAAATGTATAATAACTTATTTCTAAAGCTATTATTATTAATATATATTATCTAAAACATCTTAAAGTCGGTGCTTAGTAATTTGCAAAATATAGTAATTTTTATTATGTTTTGCTTTGCACCGACTTCAAGATGTTTTAGATAATATATATTAATAATAATAGCTTTAGAAATAAGTTATTTTATACATTTTAGTTTTTTAGTTTTTGAAGTCGGTTTTTTAAACGAAGTTTTTATTTTTTATTTGTTACTTTTTAGTGTCTAGCTATGTATGGGTGGACTTACGAATGGTGCCGCGCTTCTTAAAAAATATAGGTCCCAAGAAACGAGAACAAAAAAATGTTCGTAAAATGAAAACTACTAGGCTAAACTGTGTCAAATTTTTAGGGGACCACATTGCAGCTCTTGCGCGTCGAACAAAAAAAGAATTACGTAAATCGAATCATAAATCTCAGAGAAATCGGTGTACATATGGAACGGAGTGAAAATTATTTTCATGAAAAATGTTCATAAAATGAAAACTACTGGGCCAAACTATGTCAAATTTTTAGGGGACCAATTGGAAGCTATTCCGCGTCGAACAAAAAAAGAATCACGTAAATCGGATCATAAATCTCGGAGTAATCGGCGAACATACATAAAAAAAAGCAAAAAAAAAAGATCCCGACGAATTGAGAACCTCCTCCTTTTTTCGAAGTCGGTTAAAAATAAGCAACTTGATAGACGTACAAACGTTAAGAGTAAATAAGTGATTGGACAGAGTATAGGCGTTGAATTTAGCAAGCGTCATGTAGGTTTGTGCAGATTTTCGTGTAGCAAAATATTTTGGTTATACAAATTGTTGACGATAAAATTCGTTATATGAACGGCCCGCTCGGTGTTGCCTATAAAATTAATTAAATATAAGTATATAATTTAAATTCTTGTATATAAAATGTAAATATCTCATCACTATTTACCTGTGGGGTCTTTTCTTAATAAATAAATAGCTAATTGAGTGCCTAGAGAGAATGATCGAATGCACGAACTTCACTCGGGAACGACCCGAGTCAGTTGCCCGCGACCACAGAGTACTTTTATATACTCCCGCGACCACCGACCGTGCTTATACGTGCTTTGCATTTCGTTTTTTTTCTCTAAAAGCAATCAAAGGCTAACTTCCAAACTCTTATATGTTTTATATTTTCTCTTTTGCACGATTGAACGTTATATCCGTTACACAAATGTACACACGCAACTTTTTTTTTCACAGGTGTTGCTGAACAAGTTTTCAACTGAAGAATGCTACTCTAAGTTTGAAGTCAATAAATATATGGACATTGGTTTTGACGATCAGACTCAGACCTGCTATGGCGATAAAGGAGAGTCAAAGGACACCTGTCAGGTATATAATTAATAATATATCCTACTGATATTATAAACCCGAAAGTTTGTAAGAAAGTATGGGTTTATGCAGGCCTTTTTCTCGCACTTCTTTTTTGGGAGTATGCTAATTCTTGAAAGGTGCAACTCTATAATTTTTTAATATTTTCTTAAGTTTTCGCGACTTGTATACATAATAAAACTGCGATTTAATGGTTTTAAGCACGATAATATATTTGATTTTGCTTTATCCGACGTTGCGGCCGCTTTTCAGTGGCCGTGGTCACGGACGACCAAGGTGACATTTGTCCAACGTGTATTGTTAGTTTTATTTAGCCTACTGCCAACTTGTTCATTTGAATTATTTAGTTTTAATTTTGTTAATGGTTATTATTTATTCTATGGGAGCCTAATCTAATTTTTTTAGTACGTGATCACGGCCACTGAAAAGCGGCCGAAACTTTGGGTAAACGAAAATCAAATAAATCACCGCGCTTAAAACCGTTAAAACGTAGTTTTACTATCTATAATTTTTGTCTGTAGCTCCACTCCAAGAAACCTAAAAAAAATCAATTTTTTTTGTAAAGTATACCAAAACTTTTTTTCATTCTTCACTTGTTATGGCTATATTTCATACATACATACATACATAACTTCACGCCAGGTCCCTTGCGGGGTAGGCACGAACAACAGAGCGCCATACAGGCTTATTCTTACACACCTCACTTGCTTCTTTGACATTCATAGCTCTTTTCATGCACGCTCGTCTGTTCTTAAGGCTCCTGACATCACCTTCTGCTAATACACGATCAATTTGATCATGGAAGGTGTGTCGTGGCCTTCCGCGACTTCTGCATCCATCCACTTTTGCATTGTATATTGCTATATTTCAATATTTTCGAAATCTCCTTTAAGTGTCCTATGTGCTCCCGCGTGCCCCGCAAAAAAGTCCTGGATGTATTTTTGTGAATCTTTCACTCAAAACCTACTGAATGGATTTTGATGAAATTTTACAAAAGCTTACACACCAGAATAACACATAAGCTAAGTGTCGTTTTGTGGTTTTCCATCACCAAGCAGGTAAAACCGGCGTACTCGGCTATTATATAATATGGAATTATCAACTGTTCAATTTTAAAATCTGACATCGTTTTAAAATGAATGTTGCGAGTCTTGTTGTACGTATTCAGTCATCCAAGTGAGCGCTCCGTTCTAGCACAATACAGTCACTGAACTAGTTCACCTTTTACTATTCAATCACTAGAACTTTTCGATTATCTTCCTTCGAAATCCCTTGATGCCTCGTAAAAGTCCGGGTACAGGGGCGAAAGTTTAGGCTTAGTCGGTAGTTCGGTGATCGGTTTCTCGCGACTGCTGCCGCTTGAAGAGCGTGGAGAACCAGTCGCTGAGTTTCTTTGTTTCCCCAAACATCCTCGATGCATGCTTGTGCACTGTATTCGTCCCTTCCCTCGAAGAGTCGGATGTCTAAAGACATTCCCCTGTGTTATTCAAAAAAGATGGGGAAGAAATGGACCATGAGAACTTGAGAACACTCATTACATGAAACACGATCAACTCAAGGCTAAATGTTGAACACTAATAATCTGTATCACACAAATCATGTCCTGTTATCAAGATAGTGATTCTAGCATGGCTTTACGAAGTGTTATATTCGCTTTCGCCAGAATGTTCACTTGCTCTCTCTTTTGTACAGCATCCTTTTTGATCCTCGTGCTCCTCCTTATTTAAAAGAACGTTTTAACTTCCTACATCTTTCTCATTCTCGTTACTTGCGCTCTAGTAATAATCTCTCCTTAATGACACCTGTACACACTTGTTCCTTCATTGACAACTCTTTCTCGGTACAGGCCTTCCGTTTATGGAACTCACTGCCACTCAACATCAGACAAGCTAAGTCAGTATCCTCTTTTAAAATTATAGTTTCTAATTATTTTTGGTCCTCTCAGGTATAATACTGTTGGTTTTCTGTATGTATTATGATATTTACTGTGTTTATATAGTATATAATAAAGATTTTTATTTATTTATTTTATATATTTTTATATGTGGAAAGAATGTATGATGAAAGAATGACTAAACAAATATACAATGCAAAAGTGGATGGATGCAGAAGTCGCGGAAGGCCACGACACACCTTCCATGATCAAATTGATCATGTATTAGCAGAAGGTGATGTTAGGAGCCTTAAGAACAGACGAGCGTGCATGACAAGAGCTATGAATGTCAAAGAAGCAAGTGAGGTGTGTAAGAATGGGCCTGTGTGGCGCTCTGTTGTTCGTGCCTACCCCGCAAGGGACCTGGCGTGAAGTTTTGTATGTATGTATGTACCGCTACTGTCATGTTTTATTATTTTCCTTAGTTTAAGGGGTTGCCTGGAAGAGATCGCTTTAAGCGATAAGGCCGCCCTTTGTTCAACATTTATTCTATTTAGTTTTGAAGAACGCAGTTTTTATTTTGGTGAACAATGAAGTGTTTTCATTCATTATTATCTCTAACGCCTGCTGGCTTTGGGTGATCGCTCAACGATACCTTGAGCTGATGCCTTGTTCCTGATAATAGTTGATAAAATATTGTTCCAGGGCGACAGTGGCGGTCCAATTATGATTAAGAGCCAGAAGATCAACTGCATGTATGTGATAGTAGGTGTGACGTCATTCGGGAGGGCTTGCGGCTTCATCGGAGAGCCTGGGATCTACACCAAGGTCGCGGCATACATACCTTGGATCGAGTCTGTAGTTTGGCCATAGTCAAACATTATCCAGTTTTAATGGGAGGGCGGAGAGTCAAGTGGAATACTTTATATAAAATTAATCTGAAATCATACGTGATCATTTTTGTCTTTCTTTCAGTTTGTAATTAAAAGCCGCTTTTGACTGATTTGTTTTCGTTTTTTTTTAATTTCTTGTAAAAAGTTCCAAAATTTGTATTTCGATTAGTTATAATATGTATATTATAGTGTGGTTCAGTGCCGTAAATAGTGCGGTGCCACTGGTGCCCAGGCACAGGGCGTAGACTCTGGGGGCGCAAGAATGGTCAGACCACGCAGGACTATTATTTTTTTGGTTTGCTCCTGACAAGTTCCCGCTGCGCCCCTAGTGCCTAGCCTATCTGGCAAGAATGTCTTGTGAACAATGTAATAATATGCCATATTTTATGTATCATGTTTTAAGCTAATAAATAAATTGAATTAAATTTATTGATTGATTAATTGAAGTCGATTATTCTGCATTTGTTTTTGGTTTAATTATAATTATCTACCATCTGCTATCTATGTACCGACTTTGTGCTCTGTGTTGACAACTAAGCCGATTCAGCTGTTGAGCTGTATGTATGTGTATAGTATAGGATCCCGCTATACAACGACCTTCACCGAGATGCTTATTTGATGAAACATATTTTATATTTAATTTAATGTGTCAATAAATATATTGCATATGGGTTGCCTAAAAAATTTCATTCCAGTATATGATTAATTTATAAAAAAAAATTTATTATTATTATGTCACCGGTTTGTTTATTAAACAAATTCTATACCAATCGAATGCAATTGTTAGGTTGCCTATTCTTTTCCGATCACAACTCTTGGGTAGCCAGGTATAATCCTTTTCATGTTCAAGATCAAATAGCATGCGCACTCTCTTTCTTTAAATGGACCGACTTCGAACAGCTGCTATGCTCTGTCCTCTTCTATCGCATGGGATATGGTTGGTTGGGACCTCTCAGCAACACATAGTCTCTCGCAGCAATATTTCACTTTTCAAAATTCGACAACCGGAATTCGGGACTGATTTTTCGCAGGCAACCCTATACCACCGTGTTCACAATGAAATAATATTTATTTTCATTTAATTTTAATTCAATAATCAGACCGGTGAAAAATGCTAGTATCGATTTACCTGTTTATACCTGTCAAAAATATAGTGAGTCGGTTACTGTTCATGAACAATCGACGTAAGCCTGATCTATAGAAGTTTGTTTTGTTTTTTCTTCAAATAAAACCCACATATATCTATAGATACACACGGCCATACCTGTCAAAAGATACATAAGATTCATAATTTAAAAAAACAATAATTTATTTAAAAAAGTTTATTTTCCTTAAATCTATTATGAATAGGCAAGTGGACACATGTAACAAATGTAAAATTTGTAAAGTCAGGGCTTTATCTATACTATTATAAAGAGGTAAAGTGTGTGAGTTTGGATGTTCAGGGAATTCGGTATTACTGTTAAGAAATCGGATCAACAATATCTTTATAAGCTTTAATAAAGAAGAAGAAGAGAGGAAAAAATACGTCTTTTATTTTACATATCTATATTTGGAATCTCATTTTTTAAATATACTAATAATAAAAACAACTTATCAAAAATTAACTACAAAACATGGAGGCTCTACTCCGACGTCGAACATCTTCCAAACACAAAGAGGCAAAGGTTTAACTTCGAACAATTACTGATCCGATTTTGGAAATTCTTTCACCAACAAAAAGCCACATTATTTTCGAGTGACCAAGGCTATATTTAATTGTGATTAATGATAAATCAATTTAAAAGGTAAAAAAAATACGCCGATCGAAGAGGGCATTGAAACGCCTGTCAAATATGTCACAGCAACAACGTTCCGCGCAACAATTCGCACCGTTGGTATAAGAAAGTCGCAAGTGAAATTACTTCATTTTTTTAATTTCACTATTTGATAAAGGACTTTATGACCCATATGCTCAACAATTTTGAAAACAATATCCCAATAAATGACGGAGATATCGCAAATTTAGCGAAATGCTAAGATTTATTTTTAAAAAAATATTCACTGTATAAATTACGTTAGTTTTGTTTATACTAGGTCATTTATGAAATTTTCGCTATCAATAAAAGCTTATTATTACTTATACGCCATATAATTGAAATATACGTGCATAAACTAACTTACGTACTTTTGTCACGATATTTGTTAAATAGATAAATGCGCAAGTCTAGTTACGTATTTCTTCTACTAAGTTTTTATTTAAATTTTTTTAAGTAAACACAATTATGTGTTTACTTAATTAACTAATCTGGTCGGCAAGAATACGTGAGTAAAGTTACGATGCTGTGATCCGTGTGAACCCCGTAGCAACAAAGTGGTTACTTTACTTATTCTTAAAAGCCATGACTGGGATTAAAGACGTAACGCATTAATTTTAAATTATCTCGAAAGCTTATCAATATTATTTTAAATCAAATAGACACGTATCTGCAGATTAATTTTGTCTATGTAGAACACATTTATCTATGATTTACTATTTTTCCACAAAACAGTTTTTTACGTTCCTGTAAAGTTCATGTTTTCCACTTGCGTCCTTTTTGTACGAATGGTGCGAATTGCGCACATCCTCGAACAAGGCACTGCAAGTGCTCTCTGTTTTTATCGTAGACAGAGAAACTCTCTGTCTACAGTTTTTATGAATTAACTTAAGGTTAAGCTTAATGAAATCTTGATATGCGTGGGTGCATGCGTATTACTATATATAAGAGTCTGTTTGAGTGTCCGTCCTCTTATCAAATGATTAAGAGTGCGACTAAGGCCAAACGATAGCTTCGATCCAAGGCAAGTATGCTTCGACCCTGGTGTAAAGGCCAGGTTCATCTATATAGCCGCAGCCCTTCCCGGCAGACGTGACAGCAACTATGACGTACATGCAGTGGATTTTCTTGCTGTTAATCATTATTGGACCGCCGCTGTCACCCTGGAACAACATTTTATTCACTGTTCTTGAAGTGAAACTTCTATATAGACAGGGTCTTAAGATTTTTCTCTGACGAAAAAGCCTTAGAGCCGCGTGGACGAGCGGCATAAATTTAGACTATACTATGGATGCGTTTTTTGGTTCCAGATCGAATTCAGTTTAGAAGATAAAATAAAAAAAATTTAAATAAAAAATGCAATCATTAAAATGTACCTAACCTAACCTAATCATAATTTGCAGTAAACCTGCGGAAAATCTAAATGTGTGCTGGGACACAGTAGAAGTGAAACTTCAACGGACAAGTGGCAAAACGAATCGCAACAAAATTTTAACATTAAGTTTTACGGGCCGGTTTTGAAATTGGATAAGTACATTAACAATCTGCTCGTAAAAATAGAACGTTTGAGCTTGCCGAAAAAAAAAGACATTAATTTTCATTCATTTTCAAATATGGAGTGGTCGAAGAAAGAAGATAGAGTAGCGGTTATCGCGTTGCACCGCTGCGGTTACACGCCAAAAAAGATTTTCAATATTCTACAAAAATTGAAAATAACCCTACGATTTGTTTATCGCACTATCAAACGATTCACTGCAGATTCAAGCTTCAAAGATCGTAAGAGAACCGGCCGACCTCATACAGTTAGGACACCCGCGATCATCAAAGCAGTGAAGGCGCGAATCCAACGAAATCCTGTTCGTAAACAAAAAATCTTAGCTCTTCACATGGTCCTAAGCAGAACCACGGTCAAAAGAGTGATAAATGAAGACCTGGGACTACGGGCTTATCGTAAGAAGACCGGACATTGTATGAATGAGCGTTTGAAAAAAATTAGGCTGAATAGATCCCGCGCCTTGTTACGGCGGAACGCGGGAAATAAATACCGCGATATTTTGTTTTCGGATGAAAAAAATTTTAACATCGAAGAAAGTTATAATAAACAAAATGATATGGTGTATGCCCACAGCAGTGAAGAAGCCAGCACGAGTATTCCGAGGACATTATCCTTCATCACTCATGGTTTGGCTTGGAGTCTCATATTCAGGCTTAACTGAGGTGTTTTTCTGTGAAAAAGGTGTAAAAACCAGTGCCGAGGTGTACCAAAATACCGCCCTAACAAACATAGTGGAACCTCTTTCTCAAACAAGATTCAAAAACAGACATTGGATATTCCAACAGGACTCTGCACCAGCTCATAGGGCACGAAGCACGCAAAACTGGTTGACCGCCCGTGGAATTGACTTTATCGGACATGAGGACTGGCCCTCTTCTAGTCCAGATTTAAACCCACTGGATTACAAGATATGGCAACATTTGGAGGAGAAAGTCTGCGCTAAACCTCATTAGAATTTGGAATCTCTCCGAGCATCTTTGGCTAAAGCAGCGGCAGAAATAGATATGAATGTGGTGCGTGCTGCGATTGATGATTGGCCGCGTCGATTAAGGGCATGTATTCAAAATAGGGGAGGGCATTTTGAATAATGTAAATAAAATTATATTGTAAATTTAATTACTTTTAAATTCATATATAATTTCTATATAATTATCAAAAAGTGTATCATTAATTTTATAAAAAGTTTTTGACAGAACTTATGACCTGACTAAGTATATATAGATATATAGATTTCCATATAGTTTATATACCTGACAGGTGTCCCTTGGTTTTCCCTTATAGCCAAAGCAGAACTGAGTCTCACTGTCGAAGCCATTTTTCAGGTAACGATTGATTTCGAACATATCGTAACAGTCATCGGTTGAAAACTTGTCCAGCACAACCTGTCGACAAAAATGCGTAGTGTTACAATTATATAACTGAGACATTGCGTTATATGGAAACCTGAAACGCAATATTCGGCAGACTATACTATAGATACTCTGTCCAATTAATTAAACTTTTGACGTTTTGTGTTATACCCTTATATGTAAAAGTCACATAATAAAACATTTTTAACAGTATAAAATAAAATAAAAATAAAAAATATAAATCGGAAGTTTATGTTGTGTTGTTAATATTGTTACGAGTGTGAGGCTCGAATTAAAATGCCGTTGGAATTACTATATAATTTATTAAAACTATACAAACACGTACAAATATAACTGAACACAATCAGTTCAAACGTAAAACACGATTCAGTAACACACGCGAAGTCCGTCACTATATCGCTTATCGAACGTACCCACGTCTTGCTCGTATCGTAACCGTCGCTTGACTACCTCACCCCTCCGTTCGGACATTGTTTTATACTAAACTATACAATATATCTTGACACAATGCTCGACCGCATCACAATAGTTTCTAAAAATCACACCTGGTTAACGAATATCATAAACGATTGCAATACACAATAGGATGTTTTTCTAATTACAATTCTTAAACACAAAGTAAACAAAAGAAGTCCAAATGCCGAAAGGTAATAAACTGCAGGTACCCATTTACTTTTGTTGGCGTGTAACAATATATTAAATTTTAAATCTGTTGCGAAATCAGAATGTATATTTTACCAGCTTTTTATGTACTTAATGTATAGATATTATTTATTTGTAATATTTATTTATTATGTTAGACGTAAGTGTAGCTATTGACATGTGTGATTTATGAAAATATTATGTAGTAATGAAATGAGGTTGTAATGAATAAAAAGGTTCTGTTCATCTCAGACATATGTCTTAAAGATGACAATGAGGCATTAATACCTATCAAAATAGAAACAAATCACTTACTCTAAGGATTACTGTTATCAACATAAATTGTAATAGTTTACCTTCTGAAGCGTCTGCGATATTTGTCCCCTATACTGAGTTTGGCCCCAGCCGGCAGCTATGCCCTTGGAATCATCGACTCCATCGCCACCCCCCAGACAAGCCGGCACCACGTATTGATTCAGAGGAATACTGCACAGGTACATTATTTAAATACATTATATTATACTTAGTCAGGTCATAAGTTCTGTCAAACACTTTCTATAAAATTAATGATACACTTTTTGATAATTATATAGAAATTATATATGAAATGAAAGGTAATTTAATGTACAATACAATTTTATTTACATTATTCAAAATGCCCTCCCCTATTTTGAATACATGCCCTTAATCGACGCGGCCAATCATCAATCGCAGCACGCACCACATTCACATCTATTTCTGCCGCTGCTTTACCCAAAGATGCTCGGAGAGATTCCAAATTCTGATGAGGTTTAGCGCAGACTTTCTCCTCCAAATGTTGCCATATCTTGTAATCCAGTGGGTTTAAATCTGGACTAGAAGAGGGCCAGTCCTCATGTCCGATAAAGTCAATTCCACGGGCGGTCAACCAGTTTTGCGTGCTTCGTGCCCTATGAGCTGGTGCAGAGTCCTGTTGGAATATCCAATGTCTGTTTTTGAATCTTGTTTGAGAAAGAGGTTCCACTATGTTTGTTAGGGCGGTATTTTGGTACACCTCGGCACTGGTTTTTACACCTTTTTCACAGAAAAACACCTCAGTTAAGCCTGAATATGAGACTCCAAGCCAAACCATGAGTGATGAAGGATAATGTCCTCGGAATACTCGTGCTGGCTTCTTCACTGCTGTGGGCATACACCTTATCATTTTGTTTATTATAACTTTCTTCGATGTTAAAAAATTTTTCATCCGAAAACAAAATTTCGCGGTATTTTTTTCCCGCGTACCGCCGTAACAAAGCGCGGGATCTATCCAGCCTAATTTTTTTCAAACGCTCATTCAAAAAATGTCCGGTCTTCTTACGATAAGCTCGTAGTCCCAAGTCTTCATTTATCACTCTTTTGACCGTGGTTCTGCTTAGGACCATGTGAAGAGCTAAGATTTTTTGTTTACGAACAGGATTTCGTTGGATTCGCGCCTTCACTGCTTTGATGATCGCGGGTGTCCTAACTGTATGAGGTCGCCGGTTCTCTTACGATCTTTGAAGCTTGAATCTGCAGTGAATCGTTTGATAGTGCGATAAAAAAATAGTAGGGTTATTTTCAATTTTTGTAGAATATTGAAAATCTTTTTTGGCGTGTAACCGCAGCGGTGCAACGCGATAACCGCTACTCTATCTTCTTTCTTCGACCACTCCATATTTGAAAATGAATGAAAATTGATGTCTTTTTTATTTTCGGCAAGCGCAAACGTTCTATTTTTAAAATTGGTGAAGTTCACCTAGCCAATATTCGAAATTTTTTAGTAATAAGGTTTTGACAGAACTTATGACCCGAATAAGTATATATCTCGGAGAAGGCCTCCTTCTCGTGATATCTTCTTTGTTGGTTGCAGGTTTAGTGGGCGTCATCAGGGTAAAATGCGAGCATAAAACACAATGGCCACGGCTTATACACTTTTAATTTAGATTTAAACAATATTTTGACATAGACCGAGCAGCGGGTTCAGGGCACCGATCATACTTCTTAATTTCAACACTTTCTTTAAAATTCTCAATGGTCCAACTCGACCAGGTGCCATCACTCAAATGTGCCACAAAAACTCCTCCGTCTACTAAGGTAGATAGTACTCAAGTATAGATGGCGTCTTGACCCCGCTCAAGACATGCTCTGCTCTGATTCGTCGTTTATTAAATCACAATATTCATAACTTTTATTAGGTTATGAACGATCTTTTAGTTATAGAAACATTTAAGACATCAAACCAAATTTAATTAACAATTTTAGAAGCAATTAAAATGTAAACAAATAATATTGTGCGTTATACATCCAAACAATAATCCATCCAATTATAGCTTCCCTCCGACATATATATATATGAGCATATGGCGGAGCGGGGTTAGACGCCCTCTATACTTTGGTAGTATCTACTTCGGTAGACGGAGGAGTTTTTGTGGCACATTTGATTGGTGGCAACAGGTCGAGTTGGACCTTTGAGAATTTTAAAGAAAGTATTGAAGTTGGAAGTATGTGCGGTGTGATACACCCGCTGCTCGGTCTAAACTATGTTAAAATGTCTTTTAAATCTAAATTAAAAGTGTATAAACCGTGGCCATTGTGTTTTATGCTCGCCTGATAACGCCCACTAAACCTGCAATAACTAAAGGAGATGTCGTGAGAACGAGGCGTTCTGTGACATATATAAACACAAAACACACTCACTGTGAAATAGTAGAGTCACTAGGCAGTAGCTTTATATTACTTACACAAAAACTAAGTCCACACTTGTCTAGACAACTACCTAGCAAAATATTGAGGTGAATCGAAGCCAGCCTGATTTGAAGTAATACAACGAATGACATATTGTTTACAATGTAGGTATTTGTTAGCAAAATGAAAATAACGCGATTGCAGTGCAATCTATTTAGTTAATCCGTCTATTCTATGGAGAATGAAGTGTTGATTCGGGATATAAGCCATCTTTGTGTCAAGTTTCGTTGATATATGTTGTGTGGGTTTCAAAAAGGAAGTGATCGCAACGCCATCTTTTTCGATATTTTTGTCTATCCCGCGTAAACTACGTCATTTATCGAGATAAAAAGTATTCGCCCTATGTAAGTTACGCCCTGGGATAGGAGTTCGTAGTTTAGTAGTTTTCAAGTGATTTTCTAATAGACAGACAGACAAAAATCCAAAAAATTTCACTTTCGGAATTTCGTGGTCCGGATTATCCCGCATAATTTTTATCACATTTTTAAACGCATTGTACAAATTCGAACCTTTTACATATTTACTATAGTATAGTATATGACGTATATAGTATAGTATATTTAGTATAGTATAGTAGATAACGATATTTCACAGTCTATGCATTCGATGACTAACAGAATGTTATTATTATGTCGCCTGGAACAGTAAAGTTTGGCAATTGTGATATTTGAAATTTACTGTCAAAAATGCTCAAATTTATGAGCGTGCAAATGTCAAAGTAATAAGCTTTTTTAATACAAGCTTTAGAGATCCTACATACCATGTAGCAGCAGAATACTAGCCAAGACAAGTAAAACGAGTCCAAACACGACGAGTCTATCTTGTTTAGTACAGGAGTACCTATGGCCACCCTCCAACTCCATCATCTGATCAGCTCCATGGTACCATATTATTGGATCGTCACCCGATATACATATGCGTGCAAAATTTCAGCTCAATCAGAAACCGGGAAGTTGGTCAAATTTAACTTGCAATATTAAATAAAAAAGGGTGTTAATATAAAACGTCGCAGAATGCAAGTTATCATAATTATTATTGATATGTACAATTTGGCTGGTGCTTTTAGAAAGGCTAGGCATAGGTATATTGTTGGTGGTGGAAGGAGGGAAAAATCCTCAGCAGGGAAGAATGAACAGAAGAATAAATATAAAAATAATATATTTTCATATTATACGCTAACAAAATGGTTTTATTTTCCTGTTCAGACAATGGTCATATAGCTGCCACATTTGGGAATCGTTATCAGACAACGGTCACATAGCTGCCACATTTGGGAATCGTTATCAGACAATGGTCATATATTAGCCACCTAAAAACACTGATCCCGTTTTTTTTTTCTTTTTTTATATTTACATATCATAATTAGAGTATAATTAACCACAATTAATCGAATATCCCAACATATCGCCGCGAATAGCTCGTATCCGATTAAGGGTTAATGGCGGCTCGGAACATCGCACTTTCCGATGCGCAGAACGTGATTTTAGGTATTAGAGGGACGAGGTCATCGGAGGACGAGGTATATCCTCGCTCGCTTTCTCGTTTGCGGGACTTTCCCGGCGCTCGGCTCACCAGGCCTGCCACTTTAGCGCTTTTGTAGCTAGATATAGCGCTTTTTAGGACAACCCAGCTCCCAATTTTATTAAATACCTTCCAGCGCAAAATCTTGCGCTTTTTATAATAGGCAAATATCTAATTAATTTTATAATAAATATATATGAATATCTATACTAATACAAAAAAAACTGACTTCAAAAACTAAAAAAACTAAAATGTATAAAACAACTTATTTCTAAAGCTATTATTATTAATATTTATTATCTAAAACATCTTAAAGTCGGTGCTTAGTAATTTTCAAAATATTATAGTAATTTTTATGATTTACTTTGCACCGACTTCAAGATGTTTTAGATAATATATATTAATAATAATAGCTTTAGAAATAAGTTATTTTATACATTTTAGTTTTTTTAGTTTTTGAAGTCGGTTTTTTTAAACGAATTTTTTATTTGTTACTTTTTAGTGTCTAGCTATGTATGGGTGGACTTACGAATGGTGCCGCGCTTCTTAAAAAAATATAGGTCCCACGAAACCAGAACAAAAAAATGTTCGTATAATGAAAACTACTGGGCCAAACTATGTCAAATTTTTAGGGGACCACATGGCAGCTGTGCCGCGTCGAACAAAAAAAGAATCACGTAAATCGAATCATAAATCTCAGAGTAATCGGTGTACATACGGAACGGAGTGAAAATTACTTTCATGAAAATTTTTCATAAAATGATAACTACTGGGCCAAACTATGTCAAATTCTAGGGGACCACGTGGCAGCTATTCCGCGTCGAATAAATAAAGAATCACGTAAATCGAATCATAAATCTCAGAGTAATCGGTGTACATATGGAACGGAGTGAAAATTATTTTCATGAAAAGTTTTCATAAAATGAAAACTACTGGGCCAAACTATGTAAAATTTTTAGGGGACCAATTAGAAGCTATTCCACGTCGAAAAAAAAGAATCACGTAAATCGGATCATAAATCACGGAGTAATCGGCGAACATACATAAAAAAGAGCAACAAAAAAAAAAGATCCCGACGAATTGAGAACCTCCTCCTTTTTTCCAAGTCGGTTAAAAAGAGCCGTCACGAAACAAGTCCCATGGCAAATAATGGCACTAATTATTACAGATGAACTCAACCACGATATTTTTCTTTTTATCAAGTATTTTAAAATATATAGATAGATAGATAACACTTTATTGCACACCAAAATATACAATTACAAAAACAGACCATGTTTACAATATTTTCTAGGCAATACAACAGGCGGCCTTATCGCTCAAAGCGATCTCTTCCATGCAACCTAAATAACAGAGATTGAATCAGGCGAAATAGGTGGTGCAGGAAAAAGGCAATAGATACACAATACACAAATACTCAAACTAATTTAAGAAATAAATATACAAATACATACATATATACATAGTCATATATATACAATAACACATATAATATTGTAAATATGGTCTGTTTCTGTAATTCTATGTTTTGGTGTGCAATAAAGTGTTATCTATCTATCTATCTATCTATCTATCTATAATAATAATATGTTATTTATATTATTGTTTCTATTAATCTTTCGAACATTCCGTCGCACGACCCTAGCGCCCTCTCTGCGGGACTTCTTTCGTGAGATAGAGCTTAAAGGCTCCTATAGTAGAAAATAAAAACTTACGCTCTGTCCAACTCCAGCAAGGCGATGTCGTGATATTTGGAGGGATAGGCATAAGACGGGTGTTTCACAATTCTCTTCACGCCGTAGATATTCGACAGGTTCTGGAGATCATTCCTTTCGTGAGCACCGACGCTTACGTAGGATACGTTGCCTCTGTAAAATATAAACTTTTACTTTTGGAGCGAAGTTCCTTGTCGCACGTTACACATTGGATGGGGCCAGACGAAAAAAGTGTTAGCGAAAGAAAAAATGCTGACCACTGTATATTATTTACACAATTTCGGAACTTAATGCAATGAAATACAATCTAAATCTGAACTGTTTTGAAAATAGAAGGTCTTGTAATTGCCCTTATTACTATACAATATCTTCGATGACCTCCGATGGCCTCCGAAACTTCATAGGTGTAGTACCACATCATTCATCATCTATCCGTGCAGGAACAGAGAATGAATACAATTGCTTGCAGCTGGGCCGCCTGTGGTGAGACGCGAAAAAACAACCCACAGCTAGATGGTCCCTTTCTTGTTGATCGAAGGTCCCTTTGGATGGCTACCACCCCTGGTCTAGAGTAAGCCGCCATAACAGACAGATCTAAATTAGTAGCTTGTACATTAGTGTGCTAAGGGATCGTTGTGGTTTGAAAGAAGATGTAATCACAAGAGTTGAAATAGGAATGTTAACGTGGTTTGGACATGCGGAGAGAATGGATAAAAGTAGAATCACAAAACAGGTATATGACAGTATTGTCAATGGTAGAGCTGTTGCCGGTAGACCGAGACGAACATACCATGAACAAATATCAGAATTGTTAAAGAAACGTCAGGTAAAAAGCATTTCAAATAAACGCGCATGTACGAAGAGATTAATGAAAGTAGGTGAAGCGAAAGTTGTTTGTCAGGATCGTCGCAAGTGGAGATCCATAGTCTCTGCCTACTCCCATGGGAAACAGGTGTGATTTTATGTATGTATGTACATTAGTATTAAAACTCATCTGGCGTGCCCCAAGGCAGTATGCTACGGCCTATTATGTTCCTATTATATATTAATGACCTGCCCGATTGTATAACTCACAAAACAACACTATTTACGGACGACACAACTAAAACAATAACAACCAAATAAAGTAAACTTAGAGCAAAATATTAATCTAGCAATCGAAATGTAACGGCATTATTAAAACAAAATAATTAAAAGGAAACCAAATCCATAACTCAATTAATGCAATTCAATCCTATCAACGTAAAATCGCCGTCATCAGCCATTCGCAGTCCACTGCTGGTTGCAAGGCTCTCCAAGACGCCATTCAACCCTGTCCTCTCATTTCCTCATCCAGCGCCTACCAGTGACCTTGCACAGGTCGTCGGTCCATCGTGCTGGAGGGCGTCCGACATACCTACTCCAGGCTAACCTAGAAGGTACCTATTCACACGGGACTTGAAGACACGCAGATTATAAGTATTGGGAAAGACAGATTCCGGCAATGAGTTCCACTCCTTTGCGGTGCGTATGATGAAGCCAAATACGAAGCACTTCGTTCTTATAGGTGGAATATCCCACATATATTGGTGCCGCATGCCAGTGCGTCTGGTTGCCCGATGATGGAAGGGAGATGGCGACATTAGATCGAAGAGTTCAGCTGCACACTCTCCAAAGTGTATCCGATAAAAAACCGATAAACTGGCAACCCTGCGTTGAAGTTCGACACTTTGAGTTTTGTCATTGAAAAACTGGTCGTTACCAACCAGCTTCTTGGCTCTAACCTACTACATGACGGTCGGATTTCTATAGCCAGTTTCACTCTGAGCGCTTTCGACTTGCTCTATGTGCTTTATTCATCTAAGCTCCCAGCTGTGATTGCAGGGTGTACAACTTAAGTTTTCACTGGTCGATTTGCATTTTAGTAATCTTCTACACCTTGAAGCAATTGAAAGAAGTAACTTACAATTGCGAATGAAAGATGCAGTGTGCGGCCGTAAGGATGAAGCTGTCGCTAATTATGGACCCCCCACAATTCCATTGGAGGTCCCTCTTATCATCTCCATAGCCTAGAAGAACCTGAAAGCAAGGAATGTGGTCAAGCTCTTACTAAGTCTCGCATGTTTATGGCTGTTTTCTTTTTGGAACCAAGTTCCTTATCGCACGTTACTCGGCCGATGGGAGCTAGACGAACCCGTTAACCGACAGGGAAAATGCTGTCCGCTGTATATTATTCTACGATTTTGAACTTTATTGCAATTAGATAAGATTCAAAATAATAATCATTAGTGTCATACACGCTGTTTTCAAAATAGAAGGTCTTATAATATCAACGCGCCGTTGTTATTCGGCCGCATTTAGGCGCTGTCTGTCTGTTTTAGGTCTTTGAGTTAAGTTTTACAATATTTACTTTTATTTTGATACAATTTGTTTGTTTATGCTTAGCGTATACTAAGCATTCCATAGACAGCTCGCCGAACATATGGGTCCATACTGCAAGATCTCCAGATTGGAGATCACGTAGAGGCTATCGGCAGTGATGATGATGATGATGATGATGATGATGATGATTGTTCCGACCGTTTTCGGCCATGGCGACCATTTTGACCCCTAGTCTGATAATTGACGCTGGTGCGCGCGAAGATGGCTTATATAGCCTATCTTGGCGGCGAAACTCCGTGCACACTGAGGGCACGTGAGTACGCCGTTGTCATAGTTATATTTAATGGCAGCAGGTGGGCGAGCCTTTAACTGGTCGCGTTTAGTATCAAGGTCAGCTTTACGCTGCACCTCGAACTCACGTACTTGGCTGTTCACCATCCTGCGCCATGCTGGCCGCTGTGCTGCCAAACTTTCCTATCAAAAGGGCTCTATATTGCACCTTTTCATGTGTCGCTTCTGGACATCCTTGTACCGGAGGAGGGGACCGCCTTGATTCCGCTTTCCTTCCTCCAGTTCAGAGAAGAAGATGCGCTTGGCCACTCTTTCCTCCGCCATACGAGATACGTGACCGCACCAGTATGTATCGGCAGTATGCCGACAACGTATGCTCAAGTGCTTTGTCCATATAGCCCGAAAGAACCCAGATAATATAGGGAGCTTGTAGTTATTGGGAAAGTCGAAGGTAAGAGACCTCGGCACAGATCTCCAAACAGGTGGATTGACTAGATTGGTGATCAACGCGATACTTCAATAATTAGGCCTTCCAGCATGCTCGGAACCGATCTCAGTGTAAGTGAGTAAATGTTCACTGCCAAGTCAAGATCATCAATAGGGAGGGAAGGACTCAAGAAGATACGCTGAGTAAAGTCGCTGGGTCTACGCAAGAATTCATGTCGTTGATTATTATATTGAATGTCTTTGAAGACCACGGACCATAAAAAGGGCCCGGATTTTTGGAGGGTTTGCGTGAGGCAATGGGAAGGTCACCACGTAGAGGTAATTTAACAAAGATGTAACTGTGGCGTGAATCTCACCGTAGATTAACCCTGTTTACACCATATAATAATACATCCAAGGCCAAGCCCCAGCCAGTGAAGGACTATTGTGGGAAATGAGAACAAAAAGTACCAAACTATTGGGGTGAACTGCTAGTGGTACTAGGCATCTGGGACTATGGCGTCTGCCCGTCGTAATGTTCAGGGAACATGGAAAAATGGGCAGACGGTTACTCGCCAGTCCCTGCATGGGCCCAAAAAATGCCATAAAAGACAGGGGAACATGAATGTGAGTGCCTAAGGGGTGTAGAGTGGTGGGCTGCAGGTTCATCGAAGCTACTTTAGACGTTATGCCATTCATCACTTCCATCCGCCACTTTCGAGCATGAGTCTTAGTTCTAGAGTTCTATTCTGTGCCGGCTGGCTAAGGCAAATTATGGAGGTGAGGGCCTTACTTTGGCTCCTTCAGGTCCGAGGTGTCGCTACTCACTTAAGGCTTCTCCACAAAGCCCTCCTGCGGGTAAAGAAAATTATTCTAAGTGAGACCTAGCTGTTTTATTTCACTACAGGCTTGCCATAACACCAGGGAGTAAGAATCAATCTGTTAGGACCATGGACCATCGTTCAGCTCCAGTAGAGCAGTCCAAGTCTACTAACCATGTGAAGAAATTCGTTAGGTTTAGCATTGTTGCCCCCGACGATGAGCGGATCAGCATTATGGAAACAGTAATTGCCCCTGGTCTTAGAATCTCCAGCAGCCAGAGTCACTGCTTTTTCACAAGGATATGTCAGCTCCTGGTATTCCAAACATTCTGCAACAGAAAATAATGTATGTGACCAAAGGACTGGCATATATTTAGGGCAGCGCATTAGCGCCGCCATTCGACGAGGAAATACGGCCAGCGATTTGGGACGAATTCGCAGGCAGAAGCTAGTATATTATATAGTTTATTTTTAATAACGTAACTACTTAGGTGCCGAAAAAAACAAATTCACAACTTTCGGTATTTTGACTTCTCTTGTTAACTTATTTATTGGCATGCGTTTACTTATTATTCTAGAGAACAGTTCCTTGTTTTAATGTTACTCGATTGTGGCCGTTGCGGTCAACTCATTAGCCAGGTGTTTCGGATTTAAAGTACAAACTGATTCTAGGAAATTCAGTCCACGCGGCCGGACGGGCATATTGCATCTGTGCAGTATAAAGCAATGCTCCGATTGAGGGACGCAGCAAGACATGTGTACTACAATGGGGAACCTTTTAGTAACGGACTTTGCGCGTTTTATGGAATTACGACCGTCTGCATTACGTTGGACTTTTTGTGTTCCGTTATATTTATACCCGTGTTATACTCGTATAGTTCTAATAAACTGTATAGTAATTCCAACGGCATTTTAATTTGAGTCCAGTGTAGCTCGTAACAATATGAAAATGGCACGTATTTACAATGGCGATGGGGTAGTAGGGGAATGAAATAGGAAGATTGGATTAGGAATGTAGGATAGGGAATGTCAAGTGGGCTATCGGAACTCTCACTCATTGTTCAGTCGAGACGGCCCTTAAAGCTGCAATTAGAATTTTGATTCCAACATAGCTCTGTTACGTACAAAAAGACTGTATAATGTTTTTCTCCGTCGTCGTCAGCCTACTGACGACTTGACGGGGAATCCTATGTCCAGCAGTGGAGTGCCACTGCTGGACATAGGATTCCCCGTCAACGCAAACTGTTTTACAATTTTACACGATTCATTTACGAATCTCTCTCTATTTTCTTTCACCGTATCCCAATTAATTGGGGTCGGCACAATATGTCTTTTCCTTCCACACTCTTCTATGAATATGAACTAAATAATGTAATGAACACATGAAGAACAACTCACTGTCCCAAGCCTTTCGTCCCGTTTTTGGGGAAGTCAGCATGGAGGGCACCGGTGGGCATTCTGAAGATTCCTCTTCATCCTCATCGTAGACGTCCCTATATTCATTTGTCGTGGGATAATAACGCGTCGTGGAAGGCCTAGACATAATACAACATAACACGTTTTTTAAATACAAGCTTTTGAGATCCTGTATATCATGTAGCAGCAGAGTGCTAGCGAAGACAAGTAAAACGAGCCCAAACACGACGGGTCTATCTTGTTTAGTACAGGAGTTCCTATGGCCACCTTCCGACTACATCATCAGATCAAGTCCATGGTACCATATTATTGCATTGTCACGCAATCTACATAGGCGTGCAAAATTTCAACTCAATCAGAAACAGGGAAGTTGGTCTTTAACTTGCAAGATTCCACCTGAACTTACATAGGGTACATCCATTGCAAGTAAAAGAAAAACTTGTAATAAGGATACAAGAAAGAAATTTCAACAGCAACAAAGTACATAACGCAAAGAAATAAGTACAACATAGTATTGTTAATATCCGTGTAGGAGCGCAGAAAGAATACAATTTCCTGTGGCCGGGTGGCATGTCGTAAGAGGCGACAAAACAACCCACAGCTAGGTTCTAGGGCATTTACTCGACTGGATAGAGACCACCCCTGGTCTTTTATAGAATATGCTGCCATAACAACATTGTGTTGTGTTCCAGCATTAGTGACCAGGTTCCAGTCTCACTTAAGAGAGCAGCAGCGCATTCGTAGCACCTTTGGTGTTGCAAATGTCCATAGGCGATGGTAACCGCTTTCCATCAAGTGAACTGTCTGCCTATCTGCTGGACTTCGGCAATAAAAAATAAAAATACTATTCCGACGTTCAGGGCACTTTTCAGTAGCCGTTATCAGGGAAATCAAAGCAAGTGTCAGTTTTTTCAAAAAGTTCATTTGTCGCGAAGTACTTGCCAGCTCTCGCGATATTTTTGCCAGGCTCTCGCGATATTTTCGCCTGGTTCTCTCGGTATTTTCATCAGGTTCTCGAGATTTTTCGCCTAGTTCTCGCGATATTTTTGCCTTGTTCTCGCGATATATTCGCCAGGTTTTCACGATATTTTCGCCATGTTCTCGCGATATATTCGCCAGGTTCTCGCTACTTACGGTCTTTTTGGGAAGTTTCCTCTAGTATGTCGAGGTCCCTTAAATTTATATAAACAAAGATCATACATACTTTGGAGCGACGGTGGTAGCGATCGGCAAATTGCTGACAAACTCATTGACCGGCATATCCACACAGCATACGATTGGAATGGTATCATTGAAACCACAATGCTGCAAATTAAAACCTAAAATGTACATTGGATCTTATTCTCTTTATGTTCTTCTTTTCGGAGCAAAGTTCTTATCGCAAGTTACTAGGTGGATGGGGAGCTAGACGAAAAAAAAATTTTGGCCTAAAAGAAAAATACTGACCGCTGTATATTATTATAGACTTTATTAGAAATTTATAAACACGTATAACACAGGTACAAATATAACCGAACGCAAAAGTCCAAACGTAATGCAGAAGATCGTAATTCAAATACACGCGCAAAGTCCGTCACTAATAGATTACAGAATGTACACAAGTCTTGCTTCGCTCGTGGTTACCGCTCGACTGCCCCATCTCTCAATTGGGTTATTGTTTATACTGCACAGATGCAATAATATGTCTGCTCGGCCGCGTGGACCGAATTTCCTAGAATCAGTTTTTACTTTTAAATCCGAGACACCTGGCAGTGATCACAATACAACAATAGGCCGTAAAAGATTACAATACATAATAGGCTGTTTTTGAAGTGATAACTTTTTATGGGAGAGTAAACCGCTTCGTTACGTAACGCGTTACAGCGCCAGTCTGGCTTCGCTTTCTCTCACACATACGGCAGCGGTAGGCAGGCTCGTCTTTTCTCACTCTAACACAGCACTAGCTGTATTTCGGTAATTAGATTAAATAATGAGACTAATAATTTACATACACAAAATTCTAATGTTCATATTCAAGAATTCGGTAGTTGACATTATGAAAAATATATGCTGATTTTAATATATATCGTAAATTACGATCTAAATATGACAAATATAAATTGTTTTAACTAAAATATTAAATATTAATTGATATTTTTGAAAAATAAAATTGTTATATTGCAGCCATTAGCCACGTGACAATGAACGCCGATCAGAGCGCGTGACGTCATAGTGTGCAAAACACAAGAAGTTATCAATGACTTCTCAGATAACACTTCAACGAAACAGATGTTTATTTTGCACACTGTGACGTCATGCGAGACGCCATGACAGCTTGACGCGTTTTTGTGACGAAATGTCAAAATATTTATAAAATTGCTAAATTAAATATGTTAATGTTGTTTTTTTACTGAAATATTAATATTTTGAGTAAAATAGATCATAAGGCTCAAAATAAACCTGTTTCTCAAAAATTGTCAACTGCCGAATTGTAACAAATAATAAAATATATTTTAGATTCAGATCAATAAAAGATTCTATTAATAAATAACCTTTCCTGTCATTATCATATTAATATACATAAAATTTAAATAATAACTAATCTTTTCTGAGGTGCATAATAACATACTGTGGGAACCACATACGAATTAATAAAAATATAATTAATTTTAATTGGACGAGCAAACCCGCGGCATGAGTCTTGTTTCGCCAGACTGCAATGAAATCGGCGCAGGCGCAGCGCTACGTCATCGCACACTCACACGGCATTCGATCGGCCGCCACCGACAGTCGTCCGCGAGAACAATACGGTATTACACCATTTTTTGGAATGTGGTTTAAATCGATCCTTTGGTAATAATAAGCCATTGGAATTTTTATTTTTATTTTATGAAACCTTTAAGTGCTTTATAATGGCATTTAAATTTTAAATCTGACAAGTCCGCGCAAAAACGCTGTCGACCATTTTGATGACGTCACTGTCCTATAAACATAGACCTATATAATAAGCCCGTTGAGCCGATGGCTGTGATCACGCTGCGGCCGACGCGTGCGCAGCAGCGCAAGAAAGTCGTGTCAAAAGTCGACCATTTTGATGACGTCACTGTCCTATAATTAAGGTGCCCAACGTCGATTCGGTCATGAGAAACACTTGGTTAAAACTTGCAAGACGAGATTTGGTAATATCGTCCGAAAAATATAAAATGTACTTTTGTGAAGATCATTTCGATGTAAGTAAATATCTTAAAATTGCACTCTTATTTGAAATAATAACCTTTCTAAACTATTTTTTGTTCCATGGTTCAGCTGGAAAATGATATGGAAAACTACACTCAATATAAGCTTATGGGATCAGTTAAAAGAATTCGAATGAAACCGAAGTGTGTACCATCCAAATTTGATTGTCAGATCAATCGAAAACGTGTATCTACGCCAAGTGAACCTCTGATGGCTGTTGTCAAAAGGCAAAGAATGCCTATCAGTCAAGAGAATAAGGAGAATCTACAAATGGAAGTAGATGTAATAGAATCGAAATCTTGTAGCCAAGGTGATTTTAAATGATATTATAGAGATCTCTTAAGATTTGCATAAATTTACTTTCTCAAAAAGTTTATAAGTATTATTATATATTTTTTTCGTGTGGGTAGGAGTAAAAAGTAACAGCTTTAGAAAATATCTCTTTAATTATTTTAAGTTTTTAATTTATTAAACAACTAAAACTAAAGCACAAGTACATGATTACTTACACTTTATAGCCAGGTAATCTGCCAAGTGTTATATCCTATCACTTCACAACACAACATACTTAATTTCTACAAGTTCATTTTCTGTCAATATGGATGCCATTCAAGAAGCCATGACTCAGCTCTCTACCACTTTTGCTGAGCGTATGGATACCCTAGAAAGTGAACTACACAAGGGTTCAGCTACCAGTACCACTACTTCTGCCTTGGCTACAGACTTTTATAATTTCAAAACATTTATAGTGAAGTCTCTTCGTGCCCTTCAGGAGCAGATAGATCTTATCCAGCAGTCTGTTGATCAGGTCGAGATGAGGTCCAGGAGGAAGATTCTCCTGCTCCATGGGGTGCCGGAGAAAGCTCAGGAGAACACTGCAGCTGTGGTCACTAGCATCATTAGCGAGAGGCTCAAGCTGGTTAATTTCAGGGAAACCCAAATACGCCGATCCCACAGGATGGGTAAACCAACAGTTTCAGGTGAGCGACCCAGGCCCATCTTGTTTAAGCTGTGTGATGCTGATGATCGCAGTAAGGTCTGGTTTGCAAAGACCCAACTCAAGGGAACCGGCATCACGATGTCGGAGTTCCTTACAAAGAGACGACATCGCCTTTTTACCCAGGCCAGGCAGCGTTTCGGGGTGAGGAACTGCTGGACGCGGGATGGTACGATTTACGTGCTGGGCAGTGATGGCACTAAACGTCGCATTGAGAAACAGAGGGATCTAGACAGTCTGCCTTCTCCGTCTCCTGTAGACCAGCAAGTACCACCGCCAGGGCCTAAAGAACCAGTTGTCGCAAGTAAACCCCATCGGCCGGCGTCACGCTCACGTAGATAACCCTTAGGCCTCTGTAGTAGGAGCATGAGCTCTATACTCTATTCCTTGTGACCTTCTTTTCACAGTGTGTATTTTCGTCTTTTATTCTTATTGTTGTAGTTAGCCGTTGTAAGTACTCATTTAATATTGTCTTTTTTGTTTCATAATCTCATCACTGTTTTATTATTGCATGTTTACTTTATTTCTATTGTTAGTGGCTCCATCACTTACTTTAATTTATTTTAATTGACTATTATTTACTTTCAGACTGTTTAAACTGTTTATATGATTTATTTAATATATCGGAAGGTACACCGAAATATGTAGGTCACTGAAGTATATTATAAAGGTCTATGATGTAGGTAAACATAAATACTACACAGCCGTCAACTACTGTCAATGTCAATCTTAATTGTCATTACTTGTATTGTATTTATGGTCGGGTAACAAGATTTTTTGGGAATGATGCGTTTTGCTAATGAATGTTGTTATTTACTGTGTTGTTAACATTTATAACCGCTCGCTATCTCGTCCATACACCTGGCAGATGAATTGCGATCTAATCGTATATTGAATTATATTTATTTGTTATTTATTTTTCAAGTACAAATTTTTATTATTTTATATATACTTTATTTTTTATTATAATATTTATACTTTATGGCTCTTCATTACGACAGTCTTAGTGATTCTGAATCAGATTTTTGTTCTTGTTCTTCCACCTCTGATAGTATATACGACAGTGTTTCCAGTTTATTACCACTCCAAAATGTTATAGAAACTCATTTTTCGGGGTTTTCTCATAATTTCAATATAATACACATAAATGCGCAGAGTATTCCAGCTCATTTCCCAGATATGTTGGCGTCATTTAATCAAAGTACCTTGCACGCTATATTAGTGTCAGAATCCTGGTTAAAACCCTGCCTTTCCTCTCACTCGTATACCTTACCAGGATTTCATCTTATCCGTAATGACCGTGTCGGGAGTGGAGGTGGAGGCGTTGCTATTTACCTTCGATCTCATATTCCCTACAAAATTATAAGCACGTCTCCACAACTCCCAACTTCTGATGCTGGGGAGCATTTACTCATAGAAGTAGAACTTGCTCATGCTAAAATTCTACTTGGAGTCTTTTATATCTCTTCCCTTCGTATCAATTACTTTTCTTCCTTTGAGACACTTTTAGAAAATATCTCAACTTCATTCGCGCATACCATCATCATGGGCGACTTTAATACCTGCCTTCTGAAACGAGACCATCGGTCATCTTCCTTAGAAACTTTAGTTCGATCTTTAAATCTCAATATTCTTCCGCTGAATGCAACGCATCGCTTTCCTAACTCGACCCCCTCTCTTCTTGACTTGATGATGGTCTCATCACCTTCTCACGTCTCCAAACACGGCCAGTGCTCGGCGGACGCTTTTTCATATCATGATTTGATCTACCTTTCTTACAATGTACGTCCGCCGAAAGTGAAACCCAAAATTATTCTGCAGCGAAGTTTTGGTGATATGAATCTGGACGCACTTCTTAAGGATGCTCGGGAATTCGACTGGTCTGAGGTAGCTAAGGCCGCTACCGTTGATGAAAAGTTGCATGTGTTTAATACTGCTTTACTGAGGCTTTATGACTCACATGCACCTTTACGCCGCATAAAAATCAAACACCTGCCAGCGCCGTGGCTCACCGATGATATCAAATCACTGATGCACAAAAAGTCAAAGGCTAAAACCAAATACAAAGTTAAACCTACTGAAGTCAACCGAATGGCGTTCGTGAGTATTCGTAATCGCTGCAATAGAGTGTGTAGGGACGCTCAACGCCGCTACATTCACGAGTCAGTCGAAAGTGAAAGCCCAGCTAAAGTCTGGAAATTTCTACGATCTCTGGGAGTTGGCAAGCAAACAAATAGTGTAATTCCCAAAGAACTCAACATTGACGATTTAAATCGACATTTCTCAGCTACTTCTGACTTTGACGTTGTAACTAAGTCTAATACTTTAAATACTCTTTCCGCCCTGCCGACACCCGATTATCCTCCATTCTTGTTAAGTCGATTTACTGATAGTGATGTTAAGAGCGCTGTAAAATCCATTACATCGAACGCTGTCGGTAGCGATGGTATTAGTCGCAACATGATTCTGCCCATACTGGATGTCATCAATCCTATCCTCACCCATATACTCAATGCCTCTGTAGTTTCTGGTACCTTTCCAGTCACCTGGAAGGAAGCCCAGATTATTCCTCTTCCTAAAAAACCTAATCCTGTTTCATTCTCTCAATTCCGTCCCATATCTATTCTGCCATTCCTTTCTAAAGTCCTGGAACGCCTAGTCCACCAACAGTTAAGTATTTTCCTTAATCGGCATTCTCTCCTTAATCCCTATCAATCTGGTTTCCGTCCTGGCCACAGCACAACCACTGCCCTCGTGAAAATCACCGATGACATTCGTTATGGTATGGATAATGGTTTATTGACTGTGCTATCGCTACTGGACTTCAGCAGTGCCTTCAACAATGTTAACTTTGATGTATTACTTGGTATTCTAAGCTCTCTTAACATATCTCCTACAGTAATCGACTGGTTTCACAGTTACCTGTATGGCCGCCGGCAGCGGGTTCGCGTCGAGGATGATTATTCGTCATGGTGTGAACTCACTGCTGGTGTTCCTCAGGGCGGCGTGCTTTCTCCCTTATTGTTCGCTGTTTTTATTAATTCCATCTCTAATGAACTCACTTCAACCTATCACCTCTATGCAGACGATTTACAAATTTATACGCAATCACCTGTTGCCACCTTAGACAAAGCAGTTTCAAACATAAACCTAGATTTTGAACGCATTCTGCAGTGGGGCAAGTCATTTGGGCTTCATGTCAACCCTGAAAAAACGCAAGTCATCATCATCGGTAGCTCACGGATGCTTAACAAGGTCGACTGGAGTACTATACCTAGTGTGATGTTTGATGGGACAATCATTCCTTTTAGTGATAAGGTAAAAAACCTTGGCATTATATTTGACAGTGAGCTGTCTTGGCGACCTCATATCACCGAACTAAGCCGACGGCTTTACCTCTCATCCAAATCCCTTAGAAGGTTGAGCAATTTCTTACCCACTACCACCAAAATTAAGCTAGCAGAATCCTTATTACTTCCTATTCTTGATTATGCTGACGCCAGCTATCTAAATTTAACCCAAGAACAACTTAATAAACTTGAGCGCCTCCAAAATTTTTGCATAAGGTTCATATTTGGACTACGCAAATATGACCATGTTTCTGAATTCCGAAAAAAACTCAAGTGGTTGCCAATTCGATTTCGCCGGAATACTCACATCCTTGCTTTTCTCTATAGTATTTTATTTGTCCCTAGTACTCCTGATTACCTTAAACAAAATTTTGAATTTCTTTCATGCTCTCATAATTTACGCCCTTCTACTAAACTTAAATTGAACACTCCTGCGCATAACTCAACTTTTTATAACAATTCTTTTACTGTTAAGGCTATACAGCTCTGGAACGCGCTTCCTGTTACAATCAGACAAGCAAAATCGCTAGCGATATTTAAAACTATGATCAAAAAATACTACCTGTCGTTGGAATATGATATTTAAATTCATTTATATATTTTGTAGATATGTATTTGTATGGTATGTATATTAAGTATATATCTATGTAATATATAAAATTTCTTTATATATGTATATATATCATTTATGTATTTATTATTAAAATGTAAGTAGTTCGTACTATATGTTACGTATACCACCATCGCCATTATCATCTCAATTCATTCCTGGGGTTGTCTGGAAGAGATCGCTTTTTAGCGATAAGACCGCCCTTTGTACATAAGTAGATATAATTTTAGTCTTTAAGTTCATGATTGTATTGGTGTACAATAAAGTGTTATCTATCTATCTATCTATCTATCTATCTATAAATCTGTTATAATATTATAATTTCATTTCAGATTTACTTGCTGTAGGGACTACTTGCACCCATGAAAATAGGGTTAATAAAAACATTCAAGTTTTTCCAAGCCAAGAACATAAAGCAATTCAAGTTCAGTTAAAGACCAAATTTAGAAGTAAACAAATCCAGACTACCACAAAAGACACAACACCTTTCAAGTCAGCTGTTTGTACTGCTACTTCAAGGTCAAAAATATCTGAAGAACAAACAAGCGTGCCATCTACATCTAATGTATCACCTATTATTCAGAAGTTAGATTTTTCTTATAAATATAAAGATGATAGTGATAGATCATGCACAACTTCTATAACAGGCTCATATTCTCCATATACACCGTCGAGTCAGATAAAAACTACAACAGATACAAGTTCACAAGAAGATTATAAAAAGTTAAATCTAAAAAGCACATTATATAAAATAAAAAACAAGCCCAAGTTGTACATAGGGCTTCCAAAAACACTTTATTTTCTAGTAGATTTAATAGAAAGACACACCAAAATCAATGAACATTATATTTTATTATGCTTAATGAAAATAAGATTAAACAGAACATTTTCACAACTAGCTGATGATTTTGATTTGTCTGTCACTCAAGTTAGTAACATATTTTTCAATAAGACACCGGAAATAGTAAAAGTACTGTCACCCTTTATAAAACAGTTTTCACCTGTTGCAATAAGAAAAAACCTACCTATATCTTTCAGACATAAATACAATAAGGTTACATGTATTATTGATTGTCTGGAAATAGAAATTCAAAAGCCGTCTAAAGCTCTTCACCAAGCACTAACCTGGTCAGAGTATAAAAAAACAAACACAATCAAATATCTGATAGCATGTACACCTGATGGTCTCGTTACTTTTGTGTCTGCTGGATATGCAGGTAGGATAAGTGATGTGAACTTGTTGGAACATTGCAAGTTTCTAGAATGTTTGCCTCCTGGTGCATGCATTTTGGCTGATAGAGGGTTTAAGCACCTTGAACTGCTTTTATCTCAAAAAGGGTTCATCTTATTGAGACCTCCAAGTGTTTCTGCTGGATCAAAGCTTACAAAGGCAGAAGCAAAACAGACAAAACAGATAGCCAGTCTAAGAATACATGTTGAGAGAGTTATTCGAAGACTCAGAGAATATAGCATGTTAAAACAGCATTCTGTTATAAATTCAAATTTGGTATGTATGTTAGATTTATGTGTAAAGACAGCCTGTGCATTGATAAACTTGCAAGACTCGCTTATTAAATAAAACTATTTCAAATCATAATGTTGTATTATTTTTTATTATTCACACTGCTAGAACAAAATATTGAAAAATATAGTCATTTTGTTTTATTTGTGTAAGCGACATCACAAAAGTATATAAATAAATGCATATATTGTAACAACAAAAGAGAATGATTAGGTCTATTCAGTAATTTTATAGCATTATAGATAGATAGATGTAACACTTAATTGCTCACAAAAATCTCTATTTCTTATTAAATTCTAAAAATACATATTACATTTTTAAGATAAATATGTACATAAATACTCATGAAACATATTTTACTGATAAATAGTAATTGTATAATATAATAACAGTTAAATAATTGTGTATAGACAATTGTGGGATAGTTGTTTAAGGAACATATTTACACATATTACCAAGACAACATAAAAATAGAGCCCAGAATTATCCCTGCAGCCTCAAACTTTATCATTATAGCCAGTCTATGCCAGATATTAAATAACTACTTAAAAAGTGTTTGTATCATCTCATAATAAAACTTTATTATTCACTACAACAGATGAAATATCGGTCTTAAAATAGTTACTGTTTTGTGATTCATTCAACTTCAAGATGTAGAAACTATTTTATTAAAGAAAGTGAAGAAACTATTTTAACAGTGAAGTTTTAGCTCAAAACAATTATTTGTGCTCAGACCTATGTTAAAGTATATTATTATATAGACATGAGAAGATACATGAACTAAGTCACACATTTGTGACACTTTTATATAAAATAGGAAAAATCTTATTTTTCCAAAATGAGATGACTCCCACTAATAATCTTACAACATATTGATAATCATAATCAACTTTTATTAATGTCACCTGATGATTTCTTTCAAAATCACTACTAGCAACACAAAAATAAGTTTGTTTTGTGCCAGCACAATACATTTGTGTTTGGACTTGTGCCATATATTTATTTGTAATCACACCATTTTTATCAATATAGTTTTTTGAAGTTTTTTCACTACTGGGACACTTGATTTCAAAAGTAGTATAGCCTTCAATCCCATCTGGTGAAGCTGCAATCATTGGACACTCTTTTGAAATATATAGACCACACTTTTTAATTTTAATTTCTAATTGTTTTTCAATGACTTTCCTCACTTGCTGTTCTAAGTTTTTTCCTCTGCTTATCGCTGGTGTGTTTGGACTTCGTCCACCAAGAATACTAGCAACGAGAGTTCCATTGGCAGTTTTGCAACGGCTAACTTCATAACATTTAGAAGCTGTTATCCTTCCATATCTAATTTCATGCCATAATTTACTTTTATCTTGGTTCTGAGTACATATCTCCACATTTTTTATAGTGGTGTCATCAAATAAATGTGCTACTTTGAGTAAAAATCTCTCACAGTCTTCATCCACATATTTAATCATAAGATTATGCAATGATAGAATTGTGTGTTTGTCTTCAAAATCAGGCTCATACTTAATGAACTGGCATGTATTAATTTTTTTCTTCTTGCATTCCAATACAAATTCTTTCATAAGTCCACTGTCAGGTGCTAAATCTTGAGGTTTCCTTTTGGTTATTTCTCTTGCCAGTAATATTTTGATAGATGCTCCTACCTTCGATAAATTTGACTTTCGCCAATAGCACTCCACAGACGTGCAGGATCGCTCTTCAGTTCTACGGTGCAACCACATTAAAAAAGCAACACTGTGCTTGCAGCCACCTGCAGATGCTGGGCAATCGTGACACTGTACACTTTCCACTGTTTCTTCTTGTTCGTGTACAGTAATCGTAACTGCATATGGAGTAGAGCGTACTTTGTGCTCTGGGCAAACCGTAGACTTAACAGTGCAAATATTTTGATCCCGGTTCAGTTGTACAAAGCCTATTGCATCGTCACCGTACGACTCCCTTCCAGATCTGTAACAATCGGTAAATATTTAACATGTAAACATGTAAAAATAATTGTTTGTTAAATTCGGAAAAAGGAATCAGATTACTAGAATTACTTACATGGCAGTTTTAACATTTCTTAGCTCGGCAGAACAGAAATCGGGATTGAATGCGAAGAACTTAGCTACCATTAAGGAATTTATTTTTGGCAAATTGGTACTATCAGCTTTAATAAATCAGACTTCCATTGTACTTTCTTTAATGAACGATACAAAATACAATCAGACAGAAGAGAACCAAAATCAAGAGACGTTTACTGTTATTACTGATTATTTAGATGGAAGTACCTATTTTACGTAGTATTAGGAGTGCACGATATATATCGATATTGAATAAAATATCGATACATGTACACGATATATCGATTCTTCCCGATATTATCGAATAATCTAGTATCGATATGTACAATCGATACATTTTATCCGGTACATCAAATATCAGTAGAAATTATAGAATAAAGTTTTACTTTTTTAAACTGATTTATGGTTGGTAACTTGAGTAAAAATAAAACGTAAAACCCTGAATTATTGAATAACTAGCCTTCCCAGTAACGAAAGTTTCGTTGTTAACAAAATACTCTAAATGACTTCAAATTAAACTCCACTACATACCTAACCTACAATGTATATTCGTCTCAACAGCTAAAGAGCGATTTCTGAGTTTCTCCAATAAACTCTCAGTTTTATTTTTTTGTATATTTTCAGCGCTGGTCGATTATGAGATATACTAATGAAATGATTCGATTATAAAATAAGTAAGCTACTAATTTCATAATCGGTTTCAATATTAATATTCGAAAATAATTCGATTATGACATTAGTCATAATCGCCCCCCGCTAAACAACATACTACTCCTACTCTTAGTAAGGGCAGCACTAGTATTAAAAATGGTATAATCTGTGTCTGTGGGTACTCGTTTCGGTCTCAGTACAAAATAACTTACAAATAAAAGCTATCTGTTTTGATTGTTTTGTTTGATACATTTTACGAAATGTAAATACAGTTATATAAAAACTAACTACTAAAAATAAATAGCACAATATATAAAAGCGGCTACAATTCAATTGTATAGAAGAAGCAAGCTGTGGCAATAAATTGATTACCTGTTTTATATATTACATTTTAATTTTGTTTAAGCAAGGTCTCGACAAAAAGTATTGGGAATTATAAATAATTAAACTTGATTTGTTTCTTATTCCCAGCTATTTTTACTTATATCAACCTGATCCCTATCAAATACTTAATATTAAAAACTAACTAAGTAAGAAAATTACATTTTGTTACGATATATCGAAGATATCGATATATTTCTACGATATATTGCAAAGTATCGATACAACATTACGATATATTATATCGAAAATAATATCGATAGTTTTTTTGTATGAACATCCCTACGTAGTATTCTCGTAGTTTGTTGTTGTTTATAGGACAGTGACGTCACACTATGGCGGCTATCGTTTCGCGTGCTTGTGGAACAGATACAGAATATTCAAACTTTAAAAGGGAATATAATAAATATAACTAATTTTTATGAATTGTAATTAGCATAATTCGATTTCATATGGTCAAAAGTATGCATTTTATTCATTTATAGATTTATTCTAAGACATAGTAAAATACCGTATTGCTATCAGACGCACGTCGCTCCGCTATACTGGTGACCACGCCGTTTTTCGAACACGCATATTTTATACCCACATGTAATTAAAAACGAAGAGAATGACGGAAGTAAACAAAGTAGGCGTGCGTATACCGCCATTCTGGCCAGAAGACCCTGAGGTATGGTTCGCCCAGATTGAAGGTCAGTTTGCAATAGCAGGTATCACGGTAGACACCACGAAGTTTTATTACATAGCTTCGAATCTCGAACCACAATACGCGAGACATGTCAGTGACATCATAAAGAAGCCTCCAGATGACGGCAAATATGAAAAGTTAAAGTCGGAGTTGATCAAAAGGTTGTCTATATCACAAGAAGCAAAACTAAAACAACTCCTAAATGATGAAGTACTAGGTGACCGAAAACCGTCGGAGTTCCTGCGTCACCTTCAAAAGTTAGCCGGACCAACAGTTCCCGAAGACTTTATGAAGACGCTGTGGACAGGTCGGTTACCTACACATATACGAACTGCAGTAGCTTCACAACGAAAGTTATCTTTGACGGAATCAGCCGAACTCGCCGATTGTATTTATGATATAGTCCAAGGTACCCCTCAAGTGTCGACTATAAGCAATTACGATGTACCCACAAATTATATGGCAAAACAACTCGCGGAATTGACAAAGGAAGTAGCTTCATTACGAACACAGTTAAATAATGAGCGCACAAGACACCGTCGTAAGTCGCGCGACCGACGTCACAATAACAATAGTCACAGATCACGATCGAAATCGAAATCATACGATCGGTCTGTATGTTGGTATCACCAAAAATTTGGTACCAAAGCGAATAGATGAACGACGCCGTGTAGTTATAATTCCTCTGCGGGAAATGCCTCAGACAGTCGGAAGTAGTGGCCAACGACTGTCAAATTTCTCCAGGCCGCCTCTTCGTCGTGGACAAAAACACAAATAAGAGTTTCCTTGTGGACACGGGATCAGACTTGTGCGTGTACGCACGTTCGTTGATGCGAGAACAGCGGATGAAGACATCCTACCAACTCTTCGCGGCCAATGGAACCCCCATCTCCACATACGGTTGGGTACAGCTGGAACTCAACTTAGGCCTGAGACGTGTATATCGCTGGAGATTTGTAGTTGCAGACGTATCAAAACCCATCATCGGTGTAGATTTTCTGTCACACTACAATTTACTGGTAGATGTTCGACAGCACCGCCTGATTGACTCTCTAACATCACTTTTTACACCTGCACCAGCTTGCAAGATCAGTGATGGAATTTCTTCGGTGAAAGTCATTGGCGGAGACTCCCAATACCACGAGATCTTACGTGAGTACCCTGAAGTCACTCGTCCAGCTGGCACACACAGAGTTGTAAAACATGCCATGGTGCACTATATCCGAACTACGTCTGGACCACCTGTAACCAGCCGCCCACGTCGTCTCCCACCGGATCGCCTGAAGACCGCTCAAAAAGAATTCGAGGACATGCTCCAGAGTGGAATCGCAGTCAGATCAGAAAGTCCTTGGTCATCTCCCTTACATTTGGCTCCCAAAAAGGAAAACGGGTGGAGGCCATGTGGGGATTACCGAGCGCTCAACGCACGCACAATTCCAGATAGGTATCCCATACGTCATATACAAGACTTCACGCATCATCTGGCTGGATGCAAGTTGTTTTCGAAGGTTGATCTGGTAAAAGCTTACAACCAGATACCTATCCATCCACCTGACATACTGAAAACAGCGATTACGACACCATTTGGACTCTTCGAGTTCCCTTACATGACTTTTGGTTTGCGTAACGCTGCACAAACCTTCCAGCGTTTTATGGACGAGGCACTAAGGGACCTGCCTTTCGTATACACTTACCTAGATGACATCCTGGTTTTTTCTGAGAGCAAAGAGCAACATTTTGAACATCTGCGACAACTTTTTAAGCGCCTGACAGATTACGGGATGCTCATAAACACATCGAAATGTGAATTTGGGCTTTCCAACATAACTTTCTTGGGACACGAAGTTTCAGCAAGCGGAATCAAGCCACTGCCCGATAAAGTGCAAGCAATCCTGGACTTCCCTGCACCCAAGAACGTCAAGGAACTACGCCGCTTCCTGGGGATGTATAATTTCTACCGTCGGTTCATCCCAGGTGCCTCACAAAACCAAGCGCCTCTGAACGTTGCTCTCACGGGACCGAATAAGAAGGGATCTCAACCAATCGAGATGTCTACCGAGATGAAAACCGCATTTGATGCATGTAAATCCGCCATTTCTCAGGCAGCACTACTATACCGCTATAATACTATTGAATACAATGTGAGAAAACTTATTTGTATTGTATTCTACCCATAGTCCCTCAAGACTGTAAGTAGAATACTGAGCCCAGATCACCGTCTTCTATGGCTAAGGTGCCCAGAAGGCTGGCTACGTTTCCTCGCTAGATCGCCATACTGATCCGTTGGCCGAGGTAGGCACCAGCCTTGTGATCACCTGAAGAGTCAATGAGCCGTTTCGATAAATTTTGGTAGAGGCTCATGGCCTCAGGACCCCACGGTCCAAGCGTCTCGACAGCAAACGGCACAAACATATAACTCTCACTGAGGGTTGCATATTTGCGCCGCTTGAGTGATTCCGCTGTTTCCGCTGAACCGGCTGATCTAGACGTGTTTGGTAGATGGGATGCGACCAACGTGTCTACGCAAGTCGCATCCCACACCAAAGGCTTGCCACGCTGCCAGGGAATTAGAGTCATTTTCTCAAGTTAAACAATTTCAATATTAAAAAGTTCAATTTACATACATAAAAACATACATAACTTCACGCCAGGTCCCTTGCGGGGTAGGCATGAGCAACAGAGCGCCATTCAGGCTTATTCTTACACGCTTCACTTGCTTCTTTGACATTCATAGCTCTTGTTATGCACGCTCGTCTGTTCTTAAGGCTCCTGACATCACCTTCTGCTAGTACACGATCAATTTGATCATGCAAGGTGCATGCAAGGCCTTTTGCATTGTATATCTGTTTAGTCATTCTTCCATCATTCATTCTTTAGTTCAATTTAGATTAGTTTAAGTTATCACTTCTGTCGGGCTTCCCGAGACGCACACTTTTTTATTATAATTGTGAGCAATATCGCTGGTTGCGCCACAAGTAATATATGCAAATAGTTTATATTTTTATTTAATTTCTTAGTGGTGTAATTTTTCGTTGACCTAAATAAAAAATAAAAAAACTTGAGAGGTGTCAAGGGACACCCGGATGGAACTTCATTCCATCCGGGTGTCTCTACTTACCTAACTCCATCAGCAACAGCAATATCCAGAACTTGTGCAGAAACACTGTCAGGATTCATTATTATTATTATTTTTTATTATTTACAAAAAACCTGTATACACTCAACAAAATAGTAAATGAGTAAGTTTGAATCCTATTTACTTCAATATAAGAAACAATTTAAAAATCGAATCACATCCTGCAATTCGACTCTTGAAACAAATTTAACTTTAAACCAGATTCGCGATATTGCTCCTTATTTTAATGACATTAAGACTCTATATGTCCGCAAATGCTATCTGTACGTCAGCAACCCATGACATTTAAATAATAATGTACTCCAAATTAAACTCTAACTGCGTGGGCATAAAGGGTTATGCAACTGCATTTTATCTTGGCAAGTCCAAAAAGTGTCGTGACAACTTTTTTCGTAAGAATTTTTTCCGTCTAGCCTCCATTCGTACCGCGCGATAAGGAACTACGTTCCAAAAATATAACCTGACGAAATTTAATAGTGAAACAGATCCACTGATGCCTTACCTCTATTTCTTGTTTGTCTTCAATGTCCTTGGCAGATTCGCAGTCAGCTCGGGTACGGCAAGTTCCTGACACTCCATTATTGCTGCATACATCACCTAAAACAACAAATATACATCGCACGCGTAATAAAACAAATAAGATTACGAGTATGGGAATTGGGAGCTGCATCATCGCAATGCAATGCAATCATCGCAGCGGACAACGAACTACTGACAAGTAGAGGTGTGTAATGTCACTCTTTACTGAACCGACTCACTGATCCGAAACATTTAGGTGTTCCAAAAGATTGGAACATCAACAATGTTTCAAATGCTTCATTTGGATCTGGAACATCGCGATCTCTCTGACTTTCTGTTCAGAGCGATCATGTCGCTTCCGTGTGAGAGAGACCGACCAGAGCATAATGAATCAGAGAGCAACAAGCGTAGCGAGAGAGCAGGAAAACAATAAAATATAAGCAAATGAGAATGAGATAACAAATGAGAAAATACGCCAGCTAGCCTAAGCCTGGCCGCCAGTCCTAAGCCTGGATAAAGTATGAAGGGAAATCGGTTTTATTAATTATTTCACAATTTGTATATTTTTTTTAAATATTACTTTGAATATTCATCTTAGTTTCAACCTTAACACCGTCTGCCTCAATATGCCTGCGACACGACATATATATATATATCTGTATTTTTATCTTTGACCAGTTTAACAAGATGTTTTAAATGAAACCGCCGCCCGTTTCTCAGCCTCTGTCCGCGACGTATCATAACAAGACAACCATGATTTTATATCTTTGACTCAGTGTTCCAAATGAAACATATCAGTGATCCGGAACATTTTACTGTCCCAGATACAAATGTTCCAATCCTAAAAATGTGACATTTCTCCCATGCCAACTGACAAGCGCAGCGCGGGAGCGCAGGCGCACGTATTAATCAATAGTTGTTCTAAAGGTACCGTACAGTGTCGTGGACGGCGGTGACACTTTTGGGAGTCAATCCGCCCTGGCCTCTCCAGGCGGACGTATTGGCGAAAGTGCGTCGCTCCCGACAGGATGCTCTCTGCTCTCTCTCGCGGCCTGGTCTTCTGCCAGGTCGAAATCGAGGCGATCAGGAAGCGGGAAACCGCCGCCATGATCGCCACTTGGTCTCAAGGACTCGAAAACCCTGTGGCTGGCGGCTACACGGTGGAGGCAATCAGGCCACAGCTGATGGATTGGGTCACCCGCGCAAGCGGAACCCTGACCTTCAGGACGACGCAGATACTTACCGGACATGGGTGTTTCGATAAGTATCTGTATCGAATTGTGGGCTGCTTGTCTTCCCCGGAAGGTCGCCAGTGCGGCGCGCCCGACACGGCGTTTCATACGCTAGTCGAGTGCGCGGCATGGGCGCCTTAGCGTTTCGAACTCGAGACACATGTAGGAGCGGTCGACTCGCTCTGCAATTTGGTGCAAGCCATGTTGCATAACAGCGACACCTGGGGGCTGCGGTTACTTTTTGTGAGACAGTCATGTCTCTCAAAGAGGCCGCCGAACGAGATAGGGAGGGAAGTACTACTGCGCGTGCCAATGCGTCTTTACGAGGTCGCCGGCCTTCAGCCAGCACCCGTAGACGCATGACTTCCCACCCTGAAATAATACCGCTGCGGGGGGCCTTTAGCTTGCTAGGGAGCAAAGGATCATCGACCCCCGTATGACGAAGTGGATGTGCTCTTCCCGGGGCACATTCAGGCACTTTTTGCGCTGGATCGGACTGAGCGTAACTCTGTTCTAAGTCTCAGCCTTTCCTACACAACAAAGCGCGGGGCACATGGGAGGAGGGTGGTTTTAGTGGGTATTAGGTGCTGCCCGTGCAGCGTATCCTTGAGTGTCCACACATGCTGAGTCGATCGCGAGTGGGTTACATAGCATGCAGTAAACCCGTTCGCGATCGATGCTGGTCTGATCCCTTGCCAGGACCTAGTACTGTGCGTAAATAGCATTTCCCCCGCCTCAAAAAAAAAGTTGTTCTAAAGCACTCGCACATCATCCGTCCCGCTCATACACTATGCCATACATTTTACTAGCAATAAGACTTGTTGATATTTGTACTTAAGGTTACAGTTTCCAAAATAATTAAATCAGTTCACATCAACACTCGACAGTGAATACAACTCTCTGCCATCTGAAGTATTATTTAACTTCTACCTCTAGCTGCTACAAACTATTACAATATTTGGTTTAGCAAAGACATACCCTCATACGCGTGGCTTCTAACTTCTCTTCCATAACACAAGACCAAGAGGCATGTTAGCACGTACCACATTTCGAAAACCTAAAAAGAATAAAATTTTAGTAGTCGCATTGAGTCATTTATGGCGATTCCTATATCTTACCGACCGTGTTGCATGCCCTACTATCAGTTAGGTATAACCTACATATAAGTACCATAAAAGTAATGACAAAATTCACCCGATAGTTAGGGCGCGTTCCCACTATATCGTAACGATTATTTTATCGTTAGACGACTGTCGTCTCTATCTGTTACCATTATAACGATTGTTTGTCGTTAATTTTTTTTATCATTTAGCGACTATCGTATCTAGCTGTTCCCATTGGATCGCGACGACATTTTACCGTTTCACGGAAGTCGCTTTGTCGTTTACACATCATTAGCAAGCTACTACAGTCGCGAGGGGGAAGGGAGAATACGTGTAAGCGATGATACGATATTTTTATCGGGGCTACGATATATTTGCCGTCACGATTTAGTCGTAACGATTTTTTATCGTTTTACGACTCCTGTTCGCCGTTCCCACTGTCATGACAATCTGTCGTCACAGCAAGAAATGTCGTAGACGACAGTAAATTGGTCGTTCTATATTATCCATTTAAACATATAAGCCACGACACTTAAAACTACACGATCATTTGTCGTCAGGACAAAGTGGGAACGCGCCCTAAGGCAATCGAATCAATAGTAGACTTAAGAGCCCACGACTGCCAGAGCTTCGTCACTATAAAACCTGAAAGTTTTTCTGTGTTTTATGTGTGTGTTTTATAGAGATAAGAACGACTATAGTAGAATTATTTTCTCCGTGCAGTTTAGGTCATAAATAATTGGAGCGGTGAAGCGAGTATTTCGCTCTCTCTTCCACTCACGGGCCTTATGGGCAGGCATAGTGATACACATTATTGTTGGCGATAACCGTTATCGATAGTGTATTTAGTTTTGTCATTTTGTGGGTTAGTGATATAAATGAAAGAAAAAAAATAGATAAAACAACGTATTTATTAAAATAACAATGATAATGATTTAAAATAAATTATTAATTAGGTATCTATGTATTAAAAAAACTATAAGTAAAAATAAATATACATATTATATCTAAGTTTAAAATTAACAGCAAAAAAGATAATAATGATTTTTATAAGAATAATAATCTTTCTTTGATAAGAATGAGTTTTTATCGATAATGGCGTTGCGTCCGCGCAACATGCTCACCGCCCTAGCCGGGCTGAGGCCGAGTTTGATTTATGACCCAAACTGCACGGAGAAAATAATTTTACTATAGTGACTATAGAGTTTGGGTTGTGGTTACTTTCAGGTTTTAAAAAATTACGAAGGTCTGGCAGTCGTGGGGTCTTAAAATATAAGATTATATTTCAGTGTGGCTTGGACGAGCGTTCTGTTTATCACATGTTTTGCCACTGCCCAAAAATGTATGTTACGGAATTCTCTGTAAGATTCTGGGTCCAACAAAGAGAGAGGATCAAAGCTGGAGGGTCCAAAAGAAACTCGAAATTGCGCTGTAAAAATTGTTAAAAAGATAAATAAAAGAATGGAAGAAACGGTAGTGACATATCATGACTATATTGTTACGAACTACAGGACTCGAATTAAAATGCCGTTGGAATTACTATAGAATTTATTAGAACTATATAAACACGTACACAGGTATAAATGTAACTGGACACAACCAGTACAAACTGTACAATTCAATAACACGCGCAAAGTCCGTCACTAGCTTATCAAATGTACGTCTTACTCACATCGTAATCCTCGCTTGACTGCCTCACCCCTCCGTTCGGGTATTGTTTTATACTAACTATACAATACAAAACTCGACCGCGTGGACTGGATTTTTCCTAGAAAACGTAATCTGCACACGTGCGGCCATAAACAAGTACAATAACAATAGGATATAGTCTAATTGCAAATTTAAACACAAAGAAAACAAAAGAAAACCTTAGTTTAGGGCGTTGCCTGGAAGAGATCGCTTTAAGCGATAAGGCCGCCCTTTGTTCAACATGTATATTGTACTTAGTTTTAAGAACGTAGTTTTAATTTTTGGTGAACAATAAAGTGTTTTCATTCATTCATTCAAAAGAAGTCCAAATGCTGGAAGGTAATAAACTGCGCTTTATGACAGGCAGGTGTGCATTCACACCTGCCTGCCTTCACTATTAAATAGTAAGTTTTATTAATTATCCCACGGGAACTCTTTAAATTTCGAGATCAAAAGTATCCTATATGTTGACCAGGGATACAAGCTACCACAATACAAAATTTCATTTAAATTGGTCCAGTCATTTCGGAAATAACCCGTACAATCAGACATACAAAGAATCAAAATAAATTGAAAAAATCGACGATGAAGACAGGTATTTACAATTTAAGTACTTTTCTCTCTTTTAATAATGATAATAATAGTAAAACGTAAAATAATAGAAAAATATCACTTACAAATAAAAAAACAAACAAAGATGATGTAACTCTAGTCGACCAGTGCCTTTGGACTGGTAACAAAGACTATCGGCAAACATCACGTTTTATAGAAACTAGTTTTCAAAAATTGCTATTTAATCATCTTAAATAAAAGTTCCGGTTTTAATGTTGGTAATCTTCTAATAATACCGTCTGCAGTATGTTATACATGACACGTGTAATCAACCAATCTCTATTAACAAAAACATTGGTAAGGTACATTAATAGTCATGTTTCCAGTATGTTTTGGCATTCACATGACGTGCATATAGTTATTAAATTAAATTAATAAGCTTTTTTAAAAGATTTTTAAATACAAGACTTTGAGTTCCGACTCTATCATCAGATCAGCACAACAGTACAAACTGCACGATTCAATAACAAAATCCGTCACTATATCGCTTATCGAATGTACGTCTTGCTCGTCTCCTCGCTTGGCTGCACCCCCCCCCCCCCCCCCCGTTCGGGCAGTTTTATACTAAACTGTACAATACAACAAAGGACCGCGTGGACTGACTTTTCCGAGAAACCGTAATCTGCACACCTGAGACTGGTTAACAAGTACAATAACAATAGGCTATTGTTTAATTGCAAATTTTAAACATGAAGTAAACAAAAGAAGTCCAAATGCGGGAAAGGTAATAAACCAGGTTTATGGCAGGAAGGTGTGCATCTACTTTTTTTCGGCATGTAACAATATTATAAAGAGAAAAGTTTTGTATATTTGTAACTCAAAAACTATTGGACTGATTTCAAAAATGATTTTACCATTACGATGCTACACTATCCCTGAATAATATAAGTTTTATTTATTAGTAGAAAAAATAGGGATCCCTACTAAAACTTCAATAATGTAAACCAAGGTGTAAAAAAATCCTACTAATTTTATAAACGCGAAAGTTTGTAAGAATGTATGTATAGATGTATGGATGTATGTTTGTTACTCTTTCATGCAAAAACTACCGAATGGATTTGAATGAAACTTTACCTTAATATAGCTTACATATCAGAATAACACATAGACTATAATTTATAAAGATATAGTGTGAATTATCCAAGATATAACGAATTTACATCACTACGCGAGTGAAATCGCGGCCGCAGCTAGTTAGCCATAAAATGTTTTTCATCACAAGCGCTGCGGAAACTATTGATGATAGAACAAAAAATACAAGTTCTATATTAAAGAATATATCAATATCTACAAAAAACTCCGCGATACCATATGTCCGAGTATTGTATTATTATATTATATATGTATATAGTATAGTATTATTATTCAAATTCAAAAGTTTTTATTCAAAATAAATTCAACTGGAGAACACTTTTTGTAGGTCATACATATAGGTTAAAATTTAATTTTACTTCCCAGCCTATGTACACCGCTTCGCAACGTGTTATTGCTGTTCAGGAGAAGAAGCGGCAAGAAACTCCCCAGCAACACGTCTAGCTAAAAATTGTTTTTCTTTATATTTATTCTATTTATATTTAAGTTCTTTTTTTTTAAGTTTTATACACAAGTATGTTACAGAATGACTTTTGAAGAATTTATGGAGTTTTAGCAAACAGTGCATATTCAATAAGACAGAGCGCAATAAAAGGATAGAAAATATAATTATAGTTTTAAATTTACAGACATAACGTACTATAATTTTTTGCAACATATCTCCGTGTATTCCTTACAAGTATGGCAAGAAAAAAACGTTATATTTGTACAAAACACAGTTTATGAGGTTGGAGCGAGCCGCTATGTAAATGAGTTTTGTCATTTAAGTATTCTTGAATAGTGTAGTATCCCTTTATTAGCAAGATACTTTTTATATTATGTTTTTTATGTTATGTCACTATAACTAAGTACTTTTTACATTTTAAAAGTTGATATAAATGCCGAACAAAATCAGACCATGCTATCCATACCTTTGTATTAATCCTAAGTTTGAATGTATGTAGATGGATGTATTTTTCCAGGTGGTAGGGCATTTGCCCGACTGGATGGCTACCACCCCTGGTCTAAAGTATGTCGCCATAACAACCTTGAGTTGTGTTCCGGCATTAGTGGCCAGGCTCCAGTCTGCGCATTTGTAGCATATTTCGTGTTGCAAATGTCCATAGGCGATGGTAACAGCTTTCCATTAAGTGAGCCGTCTGCCTGTCTGCTGAACTCCCGCAATAAAAAAAGGATGTATAGATATACGGATGTTTGTTTGTTACTCTTTCATGCAAAAACTACTGAATGGATTTGGATGAAACTTTACAGTAATATAGCTTACACGAAACCGCGGGCGCAGCTAGTATCATCCAAAAAATTATTTTGTATTCAAGACTGATTCAATACCTGTACATTACTTTTTGAATTTTTCAAATCTGACATTTCATTCCAAAAACATTACTAATTTTAAAAGGTCAATCTATACAACAAATTTGGCGCTGGAATCTGGTTTTAGTATTTTGATGGAATTTTAACATTTACACTAGGTATAATCCATTTAATAATAAGCTTTTTTAAAAGATTTTTGAATGCAAGTTTTTGAGTTCCTGGATATCCTGTAGCAGCAGAGTACTAGCAAAGACAAGTAAAACGAGCCCAAACACGACGGGTCTATCTTATTTAGTACAGGAGTTCCTATGGCCACCTTCCGACTCCATCATCAGATCAGCTCCATGATACCATATCATTGCATTGTCACGCGATATACATATGCGTGCAAAATTTCAGCTCAATCGGAAACCGGGAAGTTGATCAAATTTAATTTGCAAGATTCCACCCGAAATTACATACATCCATTGCAAGTTAAATAAAAGCTTGTAAAATGTTGTCATATCAGGTTGTATATGGCGATTGACTTAAGCCCCTTAGGACCTTGCACCTGGATGCCACGCAACGCTTGCGCCCCTGAGTAAAGACGGCCCTGTATTTATCTATAGTGTAGCGAGTGATGGTGGAACAATCTAGTTGGTTTAAGAAGTTTGGAAGTTTAAGAAAAATGTGGAAGATTCTGGAAGAGAAAGACAAGGTCCTCGTCTTACATTTTAGAAAGGGATAGATGATGAACAAATATTCTAGAACTAGCTGTCCCGGCAGACGTCGTCCTGCCCGGAAAAGCTGCAATCGATTTGCCGACAGCAGCGCCATCTACCGGGTCCAATTGTGAACCAACTCAGAAACCTTCTCTGGCTCATGCACAACAACTTTGCTAAAAATCATCACATGATCAAATGTATAGTTTACGATTTTATACAGGACAGGACATACAGACAAACATTCATTTTTATTACTTTTTATCAAGAAGCTTATTACAAGCTTCTTGCTTTTTGTTATACCTACTATATATGTCAAATTAAAATTATCAATGTCAAAGTCAAATGTCAATACTGTTTACTGTATTTTTGGCAGTTAACCGGCAGGCGGCACTTCTGTCTGTTAAGAAGAAGTTAAGAAAATCAACAACATAAATACTAAAAAAACCGATTCAATACACAAGAATTAATAAATATAACTATAATTATTCATTGGGAACTGTTTAAACTTACATCGTAAGTATAGAGATAACTTTGCAGTAATTGTATTGCAGCATTTGCAGTGTTTTTAAACCTATTATTGTTAAGATGACCTGAAACCTCATCTCATAACATGGCTGGAAAACTTCGGGTGGTATTCCTGGATACGTTTATCCACAGAGTACTTTTATATCGTTTATCTATTGACATAGGTTTTTGTTAGAGTTGCGTGAGCGTGTGTGCACGCTTCGCTTAAATTTTGGCTTATACGTATGACCTTCAAATACTGTCTCCCGTAGAACTTATTTTAAATAAAACCTGAATCTACCTTTTAACCAATTTGATTAAAGATTTGTGAGCCAGTGTAATTATATATCTATCTGTTGCGGAGATAACCCGTGAACTGATAAGCTTTGTGGCTAATGAAGGTAATTAATTATAAAGTGATAAAAATACATGTAATTTTTTCCTTTGTGGCAGACAGACTTATTTCTTGTGACAAACAAATTTCAAATAATTAAAAAAATATTATCTATAAAGTTGCAGAGAAAAAACGTATTCAACACTATCTAAGGTAAATTAATGGTCAGTAAGATAAAATAACTGGGCCTTATTAAGCATATACAAAAATGTTTGCTTTATAGAAATGTTTAGTGCTTAATAACATATTTTGTGCATAGTGTAGATAGTTTAACATAATATATGTTTGTTTTGTCCATAGGATGACAGAAGGTCTTTGCAATCAAATACCGATTAAAGGCTTTTTTATTTAAATTTTCTTTCACCTGTCACTTTACTCTATGTGTCATTGGCATAATCAATGCCTATGCGTTGGCGCCACTATGAAAAATATAGATAGATGTATAAAAAAATGTTTGGATATAGTTTTCACAAGCTTTGTTTTCACTAACACCACACATAAGCAAACAATTAGGAGGACAATGAATACACAAACATTGTATTAAAAATCAACAACATTATCACATATAATAAATTTAATAAACAATTATACAGCTGAGGTGCAGTTGTTTTTACTATAGAGCATTTTTTTATTATTGCTGGAAACTCCACTTGATGGAAAGTGGTAACCATTACCTATTTGACATTTGCAACACCAAAAGAGACTCTTAAGGGAGACTGAAACCTGGCCACTAATGCTAGAACACAACCCAAGGTTGTTATGGCAACATACTCTAGACCAGGGGTGGTAGCCTAGACCAGGCCATCCAGTCGGGCAAATGCCCCACCACCTGGTAATGTTTTTATTATAGAATTACTTTAAAGTGTAACTTACAAACAATTTCAGGTAAAAATGGACAAATGGGAGAACTTAATTGAAGAATTTCCACCAGATCCTGATGTAAGGTGGTATAATAAGACTCTACAGACAGCCACAGTGACCTTAAAGGAGGACTTGGCAGAATTTGAAATTAGTAAGTTTATGAAACCAATCTTAGTCTCTCTAGATAAATCTGAATCAATCATTCAATGTTATTGTAAAATGCCATGTCCTTTCTGTTCTGTGCGGAGCTTGGGGGCTGGTATATGCTTCTTGAAAAGAATTCTGAATTAAGTGAATCTGCCCTTCAGTAAATTTAAAAGTACCTTGCTTAGAAAAGGATACTTCACTATTGAAGAATATTTAATTAAAAAACCTGCATTTACAGAGCTGCTCGCTCCAGTCTTCTATACTATGTTCAGTATAATGTCTATATTTTGCATAACATGTAAGGAATCTAAGAAGATTTATCGCAGTATGAAATATCAGTTCATAAATGTCTGACTACTGGGCTCAGGCCTCATTATACGGGGAAAGGACAATATACCTGCTACACTTGTCCATCGCTTCTTGGCACTTTTGACACATCAGGATCTCGAGCATCACAATGTTTTCCTTCACTGTTGTTAACATTATGCACCTTAGTCAGAAAACTGACTAAGTAGTGCATGCGTCTCGGCCAAGTTCAAACCTGCGGTCATCGAGTTAGGGGTGCGTCCGCTAGCTATTAGACTACCACACCTTGAATTAATTTGAATGAATTCTTAGATTATTGAAAGAATATTTTTTGTTACTACTTCCTTTTTGTGTTAAATTAAGTAAAAAAAAAGAGCCTCAGGTAATATACAAATAATTATGATGAAAAATCTCTTTTAGCTAGATGTGTTGCTGGGGAGTTTGTTGCGCTTCTTCTCCTTTGAAAAGTGATAACACATTGTGAACCGGTGTACATAGAATAGGAAGTAGATATCAATTTTGACTTAAATGTATTAGATATTATGATTCAGTGCCATAGATACTGTTACGAGTCGCAAGACTCAAAATAAAAATGTAGTTAGAATTACTTTAGAGTTTATCAGAACTATACAAACACATATAATACAGGTACAAATATAACCGAACACAACAAGTCCAAACGTAATGCAGATGGTTGTAATTCAATAATATGCACAAAGTCCGTTACTAAATAGATTACCGAATGTACAAAAATTTTGCTTCACTCGTGGTTATTGCTCGACTGTCCGTCCCTCAATTGGGGCATTGCTTTATACTGCACAGATGCAATATGTCTGCCCGGCCGCGTGGACCGAATTTTCTAGCATCAGTTTGTACTTCAAATCTGACACCCTTGGCTTATTACTGCCATAAAAGATTACAATACACAATAGGTCGTAATATAAAATAAATCTTATCACAAATTTTAAACACAAAGTAAACAAAAGAAGTCCAAATGCCGAAAGGTAATTGGTAACGCCACCTGGCGGTAAAACGTCATCCTCCCTCAATCCTTCCTCACCCCCGCGCGTATACGACGCTTGCCACGCTCGCTGGCACCTACGAGTGTAAAATCGATCCCGCTACGAACGCACGCGTGTGAGAAGTGATAGTTGTTGCAAAATTAAGGGTGATCAGACCACAGCCGGCCGGCCAGGAAGCCTACAGCAGCTGACGAGTCCAGGTAACCTAGACTTTCATTTCCCAAAGACGTTTGCCGCCCAGTTACAGTCCATTGCCGCCGCACCAGTAATAACAATGTGTTTTTATAGGTATGCATATGTGAATTTGTTTTTTTTTTCATTGGCGTCTAGGTCGTAACAATACATAATAAGGCAAGCTGTGTCTTCATATAGACTCTATATTATAGAGGATCACATTCTACAGAGTACAAAATATGTGTTCAGTTTTGAAGACCGTAATAAAAAATTAAAAATTCATTTACAGGAAGATACTTGAAAACACTTTTCCTAAAACCAGTATCGCTTATAGCTACTATAAAACACCGGCGAAACGAAATCTCCTGGACTAAGGCCATTATGGATATGTTCAAGTTAATTGGGGATATTGTGGAGACGCATGGCGATGGAGAATGGATGGAGGAATATTACGAGGATTTGTCTAATGTAAGTAATGTTGAATTTTTTCCAGTGGGCATTGAGGGCCAAAAACTAGGCTAAATAGCGAAAAACACTGAAAGGTGTCTTGATTTTGATGGATACAATAGTGATATTGTTAGATTTTTGAAAATCAATTTAATCCATGCAGGAAAGGAGAAAGAATACAATTTCCTGCCTTGGGGCGGCCTGTCATAAGAGACGACAAAACGACCCACAGTCAGGTGGTAGGGCATTTGTCTGATTGGATTGATCTGAAGTATGTCGCAATAACAACTTTTGAGTGTCCCGGCATTAGTGACCAGGTTCCAGTCTCTCTTAAGAGAGCAGCAGCGCATTTGTAGTGCCTTTGGTGTTGCAAATGTCCATAGGCGATGGTAACCGCTTTCCATCAAGTGGGCCGTCTGCCTGTCTATTTAAAAATCAAATTTAATTTATTTTATTTGCAGGAGTTCAGCAGACAGGTTATGGTGGTATACTCTAGACCACAGGTGGTAGCCATCCAGTCGGGCAAATGTCCTACCACCTGACTGTGGGTCGTTTTGTCGCCTCTTATGACAGGCTGTCCAGGAAATTGTATTCTTTCTCCGTTCCTGCACAGATAATAAATTGCGTAAAATATATAAATTGGACCTATCAAAATGGTTGATAGATGTCTCACGAAACTAAAACGCTGGCCTGCATTTTGGGCAACGCATGAGCGTTGCCATACAACGTGGTAATGCGGCCAGCGTTTTGGGAACGTTCCCAACTGACGGTGATTTGGGACCTATTTATTATTTCGAGACCTCCAAGTAATACTACGCCAAATTAATTTTAGGTATTTTCTATTTTTAAGGGAAGAGCACTCATTAATGTCTTAATATTGTGGCGAACGATGGTGGAACCATCTAGCTAGTTTTAGAACTTTTGGAAAACTCTAGAAAAATCTAGAACGAAAAGACAAGGACGGATATATTTAGAAAAAGATAGACGATAAACGAAAGAAAGAGATAGATAGATGTTAGAAAGAGATAGACGACAAAAGAGAGAAAGAGATAGATAGATGTTAGAAAGGGATAGATGTATAAACGAAAGTTCCCGAACAGAAGGTTCGGGAAAGAAAAGACAGAGATAGATAGATAGATGGGTTCTAGAAAATTCTTCCAGGTATATAAACAGCGTAAGACGCGCCTACCGGTACCTACCTACAGTTTAGAATTTAAAGTTGAGTTCAGTCCAAGACGGTGAAACGACAAGTGCGATACTAAAGAGTTATCAGAGAAGGTTAATAGAGTACAGAGACGAATTAAGTGGTGAATTTAGTAACAAGTTTGGTGGACAGATACGTGAAGGAGCTGTGTAGCGCAGTTCGAAAGAGGAACCAGACGCAAGCTACCCGCGATAATATCGGAGGTGGTCCACGCAATATCGGCGACGGTATTGAGGGTGTGACAACTTATCGTCGGCACTGTGCATCGTTGGTCGTGCGTATAGGGGCAACCCTGCAGACAGGTACTACGTGCGGCTGAGTAAGTCAATAAAAGCTTTTAAATTAAAAACTGGTGTTTTCTTCCAATCCATAAGTGCGTACCCCCGCTCGTACGTAACAATATTATGTTCATAAATTTTATAAAAAAAATAATAAGAGACTAACAATCTTTTAGTATTCAATATCTTTTATGAAATTTTATGAACATAATATTAAGAATTTACTGAGTACCTTTCCCTTAAAAACAGAAAATACCTAAAATTAAGTTGGCGTAGTATTACTTGGAGGTGTCGATTTGTAGTTTTTATCTTTTATAAATTAAGTTGTATTATATTTTTAGAATAGGTAAATATAGCGTGTAAAATTTAATAATTTTGTAAATAAATATATTAATTTAATTGCAGTATTTATACTTTTCTTGAATGGTAATAAACTAATAGGCACCCGACAAACGTAGTTAGTCATCCAACATTCATGATTGGGTTTGTCACATCTCTTGGACACAGTTTCAGTGTGTGAAAGCACTTATCCGATTTATTTACTAGGTAAGAACAGACGAGCGTGCATGACAAGAGCTATGAATGTCAAAGAGGCATGTGAGGTGTGTAAAAATAAGCCTAAATGGCGCTCTGTTGTTCGTGCCTACCCCGCAAAGGACCTGGCGTGAGTTATGTATGTATTTTTTTAACTATTCCACGCGGACGAAGGCAGAATCTAGTAATATATAAAGCTGAAGAGTTTGTTTGATTGAATGCTCTAATCTCAGGAACTTCTGGTCTGATTTGAAAAGTTCTTCCAGTGTTAGATAGGCCATTTATCGAGGAAGGCTATATATCATCACGCTAAGACCAATAGGAGCAGAGCACCATTGAAGAATGATTCAAAATTGGGAGGTTTAAAAAATTTTTTTTTTTAAACATATTAGCAGAAGGTGATATCAGGAGGTTTAAGAACAGACGAGCGTGCATGACAAGAGCTATGAATGTCAAAGAAGCAAGTGAGGTGTGTAAGAATAAGCCTAAATGGCGCTCTGTTGTGCGTGCCTACCCCGCAAGGGACCTGGCGTGAAGTTGTGTATGTATGAATTTACTAGGTATACTTTCACAGTTTAATATACCAGTCTTTTTGTAGATATGTATTTGTATGGTATGTATATTAAGTATATATCTACGTAATATATAAAATTTCTTTATATATGTATATATATCATTTATGTATTTATTATTAAAATGTAAGTAGTTCGTACTATATGTTACGTATACCACCATCGCCATTATCATCTCAATTCATTTCTGGGGTTGTCTGGAAGAGATCGCTCTTTAGCGATAAGACCGCCCTTTGTACATAAGTAGATATAATTTTAGTCTTTAAGTTCATGATTGTATTGGTGTACAATAAAGTGTTATCTATCTATCTTTCCGTAGCTGTGCATGTTGAACTATGACCCAAAGACACAAGCGAATGCCTACCGGTGCCTAACGAACATTGTGAAGAGATCAGAGTACGGTGCGGTACAGCACAAACAAATTATAGACCGATTCGAGATGAGCTTAAATCCCAGTGGCACTTCTAAGGCTCCATTGGCTATTCTTCTTGGTAAGTCGTTTTTTTTTTAATGATTTGAAACAATATTTTTTTTATAAATCGGCAGAGAAATACACACACTGTATATCCCCAAATTGTGTTATGGGTAATATATAACGGACCACTCTGGGGCCGATCCCAGACACCTAGACCATGGTAAATAACAGAGAAAATTCATTTCCAAAATTTACCATACCAGGAATCGAACCCGGAGCCTCTGAGTTGCAGTGAGGTAGGCCGGCAAAGGCTTAGCCCGCTCAACCACAGAGGCCGTCAAACATGGAGGAGGTGTGTGTAGTTTATTCTATCCGTGCAGGAACGGTGAAAGAATACAATTTCCTGCGTTGGGGTGGCTTGCAGTAAGAGGCGACAAAACAACCCCCAGCCAGGTGGTGGGGTATTTGCCCGACTGGATCTCTACCAACGAGTATGCCGCCATAACAACCTTGGGTTGCGTTCCGGCCAGTTGGTGTTAGTGACCAGATTTCAGTCGCCCTTAACCGAGCAGCAGCGCATGCATTCGTGGCACTTTTGGTGTTGCAAATGTCCATAGGCGAAGGTAACCGCTTTCCATCAAGTGGACCGTCCTGAACTCCTGCAATAAAATTAAAAAAACATTAGAAGCAAAATTTTTCTAGACACGGTAGTAAATTATTTCGATGCGAATTTAAACACTATGCTCATTCAGGTAGAATTGGAAATATCAAATTGAAACTAGAGCATTTGTTTCCTATTTTAGTTATCATAAGCTTCTTGTGTAATGTGGTCAAAGTGAAAGCAAGGAATCTGAATTCTCTGATAGGCTGAACAATGATTTTTAAGTCATGGTACCGCCATCTCTTGTTCAAACTTCACAACTTCACGTAAACCTTCTTGATACTGTTACGAGTTGCAGGACTCGAATTAAAATGCTGTTGGAATTTCTATACAATTTATTAGAACTATACAAACACATATAACACAGGTACAAATATAACCGAACACAACAAGTCCAAACGTAATTCAGAAGGTCGTAATTCAATAAAACGCGCAACATCCGCCATTATTAGATTCCCGATTGTAGTACACCTCTCGCTTTGATCGTGGTTTTCGCTCGACTGCCCCTCCCTCAATCAGGTCATCGTTTTATACTGCACAAATGCAATTTGCCCGTATGGTATTCGACTTAATCCGCCACACCTGGCTAATGACTCGGCCGCAAACGGCCATAAAAGAGTACAATAAAACAATGGGCTGTTCTCGTATGCCAATAAATAAGTAAACAAAACAAGACGATCATAAAAAAAAAATACAATAGTTTCAATGTTCAATGCACAATAGTTCCGATGCCGACGGGTAATAAATGTGCTTCTACAAATTTGTACGTGGAACCTGTCTTTGTCGGCGCCTAGGTTGTAACAATACATTATTGTAGTAATTGCCACTGTTATTTTCAAATTCCAGGTGCAATATGTGAATATTGTCCAGCCTTAGTGAAAGAGTATGCTTTGAAAATATTCAGAATATATCTAAGAATGTTGGACTCGAACAGAAATTCTGTGAGTATATCGTGGACTAGATATTTTTTTAAATTTATTGTGAACTAGCTGCCTCCCGCGGTCCCACTCGCGTGGTGATGGTAAATTGTTATATTTTGGATAATTCACTTATATCTTTATAAATTATAGCCTATCTGTTATTCTGATGGGTAAGCTATTATGTTATTGTAAAGTTTCAACAAAATCCATTCAGTAGTTTTTGCATGAAAGGGTAAGAAACGTACATCTATACTTATTAATTTTCGCGTTTATAATATTATATATTATTATTATAGCGGCCCCGGCAGACGTTGTCCTGTTCTGAAAAAATAAAAATTTAGGACCCTACGTCAGCGCCACCTACCGGTTCCAATTGTGGATTTAAGCCATCCGGGGACCCACTCCAACACAAAAACAAAATCGCCAAAATCGGGCCGGGTGATAAGGAGGATTCTAGAACCCGATCTCAGCGCCACCTACCAGTTCCAGTTCAGCTTTTCTTCTATTTCTAGAATGTTCTATATTTTTCTGAAACTTTAAACCAACTAACATTGCTAGAAAGTCCTAATCCCGGTCGCCACAATTTTTTTGTTTAAGAATTCTTACTGGTTTTTAGGATACAATAACTAACGCGATTCTAAAGGGACTGAATGGTGTTTTTAAGAATCTCGACTTGCCTACAGCTGAAATGATGATGTTCTACACCAAAATGTCATCATCGAGTTTCATCAAATCGCATAGATACGAAGAAGGTACGTTTAGGGAAGGTGGAGGCAAGGAGGATATAAGAGGGTAGTCTCCATTCTGTCTCCAGTATAAGTAGACCTCTCGTTAGATGTGTAAAGTGTGAGTGTGGAGTTGAAGTTATGTTGGTTATGTTCGAATGGACCTCCTAACAACCAGTATACGTAGACCTGTGGTTAGTACGTGTAAAGTATGAGTGTGGAGTTGAAGTTATGTTGGTTATGTTCGAATGGACCTCCTAACTACCAGTATACATAGACCTCTGGTTAGTACGTGTAAAGTATGAGTGTGGAGTTGAAGTTATGTTGGTTATGTTCGAATGGACCTCCTAACTACCAGTATACATAGACCTCTGGTTAGTACGTGTAAAGTATGAGTGTGGAGTTGAAGTTATGTTGGTTATATTCGAATGGACCTCCTAACTACCAGTATACATAGACCTCTGGTTAGTACGTGTAAAGTATGAGTGTGGAGTTGAAGTTATGTTGGTTATATTCGAATGGACCTCCTAACTACCAGTATACATAGACCTCTGGTTAGTACGTGTAAAGTATGAGTGTGGAATTGAAGTTATGTTGGTTATGTTCGAATGGACCTCCTAAAAACCAGTATACGTAGACCTGTGGTTAGTACATGTAAAGTATGAGTGTGGAGTTGAAGTTATGTTGGTTATGTTCGAATGGACCTCCTAACTTCCAGTATACGTAGACCTCTGGTTAGTACGTGTAAAGTATGAGTGTGGAGTTGAAGTTATGTTGGTTATTTTCGAATGGACCTCCTAACTTCCAGTATACGTAGACCACTGGTTAGTACGTGTAAAGTATGAGTGTGGAGTTGAAGTTATGTTGGTTATGTTCGAATGGACCTCCTAACAACCAGTATACGTAGACCTCTGGTTAGTACGTGTAAAGTATGAGTGTGGAGTTGAAGTTATGTTGGTTATGTTCGAATGGACCTCCTAACAACCAGTATACGTAGACCTGTGGTTAGTACGTGTAAAGTATGAGTGTGGAGTTGAAGTTATGTTGGTTATTTTCGAATGGACCTCCTAACAACCAGTATACGTAGACCTCTCGTTAGATGTGTAAAGTATGAGTGTGGAGTTGAAGTTATGTTGGTTATGTTCGAATGGACCTCCTAACAACCAGTATACGTAGACCTCTGGTTAGTACGTGTAAAGTATGAGTGTGGAGTTGAAGTTATGTTGGTTATGTTCGAATGGACCTCCTAACAACCAGTATACGTAGACCTCTGGTTAGTACGTGTAAAGTATGAGTGTGGAGTTGAAGTTATGTTGGTTATGTTCGAATGGACCTCCTAACAACCAGTATACGTAGACCTGTGGTTAGTACGTGTAAAGTATGAGTGTGGAGTTGAAGTTATGTTGGTTATTTTCGAATGGACCTCCTAACAACCAGTATACGTAGACCTGTGGTTAGTACGTGTAAAGTATGAGTGTGGAGTTGAAGTTATGTTGGTTATGTTCGAATGGACCTCCTATCAACCAGTATACATAGACCTGTGGTTAGTACGTGTAAAGTATGAGTGTGGAGTTGAAGTTATGTTGGTTATGTTCGAATGGACCTCCTAAAAACCAGTATACGTAGACCTGTGGTTAGTACATGTAAAGTATGAGTGTGGAGTTGAAGTTATGTTGGTTATGTTCGAATGGACCTCCTAACTTCCAGTATACGTAGACCTCTGGTTAGTACGTGTAAAGTATGAGTGTGGAGTTGAAGTTATGTTGGTTATTTTCGAATGGACCTCCTAACTTCCAGTATACGTAGACCACTGGTTAGTACGTGTAAAGTATGAGTGTGGAGTTGAAGTTATGTTGGTTATGTTCGAATGGACCTCCTAACTTCCAGTATACGTAGACCTCTGGTTAGTACGTGTAAAGTATGAGTGTGGAGTTGAAGTTATGTTGGTTATTTTCGAATGGACCTCCTAACTTCCAGTATACGTAGACCACTGGTTAGTACGTGTAAAGTATGAGTGTGGAGTTGAAGTTATGTTGGTTATGTTCGAATGGACCTCCTAACAACCAGTATACGTAGACCTCTGGTTAGTACGTGTAAAGTATGAGTGTGGAGTTGAAGTTATGTTGGTTATGTTCGAATGGACCTCCTAACAACCAGTATACGTAGACCTGTGGTTAGTACGTGTAAAGTATGAGTGTGGAGTTGAAGTTATGTTGGTTATTTTCGAATGGACCTCCTAACAACCAGTATACGTAGACCTGTGGTTAGTACGTGTAAAGTATGAGTGTGGAGTTGAAGTTATGTTGGTTATGTTCGAATGGACCTCCTAACAACCAGTATACGTAGACCTCTGGTTAGTACGTGTAAAGTATGAGTGTGGAGTTGAAGTTATGTTGGTTATGTTCGAATGGACCTCCTAACAACCAGTATACGTAGACCTCTGGTTAGTACGTGTAAAGTATGAGTGTGGAGTTGAAGTTATGTTGGTTATGTTCGAATGGACCTCCTAACAACCAGTATACGTAGACCTGTGGTTAGTACGTGTAAAGTATGAGTGTGGAGTTGAAGTTATGTTGGTTATTTTCGAATGGACCTCCTAACAACCAGTATACGTAGACCTGTGGTTAGTACGTGTAAAGTATGAGTGTGGAGTTGAAGTTATGTTGGTTATGTTCGAATGGACCTCCTATCAACCAGTATACATAGACCTGTGGTTAGTACGTGTAAAGTATGAGTGTGGAGTTGAAGTTATGTTGGTTATGTTCGAATGGACCTCCTAAAAACCAGTATACGTAGACCTGTGGTTAGTACATGTAAAGTATGAGTGTGGAGTTGAAGTTATGTTGGTTATGTTCGAATGGACCTCCTAACTTCCAGTATACGTAGACCTCTGGTTAGTACGTGTAAAGTATGAGTGTGGAGTTGAAGTTATGTTGGTTATTTTCGAATGGACCTCCTAACTTCCAGTATACGTAGACCACTGGTTAGTACGTGTAAAGTATGAGTGTGGAGTTGAAGTTATGTTGGTTATGTTCGAATGGACCTCCTAACAACCAGTATACGTAGACCTCTGGTTAGTACGTGTAAAGTATGAGTGTGGAGTTGAAGTTATGTTGGTTATGTTCGAATGGACCTCCTAACAACCAGTATACGTAGACCTGTGGTTAGTACGTGTAAAGTATGAGTGTGGAGTTGAAGTTATGTTGGTTATTTTCGAATGGACCTCCTAACAACCAGTATACGTAGACCTGTGGTTAGTACGTGTAAAGTATGAGTGTGGAGTTGAAGTTATGTTGGTTATTTTCGAATGGACCTCCTAACAACCAGTATACGTAGACCTGTGGTTAGTACGTGTAAAGTATGAGTGTGGAGTTGAAGTTATGTTGGTTATTTTCGAATGGACCTCCTAACAACCAGTATACGTAGACCTGTGGTTAGTACGTGTAAAGTATGAGTGTGGAGTTGAAGTTATGTTGGTTATGTTCGAATGGACCTCCTAACAACCAGTATACGTAGACCTGTGGTTAGTACGTGTAAAGTATGAGTGTGGAGTTGAAGTTATGTTGGTTATTTTCGAATGGACCTCCTAACAACCAGTATACGTAGACCTGTGGTTAGTACGTGTAAAGTATGAGTGTGGAGTTGAAGTTATGTTGGTTATGTTCGAATGGACCTCCTAACAACCAGTATACGTAGACCTCTGGTTAGTACGTGTAAAGTATGAGTGTGGAGTTGAAGTTATGTTGGTTATGTTCGAATGGACCTCCTAACAACCAGTATACGTAGACCTCTGGTTAGTACGTGTAAAGTATGAGTGTGGAGTTGGAGGCGTATAGATGAGATTTTCACACTCTATCTGTGCAGGAACAGAGAAAGAATACAATTTCCTACGTTCGGGCGGCCTGCCGTAAGAGGCGACAAAACAACCCACAGCCAGGTGGTAGGGTATTCGCCCGTCTGGATAGCTACCACCCTGTGTTCTGGCATTGTAACCAGGTTCCAGTCTCCTTTTAGAGAGCGGCAGCACATTGGTAGTACTTTAGTGTTGCAAATGTCCATAAGCAATGGTAACCGCATTCCATCAGGTGGGCCGTCTACCTAACCGCTGAACTCTCAAAACTAATCCTTTTAACCGATGACAGCTACTATACAATAGTATTAATTGGTACTTTCCAGCAACACTGTCCCTCCTGAAGAATCACGCCGCTCTCTTCAGGGAGAAGGTGGCCGAGGATCATCAGCTCAGGGAGTATCTCTGGTCTATGCTCAGGAGAGCGACCGCACTGCGCGGAACAGTCGCCGCGGCGTTGCTCAGTGTGTACGGGGCCTTATGTGATGTTCTCGAAACGCGACAACTGAAGGTAATTGAACCCTTAATAAATGACATACGTCCCACTGCTGGGCTTGGAATTTCCCACTTTTTCGCGGAAAAACTACTGGACCGGTTTGGCTGAAACTCAGTATATATATATATATATGTCGGAGGGAAGTTATAGTTGGATGGATTATTATTTGGATGTATATATAACGATATAACGCACAATATCATTTGTTTACATTTTAATTACTTCTAAAATTCTTAATGTAATTTAATTAGATTTGTTAAATGTTTCTATAACTTAAAGGTCGTTCTAACCTAATAAAAGTTATGAATATTGTAATTTAATAAACGACCAATGAGAGCAGAGCATGTCTTGAGCGGGGTCGGCGCCCTCTATACTTTGGGTAGTATCTGCTTGGGTAGACGGAGGAGTTTTTGTGACGCATTTCGTTGGTGGCAACAGGTCGAGTTGGACCATGGAGTATTTTAAAGAAAGTATTGAAGCTGGAAGTATGAGCGGGTGCCCTGAACCCGCTGCTCGGTCTAAACTATGTCATAATGTTGATCAAATCTAAATTAAAAGTGTATAAACCGTGGCATTTGTGTTTTATGCTCGCATTTTATCCTGATGACGCCCACTAAACCTGCAATAACTAAAGATGATGTCGTGAGAACGAGGCCGTTCTGCGACATATATATATATATATATATATATATATATATATATATATTTTCGATGCCGAAGATGAACACAGGACACTTTTTATCCCGAAAAATGGGATAGTTTCCGGGATAAAAATATATTTGTCTCTCTGTTTGTTATGCTTTTACGGAAAAATAATTGGACCGATTTGGCTGAAATTCCAGTATCTATATGTAATTTTGATACCGAGGGTGGACAAGGGATAATTTTCATCCCGGATAATAGGATAGATTTCTGTTATAGTTATCCAAGAAAAGGAGATTTGGTTTTTTGTGATTTGTCATTTTCGCCAGTTTTGTTATTTTGGACATTTTTGACATTTTGTTCAATTTGGTAATTTTGAACATTTTGTACATTGTGGTCATGTTGGTTATTTTTCTCAAGTTTATAGATATAGAAATTCATCATTTATAAAAATATCCGATAGTAACTCGAACTGTCTACACCTGTTAAGCCTTCATGCAAAAACTATTAATAGTACCGGATCGGTTTTGCTGTAATTCTGTTTGAACTTTTAATGCCGAATATGGACATAAATACCTTTTAAACTCTAGTAAGAATATATTCTATTGTTTTCAGACTGCAATAAAAACTGAAGTTGTTCCAAAAGTGAAAGGATACAGGCTAGTAAAGTATACAGCTTTGCGTATACTCACATACATAGAGACAAACAAACAGATCTCCTTCGGGGTCGATAGTAGTGTGGATATGCAGAAACTCGAGTTTGAGTTGAGGAATGAGAGTTCTTCTTACGACTGCGCCGATGCTGTAAGTTTTATTATGTTCCTTTTAGGGTATTTGCAGGCATTTTGATTAGAATTTTTGACCTATTATAGCCATTGTGAAGGGGGACATCCGCAAATTACGTGACACGAATTTCATGTTTATTTACCCTCCCCCGTCCTTGTCATAGTTGTTCACAGCTGGTCACAAGAAATAATTAAATTCAAACAGCAGTTCTGTTAGTTTTATTCCATTTAAATTATTTCTTAACTTGGTGGTCAAATGCTCCTGTCTCATAATGTAGACCTGGTATCAGCTTCAGGTGCAAAGCTCAAATGACTGACTGCATCATAACGTTTATCATATATCAAAACAAGAGTTTTTTTTATATATAAATCCTATATAAACAGTGTGAGACAACAACAATAAATTTATTACCTGTCGGCATTTGAACTAATTATAATCCTTTTATGATCGTCTTCTTTTGTTCACTTATTTATTGGCATACGTTTCTAGTGGAGAACAGCTTATTGTCCTATTGTACGCGCTCATTAGCATCATTAGCCAGGTGTTGCGGATTCTTTTGTATTTGTGAAGTAATAAAAAGCGGCCTGATAGAGAGTCAGGGGTCAGTTAAGCGAGAACTACGATCAAGGCGTGACGTGTGTACTATCGAGAATCTAATAGTGACGGACTGCGCATTTTATTGAATTACGACCTTCTGCATTACGTTTGGACTTGTTGTGTTCGGTTATATTTGTACCTGTGTTATACGTGTTTGTATAGTTCTAATAAACTCTATAATAATTCTAACGGCATTTTAATTCCAGTCCCGCAACTCGTACCAATACAATAGAACCCCATACCACCCAGGAGGAGCCTAGACAATAAAAACTTTGAGTTCTATTCAGGCATCAGTGGCCGGGTTCCAGTTTCTCCTTCAAGGTCGACAGCAAATTGGCAGGACCTCTGGTATTGCTAATGTCCATAGGCGATGGTGGCCACTTTCCATCACAGATGGGCCGTCTACCTGTTTGCCGGCATTGGTCTCAAGGATGGACTCTCATTCCTTTGATGCTGCTGTAGTGGATGCACTTACCACGTTTAGTCGTAGCTAATTTTATATTATATTTGCGTAAAATATACTATGATCCTGGTTACCATACGCTCGGGTTTCCAATTCTTACATTTATGGTATTCTATTTTATTTCTATTGGAAACTTTCATAATAAATAAAACTAGTATTGTTTAACCTAGTTCTCATTCGTAAACAGAAGTCGGTCAAGTTCAAGGTCAATCCCTTGACATTTGACTTTTGACGTTTGACAAGTGCTACTAATAAATAACATAGCAACCAGTTTCTTTAATCTACGGTATGTTTTCCATTCATGAATAAATCATAATTTCTAATCATAAAACAAATTACATATAAATATCCATTTCAATTTTCTTATTTATTTAATTAAATTTAATTTATCAACTACATTAATGATCTACTCTGTAGTTCAATGCCCATATGCCTATGTTAGCCGGGACGTAAGGATATGTCCAACCAATGAGAGATGTGTATAAAAGTAGCTCTCATTGGTGGGAATTCAAAAATGAAAGCAGACACCGTTTTTGAATGGAGTTAGAGGGAGACCATTTTTGTACGACAAAAAGATACTTAGAAAAGTGAAAATAAAAAGCCAGTTTAAGATTGAAGTTATATTTATTCAAGAACCTTACATCACAACAATAATATCATAGCACACTCTTCACTGCAAATGTTCATAAACGACGGTGACCACTTACCGTCAGGACAGTTCGCCTACAAGCAATAAAAATATTATTTGTTTTTAGATAAAATGGTGCATTGATTCTGGCCTTCCTAACAGCAATCGGTTATTGCAAACGGCTGTGCTCTACTTCGCGAATTTACCGATTTCAAAAAGGAAGGATATCGTAGTAGACGGTTTGTTGAACGCGGACAGCGATTTGAGACAAGTATGTGTAACTTGATAAGTATTTTTAAAAAAACGACCGCAGCGCCATCTCTTGTTCTATTTCTTTTTGAAGTGAAACTCTTTTAACCATGGTAGTGAATTCCTTCGATGGGAACGAATAATTAATAATTATCACTATGCTCATACAGATAGAGTTGGAAATGATTTGAAGTTCATCGATCAAATTGAAACTAGAGCATTTGTTTCCTATTTTAGTTAATGGAACTTGAATAATGAATAAAATGAAGAAAAATTGAATATAATGAATATCCATTTTCATTCATTGAATCTTGTATATGAATTTCTTAAAAAATAGTGCTTGTCATTATTATCTATATGGGAAATCTTAATGATCTGTTTGTTATTCTTTCCCTTGACATTAACTGCTTATATATTATCGAAAATTGACTTTTATTTAAATTGGAATATTTATGTTAATATAATTTTCATTCATTTTGTACACCACTATGTGGTAGAATGTACTGTGCATCTACAATTGTATGACACCTGTATAAACTACATTCTTGCAAATAAAGATATTGATTTATTATTATGATTGAAATCCAATTTAATTTATTTAATTCAGAATATCCTGATCTATTACCTAAAAAGTTTCACTTTTGACGCGTGGAGTTCCACGCATGACGCGTGGAGTTCCACGCACCTTATTGTTTATATTTTCTTTTTTTTCTCTTCTTTACGAGTACACACAAAAAATTACAATTTTGACAGTGCAGAGCTTGGAATTAAAATATAGCAAACCTAGATTCTAACTTCAACAAAATGAACATTAAAGAATTAAGAATGAATGAAGAAGAAAATCTTAGGGACATATAATTATAGCATTAAGAATATTTAGAGAAAGAAAGAAAGAGAGAGAAGTAAAGAAAAAAATACTATTTACTATTACTAGTGGTGGTTGAAATTCGACCATAATAATTAATGTGAAAGACTATAATTTTATAATCACAGATTTCGCCAAGGCGAAAACAAAAGAGTGTGTCAAATACATGGTAGGGTGTGTAATGTTTTTTTTATTGATTTAATTAATGTATTTTTATACATATAAATAAAATTGGGGTGTCTGTTTGTAATATTGAAATAACCGCTTTTTTACTACATGCATATGAATATATATACAGTAGATACACCAAAATAACATTTTTTTAAATTTTTGTCTGTCTGTCTGTCTGTTTGTTCCGGCTTATCTCTGAAATGGCTGGACCGATTTTGACGGGACTTTTATTGGCAGGCAGCTGATGTAATAAGGAGAAACTTTTTTTTATTTTTTTATTTAATTACGACGATTTTCAATCACCACGCGGAGGAGACCGCGGGGCGCAGCTAGTAAACTATAAGTGTGCAAAATTTCATACTCCTCCGTCCGCGCAATTTTCGTAAAAAAAGGGTACAAAGTTTTTGCGGTATTTTTGCTTCACGTGTTAGTATATTTTTTTAGGTTTCTATTTACTGGGAAAAGGTTTCCAGTGTTTTGGTCAAATGTTAAAATTATATATTCGATGAATTTTATGACTCATTGTACCTATTGACCATAATGAACACCTATTTTATCCTTCTAACGTATTTATTAAATTATACGAAACTTCATGAGCGGGCAAACGACAGATCGGCCATCATAGCGTGCCGTAGTTATAGTATCGAATCTACATATCGAGGGCTTCGTAACAAATGGGCGTACAGACAAAAGTGCAGTTTTACACAAGGGTCAAAATTGTGAATAAAAGAAACCTAGTTGATTGTATAAGGCTGAAATTTGGAAATACCCTTCTTTCTAGGTACACTTGCATACTGGTAAGACCTTCTAAACTGTAACAGTCAAAGTTTTTAGTAAACTACAAAAAATCACATTTTTGCGTATACGCCTATATAGAAAGAAAGAAAATATTTTATTTAGAACAAAAACAAAATAACTAAGTTAATATAAATAGAGAAAGAAACAAAATAAGTCCTAAATTGGACCCAGTCTCAGCATAATGCCAGCCAACAAGGACTAGCGCTGTTCTTCCGTCTGGGACCATAAAGTGAAATTACGGTGGACAATACAACACATAACAACAACAAAATACATAGTATAATACAATTTAAAATCGTAACACATACATAATATATAAAATAACTGTAGCAGCAACGAAACAAATAACATATATCTATTTATGAATTACCCATATTATAATAAATTAAAATAAATATTTGTAGACTAGTAAACAAGCGCCTTTTGGACCAACTTTTTTCAGCAGTCTCCGAAAATTATAAATGAGGTGTCATTCGATTCGGAATGGCATCTAGACGATTTTTGAAAAAAATGAAGTTCCGCTTGCAAAAATTGTAAAAGTTATTAACAATTAACTAAAAAAGGGGGGTTTAGTTTTTTTGCAAATATCTCAAAAAGTAATAAAGATTTTTCAAATTTGAAAAGAGATTCGAAAAGAGGAGGAAATTTCCTAAAAAAAGTCTCGACTCCTGAAACTGTAAGATCAATATTTATAATTTTCCCAGAGGGATGAAAATACGGCCGAAAACGGGTACTCTGGCTTACGCAAGCCACACCCACGTCGGCCCTTTAATGAATAAATATTATTTAAACATACTAAATATGAAAATAAAAAATTGTAACAATTCAGGCACTAACTGAATAGATGAATGAACAATAATCTGCTTGAATTTTTTTTTATAACAATTTTTCATTTAGTTATTCAATAGTTAATTAATATATTTTTTTTTGCTTGAACATGAACATTGCAAGTGTGATAATTGTTAAACTATAAATTTAAGATTTTAAATACTAAATTTTAAGAACTAGATATAATTTAGTCTTAAGTTCATGTTTGTATTGGTCTACAATAAAGAGTTATCTATCTATCTTTTCAGTGGCCGAAACATCGGCGAACCAAAACCTAATAAATTACCGCGCTTAAAACCGTTAAAACGTAGTTTTATTATGTATGTAAGTCGCGAAAACTTAAGAAAATATTAAATGATATTTACGTTACATTTCTAATAGGTGGAGGGATATTGTTCCAACATCTTGATGCTGCATACCGGAAGCTTCGTCTGAATGCTCCTGTACTGTGTCGTTCCATTGCTAGTTGTACTGTACATTGCCGCGTTCCTTTTTGTCTACTGTCTGCCTGATGTCTATTTGTCTATATGTTATGAAGCCTTCAATATATCTTTCAGCGCATCGTTACCTCGTTAATAACTGAGACTTGTCTAAACGAATCTAACATGACATTATATCTACCATTATGGGAGATGTTATTCGACACAAAGCAAGCAAAGACACTGGAGAAACATAGCAAGTTGTTCAGGGACTATGTCTTGTATTTATCATTTTCGGTTCATATGTTTCTGGATGAAGTGAAGGAGAGTCAGGTGAGTGAATTCATACTCTTTATTACATTTACTTTATATTTACGACATTTTGTATGGTCTGTCTTTATGTAAAGTGGTGTATAAGCCAACAAACTACATACATTAAGTGAACAACTATGTTCTTAAGTGAAATGAACATTTTTCATTAAGTGAGCAATTATTTGAGTTAGTGACACGAAAGGGTTTTACTGAGTGGATAATTATTGGAGTTAGTGAGTTTGATTTTTTTTACTGAGTGAGCAATAATTTTATTTAGTGAGATGAAAATATTCACTTAGTGAGCAATTATTTGAGTTAGTGACATGAAAGGGTTTTACTGAGTGAGTAATTATTGGAGTTAGTGAGCTTTTTTTTTACTGAGTGAGCAATAATTTTATTTAGTGAGATGAAAATATTCACTTAGTGAGCAATTATTTGAGTTAGCGAGACGTATTTTTTCACTAAGCGAACAACTATGTTCTTAAGTTAGTGAAATGAACATTTTTCACTTAGTGAGTAATTATTTGAATTAGTGACATGAAAGGGTTTTACTGAGTGGATAATTATTGGAGTTAGTGAGTTTGATTTTTTTTACTGAGTGAGCAATAATTTTATTTAGTGAGATGAAAATATTCACTTAGTGAGCAATTATTTGAGTTAGCGAGACGTATTTTTTCACTAAGCGAACAACTATGTTCTTAAGTTAGTGAAATGAACATTTTTCACTTAGTGAGTAATTATTTGAATTAGTGACATGAAAGGGTTTTACTGAGTGGATAATTATTGGAGTTAGTGAGTTTGATTTTTTTTACTGAGTGAGCAATAATTTTATTTAGTGAGATGAAAATATTCACTTAGTGAGCAATTATTTGAGTTAGCGAGACGTATTTTTTCACTAAGCGAACAACTATGTTCTTAAGTTAGTGAAATGAACATTTTTCACTTAGTGAGTAATTATTTGAATTAGTGACATGAAAGGGTTTTACTGAGTGGATAATTATTGGAGTTAGTGAGTTTGATTTTTTTTACTGAGTGAGCAATAATTTTATTTAGTGAGATGAAAATATTCACTTAGTGAGCAATTATTTGAGTTAGCGAGACGTATTTTTTCACTAAGCGAACAACTATGTTCTTAAGTTAGTGAAATGAACATTTTTCACTTAGTGAGTAATTATTTGAATTAGTGACATGAAAGGGTTTTACTGAGTGGATAATTATTGGAGTTAGTGAGTTTGATTTTTTTACTGAGTGAGCAATAATTTTATTTAGTGAGATGAAAATATTCACTTAGTGAGCAATTATTTGAGTTAGCGAGACGTATTTTTTCACTAAGCGAACAACTATGTTCTTAAGTTAGTGAAATGAACATTTTTCACTAAGTGAGTAATTATTTGAATTAGTGACATGAAAGGGTTTTACTGAGTGAGTAATTATTGGAGTTAGTGAGTTTTTTTTTACTGAGTGAGCAATAATTCTATTTAGTGAGATGAAAATATTCACTTAGTGAGCAATTATTTGAGTTAGCGAGACGTATTTTTTCACTAAGCGAACAACTATGTTTTTAAGTTAGTGAAATGAACATTTTTCACTTAGTGAGTAATTATTTGAATTAGTGACATGAAAGGGTTTTACTGAGTGGATAATTATTGGAGTTAGTGAGTTTGATTTTTTTACTGAGTGAGCAATAATTTTATTTAGTGAGATGAAAATATTCACTTAGTGAGCAATTATTTGAGTTAGTGAGGTGAACAACTTTTCACTGAGTGAGCAAATTTTTCGGCATACTATTTAAAGCTATATATTTAAGGCTATCATAAAAATAAAATTAGGGCAATATTTTTAATTTCTCTTTACAGGAAATATCTGAGACACTAAATCAGCTCCTGAATTTAACTTCGCATGTACTATCCTACCAAACGCCAAGTCGTTATACGAAGGAGTGTTGCACCGTCGTCGCCGACTGTTGCCTACGACTGTTGCGCGACTGTTGCGCAACATTTGCTTTGCTTGAGGTCGTCGCAGAGTTGATGCTACACTGCGAGGAGGAGTTGCCTGTAGAGTTATATGAGGTGAGACACAATTAGGGTGACTTAGCTAAAATGGTGCGAGAGGCTATAGAAATTAAAAAAAAACCCAAATTTCAATAGGGAAGATGGTTGGCAATTACCATCTGTTTGGGATCTGATCATCAAAAGACCCAAACCCAGCAAAAACCAACTGCTAGACCTCAAGACACAGTGAGCTCTTTCTGCGTGCACCGGTACACAGCCGAACTTGATTGACAATTTTCTCTTTATTTTTCTTCGTACCCATTTTAAATACGTATTATATAAAAGTATTGGAGGTAGTCATGTTGCTGAAGATATTATTGTGCCTCTTCGACGGGTGCAAAGTAAAAAGAGATATCTGCAAAATAACTACTTTACAGGAGAGCGAAAAGATGATTGTATTAACTTCGTTGTATTTGAAAGAACATACGTAGCTGGCTTTTTTATGTATGAAAATTTATTGAAATAATGTGATATATGCAAAACAAATAATGTCATATTGTAAAGAATTATTTTATTAAAACGATTGTACAATAAACTAAAAATCATCATTTTGTACATAACTTTATTTACTTTGCACCCGTCGACTTGTTCTCTTCAAGCCACAACATGTTGCGAAATGGTAGTGAATTACATTAGGCTTTCCTAAACTAACCATAAAAAAATTTAAATTATTTAATTGAAATGAACAAGTTGGCGGTAGGCTAAATAAAAAGTTTGACATTACTCATTGACACTTGACATCTTTGTCTTCCGCGATCACGGCTACTGAAAAGTGGCCGAAACGTCGGAATGAAAATGAAATAAAATATCGCGTTTAAAACCGTTAAAACGTAGTTTCATCATTGCATGCTACTTTCTCCACAAGGTTAAAAATGGGCCATTTCATTTCAGTATATAAATATAGACAGATGTCGAGACGAGGCTATGCTGTGCGCCTCTTGTAAAAGTCTCATTCAAGCTCCGGACGGGCGAGTGAAACCGAACGATATGCTTATAGCGTTAGAGGTAAGTTTTTGGCGTGTTCCAAGTTAGATTTATTATTTATAATGTTTAAAAAAATCTTTGAATTTCTATACCCTATTTGACATCCCTTCGATATTAAAAAAAAAAAAAATGTGTGTGGGCGTGTCTCTCTTTCGCTCTCTCTCTCTCTCTCTCTCTCTCTCTCTGCGTGTGCGTGTGTGTGTGTGTGTGTGTGATTCTAAATTTCGTGACGTCAAGTTTCATATACTATATCGAAAATAATATATAATTTATTTAAGTCTAGCTGCGTCCCGAGGTCTCTCCAATTCCAAAAGAAAAGAATTTTCTAAAATAAAAGTACTTACTCCTTATTACATCAGCTACCTGCCAATAAAAGTCCGATCAAAATCGGTCCAGCCATTTCAGAGATTAGCCGGAACAAACAGACAGACAGACAAAAATTGTAAAAAATGTTATTTTCGTGTATGTACCGTGTATATATTCATATGCATGTAGTAAAAAGCAGTTATTTCAATATTACAAACAGACACTCCAATTTTATTTATATGTATAGATTCAAAAAAAATTGAAGTTTTAACGAAAAACTTAAAAAGAAGACCCAACTTTATCTCTATGAATATGAACTAAATAAATTTAATTTAATTAAGTTTTTTTAAAATTATCTTTCGCTTTATAAACAAGAATAAAATATATTCGTGTACTGACTTTTTATTTCTACGTTGGTAACACTGTTCGTGTTCATAAGTTGGTAGCACCTGTTGATCACATCAAAATCTTTGGGATCCTCGCAATGCCCCATTATGAACAATATAAAAGACCATGCTCAATGTATTATTTCAATTATTCTGAATCGCCAGGTGGTAGGGTATTTGCCCGACTGGATGGCTGCCACCCCTGGTCTAAAGTATGCCGCCATTACAACCTTGACTTTCGTTCCGGCATTAGTGACCAGGTTCCAGTCTCCCTTAAGAGAGCAGCAGCGCATTCGTAGCACCTTTGTTGTTGCAAATATCCATAGGCAATGGTAACCGCTTTCCATCAAGTGGTCCGTCTGCCTGTCTGCTGAACTCCTGCAATAATAATAATACAAATTTACTGATTTTGTTAACTTGTATCACAATTTCAGATTATATTATCAAGAAACGACGACGAGCCGAAATTGTTGATCAAGTGTCTGCAAAAGTTGGAAAGCTACATAAATATGAGTACAGAAAATTCGGACAGAAAACATTTGTTAAAAGTAATATTAAAGCTTATACATACATACATACATACATAACTTCACGCCAGGTCCCTTGCGGGGTAGGCATGAGCAACAGAGCGCCATTCAGGCTTATTCTTACACACCTCACTTGCCCCTTTGACATTCATAGCTCTTGTCAAGAGCTTATGTAAAGTATTAATCCATGCAGGAATGAAGAAAGAAAATACACTTGCCTGCACTGGAGAGGCCTGTCGTAATAGGCGCTAAAACAACCCATAGACAGGTGGTAGGGTATCTACCGGTCTGGATGGCTACCACCGTTGGTGTTGCAAATGTTCATGGCGAGGCTGTAACGGTCCCGTTTGATCAATTATTCATGTTAAATTTTTTGCTTGAAACTAGTAATTTTATCGTTATTTCGAGCCTTATAGCGACATCTGTTATTTGGCGATAATGTTTTTAGTAATAGTGCAATCGTCATTAATTTGATTGAACCAGTATATTGGTATCTTGACAATAAGAATATAGTTTGGTTTAGACGTGTTTGGATAGATGGCGTTGGTTCGCTTTGGAATAATATTTTTGTATGTCTGTCTATAGCCAGTCCTTTTTTTGAAACACTGGTTGAATATTAAAAGTAAATTCTGTTAGATTTTTGTGCGTAGAATTTGGATATTTTTGAATTGAGAACAATCCGAGGCTTGTTGGAAAGGGCTGCTGAGGAAGCGAGAGAGTCGGGTCGACGTCGTTAACGTGTCCGCTTTGGTCAGCGGAAGTCCGTGAAAATAAAAGAATTTTAATAAATTCTAGTGTGTTAAGATAGAAGAGTTGGAGATGAGAAGCTTGGATGCAGTGATTTAAAATGATTTATTGCCCGCTCGCGTAAAAATATATTAAACCGAAAATAATGATTTAAAGGTCTAAAGGTTTCCTCTAAAGAGTGCTAGTCTTCAGAGTTTGAAACCTCGCGTGTGCAGTGTCGTGAAGTGATAAATGTGAGTGTAGTGTGAAATTATTGAAGATGGTGCTGGGAGCTGAGATTTGAATTCCCGCGCTTGAGGCGGCGTGTTTCGTCGGCAGTCCTGTTTGTTCCTGTTGTCTTCGAAAGCTAAGTGGAATTTACTTTAATTAACTTGCAATGTACATTTTAGTAATTTATAAAAATTACTAAGAAATTATTTACGAAATTTTAAAACAATTCATAAACTTTTTCTCTAAGGCAAATATTTCAATTCTGTGGAAGCCGCCATGTTGGTTGATTCTTAATTGTCAGTCTGAAGTGTGGTTATATTTAAAAATTGTTAAAGATGTTTTGATGTATTATATTGCAAGTTAATACTATTAATATATGGATGGCTTTCTATTTTTATGATAATAAACATTTAACACAGGTATGTGAAATATTGAAACTTATAATCACAAGGTTCCCAGACCTTGGTAGGTTACTTTGCTCGTTGGATTGATACTACAATATGGCTTTCAATGTTTAGGATATTAAACATTTAACATAAGTATGTGAAATGTTGAGACTTATAATCACAAGGTTCCCAGATCTTGGTAGGTTACTTTACCTGTTGGATTGATGCTATAATATGGCCTTGAATATGATTAGATCTTTGCTATGCGAATGTGTATTTTAATACTTTTATTTCAGCTAATAAATCTCTTTCTTTCAGATGGTTAGTTGGATTTTGTCTTTGTGTGTCTGTTCTTTAATATTCTTATTTAATTTTTGCTTGCAAATATTAACTTGAAAACCATCCATAGGTTAATTTATTTTCTATCTGTATAAATTTTGTGTTGTTCTTATAATAATTGATACAGCCGTTTTCTAGTGTGAACTAATAACTTATTAATATTTAACCAAAATCTTTATTTTCGAATAAGTACTTATACCTCAGAGCTGAGAGTTCTAAAACCATTTAAACTAATCTAAACCTATACATAAATCTATGAATATAGACATTATATCATTATAAATTAACTACTAGAACTTGATAGTGAAATACATGAAGAATTATAACCTTAGCGGAGATAAAAAAATAGTTTTCTTTTACACGAATCAATCCTTCTAGGATTGTAAAAATAGTATTAAATGTTCAATATTTATGTGTATGTATATATATATATATTTATCTGGATATTTATATGTTAACATGTCTGTTTGTTTGAAAGGTAAATAGTTTGAGATTAGACTGTTTACATAGGATGAGCTTTATAAGAACTCTATTCAATTATTTGTCTTATGTATTCATATAAATTTTACACATAGTAAGAAATAACTTATATACACACACTTCTAATCAAATGTGAGGTGACAGAAGTGTAAGAATTCCAATTTCAATCAATGAATTTTAGAACAACTGTTTAAGTATTTACATATATTTATGTATGTATTTGATAATTATTGTTTTCTTATTAATGTATTTCAACGTTGTCTAATTACATAAAAGATATTAGACTTGTTAGGTGGTTGTTACCTTTTATTAAAGATTTTAAACTTATAAACATTTAATTTAATTAACTGAATTTCATAATTTATTTTGAACTTTTAATAGTCCAATGGACTTTGCTGAGTTGATTTAATGCAACTTGTTTTCTATTTTTGATTACTTTATTATACTTTCTTCATTGATATTCATAACAGATCTTCATGTTATATCTTGAATGTATATAAAGGTTTTTAGTGAGTTTTGAACAATTAAGGATTTCATCAGACACTCTTTTAACTAAGATGTGGTTTAAAGGACTGATTAAATAATATTCACTTAATAAAATTTCTGAATTTCAACTGTGACTGACGCGCTATATTTTAAAAAAATTGAATTTCTAATTTTTTGTGGATAACATGTCAGTTTAACTGGAGTTATTATTTTACCAATGCAACTTATAGGGTCTATTCATTGGGGTTTCAATTTGTTTATGATCGTTTAAATATTATATATTAAATTTATTAATACAAGTTTATTTGTAGCGGAAGTGGATTATGATTTCATTATAATTTTCTATTAAAGCCATTATTTGTAGGTTTAGTGTAGAAGCTTGTGGGACCTTAAGGAGCAGTTGTATTTCAGGAGCTGGAACAATAAACTTTATTTCTTTTAGGGTGAATTATGGATTCTTTTGTCAAATCTTATAAATGGAGACTTAAGGGAACTGTAAGCTGAATAATTGAATTCTAGGGTGGTTTGCTGCAACACTTTAGTGATTTTATGAGTAGAAAGGGGGTGTGTTTGTTTAAGTTTGTTCGATATCTAACTAGATTGATAATTATTTGAGTTTCAGCTGGAGTCTGGAGTATATTAGTTCATATTTGAAGTTTGCTTTTGGGGTTTTACTATATCTTTTATTTAAGTATTTATGTATTTATCCTATGGAATTACATGATAACATTACACTATACAACAATCATGCACTCTATATGGGAGGGCTAATTGACTTTAGAAAAATTAAAGTTTATTTAATTTTATAGGTTTTTAATATTTTAAATACTTTCTTGTTGAGAGAGTCTACTTTGGCACTTGGCTTTGTTTGGTGCAAAAGAGTTGTTGATTACAATTTAATTTTTTATTAGAGGTTTCTTTTGATTAGTTATATTTTCTTAAACTAGCAGTTCTACTGTTATCAAGTGTGTATAAAATAGACATTTAAATATGATTACAAAATGAAGTGACGAGATGTTGTTGATTACAATTTAAATTTTATTAAAGGTTTCTGTTGATTAATTACACTTTCTTAAACAAACAGCTCTACTGTTACCAAATGTGTATAAAATAGGCATTTAAATATTATTACAAAATGAAGTGATGAGGGTGAAAGCACATATTGAAGGTTTCTATGAAGATTCAGATTAGGACCGGGTTTTATGAGCTCTGCAACCTTGGACTAATGGATTCACGACCCATTCGTTTATTGTGGCAACGTTCCCTTGGATAATTTCGTCAATTATCAAGGATTATCGCGCGTACAGCTTTTAAGCAAATTTAGTTTGTTTTTATAATATGTGTATTCACGAGACTAAAAATGGTTTCACATATTAAGATTAACTGAATTGGTAACTGAAGGTCTGGAGCCAGTTAAGCCGCGGATCAGCCTAGAGGCGCGTGGGCACTTGCTTTTAGGGATAAGCTACCGTGTTGTAGGAGGATCAATCGTATCAAAATTTGTTTTCTTTTACGATATGTGACTTCATGAGAGTCTTAGATGTAGTTAGGCCAAGTGGACTTGACTGAATTAGAAAGGATGATTAAAGATATCTACATTTGAGCATTGTTACCAATGAAGACATCTTTGATGCAGAGTATCACCATTTTATGTTAAATATAACTCTAAACTTTACTTTTACGGTGCTATGCTCTCATCTTCTGGGTGCTAGGGTCATTAGACGGATGTAAGGATTTGCCAAATTCACTTTAACTTTCAATTTCATTTTAACCTTCACGGCGAACCTGAAACCTGTCTTTGACAAGGGAATCTCAATAAAAAACTTACTTTTACGGGGCTATACTCTCATCTCTTGGGCGCTAGGGTCGTTAGACAGATGTAAGGTTTCGCTAATTTACTTTAATTTAAACTTCATTTTAACCTTCACGGCGAACCTGAAACCTGTCTTCGACAAGGGAATCTATTATATGAGTGAAGTTGTCTCTCGCCAAACTTTAATTTAAAATTTACTTATAATTCATAGAGAGACATTCTGAAACTCTTACTCTGACAATTTAGGGATGGGAATTTTATGAGATGTAGAGAGTATCACTATTTAAACTTCAATTAACTTTTATTACTGCATCAGGGGAGGTCTTTGAGGTGACGTTCCTCATAATGACAATTTTATATGATATTTTGGAAAGGTGACTTTAAGATGAAATGTTCACTTAAGTCTTTTGGCTTTTCCAACTCATTTTACACACAAGGCACTCCAAATGAGTTTCTTTTAAATGGATAGATCGTACTGCTGTGAGTTTCTTGTCGGCTCTTCTCACCAGCAATAGTACGTTGTGAACCGACGCTAGTTTTAAATAATGTTTATAATTGATTCAATAAGTATTAATTAAAAAATTGGAGGTTCTTCGTTTATCTCGATATGAGCTCTTTTACTGACAGCTAACGCGGTGGCATAATAATAATAAGAGAGGTGGTTAGGTGGGGTGCCTACACAAAATTATATAATTTGTTATGAATCTACATTAAAATATCTTTTGGCAAAATAAAGGCACGGGCGTACTCAGGCGATGAGCTTATGTCATGAGTAATACATTTATCATAATTCATAAAATGCATAGCATTTTACACTTACAACATATTACTACAATATTATATATATATATTTTACATCAACCTCTGAGAGTTTTCCTGTCATCTGTTCAACACTCTTATATAACCTACCTTGTGAACATAGGGTTAACGGTATTACGACGAGGGTTCCTGCTACTAGATGATTACGATTTATGGCCAATATTACAAGATTTATTCTATGAATAAATTTTATTAATTTCTACTTTATAAATATTTTATTTCTCACTCTATGCTTCGGCTTGAGTATGTCATCCCATAGTCTTTAGACTCAAAAAGGGGGGTTCGTTACAATTTGGTGTCGCGATCCCAGGATTTCAGGACCTGGTCTTCTGGGCGTGATGTAGAGTGGTTCTAGGACAGTAGAATCGAATCCTGGAACGTTACGATTCGCTGCGTGTTCCCAAGATTCCAGCATGATGTGTCTTATTTAGTACATTTCGTTTAGGTTCGAAGGGAGCAATTGGGGGTTGCATCCAAGGTGTCTGGTTTGATGATGGTGAACAAGTTCTGCTGTCAGACTGAGTTATTTTATTCTTGTGTATCTGAAAGATACACAATTTGTTGCTTGTGAGGCGGAGCAAGGTTTCAAAGGTTATAGAAGGGCTGTTATTTATTTCAGAGATGACAGGGGGTGATCGGTGGTTGGTGTAATAATTAACAGTCTGATTTTTTAGGAAAATGATTTTGAGATTGTGAAAGAAAATTTTAACTTTCATGTTCAGATTAGTCCACAGGTTTACCGTTGGGGGGCGCCACTGTGGTGTTGCGAATTTCAATTATGTGTCTAATTTAGTTTGTCAGTTTTCCGTTACGGGGCGCCACAGGGACGATTCAGTTTAAAATATTTAACTTAAATTAGTTCAATTTCTTGCCGTCAGGGAGCGCTGCAGTGAATTCCGAATTAGTTCGTCATCTTGCCGTTAGGGAGCGCTGCGGTGGTTTTGGAAATTTAAATTTCGTATTAATACGTCATCTTGCCGTTGGAGGGCGCCATGGTGATGTTGGTATTTTTTTTTGTACTTGCGTTCAAATTAGTTTGTCACCTTGTCACTATGGGCGCTGCAGTGACTTTGAATTTCAACTCTAGCGTTGCAATTAGTTTATCCTTTTGTCACTACGGGTGTTGCAAGTGACTTCGAAAATTTTATTTTTCACATTCGGATTAGTTCAACACTTTACCGATGGGGGCGCCACAATAACTTTGTTGATATTCTTGGTCTTGTTGATTATTTATATAGCGAGACATATTTAATTTTATGGGGTGCATATTTTCAATTAAATGAAATATTAATCATTAATATTTTTTTTTGAAACTTTATTGAGGACTTTATTAAATTTTATTTTCATAATAGAGTTGAGGAAGTTAATTGATTGTTAGTCAGCCTTGTGTTATAGATGGGAGTTAGGTTAATAATTATCTACTATGCTGAAGTCAGATGTTGTTATGAGGCACGAACTTAGAAATAAAATTTAATATTTTAATTATTTAAATTATATTATATACATAATTTATATAGTTTATGATTACTTATAGCTTGCTAGCGCTGTGTAATTATTTGAATGAAATAATTGAAAAATGGAATTCTAATATTTCAGGATGAACCAAGAGATGTAACAGTGCTAGTTCACTGCTAATTATAATAAATCAAGAGATATTATATAATTGCTACAAAAGCAAAAGAGCAGAAGCGCTCTCATATAAGCAAAGGAGCTATTCTATTAATATTAATTGAAGATTAGTGCATATCATTTGATGCTGAAGAATTATTAATATCTTGCTGCCATTATATTTGGAGAATAAATATTGAATAATTTGCAGAAGTTTATTAAGTAAAGAAAAAAATGCCAAAGGAAGTTCAGAAACCTGGAATGACTACAAGAAGAGAAAAGAGGAGTGCTGCGAGGGGTGCGGAGAGTACCAGGCCTATGACTACTACTCAAGGAGAAAACCCGAGATTTTTAAGGATTATGAAGAGGATGTTGGATCAGACATTGAACCCTTTGCTTACAAGGATTAATCAATTAGAAAACAGTTTGACATCAAATAATGGGGAGGCCGGTTCGCAGAGGCCTGTGGCCTTGAGATTAGATCAAATGGATAGTGATATGACATTGGCTTCTGGGAGAGTCAACTCTCGGGGAGTTGTGGAGAATTTTGAGCCTGTGGCTGGCGGATCAACGGGGTTTAGACCAGTTGAGACCAACATTACACAATCAAATACTATGAAGACATGCTGTTCACAAACAGATACTGTTGAAAGACATATGCCAATGGCGTATTATCCTACTATGCCAATTAATAATTTGGAGAAGCCGAAATTTCCATCACAAAAACAACATCCAGTTACCTTCATAGAAGATTTATGTGCCTATTTGAAGAGAATGCCAGCGGGATTTAACAATGAGATTGATCTCATTATAGAATGTTTGGATGGTGGTTCCAGGAGTTGGGCTCGTGTATACCGAGAACGCTGGACCAATTTTGAGGATTTTAAACGAGATTTCCTAGAAACATACTGGGGTGAAGCTGAGCAAGGAGAGCTTCGTAAGAAAATAGTGCATGGCACATGGAATCGATCTGGAACTAGTATGCTGAATTATTTTATTACTTTATGTGGACAAGCGAAGATGCTCACTTACCCGATCCAAGAGACACAACTCATAAATGATATCATACATCATTTCCCTAAAGATGTACAATATGCATGGACCACGAGTCAGAACAAAACTATTATTGAAGCGTCGGAATTCCTAAGGAAGCTAGATAATGTTAACAGGGGTGAAGTGCTGAATACTACACTGCGGATACCTTCATCATCACATGAACAAAATAATAACAGTAATAACAAGGCGAAGACCAGTTGGCAATTCAAGAAACAAGCTTTGAAGCCAGTTCAAGTACCTCCAGTGGACAGTGCTAATGTTAATATCATAGAAGACTTAACTATACCTCATGAAGATTATGACTATAATTTAAACTAAGTGATGTTGGTGGGAGTGTGCCCGACCCATCAACTATAGGAGGGACTGATAAGTTGTTAATAGGGTTAAGAATTATGATGTCGAATGGGTGGAAACCTGGTCAGTCTTTAGGCAATTGTAATGCTGGTATACTTACACCTATTATAGCCAAGGGTCAGTCCTCATTAGATAAGTCAGGGCTAGGTTATATTAATGAAGCTTTGGGGGGAACATTTACTAATATTTTAAAATTACATTTGCAGGATGTAAATTCTAATTCAGTTATAACAAGCGGGTATGTATCTTCCTTGTTTGAGGAAGAAGATGCTTATTTACCAGATAAATTTGAGCTAGTGAAATCTATAATTACTGTTAAAATCTTTGGGAAGGAAGTGAATTGTTTGGTAGACACGGGAAGTGACATTACATGCATTTCCAGCACCTTTTGGGAGTTAATATCGAAAGAATGTAGTAAAATTGATTTATTGCCCATCAGGCCAATCCAAATTAGGGGTCCAGTAGGTCAGAAAAGTACTAAGATTCAACAAATGGTATTGTTACCAGTTCACTTGGGAGATAGCATTATTGATATTAGCTTTTTAATTGTACCAAATTTATTGCAATCTGTGATTCTAGGCTTTGATTGGTTATCATTGGTTCAAGCCACAATTAAATTACAAGGTTCTGAAATGGAGTTATGTTTAAAGATTAATGAACATAATGTAGTTTTGCCTTTTAGGAAGATAATCCTTGAGAGTGGAATATCAGAGATATCTACTCGAGATGTTGATGATTCAGACTTCCAAGAAAAGCTAAAGGAAATTAAAACGGGGATAGAGCTATCGGACGTACACTTAGGTCAATTAAAACAAGTTTTGGGAAGGTTTCGAAGTATATTTTCTAATGTTTTGGGTCGTGCAAATTGTTATGAACATGAGATTAAGATGTCAGATAGTACACCATTTATAAGAAGGTCATATCCTGTACCTTATGCTTACCGTCAAAAGATGGAGGAGAAATTAGCAGAGATGGTTGAAATGGGCATTATTTCACGGGGTTCCACTCCATATAGTAGTCCATTAACGTTTGCAATTAAACCCGACGGGTCTTTACGTGTATTGTTAGATGCGCGGGAGATAAATAAGTTCATGGTAGCGGAGTCTGAAGCACCACCTATGCAAATAGATGTACTAAATGCCTTTCATGGGGTGTCATATATTAGTGTGGTTGATTTGAATAATGCCTATTTTCAAATACCTATTTCTAAAGAAAGTAGGAAATATACTGGGTTTACCTTTAATGGAAAGTCATACATGTATAATGTACTTCCACAAGGTTTAAAGACTTCAGTGGGCAGTTTCAGTCGGGCTATGGATATTCTATTGGGCTCAGAGGTTAGACAGTTTTGTGTAAATTATTTAGACGATTTAGCAATTTTAACTTGTGGTACCTTGACTAATCATTTAGAACATTTGAGTATAATATTAAAGAAATTGCAAGATGCTGGTCTTACTTGTAACATTAAGAAATGTAAATTCATATGTAAAGAAGTTAAAATGTTAGGTCATATTATTTCCACTTCTGGTATTAGGACTGATCCGGAGAAAATAGAGTCTATACAGAAATTCCCTGTACCTAAGAAGATAAAGCATTTGAGAGCTTTTCTTGGTTTATGTAATTATTATCGTCGGTTTATACCAGGATACGCTGACGTGATTGAGCCCTTATGTAAGTTGTTAAGTAAGAGTCGTAGATGGTCATGGGAATCAGGGGCACAGAAAGCGTTTGAGGAGTTGAAGCAGAGATTTATTAATACAATTATGCTTCATCACCCTGATATGTCGAAACCATTTTATTTACAAACAGATAGTTCAGGAATTGGTGTCGCTGGAGTTTTATTTCAATTAGATGATGAAGGGGAAATGTTAATTTTGGGATTTTATAGTAGGCCTCTTAGGGGAGCAGAATTACGTTGGACTACTACTGAAACTGAATTCTGGGCCGTGATTTGTTGTTTACGGAAATTTGAGACATATTTGAGGGGAGCTAGAGTAATAATTAGGACTGATCATAAGGCCCTGATGTTTGTAAAAACTTGGAAGTTATATAATAATCGTTTAACTCGTTGGATTTTATATTTAGAACAGTTTAATTACCAAGTTGAACATGTTTATGGCAGAGACAATGTAGCTGTGGATGTATTGTCTAGATTTCCACCCAATACGACTGTTGTCCAGGAAAATAAAATTTATTGCCCTGAAATTCATTATATGGAAACATCTAAAAATAAGATTTTAATGCAGAAATTATCAAATATTGTTCACTGGCAGTCGAATGATGGTGAAATCCAGGAGATTTTATCATTATTGGATCCAGTTAAGGGTAATAATATTCAGAGTAGACTAAATGGAATTGCAAAACGTTGTATTGTGAAAGATAGTATATTGTATTTTGAATCTAGGCCTGGTATTTATGTAATTTATGCACCACTTGCTTTGAGGGAAGAAATAATTTTACAAGTACATGAGGAAATGGGACACCAGGGGGTGTTTAAGACGTTGAAATATTTAAAAGACAGATTTTATTGGTTAAAAATGAATAGGAATGTTAAATTAGTTTTGAGGCGGTGTCACATTTGCCAAGTTTCGAAAAGTAATAATTTTAAATATGTGGGAAGGTGTCAGTCTATTGTTACTAATCAAATTGGGGATCTTGTTATGTGTGATCTTTTTGGACCATTACCTAGAGGGCAGTTGGGGGTGACATTTATTTTAGTGTTTCAAGATTCGTTTAGTAAATTCATACAATTATATAGTCTGGTCAGGGCATCTTCTCGTGCTGTGGTTGCAAAGTTAAAGCATTTCGTTAAAATTATTAAACCAAAAATTATTATGACTGATAATGGAAGTCAATTTGCTTGTAATGGTTGGAGGAAGACTTTACAAGACATGGGTATTAGGCCATTATATACCACGGTTAGAAACCCACGTCCAAATACTACAGAAAGGGTGAATAAAGAGTTGGGTAGGTTATTTAGAACTTATTGTAATTCAGATCATAAAAGATGGTCAATGCTAGTGGGAAAGCTTGAAACACTTTACAATAATACTTTTCATGAAAGTACTGGTTTTACTCCCAATGAAATTTTATATGGTATCAAGACTTCACTGTCGTTTGATACTTGTTTATCTAATCAGACCGTAACGTTGGATGTGGTTAAAGTAAGGGAGTTAGCTCGGGAAAATTTAAAGAAAAATAGTTTGAAACGTCAGGTTAAATTTGACAAGACCCATAAGTTAATTACTTATCAGATTGGTGACCTTGTTAAAGTTAGGAAGTGTAATAAATCTATTGCTTTAAAGAAAATAACAAAGAAGTTTGAATTGCTATATGAAGGGCCGTATATAGTGGCGGCTGTTCCGTTTCCAAATGTCTATACTTTGTATGATGAGGGCAAGGGTATAATTAAAGGAAATTACAATACTATTCATTTAAGTAAATATTATAGATAATATTATGTATGCTATGACTTGGTTAAATAGCTATATTTAGGTAGCTTTTATAATGAACATTGTGTTGTACTTGCCATATGATTCTTTTCATGATTTATTAATGGTAAATATGTTGTCTGTATGTGACATATTTTAAATGTTATTTACAGTTTAAAAAAAAAAAAAAAAAAAAAAAAAAAAAAAAAAAAAAAAAATTTTAAAGATCGTTACTTTTATTGTTTAGTTAGTTGAATATTTAAGTGTTTAAAAGAAAACACAATGTTTAAGATAAGACATTTCCTTGGTTTTGTTCATTAAGTTGTTGATTGTGTGTTTAATAAAAATAAATGACAAAATGTTGTTTATGGGCTAGGGAAGTGGCTCAACCATATATATAGATGAACTGTGAGTTCAGAGTTCAAGTTTAAAGTTCATTGACCTTACAATGAAATTTAATTGAATTAAATTTTGTTTTGTTCTCCAGCGGGGTGAATCGTTGTGTGTTTAAACTTCTATGATTTGTTATTTTAATGAGGTTCGATATTTAGTTGGCGAGGAGGACCGTTGCGCGTTTAGACCCTATCTTTTGTTATTTTATTTACACGAGTTTGAATACATATATATGGTTGGTGGGGTGAAGGGAGGCCGCTTTTAAAAAAAAAAAAAAAAAAAAATACATGTATGTGTATAATTATAATTTTGAATTGTGAATAAAGAATGGTTAATTGATCAGACCGTGAGTTAGAATTTTATTTATCCGTAAACTCCAAATAAATTTCGGGGTGGTGTAACGGTCCCGTTTGATCAATTATTCATGTTAAATTTTTTGCTTGAAACTAGTAATTTTATCGTTATTTCGAGCCTTATAGCGACATCTGTTATTTGGCGATAATGTTTTTAGTAATAGTGCAATCGTCATTAATTTGATTGAACCAGTATATTGGTATCTTGACAATAAGAATATAGTTTGGTTTAGACGTGTTTGGATAGATGGCGTTGGTTCGCTTTGGAATAATATTTTTGTATGTCTGTCTATAGCCAGTCCTTTTTTTGAAACACTGGTTGAATATTAAAAGTAAATTCTGTTAGATTTTTGTGCGTAGAATTTGGATATTTTTGAATTGAGAACAATCCGAGGCTTGTTGGAAAGGGCTGCTGAGGAAGCGAGAGAGTCGGGTCGACGTCGTTAACGTGTCCGCTTTGGTCAGCGGAAGTCCGTGAAAATAAAAGAATTTTAATAAATTCTAGTGTGTTAAGATAGAAGAGTTGGAGATGAGAAGCTTGGATGCAGTGATTTAAAATGATTTATTGCCCGCTCGCGTAAAAATATATTAAACCGAAAATAATGATTTAAAGGTCTAAAGGTTTCCTCTAAAGAGTGCTAGTCTTCAGAGTTTGAAACCTCGCGTGTGCAGTGTCGTGAAGTGATAAATGTGAGTGTAGTGTGAAATTATTGAAGATGGTGCTGGGAGCTGAGATTTGAATTCCCGCGCTTGAGGCGGCGTGTTTCGTCGGCAGTCCTGTTTGTTCCTGTTGTCTTCGAAAGCTAAGTGGAATTTACTTTAATTAACTTGCAATGTACATTTTAGTAATTTATAAAAATTACTAAGAAATTATTTACGAAATTTTAAAACAATTCATAAACTTTTTCTCTAAGGCAAATATTTCAATTCTGTGGAAGCCGCCATGTTGGTTGATTCTTAATTGTCAGTCTGAAGTGTGGTTATATTTAAAAATTGTTAAAGATGTTTTGATGTATTATATTGCAAGTTAATACTATTAATATATGGATGGCTTTCTATTTTTATGATAATAAACATTTAACACAGGTATGTGAAATATTGAAACTTATAATCACAAGGTTCCCAGACCTTGGTAGGTTACTTTGCTCGTTGGATTGATACTACAATATGGCTTTCAATGTTTAGGATATTAAACATTTAACATAAGTATGTGAAATGTTGAGACTTATAATCACAAGGTTCCCAGATCTTGGTAGGTTACTTTACCTGTTGGATTGATGCTATAATATGGCCTTGAATATGATTAGATCTTTGCTATGCGAATGTGTATTTTAATACTTTTATTTCAGCTAATAAATCTCTTTCTTTCAGATGGTTAGTTGGATTTTGTCTTTGTGTGTCTGTTCTTTAATATTCTTATTTAATTTTTGCTTGCAAATATTAACTTGAAAACCATCCATAGGTTAATTTATTTTCTATCTGTATAAATTTTGTGTTGTTCTTATAATAATTGATACAGCCGTTTTCTAGTGTGAACTAATAACTTATTAATATTTAACCAAAATCTTTATTTTCGAATAAGTACTTATACCTCAGAGCTGAGAGTTCTAAAACCATTTAAACTAATCTAAACCTATACATAAATCTATGAATATAGACATTATATCATTATAAATTAACTACTAGAACTTGATAGTGAAATACATGAAGAATTATAACCTTAGCGGAGATAAAAAAATAGTTTTCTTTTACACGAATCAATCCTTCTAGGATTGTAAAAATAGTATTAAATGTTCAATATTTATGTGTATGTATATATATATATATTTATCTGGATATTTATATGTTAACATGTCTGTTTGTTTGAAAGGTAAATAGTTTGAGATTAGACTGTTTACATAGGATGAGCTTTATAAGAACTCTATTCAATTATTTGTCTTATGTATTCATATAAATTTTACACATAGTAAGAAATAACTTATATACACACACTTCTAATCAAATGTGAGGTGACAGAAGTGTAAGAATTCCAATTTCAATCAATGAATTTTAGAACAACTGTTTAAGTATTTACATATATTTATGTATGTATTTGATAATTATTGTTTTCTTATTAATGTATTTCAACGTTGTCTAATTACATAAAAGATATTAGACTTGTTAGGTGGTTGTTACCTTTTATTAAAGATTTTAAACTTATAAACATTTAATTTAATTAACTGAATTTCATAATTTATTTTGAACTTTTAATAGTCCAATGGACTTTGCTGAGTTGATTTAATGCAACTTGTTTTCTATTTTTGATTACTTTATTATACTTTCTTCATTGATATTCATAACAGATCTTCATGTTATATCTTGAATGTATATAAAGGTTTTTAGTGAGTTTTGAACAATTAAGGATTTCATCAGACACTCTTTTAACTAAGATGTGGTTTAAAGGACTGATTAAATAATATTCACTTAATAAAATTTCTGAATTTCAACTGTGACTGACGCGCTATATTTTAAAAAAATTGAATTTCTAATTTTTTGTGGATAACATGTCAGTTTAACTGGAGTTATTATTTTACCAATGCAACTTATAGGGTCTATTCATTGGGGTTTCAATTTGTTTATGATCGTTTAAATATTATATATTAAATTTATTAATACAAGTTTATTTGTAGCGGAAGTGGATTATGATTTCATTATAATTTTCTATTAAAGCCATTATTTGTAGGTTTAGTGTAGAAGCTTGTGGGACCTTAAGGAGCAGTTGTATTTCAGGAGCTGGAACAATAAACTTTATTTCTTTTAGGGTGAATTATGGATTCTTTTGTCAAATCTTATAAATGGAGACTTAAGGGAACTGTAAGCTGAATAATTGAATTCTAGGGTGGTTTGCTGCAACACTTTAGTGATTTTATGAGTAGAAAGGGGGTGTGTTTGTTTAAGTTTGTTCGATATCTAACTAGATTGATAATTATTTGAGTTTCAGCTGGAGTCTGGAGTATATTAGTTCATATTTGAAGTTTGCTTTTGGGGTTTTACTATATCTTTTATTTAAGTATTTATGTATTTATCCTATGGAATTACATGATAACATTACACTATACAACAATCATGCACTCTATATGGGAGGGCTAATTGACTTTAGAAAAATTAAAGTTTATTTAATTTTATAGGTTTTTAATATTTTAAATACTTTCTTGTTGAGAGAGTCTACTTTGGCACTTGGCTTTGTTTGGTGCAAAAGAGTTGTTGATTACAATTTAATTTTTTATTAGAGGTTTCTTTTGATTAGTTATATTTTCTTAAACTAGCAGTTCTACTGTTATCAAGTGTGTATAAAATAGACATTTAAATATGATTACAAAATGAAGTGACGAGATGTTGTTGATTACAATTTAAATTTTATTAAAGGTTTCTGTTGATTAATTACACTTTCTTAAACAAACAGCTCTACTGTTACCAAATGTGTATAAAATAGGCATTTAAATATTATTACAAAATGAAGTGATGAGGGTGAAAGCACATATTGAAGGTTTCTATGAAGATTCAGATTAGGACCGGGTTTTATGAGCTCTGCAACCTTGGACTAATGGATTCACGACCCATTCGTTTATTGTGGCAACGTTCCCTTGGATAATTTCGTCAATTATCAAGGATTATCGCGCGTACAGCTTTTAAGCAAATTTAGTTTGTTTTTATAATATGTGTATTCACGAGACTAAAAATGGTTTCACATATTAAGATTAACTGAATTGGTAACTGAAGGTCTGGAGCCAGTTAAGCCGCGGATCAGCCTAGAGGCGCGTGGGCACTTGCTTTTAGGGATAAGCTACCGTGTTGTAGGAGGATCAATCGTATCAAAATTTGTTTTCTTTTACGATATGTGACTTCATGAGAGTCTTAGATGTAGTTAGGCCAAGTGGACTTGACTGAATTAGAAAGGATGATTAAAGATATCTACATTTGAGCATTGTTACCAATGAAGACATCTTTGATGCAGAGTATCACCATTTTATGTTAAATATAACTCTAAACTTTACTTTTACGGTGCTATGCTCTCATCTTCTGGGTGCTAGGGTCATTAGACGGATGTAAGGATTTGCCAAATTCACTTTAACTTTCAATTTCATTTTAACCTTCACGGCGAACCTGAAACCTGTCTTTGACAAGGGAATCTCAATAAAAAACTTACTTTTACGGGGCTATACTCTCATCTCTTGGGCGCTAGGGTCGTTAGACAGATGTAAGGTTTCGCTAATTTACTTTAATTTAAACTTCATTTTAACCTTCACGGCGAACCTGAAACCTGTCTTCGACAAGGGAATCTATTATATGAGTGAAGTTGTCTCTCGCCAAACTTTAATTTAAAATTTACTTATAATTCATAGAGAGACATTCTGAAACTCTTACTCTGACAATTTAGGGATGGGAATTTTATGAGATGTAGAGAGTATCACTATTTAAACTTCAATTAACTTTTATTACTGCATCAGGGGAGGTCTTTGAGGTGACGTTCCTCATAATGACAATTTTATATGATATTTTGGAAAGGTGACTTTAAGATGAAATGTTCACTTAAGTCTTTTGGCTTTTCCAACTCATTTTACACACAAGGCACTCCAAATGAGTTTCTTTTAAATGGATAGATCGTACTGCTGTGAGTTTCTTGTCGGCTCTTCTCACCAGCAATAGTACGTTGTGAACCGACGCTAGTTTTAAATAATGTTTATAATTGATTCAATAAGTATTAATTAAAAAATTGGAGGTTCTTCGTTTATCTCGATATGAGCTCTTTTACTGACAGCTAACGCGGTGGCATAATAATAATAAGAGAGGTGGTTAGGTGGGGTGCCTACACAAAATTATATAATTTGTTATGAATCTACATTAAAATATCTTTTGGCAAAATAAAGGCACGGGCGTACTCAGGCGATGAGCTTATGTCATGAGTAATACATTTATCATAATTCATAAAATGCATAGCATTTTACACTTACAACATATTACTACAATATTATATATATATATTTTACATCAACCTCTGAGAGTTTTCCTGTCATCTGTTCAACACTCTTATATAACCTACCTTGTGAACATAGGGTTAACGGTATTACGACGAGGGTTCCTGCTACTAGATGATTACGATTTATGGCCAATATTACAAGATTTATTCTATGAATAAATTTTATTAATTTCTACTTTATAAATATTTTATTTCTCACTCTATGCTTCGGCTTGAGTATGTCATCCCATAGTCTTTAGACTCAAAAAGGGGGGTTCGTTACAAGGCGATGATGACCGCTCTCCATCAGGTGGGTCGTCCGCCTGTCCCCGGAACACTTGCAATAAACAAAAATATTTTTGCAGACGTTTAGCTGCTAATCGAGCGAGCTACATCATAGTGGTAAACGGGGTGTGGGGGTATGGAAGTTCCGGATTAATCAGGGGGTGTTTCTGTCCGCAACAAATATTTTCTAAACTAGAACAAAAAGAAATTTCGGTAATGAGGCTTGTGTAAAATTTCAACCGATTGTAAGGCAAATGAACGGTCGGTGAGATATAGAAACCGGCCATAATCGCGCCATCTGCCTGTTTGCCGACTTTGCAACAGAATGTTTTTTAAAACTAATCAGTTAAAAAGAAATGTAGGAATCAAATAAGCCCAGAAAAAAAACTTATGCAGTTTTCTGGCCTAACGTACATGTTGTTACAATTACCACATGCTAACAACGGTGAAGGAAAACATCGTGATGCAACCTGCACATCGAGATAACCGATGTGTCAAACCCGCCAAGCCGCCTTGGACAAGCGTGGTGTGATATTCTCCGTTCCCCTCGACCTAGGTGCCGACAAAGGCAAATTCACACCTGCATTTTATTACCTTTCGGCATTTGTAATTCTTTTGTTTACTTTGTGCTCATTGTGTATTGTAATCTTTTATGACCTATTGTTGTATTGTGGTCGCTGCCAGGTGTCTCGAAATTAAAAAATACATACTGATTCTAAGAAATTCGGTCCACGCGGCCGAGCAGACATATTGCATATGTGCAGTATAAAGCAATGCCCCAATTGAGAGAGGGGGGCACTCAAGCGATAGCCACGAGCGAAGTAAGACTTGTGTACATTCGGTAATCTTTTAAGTGACGGACTTTGCGCGTGTTATTGAATCGCGCATTACGTTTGTACTGGTTGCGTCCAGTTATATTTGTACCTGTGTTATAGTTCCATTAACTCTATAGTAATTTTAACGGCATATTAATTCAAGTCTCGCGACTCGTAACAATGCTATTATATTTTTTCCAAATTATTGTTTTGTTTTTTGTTTTACAGGTGATAAATTTAGTTGAAAAAGGCCTGCGAAGGGATTTAGTGGGCAAAGACGCGAGAGTGCTGCAGAGAGATGTCGTCATGTTTCTAGGTAAGAAGACACTTTAATTAATTTTATATATTTTACGTGTAATTGAATAATAAAACTACGTTTTAACGGTTTTTAGCGCCGTGTTTTATTTGATTTTTATTATTCCGACTGCGATTGCGGGGGGGGGGGGGGAGGTCGTAATCTATAATATAAAAATCAATCCCAAAATGTGTTGGTAAGCGTCTAACTTGTGAACAGATTGAGGACCGATTTTGATTAAATTTTCTTTGTGTTGGAGTGGGTCCCGGGATGGTTTAGATTCGCAATTGGAACCGGTAGGTTGATCTGAGATCGGGTTCTAGAATCCTCCTAATCACCTGGACCGATTATGGTGGTTTTGTTTTTTGTGTCATGAAACAAGTACATACATACATAACTTCACGCCAGGTCACTTGCGGGATAGGCACGAACGACAGAGCGCCGTTCAGGCTTATTCTCACACACCTCACTTGCCTCTTTGACATTCATAGCTCTCGTCATGCACGCTCGTCTGTTCTTGAGGCTCCTGACATCACCTTCTGCTAGTACACGATCAACTTGATCATGGAAGGTGTGTCGTGACCTTCCGCGACTTCTGCATCCATCCACTATTGCATTGTATATCTGTTTAGTCATTCTTTCATCATACATTCGTTCCACATGCCCGAACCACCGGAGCATTCCTTTCTTTACCTTCACCCCGACACTCTCTTTCAGACCAACTCTCTTTCTTACTTCGGTATTACGGACATAAAACAAGTCTTTTAGGAGTTCAGAAAATATGGCGGTACAGTTTCTTTGTCACTTCGTTTACTAAAATAATGTAAACAGGATTGTTAGTAAAGGAATTTCATTCCCCCGACCGCACAAAAAGTTTTTTTTAAATAATTCCAGGAAAACATTCAGTCTATCCAACGTATGATATGAACAATAATTCTCTGGACACTGTTCAAATGACAAAATTAAAGATGCAGAAACTTAAAATATTGGATATACCAAATACTACTGAAGGTGCTACAGTGTATAAGGTAATTTTTATTTAAAAATGATAAAAAATTAATATTAAAAAATATTCATTTTTTTTCATTTTTTTTTAAACGGAATATTACAAGGAAATTATGAGAAAAAGATAATTTCAATTAAATTGATTGAGGTAATTTTTAAATTATTTAGTTTTAATAATATTTAAAATTATTATTAAGGACTATAATTGAAATTTAGTTCAATGTCCACGCTTTTTTTTTTACAATAAAATCATTTTTCTTACACTATTTTTAATTCAAATTTGTTAAAATTTATTTTCTATTTTTTAGTTGTATTTTCTATAAAAGCTTTTTTAGTTTTTTATTAAACTATTATTTATTACCTCTAATTTTATGTAATGAGCAATAAATCACGTATTAACAAAAGTTTGTCATCTATATAATTTCATACACTAGTGACAACCTTGTGAACAATGACTGTATTCCCTTCAATTTCAGGTTGAGTTTTTGGCGGGAACTGAAAGGAGATGTTGTGCTGTGCAGTTTTATTTTCTAAAAATGTGTAAAATTACTCTAAAATGAACAACAGTTGTAGGATATTGATAGTTTTTTAGTAGTGATTATGTGTTTTGTGTGTAATGTGAACTGTATAGTCAAATGTGGCCTTTTGAGTTGTCACAAGAACTCTGTTGAATGGCACCAGCTGTTTACCTACAGTTCAGCTGTGCTACACATAGGCTTAAGAAAATGAAGAAACTATATGTATATTATAAACTAAGATCTGGCTTAAAGACCTAGTTGCCAAGCCATAAATATAATAGAATAAAAATACCTTCATATTTCGTGGACTGACACGCGCTTGGCCGTTTTTTCAGCTAACACTCGAGAGGATATTACAGCAAGCTTTGAAAGACGAAGACCCAGAAACGTTGCAGTCTTTGTTGACAGTCGTCTGTGTTAATTGTAAGTATATTTCTGACACCATATCTATATGAGAGTTCAAGTCATAAAACATTTCATATAGTAATAATAATGTTACGAGTTACGCAGGACTCGAATTAAAATGCCGTTGGAATTACTATAGAATTTATTAGAACTATACAAACACGTATAAAACAGGTACAAATATAACTAGACACTACTCGTTACAAACTGCACGATTCAATAACACGCGCAAAGTCTGTCTCTATATCGCTTATCAATGTACACGTCTCGCTTGTATCGTAATCGTCGCTTGGCTGCCCCCTCCCCCCATTCGGGCATCGTTTTATACTAAACTGTATAATACAGCAAAGGTCCGCGTTCAGTGAGTTAATCCGCACACCCAACAAATTATTCCCGCGAACGGCCAACAAAGTCGAAAACAATAACAATAGGCTATTGTCTAATTGTAAATTTTAAACACGAAGTAAACAAAAGAATTCCAAATGCAGGAATTTATAGGCATTTACTATGCCTGGTTTATTACCCAGAATAGAATAGAATAATCATTTATTGCTATTAATGTATGTGTACATAGGTGTTTTTTGTAGTGTCTCAATACATTTTGCCTTATTAGGCAGGCATAGTAAATGCGAATTTCTTTGTCGGTATGTAACAATAATAAATATTGTTATTGTGTTAATGTGCTTTTATAGATCTGTGCGTGGAATTTGTCTTTGTCGGAGCCTAGGTTGCAACATTATTATACGATTAAAGAACAAGAGCTGAAAGTCCAGTTTGTTAACAATAGCATAATTGTACAGGCTGGCAAAATAAAGTAGAAAAGAATAGGGGCGCCACTTTCGCAAATTTCTCTTAACTCTAGCAACTCCAATATTAGATCAAGAGTAGTTTTGATACTTGCAAGTGGTTTTGATTTACGACATCAAACATAGTGCTAGGATCAAATTGCTTTAGTTGCGATGTACGCATTTTGCCAACATAGCCTATTTACTTTAATAATAATGGCTATAATTTTATAAGCTAGAGTTTAAACACCTTGTGATACTAACAGAAAAATTATTTGACTAAAAAAGCTAAACTAACCATTAGAAACTTATCATGTCGACTGTTCTTTGGTAAATATCGAAAAGAATTTTCCAAATTCCACCCGACATATTTGACCAACTTTAAAAATCACTTAGCATTGTTGCATTATTTAGTAATTTTTTTAGCGGATTGTAGACTTAGAGAACGTTAAAATTAAAATGACATGGATAAATGCGCTTTTTTATGATTCACTGACCTTGACTCTCATTGACGTCTCGTTCTAGACGTTATGGTCAGGTTATACAACAGAGTGTACTCGGTATTTAAATGTAAATTTTCCTTTGATATACCACCAGTGAGCAGGCAGAAGGAGGCGTGCCTCCAGTCGGCGCTGTGCCGCGTGTTACACGCCATCTGCCGCGTGCACTCGCATGGCTTCGGCGTGGACACGCACGCGTTACTCGCCGCGGCTCACTTGTGCGCGACGCCGCACTGCGCTAACCTATTAGCCACTGTGAGTTGACGTTTTATATAATTGTTAACCCGAGAGGAGGTTCCTAATTCAAATTATAAAATGCCCACTTCATTATACAGGGTGTCCCAGAACTCAACGTCAAGCCGAAACGGGGTGACAGGATTGATTGTAACCATCATGAGAAAAATCAGAAAAAAAAACTATCCCATGCAGTTTGAGAATTATGGGCATTTAAGAAAAACCTAGAAATTTGGTCAAACTGTAACCATTTTTCGGTTATTGTGGTTAATTTTTATTATTTTTGTTGACGTTGAGTTCTGGGACACCCTGTATAGGTATGTAACCTATACTTTTTATATGTTTACTAACTGACTAGGGATTGCAATTCGGCCGGGTCCGGACGGCCGAATCCGGCCGGATTGATCGGACCTGGTTAACTTAACTTTCCTATTTCATTACAACATGGACCATTAATAAAGTGTAAAAATAAAACAATACGTATACCAAATCACCTTTATTATGGCTAATTTTAAAAAGTGAAAACAAATTCTCAATGATCGCAATGACCGGTCCTTCACTGTGTCTAAATAATCCAGGCTAACACACATTTGCCAGCCTTTCAGGTGGGATAAAGGGCAGGATAAAGATCAGACAAGTAGGATAGAAAGGATGGGATAAGGAAATGGGATGGGATAGAGAAAGTGGGATGGGATAGGGAAAACGGGATGGGATAGGGAAAGTGGGATGAGATAGGGAACATGGGATGGGATAGGGAACGTGGGTTGGGATAGGGAAAGTGGGATGGGATAGGGAAAGTGGGATCAGACAATGAAAGTGTTATGGGATAGGGAAAATAGGATGGGATGGGGAAAGTGGGATGGGATATGGAAATTGGGATGGGATAGGGAAAGTGGGATGAGATAGGGAAAATAGAATAGGGGGCTAGGGAAGTGGGCCTTCAGAACTCTCACTCATCGCACGAAACACGATTATAATATTTTTCAGTATATAAGCAAAGAAAAATCGCCTGGCGTTCGTCGCATGCTCTCCGATGCATTGGAGAGCTTGTTACTAGAGGAGCCGAGTTCCGATAACACCGTCGCCCTGGTCAATACTGTGGCGGAACATGCGTTCGAGCTGATGGAAAGTGACGATTGTGAGTAGATTTATAAGTCCATATTTAATTTGACCGACTTCAAAAGGAGGAGATTTTCAATTCGATTGTATTTTTTTGTAAGTTTTATGCGATTTCTCCATCAATTGGGTACCGATTTCCGTTTTTTTTTTTAATTCGAAAGGGTATACTCCCAGGTGGTCCCATTGTCACCAAGTCAGAATCTGATGAGTAGATCCCAGGAAAATCGAGAAAAAGAAAAAAATAAACTCACCAAAAGGCAAACATGTATACACGTATGTGCGTGACAGTAGTACATAATAGTACGTAATATATTATTCCCAAATTTACAAGTATTGCAGCAACTAAAAAATAAGAAAGAAAACCGACTATGTTAAAAACTAAAATTATATAACTATAAACATTTTCTTCAACATGTTGAAGTCTGTGCCACATAAGACATAACAAACAACAACAAAATTGCAAACGCACCGACTTCAAGATGTTGCATAAAATGTTAATTTTTTGGTTTTTAACTTGAAATCGGTTTAGTTTATCAAAAAAAAAATGACTCCTTAAGAACTTCTATATCCCCACGCCCCGCTTACCGCGATTATGTAGCTCGCTCGATTAGCAGCTAAACGTCTGCTAAAATATTTTTTATTTCATTGCATGAGTTCAGCAGACAGGCAAACGTCCCACCTGATGGAAAGCGGTTACCAACGCCGCATTTCACTTCTGACGTTCTATTACTGACAGTTTTATTATTTTTCAGCTACGAAACGACGAGCAGGTTTGGACATAACTCAATCTTTAATCGTGGCATTGGAAGCAAGCCATTCTTGTATAGAAAAGCTATTACCAAAGATTCTCATTCTGATATCGAAAACGGCACAACTCGATTCAAAAACGACTTTCGAAGTCGCATCGAAACTGTTCATAGAACACATTTATATATTCGACGAAGACGTCGTTAATGATATTATTAAGGAATTGATAGAAATATTATTTATTTATTTCACAAAATTAGAGAACGATTTAGAATTAAATATTTATAAGAATACAGTAAAAATGTGTTTGGTGTTTATAAAAAATATTTTTGATACTAAGACAGATTGTAAAATTTTTGATTATTTGAAAGATATGTCTTTGAACAAAGATGGTAGAACGTTAACAGTCTTTGAAGTAGCAAAATGTGATGAGAAGATTTTTCACAGGCTTATATATGTTGTGGCGATTTTAAAAACTGTATTTGTTAATGATGATCTCGAAAGTGACGTTAACAATAGCGAAATTCTAAATCAATTTCTCGATTTGAAATTCGATTCGTTCGAGAGTAATTTCGATTTTGAATCGACTTTGTATTTCGTGATGGAATACAATAGTATACTTCTGGATAATAAATATCAGGTATGTTGATTTTTGCTTAGCCTACGTATATGTTCATATCTAAATGCTAAACTAAGTTTGTTTGTTGCGTCTTCATAGTTTTCAATGTGATTCAATTTTTATGAATTTGGAAATTTAACTCACGAACTTTAATATTTTTTTTGGTAAAATTGCGGCGTTTGGGCTTAAGGACCCACCCACCACCGAATTGAGAGAGGAGGTCGGCTAGGCCAAAAAAAAGAAACACTATTTAATAAAATGATTTAGTTAGAGTAGGTAAAGGGGGGGGGGGGGATTTCATTGAACTGTTACTTCGACTATGGAAGGATAAGACAAATGACACGAGGGAACTGTAGAACAGTTGGTAGTTAAGCCCATATATAGAAAGAAAGTTTGATGTGTCTAGTACAACGTTACAAAATATAAACAAAATTTGCACGAGAAACGTCACACGGACGTCTGGTTTTAATATTGAATTCTTAAAGGGGATTGTTTGACGGCCTCAGTATTTAAATTTCTGATGTTTTCCTTGGTGCGAGTGTTACTCGGTTATCATGTCCTTATTTTGTTTATTGTAAACGTGTTACTTGGTTGTCTAACTTTTGAACAAACTTCGCGATTATTTGTTTAACTAAATCATATTTTAATTACAGGAAATACATGAATGTATTGCCAGCATAATAAAAAAGTTAAGCCCATCTAATATTATATATCTACATAAAATACTACCGAACGCTTTGCTAGCATTTAAAAGGAATGATTGGCCCAAAATATTAATTGACAGTTATCAAAATTGGTTCAAAAGTTTACCCATAGTTGGCATAACAGAAAACTTGAACAACATGTCCGTTGATAACGAAAATGTACCAATTTTAAAATCTATCAGAATTATGTCGGAAATATTCAAAATCAAAATGACAGCGATCGAAGATTGGCCATTAGTAATATACAACGGATCGCAAGACGAGCAAGTCCACGTCAGCGAGCTGTCAAATCTGACTGACGCGTTGACAGCTGTCAGGATGACAGTGACAGATGTCAAGCGGCTGATGACAGATGGTGCTAAAGATGACGTTTGTGAATTTTTCAAGACTTTTATGGAAGTGTTCTTCGAAATTTTTGTTGCGAAGCCATTTTTGTTAATCGATCAAGATTTAAAAGCTTATTGTTCGTTAATAAAAGATGTTGTCAAATGGTGTATAAAGAAAAAAATGGGTGAGAAATATGGTGCTGATGTCTTGGAACTAATAAATGAGGTAAGTTTTTTTTATTGAGAATCTGACAAACGGGCAAATAGTCTATGTAATGGAAAGTGATTCACCGTCACCTATTGACGTTTGCGTTTGCACCAGAGGCGAAGTTAGTTCGTTGCTAGCCTTTGTGGCGGGATACAGGGATCGGGTACGAGGTATGGGATAGAGGTGATGGGATAGAGGTATCATATGAGACAGAGGAGATGAATGAGAGGGACCAGACAAGAGGGATGAGGTAGAAGAATCAAACAGGAGGATTGGAATAAAGGCATCAGATAGGAGGAGTGGGATAATGAGGATGGGATAGAGGTATCAGATAGGGGTAGTGAGATAAAGACAATAAGATAGTGGTATCAGATACGTGAAATGGGATAAGACAAAGAAGATAAATGAGAGGGATCAGACAAGAAGGATGAGATAAAGGGGATGGGATAAAAGGATCAGACGAGGAATGGGATGGAGGTATCAGATAGGGGGAGTGAGATAAAGACAATAAGATAGAGGTATCAGATACGTGAAATGGGATAAGACAAAGAAGATAAATGAGAGGGATCAGACAAGAAGGATGAGATAAAGGGGATGGGATAAAAGGATCAGACGAGGAATGGGATGGAGGTATCAGATAGGGGGAGTGAGATAAAGACAATAAGATAGTGGTATCAGATACGTGAAATGGGATAAGACAAAGAAGATAAATGAGAGGGATCAGACAAGAAGGATGAGATAAAGGGGATGGGATAAAAGGATCAGACGAGGAATGGGATGGAGGTATCAGATAGGGGGAGTGAGATAAAGACAATAAGATAGTGGTATCAGATACGTGAAATGGGATAAGACAAAGAAGATAAATGAGAGGGATCAGACAAGAAGGATGAGATAAAGGGGATGGGATAAAAGGATCAGACGAGGAATGGGATGGAGGTATCAGATAGGGGGAGTGAGATAAAGACAATAGGATAGAGGTATCAGACAAGAGGGATGGGATAGAAGAATCAAACAGGAGGACTGGAATAAAGGTATCAGATGGGAGGAGTGGAATAATGAGGATGGGATAGAGGTATCAGATAGGGGGAGTGAGATAAAGACAATAGGATAGAGGTATAAGACAAGAGGGATGGGATAGAAGAATCAAACAGGAGGAATGGAATAAAGGTATCAGATAGGAGGAGTGGGATAATGAGGATGGGATAGAGGTATCAGATAGGGGGAGTGAGATAAAGACAATAGGATAGAGGTATCAGACAAGAGGGATGGGATAGAAGAATCAAACAGGAGGACTGGAATAAAGGTATCAGAAGGGAGGAGTGGAATAATGAGGATGGGATAGAGGTATCAGATAGGGGGAGTGAGATAAAGACAATAGGATAGAGGTATCAGACAAGAGGGATGGGATAGAAGAATCAAACAGGAGGACTGGAATAAAGGTATCAGATGGGAGGAGTGGAATAATGAGGATGGGATAGAGGTATCAGATAGGGGGAGTGAGATAAAGACAATAGGATAGAGGTATCAGACAAGAGGGATGGGATAGAAGAATCAAACAGGAGGAATGGAATAAAGGTATCAGATGGGAGGAGTGGAATAATGAGGATGGGATAGAGGTATCAGATAGGGGGAGTGAGATAAAGACAATAGGATAGAGGTATCAGACAAGAGGGATGGGATAGAAGAATCAAACAGGAGGAATGGAATAAAGGTATCAGTTGGGAGGAGTGGGATAATGAGGATGGGATAGAGGTATCAGATAGGGGGAGTGAGATAAAGACAATAGGATAGAGGTATCAGACAAGAGGGATGGGATAGAAGAATCAAACAGGAGGATTGGCATAGAGGGAGACGGAAGTCGTCCACCGGAACCCCCTACTTATCATTAGAAACACGATTAGATTAAGGGTAACGGTTTGACACGGATATTCTGTGTTGGCGTGGTATCTCATCAATCGAGGAGGCCCTGATAGCTGTAATCAAAATAGTGATTCCAGCATTTCTCTACCACCTCCAAAAAGGCCAGGTGGGAGGGCATTTGCCCGAACGGATGGCTACCACCCCTGGTCTGGAGTATATCGTCATAACAACCTTGGTTGTGTTCCGGCATTAGTGACCAGGTTCCAGTCTCCCTTGAGAGAGCAGCACCTTTGGTGTTGCAAATGTCCATAGGCGATGGTAACCGCTTTCCATCAAGTGGGCCGTCTGCCTGTCTGTTGAACTCCTGCAATTAAAAAATAAAAAAGTATGAAAGTAAGTAAATTTTCATTATACTTTCAGATATGGCCCATATATAAGACTAAAACTGATTTCCATCAGATGCGTGAGCTTCTCCACGATTTGTTATCGTTTCCCATGAAGTTGAGTAGTGACTCCCGTCCCATACAATGGGCTAAGCTTTCACTTTTGTCTAATGCAACTGGTCCAGTGGAAAAATCGCTGCTGGTGGGAATTCTACCCGGAGGTCCAGATTTTAGGTAAGAATAATCACAGGTCAACAAATTTAAAATAATGCCATCATTAAATGTTGTAAAGCACAAATTTCAAATTCAATAGATTTTATTCAGAATTAGTTCCATTGGAGAACACTTTTTGAAGGTCATACATATAGGTTAAAATTTAATTTTACTTCCTAGTCTATGTACACCGCTTCGCAATGTGTTATTGCCGTTAAGGAAAAGAAGCGGCAAGAAACTCCCCAGCCAAAATTTTCTTTATATTTCTTGTTTCATTTATATGTATTATTATATTTTGAAAGTTTTATACAGAAGTATGTTACAGAATGACTTTTGAATAATTAATGGAGTTGTAGCAAATAGTCCATATTCAATAGACAGAGTGCAATAAACACAGTTTCACTAATCAGGCTGTTGAAATTTTCAATAAACTACCTACTTACCTAAAGCTAATATACAAAATGCAATCTTTGAAGCGTAATGTCAAAGCATTCCTTCTCAAACAAGCATATTATCTAGTTGATTATTTTTGTGCTTCAATAATAATATTTTTAGATAAAAAAATGCCTTCCTAGCGCATTATTTTTGTAAAATTAATAATAGATAGATAATATTTACACTTTATTGTACACCATTACAGAAAACATAGATGAGCTTATAACCTAAAAATATTCTATATGCACAATGGTGCATATATAGGCGGTCTTATCGCTAAGAAGCGATCTCTTCCAGACAACCGTAAATAATAATATATATTATTATATATTATAATAATCGAATTTATCTTATGAGTACGTATTTATATTTCAAACACAATGAATTAATATTGTTACACGCCGACAAAGTGAATGCACGCCTGCAGTTTATTACCTTTCCCGCATTTGGACTTCTTTGTTTACTTTGTGTTTAAAATTTGTAATTAAGAAAAACATCCTACTGTTATTGCACTCATTTATGGCCGCAGGTGTGCAGGTTGCGTTATTTTGGAAACTTCGGTCCACGCGGTCGATTGTTGTATTGTATAACTTAGTATAAAACAATGCCCGAACGGATGGATGAGGCAGGCAAGCGACGATTACGATACGAGCAAGACAGTGCACATTCGATAAGCTATATAGTGACGGACTTTGCGCGTGTTATTGGATCGTGCAGTTTGTACTGGTTGTGTCTAGTTATATTTGTCTATATGTGTTTGTATAGTTCTAATAAATTCTATAGTAATTCCAACGGCATTTTAATCCAAGTCCTAGATATGTCTGCATTTTCTGAATTGGCTTTGGTTCTTAAGGTTTTTAGAGTGAATATGAGCATAAAGTTACACTTTCTCCACAGTAGCATGGTTTAGATTTTCTGATAATCTTGAGAATTATGGACAGGATGAGCATTACCAGGATCTAACAGGGATTTTTTTATTGATCTGCAAAATTGAATGTAGTGTTACGACCAACAAAGACCTATTCACTCCTGCAGTTTATTGCCTTTTCGGCATTTGGACTTCTTTTATTTACTTTGTGTTTAAAAATTTTAATTAGAAAAACAGCCTATTGTGTATTGAAACCCTTTATGGTAGGCGTTGGCCAGGTGTAATTCTTGGAAATAGTTGTGGTCAAGTATTGTGCCGAGACATATTGTATAGGTTAGTATGAAGGAATGCCCGAACGGAGGGCTGAGGCAATCTAGCGATAGCCACAAGCAGGACATGACGTGTGTACATTCTATAAGCTATATAGTGACGGACTTTGCGCGTGTTATTGGATCGTGCATAACGTTTGTACTGGTTGCGTCCAGTTATATTCGTACCTGTGTTATACGTGTTTGTATAGTTCTAATAAATTCTATAGTTATTCCAACGGCATTTTAATTCGAGTCCCGTAACTCGTAACAATAGATTATAAACATTTTATTTATATGTTGGCTAAACCGTTTCATAGCTTAACACTATATTCTGTTTATGCAAATATGGCATACATAATATAATTGCTTATCTACGGACTATGTATGTATGGTTTTAGAGTGTTAATATTGTTAAAATTTGGGCCACCTGCATATCTGTAAACAAAGCACATTTATTAGCCGTCGGTGTTTGTGCTGATAACATTGAAGCGCTTTTATGGCCGTCTTCTTTTCTTTACTTTGTGCTGGAAAAACAGTCCACTGTGTATTGTAATCTTTATGGTAGTCATTAGCCAGGTGTGATTCTCTAAAATTCAGTTTACGCGGTCGAGTAGACATATTGTATGTGCACAATATAAAGCAATGCCCATCGGAGGCAGTCAACTGATAACCACAAGCGAGACAAGACGTGTGTACTACATTCGGTAATTTATTCAGTGCCGGACTCTTTGGGTATTATTATATTTGTACCCGTGCTATACGTGTTTGTATAGTTCTAATAAATTCTATAGTAATTCCAACGGCATTTTAATTCGAGTCCCGCAACTCGTAACAATATGGAAAATGTTCTTGTTTCAAGAACATCGTACAGACATTACGTGTCCAAGTTGCCTGTCCGTCTGTCCGAGATGTGTCCACCGTTCGATTCCATGTTCCGAGCCTTGTTGGACGCTTTGGCAGCCAACGGAGATCTAACTATACTGGACATTGTGCTGTCTCTCGCTAAAGGTACGAAATTCCGCTGGTCTAATTGATAATTATAGTAAAAACACGGGTTAAAAGAGTAACACAATATTTTCTTAAGTTTTCGCTACTTGTACACATAATAAAACTACGTTTTAACGGTTTTAAGCGCAAGTACCACCTGTTTGGGATCCGATCATCGAAACTAATTAAGACCCAAAACTAACTATCAGACCTCAGGACACTGTGAGCTCTTTCTGCGTGCAACGGAACACAAACCAACTTGACTGATAATTTGTTTTATTTTTCCTTCCACCCATTTTCATATTATATAAAATTCTCGTGTCACAGTGGTAGTTACCAGACTCCTCGGAAACCTCTTGACCGGTTCTCATGAAATTATGTATTCATATTGCGTAGGTCTGAGAATCGGCCAACATCTATTTTTCATCCCCCTAAATGTTAAGGGTAGTCCGGGGTGGAATTTAAATTTTTTTTCTTTTAATTTTTTGATATTTTTTTCATTTTTATTTTTTTTTGATACAGAATTAAAAAATACATACAAACCTAAATTTTCAACCCTCTACGATCAATCTCTATTTTTTGATAGCGATATTAGTATTTTTACAATTTTATACTGGGATGATTTAGATTTTAATTTGAACCAGGTAGATGGCGCTGCAATCGGGTACCAGAAGTTAGATGTTCTTTTTATTGTTGTATGTGTTGAAGTTTGTCCGGAAATGGTTAAATAAACGATTGGACCCAGTAGGTGGTGCCGCGATACTCCTAAACGCTGGGTCTGATTTTGATGAAATGTTTTGTTTGTTCAAGTGGATTTGAGAATTGTTTAGATTAACATTTGGTCCCGGTAGATGACGCTGGAATCGGGTTCTAGATTTTTATTTTTTAAAGGCAGGACAACATCTGCCGGGTACAGCTAGTAATATATAAAATAATAAGAGTTAGGCCTGTTTGCTGAAGAGTTTCTTGCGCCACTTTTTCTCTTCAAGCCACAACATGTTGCGAAGCGGTGGTAAATTAGATTAGTCTCCCATAGAGTAAATGATAACCATAAACAAAATTAAAATGAACAAGTTGGCGGTAGGCTAAATAAAACTTTAACAATACTCAATGACATTTGACATCTTTGTCTTCGGCGATCACGGCTACTGAAAAGCGGCCGAAACGTCGGAATTACCAAAATCAAATAAATTACCGCGCTTAAAACCGTTAAAACGTAGTTTTAATATAAAAAGATGGCCACTAAAAAATTTCATGCGACATTAGAAATTATTCATAAAAGGGTAATCAGGTTGGATTGTATGGATTCGAGGATTTGAGATCCTAGAAAGGTATTCTAATTACCCGTAACAGGATTTGTTGAGTTTTTTTTACGAGGAATTGTAAAAAATATAATAATAGAAAAATGAATACTAGTTTTTTAATATAAATCAAGTTACCAATAAATATTAAGGCTTACTATAAATTATAATAAAAAGTAATCAAAGTATATCTGTGATTTTTATCCTCCACACATAATTAAATGTAAATTATGTATATGCTGATTTGTTTCTTTTGATTGAGTGTGTGTGTGTGTGTGTGTGCGTGCGTGCGTGTGTGTGTGTGTGTGTGTGTGTGTTTGAATTGTATTTGTTCCGTTTTCCTTTAAAAATTGTACACTACCACATTGATATTCGTGGATAATGTAGTAGGATAAACACTGACTTTGTACTATTTACCTTTTTTTTATGTAACTTTAGTGTATATCTGTTTATTGTGCTTAATAAAAAAAAAAAAATATATATATAACGTAATCTATGTTTTATTATTTTTTAAATCGCCATTTACATCGACGCATATAACGCCTCGTAATCCGTTCCACTTGAGATTATGATTGTAAGAGTCGCAAGCGACTGGGACCAAACGATCTGCGGTTGTGAGCATGATTATTTTGGATGCTCAGTGGAACGCACCCATTGTGATGTGTTACAGGCGACGACACCGAAGGCTGGTGGGACTCCGCATTCAACTCTTGCGCAGCGTCATTAGCCACGCGACGCGACTTGTCTATAATCGAAGCGGTTTATAAGAGATGCTATGAGGGGACCACACTCGGTGTCTGCAAAAGGCTTTTGTTGCCCTTATTGAGGTAATTTATATGTATAATCGATATTCCCTATCTATATATATATATATATATATATATATATATATAAATGCACAAGTATCTCCGTGTGTTTGTTTCCTGTTTACAGTCAAGGACCTAATTCGAAGATAAGCATGCAAGCGAACTCGCACATACAGACAGACACTAATTCACTCTTACACTGATTTACTCACTCACTTATTTACGTACACACTTGCCTACACAAATTTACTTTATGAAATGTTTTGTTTCATCTTGATAGAAATTAAGTACATTGACTAATTTGATTAAAATACATAATATGTATAATGCAATATTTTAATGTCATTGTTATGCATGAAAACATTTACCGAATAAGTACTTTTAAATACAATACAATGTAATGTTTAAGTCACGGAAGAGCGAGATTTTCTGATACAAGTAAAGTTTGCTAAAAAGAGGATCCCAAAAACAGACTACAAATTGTACATATCATGTATCTTAAAAATATATATACTTTCATCTACACACTCACCTTTTTGCACAATCACTTATTTACATACTCAACCATTCGCATGCTCACTAATTTACACACTACTCATTCATACATATTCGCACGCATGTACGCAGGTTTTTATGTCACTTATTCGTTGTTTTATATGCAGATGTTCAACACCCGCACTCTGTGAGAAATTCTTCTCGAAGATAATAAAAGATCTTTTGGATTTAAGTAAAAGGAGACAAATGGCACCAACTAATAACGACGCCTATCACCATTACGTTATGAGGGGCGTAAAGGAGTTCACTGTTTTGCAGATCGCATTCGAGATGGTAAGTCTTTAGATATAAAATAACTTGTTTTTTAAAAATGTTTTTAAATGCAAATTTTTGAGATCCTGGATATCATGTAGCAACAGAGTGCTAGCCAAGACGAGTGAAACGAGTCCAAACACGACGGGTCTATCTTGTTTAGTACAGGAGTTCCTATGGCCACCTTTCGACTCCATCATCAGATTAGCATATAGTACATACGTATACATAGTAGTACATAGTACCATATTATTTTTACCATACCATACCATATTTTTTGCAAAATTTCAGCTCAATCGGAAACCGGGAAGTTGGTCAAATTTAACTTGCAAGATTCCACCTTAACTTACATACATATAGGTACATCCATCGCAAGTTACATAAAAGCTTGTAAAATCAGCTTACGTATGTTTGTGTCTTTAATTTTTGGCACAGCAATATACTGAGTATCAGCCTTGTCCAATACAAGTTAATGCTATGATTCTTTATCCTTATATAATTTGTTTGTATGTGTCGCCTTTGACAAATAAACGTTCTTTCGTTTCTTTCTTTCTGGTTGTCCCATGGTAAAAAGGGGATGGGGGAATCAGCTCGTGCAATTCTAAGGAACACTCCCCGAAATGTATCCGAAGCTTGTCTGAGTTTTTTTTTCAACTGGAAACTGATGTTCTTTAGCATTCAGGTTAGGTTAGGTTAAAAAGCTTAACCGACTTCGAAAAAAGGAGGAGGTTCTCAATTCGTCGGGATCTTTTTGTTATGTATGTTCGCCGATTACTCCGTGATTTATGATCCGATTTACGTGATTCTTTTTTTGTTCGACGCGGAATAGCTTCCAATTGGTCCCCTAAAAATTTTACATAGTTTGGCCCAGTCGTTTTCATTTTATGAACATTTTTTTGTTCTCGTTTCTTGGGACCTATATTTTTTAAGAAGTGCGGCACCATTCGTAGGTCCAGCCAAACATAGATAGACACTAAAAAGTAACAAATAAAAAATAAAAACTTCGTTTTAAAAAACCGACGTCAAAAACTAAAAAGTATACTTATTTCTAAAGCTATTATTATTAATATATATTATCTAAAACATCTTGAAGTCGCTGCAAAGTAAAACATAAAAATTACTATATTTTGCAAATTACTAAGCTTTAAGATGTTTTAGATAATATATATTAATAATAATAGCTTTAGAAATAAGTTATTGTATACAATTTAATTTTTTTAGTATTTGAAGTCGGTTTTTTTAAACGAAGTTTTTATTTTTTTTGCTTTTATAGATACCGAGTATATCTTTGGAGTCCCCGTCGTCTGTTCTCTACGAGGATATAGTGAACGAGGAAAGTTGGTTCATTGTCCGGTCTGTGTGCAAGTTGTGTGTCGCGCTGAGAGGTAAAGTCACGTGCCCTGATGAGGCTTCAGAGGAGATTGTTGAGGCTTGCAGGTGGGTTCTTGGTTTAGAATAGAATAGAATCATTTCTTGTAAAAAATGTATGTACAGTATAAGATCTTAGGTTACTTGTAGTATCCTGACCTGACTCCGGGGGTCAAGGCAAGGCTCCCGCCTCCGAGCTTGTCTTTGCCAGCCGGCGCTGGGTGGATATCGCTACAGCTAAGACTCAAGCTCCAGGTGTGGAAGTGATAAATTGCATGTAGTGGAACACTTACAAGCCAATATATGGCGCTGTGCAATAATTGAGGTCGCAAACGTTTCCCGAAACGTACAAAGAATATATACAAATTTTCAACAATAAAGATGGGGCTAGGCTTTGTGATATAGAGAGGGGTGTAAGGAGAAGAATAAATGTAGCATGGCTAAAGTGGAGATAGGTAACTGGTGTCACGTGCGACAAACTAATGCCCCTGAAACTAAAAGGTCAAATATATAAATCTGTCATACGACCAGTCATGCTTTACGGGTTCGAATGTTGGACCACTAAAGTGGTAAACCACAACCGTCTCCACTCAGTTGAGATGGATGTGTGGTGTTACGAGAATGGATAAGGTGAGAAATGAGTACATAAGGGGATCTTTGAAAGTTGCACCCGTGACTGAGAAATTGAGAGGAAGAAGACTAAGTTGGTGTGGGCATATAATGAGGAGGGATGAAAGTCACGTGACAAAAAGAATGTTAAACTACAATATGGATGGGTACAGATGTGAAGGTAGACCAAAAAAAGATGGATGGACTGCGTGAAGGATGATATGATGATTTGTGGTGTGACAGTAGATGTATGTCAGAATAGAAGAGTGTGGAAGGAAAGGACATATTGTGCCGACTCCAATTAATTGGGATAAAGTGAAGGAAAAGAGAGAAAGATGGGGGGATAGGCCTGCGAGGTACAACAATAGCCTCGCTGGAAAATCTTCCTTTGAGACAGGTTAGCATTCCATCTCGCTTCTCCCACTAATCGGAACATTCCTAAAGGCATAACGTCGAAAGTAGCTTCGGTGAACTTGCAGCCCACCTCTCGACACCCCTTAGCCACTCACACCCATGTTGCCCGTCACCAATCTTGGTATTTTTAGAGGCCGAAAAGAATTGTCCGTGCAGGAATGGAAAAATAATACAATTTCCTGCGGCCGGGCGACCTGTCGTAAGAGGCGACAGAACAACCCACAGCCAGGTGGTAGGGTATTTACTCGCCTGGATGGCGACCACCCCTGGTCTAGAGTATGCCGCTATAACAACCTTGTGCTGTGTTCCAGCATTAGTGACCAGGTTTCAGTCCCTTAAGAGAGCAGCAGCGCATTTGTAGCACCTTTGGTGTTTCAAATGTCCATAGGCGATGGTAACCGCTTTCCACCAAGTGGACTGTCTTCCTGTCTGCTGAACTCCTGCAATAAAAACAAAAAAGGCCCATGCAGTGAGTGGCGACTTTAATAAAAATATGTTATCTATAGTTATTTCTAATTCCTTCCTTAGATTATTCCAGTGTGCAGCTTTCAATTGTCTGGCGAGCGCATTGTGCTGCCGTCGGCCCGCGCCGCATTTCTACAATCTTTTGTTCGACGCGAAAGTGTGGTCTAGTCTAGTCGACAAGAATGCACAATATGCACTGCCTTTGAAGTCCAGCTGGGTGAGTTTATCTATCTTATACTAATATATAAAGCTGAAAAGTTTGTTTGTATGTTTGTTTGTGTGCTTGAACGCGCTAATCTACTGATATTGGAAAAAATCTTTCAGTGTTAGATAGCCCATTTATTGAGGAAGGCTATAGGCTATATATCATCACGCTAAGACGAATAGGAGCGGAGCACCAATGAAGAACGGTTCAAAATCGGGCGGTTTTGAAAACATATTCCACGCGGACGACGTCGCGGGCACAGCTAGTGTAAAATATCTGTGAACATACTCACTCATTTACTTATTCACTCACTCATTAATTTGTGCACTCAAATATACCCTCACTCACTTATTTACTGACTCAATAAATCTTTCGCTCACTTTATAGCTTACTCAAATATTGATTCACTATAATAATAATAATAATATTGTATGGTGTAGACAGGGATAATCGCCGGTCAGTGTCACGCCACATATTTACATTAAATTTGTCAAGGGGCCTCTAAGTGTTGGCCTCCCCATGGCCCCATGCAAGCCCTCCAAAAGTCCGGGCCATTTTTATGGCCCGTGGTCTTGAAAGACATACATATAATAATATTTAATATTTTGTAAATCGGGCTTTCACTGGGACTGACATTAACCCTAGTGACTATTTACCTCGAGTTAAAGAACGCATAGACTGTTATAAACAAAAAATTAGTGCGTGGGCCAATCGATTACGTCGGTATAAAAAACGAGCAGATCGTTATAATCTCCAAAGAGACCAAAAACGAGTGTATAGAGGATGGGAGCAGTCATGTGTTTCTGTGGATGATGGTCACTGGCCAGATATCGACTCTATGACAGCGTTCTGGAGTAATATATGGTCGGTGCCTGTCACCCACAAAGAAGGCGACTGGACTAGGGTGGCCGAACAGGCTTGTGAAATGATTCCAGAAATGGAACCGTTGGCTCTTGAACCAATTGACATTGGTTGTGCAATTCGTGTGGCTCAAAACTGGAAAAGTCCAGGACCAGACGGACTGCACAACTTCTGGATTAAATGGTTCAAGAGTTCGCATGCCTGTTTGGCCGTCCAATTCCAGGAGGCCATAAACATGGGTTCGCTCCCTTCCTTTATGACTACTGGAGTCACTCATCTGCTCCATAAATCAGGTAGTACCACGGAGGCAAAAAACTATAGACCCATCACTTGTTTACCAACTATATACAAGCTACTTACATCTGTTTTGAGATCTAAATTAATGGAACATTTGACAAATAACAACATTTTGGCCAGTACTCAAAACAGATGTAAGGATGGGTCCCGTGGTACTAAGGAGCTCCTCCTCATCGATATGACCATTAGTCATCAGGTACGGCGAAACAGAAAAAATCTATCTGTAGCCTGGATTGACTACAAAAACAATATCGATACAATAATGATATCCTTTGTTTTGCGAGGCGTTCGATGTAATTCGAATTAAAATAATTACTTTCTTAATCCAAACGACGACTAAAAAGGGTTTTAGTCGTTACAGTACCTTATTACCAATACAAGCCCGAGCCAGTTCTTGACAATGGTCAATATCTGCTCTACTGGGACCGATCAATTATCACAGACAGGACTATTGTTGCCAACAAGCCTGACATTGTGATAGTTGATCGGTCTGCGAGACGTGCTATAATTGTAGATGTCGCGATTCCCCATGATGGTAACCTCGTGAATGCCGAGAAAGATAAACAAATAAAGTATATTGATCTTGCTCACGAGGTTACCGCCATGTGGAACCTAGACTCTACAATCATAGTATCGATAGTGGTGTCAGTGAATGGATTAATAGCGAAGAGCCTTGACCGCCACCTTGAAAGGCTCTCGCTTGGTATCTGGTTGAAGGGTCGGATGCAGAAGGCAGCTCTGTTCACGGCCCGTATTGTGAGGAGATTCCTGTGTCTGGAGCCTTAACCACCGGTAGTCTGGACCCTAGGCCCCACTGCCGGCGAAGATCAGTTTTTTATATTTTTTTAATACATAAATGTATATATATTTTTTATAAGATATTTATAAGAAAAATTCAAAAGATTTGTATAATAAAATATATATGTGAATAATAATAATAATTATTATTTATTTCAGGCATTAGATAACCCATATCAATTCACAAACATAAAATCTTACTATTAAAAATTAAATTAAATTTAAAATAAATTAACCTATTTTAGTCGCTCAATGTTTTACTCAACTACTAATGCAGTCTTTCACTTACTTATAAATGTAAAAAGCCTTGCAGAGATTTGGGCAAGAAGGTACCAAATATACCTAATATTAACTATTTGGGCAGAGATTCCCCTTTACCACTCAGTAAGCAATGAACACCGTCTACACGCCACACCGCCTTTTATACGAAAATACTACGAAAACTACCCTACATAATAATATTATTATCTATGAAGATTATCTATGTGATATTAATATAATCTATGGTTCTCATAACTGCTGTGATGGACATCGCCTAACACTTAGTTCGTTCATTATCTCTTTGAGGGACCAATGTTAATAAAAAAAATCCACAAGCTGCCATCAAAATTGCCGCGCCAAAACCAAGAGAATTATATTGTCTCTTTTAGTCTAATACAAATTATATGTAGTTAGAGTGAGAAAGCATCAGTTCAACGTTCGTTTCAATTATCTGTATTTGATCACAAAGTGGTGCTTCCCAATTAGCCGTGTGTGATATAATTTGACCATTAATGCATTCACACTCACTCATTAACTCACTCATTCAATATTTTACTCACTCAAGTATGTACAATCGCCAAAGCTGGCGGTTAACCAGTTCTCTAACATTTTGCTTTGAACGGCTCATAACGTATCAATACTCACGCACACACTCTCAAATTTCAAATACACCAATCAGGACGTTTCGAAAATTTATACCTGACACGCTTGTCCAATATTATTGGCGGGTTTGACACAAGGCTATTGATGTCTAAAGTTTTATTACGATTTTTACTGTGACCGTTAACACGTGGCAATAGTAACAATATGCACATTTGGTCAGAAAACTGTCTAAAAGGGGCAATGGTTTTCCTAATCAAGATTTGAACATGAGCTCTTTGATTTTGAGACTCGAGTGCACTAACTACTATGCTAAGACATCTGTATTTATATATTTTTCTTTTTTACTTAGAGTTAATGAATTAATGAATTGCTGGTTATGATTACACACACATTATTTGATCTCAATACATTTGTGGCAGAGTCAGTTTCATTATACAACTGCAATAACACTAGTAAAAATAGCAGATAGTATTACTCTTGTCACTGATTCTGTTTAACTCACTGGTATACGTTTCAAGATATTAACATTTAATCCCTATTGACAGTTACAATGTCTACAAAAATATAATACTTTTGCTATAATCATGATAACTTGATTTTATTTAAATAGCTACAATATCGATTTACGTAGTCTTAAATTTTTAAAAATACTCAAATCTAACACAAATAACATAGCAACTGTGCTTGTAAAATAATTAGTAACTTATCTTACACCCATAAAAAATTAAATTTCAAGTGAAAATATTGAAATTAATACAATCATTTATGGCTCTATTTTGTTATTACTAGTTAGGGGGTCATAAAGACGCCGCCGCCATGTATTGTGCATTAGAATCCTTTATTAATTATTTTGTCTCGTAAAGTTTCGTTTAGTAGATTAGAGGTAACAGTTGAATGCCGACTAGTTATCGGAATTAGTCATAGACAATTTTACTTAACATTGTTATACAATAAAATTCAAATGTCCACATCTGTAAACAGCATTTTATTATGGAATTTTGTTTTAGAAATAAAAAACAAGAAATATAATTCAAACGTTCAAGCGAAAATATTGAAAGTAATAAAACAATTTATGGCTTTATTTTGTTATTGCCAGGTATTTTATTGTCAGGTGGTCATAATGACGCCGCCACCTACATTTTCTGTGCACCGAATTGTAATCCTTTATTAATTCTTTTTGTCTCATCAAGTTTAATTTAATAGACTACAGGTATCAATTGAATTCCGACTTGTTTTCAGAATTAGTCGTAGCCAATTTTACTTAACATTATTATACAATAAAATTCAAATGTTCACATCTGTAAATAGCATTTTTTATGGAATTTTCTTAAAGTATTGGAAAACCAGAAATATCATTCAAAAGTTATTCAGACTTAGTGCCGCAAGACGGGAGAATGTTATAACGGGACAAGTAATCTTTAATAACTTCCTAAAATGTAATAACAAAATCTTTATTTAATTTTAAAACCTGTTTCAATAGGCTTTTCATTTGTAATATATTTTTTTACATCACAACCATCCCCTTATGAGAACTATAACTAAATAAAGATATAACAGTTAAAAGAAATAAAGAACAAAAGTTTATTTCATGGACGACGAATATTAGAAAATTACTAAGAAAGACAAAGGCCCAGTTAAAAACAATTCTAAAAAGTTCCTAAATCTTACATGAAAATACACATCATTTTACAGATAATAGTTCAACTTTATCTCACTACTACATTATTTATTATTTAAAACACATTTTATCCAGACTAATGTCAAGTCTTGGACATGAACAGACTTATTCGAACTAATCTGATTTAGATATAAGCTAATTATATTAAGGACTACATATCAACTAATAATAATTCGATTTTAAATTAGCAAAATTTGAATTTACTGTAAAGATAATAATAACAACCATAAAAGTTACAATATTGTTCTCGTGTCTTTTCTATTTTGAGGAGGGATCAGATGGTATACCCGCCACGTTTCTCATAAGCAGATTTAGAAGTTTGACACGGTATTGTCACAAACTCCTAAATATCAATATAAAGGATTCATAGTGATGTGTTTTTACTGTCAGCAACAATTAGCTTAATTAATTGCGCATGGTTGAAATAGTATGCACATTAAGTCATAAAAACCTTGAAGTGGTTAATGGTTCTCATCTAGGATTCGAACCCACAATTAGTAAAACCGAGTTTCCGAACCGAAAGCGTTAAATAATTAAGCGTGAATTTTTTGAAAAAAAAGGGCAACTAATAATTTAAAAAAATTACAGAGGTTATAATAGTTAATTATTAATACTAAGTCAAATGTTTTACTACGATAAATTTTGCTTAATCTTTTACTCTTCACTTTTACATCAAATACATAAAGTATTTTATTTAGGTATTGTAAAACAGCGTATTCAAAAAAGCGGCTTGCTTTCTATTGTCTTAAACGCGTAAAACCCAAAACAAACAATAAAACTCCGCCCCCAAACCAATGTTTTACTTGTGTGCGTGTTCTCGGGTTGTTAACGAAAGTGTTTGCCAAGCGATTTTAGTCTTAAGCCTGGTTAACCGCCAGCTTTGGCGATTGTACGTACGACATGTGTTCATTGCATTGCATTACAGTGCATTTTTACATTGTCAACAGAATCCCAAAACGAGACGACACGCTGTACCTATCTCAGTATCGGATCCCAATTCAAGCGTTGCGTCCACTCTATCTCTCACTCGGACCGTGAGGACAAGATTATTTGTGGACATCCTCTCCGAAGATCCGTTGCACTACGACATGTTCAGGAATGAGGATGAGGAGAATGAAGTAAGTTTTAGGGGTAGAGTGGTAAGCAGCGAGGATATGGGACACCGTCTCCTCCTTCTGCGAGAACGTCATGTTTTTTTATTGCAGGAGTTCAGCAGACAGGCAGCCCTATGGACATTTGTAACACCAAAGGTGCTATAAATGCGCTGCTGCTATCTTAAGGGACTAGAACCTGGTCACTAATGCTGGAACACAGCACAAGGTTGTTTTAGCGGCATACTCTAGACCAGGGATGGTAGCCATCCAGTCGGGCAAACATCCTACCACCTGGTTGTGGGTTGTTTTGTCGCCTCTTATGAGAGGCTGCCCGGCCACAGGAAATTGTATTCTTTCTCCGCTCCTGCACGGATAGAAGGAGGAGGTGGAGCGGGAACTTGAACGGACGTCTTTGCTCCACTCCCGCCAAAGGAAGACGCGCCGATGCTGGAGAGAGGGATCCGACCTTGGGCCACTGTAAGCGGGTGAGTGAGAACCCCTATACCTCAAGGGCTCCTTGAGGTATAGGGGTTCTCACTCACCCGAATATGCCGTCTGTGGGGTGCGTTGCAAACCGCCCCACTCCCGGAAAAGACCAATTAGACGCCGGGGGTTCAGACTCCGGTAATGGAAGAAGCCTGTGTGAGGCTCACGCCTGCCAGGGCTGCAGTGCCAAAGATCCCAATTACCCGTAGCCCTGGCATAAGGCGCAGGAAGGAACACCCAGGGGTCTTAATGTGTATCCTTAACTGGAGTGTGGTGATAGAGTGGCACCAGTGACTGGGCGCGTTAATGCCACCCCCGATCTGGCAAATCCCACACACGGGTCGCGAATTATCTCCCCAGGCTTCTGTGCTTGTCTGCTGCGGCTTAGTCCTCAAACGGATTTCCCCTGGCCAAAAAAAGGTAGAGACGATGGATTGTCACGTGCTACGATCTTGAAGAACACTTTTCGCTTCATCAACTTTCATTAATTTCTTCATACATACATGCTTACTTACAGTGCTTTTCATGTGACCTTTGCTCAAAATATTGTTACAAATTAGCCAAAATTCCACGAAGCACACCGGCCTGCTATAAAGCAGGGTTTTATTACCCTCCGCATTTGAAGTTATTTTTGTTTACTTCGTGTTTAAAATTTCCAATTAGCCAATAGCCTATTGGTCTTATACTTGTTTATGGCCGTTCGCAGGCATAATTTATGCAGGTGGGCAGAATTTTCTTTTCTGGGAATTGTGCCGACAGAGGCGCAGGTGTGATTCGTGGAAATCATTGTTTACACGGTCGTTAGCTGAGTATCAAGGGGTGCCCGAACGGAGAGATCGGAGGCAAGCGACGACTAGGATGCGAGTAAGACGTTTGTAGTACTTTCGATTAGCGATATAGTGACGGACTTTGCGCGTGTTGAATTGCACTGAATCGTCCAGTGTGAACTGGTTACATCCAGTTTTATTTGTACGTATTTTATACGTGTTTGTACAGTTCTAATAAACTCTATAGTAATTCCAACGGTATTTATTTTATTCGAGTCCTGTAACTCGTAACAATATCTTCCATTTGATCATGGTGAGTCTTCTCCGTCATCACACTCTTGGCAGAGTGGTCGTGGTCCTCATGACAGGGGTGGTGATCATGGTGAGTGCGTCTCTCCATGCCCAAACCACCTTAACATTCCACTCCTTCAATCCACAATGCTCGGTCATCACACTGTTGGATGTGCAATAAAGTGTTGTTCTCTCTCTTTCTCTATCTCTTTCTATTTTTCATAAAATTGTCAACAACAGACAGCGACCGAAGAGCTTCAGTTGACCGACAACGAGCTCAACAATCATGAGGTCAGCGCGACTTTGACCTGCCTCTTCAGTCATGTGTCATCTTTGGACAGCGAGACCTGGCTCCAGGCCCTTGTGAAGGCGTTTGAGGGTGATCTGGACGCGAACACCAAATGGATTTTGGCACAGGTTAGTGGGTCTTAGGGTGACGTAGTCATTTTGGTAGAAACGCATTTTTATAAAAAGACGTGTGCGTCTCGGGACAGAAGTGATAACTTGAGTGAGAGATAGGGAAGCAAGACAGAGTGGCGCCGTAACGCGTTACGTAATGAAGATGTTTACCCATGAGAAGTATTTACTCAAAAAAAAAAAATTGTGCAAGTTTAGCAGACAGGCAGACGGCCCACCTGATGGAAAGCGGTAACGATCGCCTATGGACATTTCCAACACCAAAGGTGGAACCAATGTGCCACCGCTCTTTAAAGGAACCTGGCCACTAATGCCGGAACACAACTCAAGGTTGTAGTGGTGGCATACTCTAGACCAGGGGTGGTAGCCGTCTAAGCGGGCAAATACCCTACCTTACCACCTGGCAATAATTTGTTTTATTAATTATTTATTTTAGGCAGTGTGTAACGCTAAAGATGAACTCAAACGTCACGCTAGTGTACTCCGTACGGCTTTGCTTACTTTGGTTCAAGATACAGCTGTTGTAGATAATGACAGAAAGGTTCTCAACGGGCTCCATGTCGAAATTGTAAGTATTAATATAGATATAATTGTACACACACACACACACACGCACGCACGCACGCACGAACGCACGCACGCACGCACAACACACACGTGCGCACGCACTTCTCTATATAAATATTATTGTTACAACTTAGGCCCCAACAAAGTCAAATTACACGTACAGATCTGTAAAAGCACATTTTATTACCTGTCGGCATTTGAACTTAATTGTAATCCTTTTATGATCGTCTTCTTTTGTTCACTTATTTATTGGCATGGTTTCTAATTATTGTGGAGAATAGCCTATTGTCCATTGTACTCGCTCATTAGCATCATTAGCCAGGTGTTGCGGATGCATTTGTGTAGTACAAAATGACGGCCTCATGGAGAGGGGGCGGCAGTCGAGCTAGAACCACGATCAAGGCGAGACGTGTGTACATTCGGTAATCTATTAGTGACGGACTTTCCGCGTTTTATGGAATTACGACCTTCTGCATTATGTTTGGACTGGTTGTGTTCGGTTATATTTGTACCTGTGTTATACGTGTTTGCATAGTTCTAATAAACTCTATAATAATTCTAACGGCATTTTAATTTCCCCCAAACTCGTCTTCTCTCATCACCTTAATTAGGATATATAGCAGGTGTTCCGTTTGCTGAAACACCCTGTACCATACCAACTGCTCTATTGTTACAGTTAGAAACAATATGCTCTTGGGGTGCCATCGACATGTCTGATGAAACAATAAATATTAACACAGTAATAAAGTACCTAATACAGACATGTCTAGCCAATATCCCTAAAGAGAATATATACAAATACCTCCTGGAAACATTGACAAAGATTTTGAATGTATATAAAAGTTGTATACGGTTGAAGTGGAGCCTCTTCAAACTGTATTTTGAAGGTAAGTCGTGCGAATTAAAATGATTTTATTTATATCTCATCTCTCTTTTTACTTTCACTATATCGGTCGGCACAATTTGTCTTTACCTTGCACACTCCTCTATTCTGACATACATCTTCTGTCACACCACAGATCATCATATCATCCTTCACGCAGTTCATCCATCTTTTTTTGGTCTACCTACATCTGTACCCATCCATCTTGTAGTTTAACTTTCTTTTTTAGCCGACTTCGAAAAAAGGAGGAGGTTCTCAGTTTGTCGGGATCTTTTTTTTTTGTTGCTTTTTTTATGTATGTTCGCCGATTACTCTGAGATTTATGATTCGATTTATGTGATTCATTTTTTGTTCGACCCGCAATAGCTGCCATGTGGTCCCCTAAAAATTTGACGTAGCTTAGCCCTGTAGTTTTCATTTTACGAACAATTTTTTGTTCTCGTTTCTTTGGGCCTATATTTTTTAAGAAGCGCGGCACCATTCACAAGTTCACCCATACTTAGCTAGACACTAAAAAATAACAAGTAAAAAATAAAACTTCGTTTAAAAAAACCGACTTCAAAAACTAAAAAACTAAAATGTATAAAATAACTTATTTCTATAGCTATTATTATTAATATATATTATCTAAAACATCTTGAAGTCGGTGCAAAGTAAAACAATAAAAATTACTATATTTTGCAAATTACTAAGCACCGACTTTAAGATGTTTTAGATAATATATATTAATAATAATAGCTTTAGGAATAAGTTATTTTATAAATTTTAGTTTTTTAGTTTTTGAAGTCGGTTTTTTTAACCGAAGTTTTTATTTTTTATGTCATGTGACTTTCATCCCTCCTCATTATATGCCCACACCAACTTAGTCTTCTTTCTCTCAATTTCTCAGTCACGGGTGCAACTTTCAAAGATCCCCTTATGTACTCATTTCTCACCTTATCCTTTCACGTAACACCACACATCCATCTCAACATTTTCATCTCAGTGTAGACGTTTATGGTTTATCACTTTAGTGGCCTAGCATTCGGACCTTAACAAATAACTTTATGATAACGGCTTATGGGAGGGTAAACCGCTTCGTTACGTAATGCGTTACGGCGCCAGTTTGGATTTCCTTTCTCTCACCTCACGCACACGGCAGCGGTAAGCAGGATTCTCCTCTCTCACTCTAACCCACAACGCTAGCCGTATTTCTTCTAATGTACATATTTAAGAATTGTAACTAAGAATAAAATGTATTTTGATAATCAATAAAAGATTTAATTAATAAATAACCTTTCTTTACATTATCATATTAAAATACATTGAATTTAAGTAATAACCTGAGGTTTTCTCTAGTTAAACAAATTCAATATTAAATAGTTCAACTTAGATTAGTTCAAGTTATCACTTTTGTCGGACGTAGTTTTTTTTATTTTTTACAAGTTTTTATTTAACTTGCAATGGATGTAGTATGTAAGTTCGGGTGGAATCTTGCAAGTTAAATTTGACCAACTTCCCGATTGAGCTGAAATTTTGCACGCATATGTATATCGTGTGACAATGCAATAATATGGTACCATGGAGCTGATGTGATGATGGAGTCGGAAGGTGGCCATAGGAACTCCTGTACTAAACAAGAGAGACCCGTCGTGTTTGGGCTCGTTTTGCTTGTCTTGGCTAGCACTCTGCTGCTACATGATATCCAGGACGTCAAAAGCTAGTATTTAAAAACCCTTTTTCGAAGTGTATTTATTTATAATTTCAGACGAAGAAGATTGCAAACAGGTCATACAGATACTTTTGAAAATCACCAAAAACGATATACACGTGCAAGGCTTGGCAGAGAATTTACTAGAAAAATTTAACAGCCGTTACACTGCGCATTTTTCTAATATGGCCGAACTGTTCGGCCTGGCTATGAAGTCTTTTGACGATGAAGAAATAAAAGAGAGAATGTTGAAAAGTTATCGGAAGATTTTAGAGACGCACAGAAGGAGCGACACGCACGTCAAACTTTTGTATTATGCTCAGTTGAATTGCAATGAGATCTGCGACGCGAGGAATTTTAGGTAATAACTATATACGTACACACACACACACATATATATATATATATATATATATATATATATATATATATATATATATATATATATGTCGGAGGGAAGTTATAGTTGGATGGATTATTATTTGGATGTATAACGCACAATATCATTTGTTTACATTTTATTCACTTCTAAAATTCTTAATGTAATTTAATTAGATTTGTTAAATGTTTCTATAACTTAAAGATCGTTCTAACCTAATAAAAGTTATGAATATTGTAAGTTAATAAACGACCAATGAGAGCAGAGCATGTCTTGAGCGGGGTCAGCGCCCTCTATACTTTGAGTAATATCTACTTGGGTAGACTGAGGAGTTTTTGTGGCGCATTCGGTTGGTGGCAACAGGTCGAGTTGGACCATGGAGTATTTTAAAGAAAGTATTGAAGCTGGAAGTATGAGCGGGTGCCCTGAACCCGCTGCTCGGTCTAAACTATGTCATAATGTTGATCAAATCTAAATTAAAAGTGTATAAACCGTGGCTATTGTGTTTTATGCTCGCATTTTATCCTGATGACGCCGACTAAACCTGCAATAACTAAAGATGTCGTGAGAACGAGGCCGTTCTGCGACATATATATACTAACTGTACCCGGCAGACGTTGTCCTGCCTTTAAAAAATAAAAATCTAGAACCCGATTCCAGCTTCATCTACCGGGGCCAAATGTTAATCTAAACAATTCTCAAATCCACTTGAACAAATAAAAAAAAATTCATCAAAATCAGGCATAGTGTTTAGGAGTATCGCGGCGCCACCTACCGAGTCCAATCGTTTATTTAAACCATTCCGGGACAAACTTCAACACATACAACTACAAAAAGAACACCTAAATTCTGGTACCCGATTGCAGCGCCATCTATCTGGCTCAAATTAGTATCTAAATCATCCCAGTAGAAAATTATAAAAATACTAATATCGCTATTAAAAAATAGGGGTTGAGGGTTGAAAATTTAGAATTGTATGTATTTTTTAATGCTGTTTTTGTGTAAGTAAAATAAAGGGGGATTTACACGCGGCGCAAATTTAATAAAAACTTTTGAATTTGAATATTGTTTCTAGGTTACTTCCGACCTTAGCATCACAACTAACTACGCAAAAATCAAAGTGCCTCAGGGTCATATCGTCGTATATATCTAACGCAGCTTCGACTGACGAAGACGTGGAAGATTTATTCACCTCCTTGGACATATGCCAGATGATTTCTGACGAGGATACTGTTGTGGTATGTGTCCAATACGAAGTCTTATGACCTTGCACGTTAGCAGAGAAGTGTAGTTTCTTTGTAGCTTATTTAATTGAAATCATTAGTTAGATAGAAAATACTTTATACACATAAAGTCAATCATTTACAGTAATTTCGTGTCAAGGCAGGAATAAAGGACGTTATCGGTTTAGAGCGATCACTTCCAGACAATCCGGGCTGTGCATTGTGCGAAAGGAATCGGGAGTGTATGACGACGGCTTAGCACTCCCAGCTTCTTGAAGGCAAGTTTTGCCTTGCCCCCAAGATGGCTCCTGAACTGTACATCGTTCGCGATGTCAACACCGAGGATCCCAATACTCTTGGAGGTGGTAAGGGGAGTTCCTTGGAACTGAAGCGTTTGCTCGAATGGACCTTTTTTTATTGAAGGACATCAGCAGACAGGCAGACGGCCCACTTGATGGAAAGCGGTTACCATCGCCTATGAACATTTGCAACACCAAAGGTGTTACAAATGCGCTGCTGCACTCTTGAGGGAGACTGGAACCTGGTTACTAATGCCGAAACACAAATGAAGGTTGTTATGGCGACATACTCTAGACCAGGGGTGGTAGCCATCCTGTCGGGCAAATGCCCTACCACCTGGCTGTGGGTTGTTTTGTCGCCTCTTACGACAGGCCGCTCCAACGCAGGAAATCTCTTCCTTTGAGACTGAGGTCCATTACACCTCGCTTCTCCACCCTATCCCTATACGGGACACTCTCTTCACATGCGTGTTCTGTATGTAAGCAACAAGCAACTCGTGTTTCAATAATACATCTTTCTCTTGGCCTTAGGAAGCGATAGGCGTTGTCAAAAACGGATTTCATCTCATGGGGAACACTCTAAAAACTCGCTGTGTGAAGCTCATAGCTGGATATTGTCAACATTCCTTGGTGAAACTGAGGAAGGCCGCTTTCGAAGTCGTTATCGAAGTTTTCAAAGGTATAAGAATATTACCAAATATTCTTCAAAACCTCGTATATTTTATTTCTCCTCCTCCGAATCAGTAGAGACCGGCACAATATGTTTTTGTTACGAAACGCGAGACTGGAATTAAATTGCCGTTACCGAACACGACAAATACAAACGTAATGCAGAAGGTCGTAATTCAATAAAACGCGCAAAGTCCGTCACTAATAGATTCCCGAATGTACCCACGTCTCGCCTTGATCGTGGTTTTCGCTCGACTCGCCCCTCCTTCAATCAGGCCATCGTTTTATACTGCACAAACGCAATGTGCCCGTATCGTAGTCGACACAATCCGAAACACCTGGCTAATGAGTCGGCCGCAAACGGCCATAAATGAGTACACTAAAATAATGGGCTGTTCTCTAGAACCATATGCCAATAAATAAGTAAACAAAAGAAGACGATCATAAAGGAATTACAATTAATTGAAATGGCGACAGGTAAAAAATGTGTTTTGTTTCAGATATGCAGGATTTTATTTTTGTCGGGACCTATGTTTTAACACTATTTTGCTTCCATATTACTCTTTTTTGGCATACGTCCTCTGTCACACCGTAATTATGTTATACTTCATACAATCAATCCATATCTTTTGTAGTCTTATCTTTACTCTCAATATTTCAGTATATTTTTTTAAGTTGGTATACGCTTCTTCAATAAGATTCTGAATAAAAAAAGATCTTCCCATCACCAAATTCAAAAATTAAAATATGCTTATAAAGTAGGGTTGTAACGGAGGCCTTCTTAGCGGAGGCGGAGGCGGATGCGGAGGCGACGGGTTTCACCTCCGCGGATGCGGAGGTTAACGGAGGCGGAGGCGGAAGTGAAATTGGATGTAGAAAAAATAGTAGTAGTTTATTAAAATTATCAATAGTACAAAATATTTATTTTAAATCAAATAAGTATGTACTACGTCTATCGCGTCCAAGCAATTCGACTAAAGATGTGTAACTCAGGAGTGATTGATTTAAAAGATGTATAATCTTTCAAAATTCGAAATCACTCTTTAAATCTTTGATTTTAGAAATACATCTTTAACTCAATACGTTAAGATTGATTTTAGTCACATGGAATGATGAAAACGAACAAATCAGATACTTGGATGTAGTTTGAGACAGTAGATACAGGATATTGTGAATTGAAATAAGATAACATGCGCACTCTAATGAATACAATGATGATACACAGTAAATTAAACTCCCTAGCGTTAATTTTAAGCTTAAAACCGGTCAACTGAATGAATTATGTCATTCGAAACCAAAGATTTAAAAGAGTTGAAGATTTAAAAGAGTGATTTAAAGATTGAAATCTTTCAAGGAAAAAGATTTATAAATCACTGATCTCATTGGTGATTTAGTTTGCGCATCGCTAAATTCGACAGATTGATTCCTGTCGCGTATCATTCATTTGACAAATGACGTTTGCACGCCCCCCGCCCCACCCCAACCGCGTTCCCGCCGCGCACACTTTGATTCTTGTTCATTTGCCGCGCGCGGCCGGAGGACGGCCGAGTCGTCGCGAGCGTCGCTGCTTGCCTATGATTAGTAAATAAACCTCCGTTATGACTCCGCAAAAATTACACGAATGCGGAGGCGGAGGTACGATTTCTTGCGGAACTTCCGCAGTAACGGAGGCGGAAGCGAAGTTCCGTTACAACCCTATTATAAAGTGATGCAGTTTTACACAACTTATAATTGGACGTAGTTACGCAAAAAAGATCCAACCCACAAGATGATACTTTTGAATTACTAAAGTACTAAAAATTTTAATCTGTAATAATTCAAAAGTAACATTTTGCGGGTTGGATCCTTTTTGCGTAACTACGTCAAATTCCGATCGGCAGTATTCGTTTGCGCAACTAAGTACAGACCGATCTCCAATATGTAAAAAATTGGTAATTTTGATGCGATGTGGAAACGAGCCAAGTAGTGATCAGCACTACTCCTTAACACTACAGCATTTTAATAAAATTCTAGACCTTTTCAAGCAAGAAACAGATAATCAGCCAAAACGTCCAAAGCAAGATGGCAGTAAACTTTTAAAATCGATAGAAACTTCAGATGCTTACTCCAAAAGTGTATTAAACGCTGTTGCTACGGCATGCATTGACAATGATGTGGAAATTGCGAGTATGGTCAAAGCAGGCATCGCCGCGTGTTTGTGCACTGTTGACATGGGTGTTAGGTGAGTCTTTATGTTTTTGTATGAAAGAAAAAAAAAACTTTTATTTTAAAGGGGCTTTGAACCTAAACGGTTATGTCAGCCCCATCGTACCTTTTATTAATTTATTCTATCTTAAATAAAACTAACCTTAAACTGATAGGAATCCATAGTGTATGTTACAATATTTGTGATCAGTTCCTCGCGGACAAGGAAAGAAAAAATGTTTATTAATCTATACTTATATTATACTAGCTTCTGCCCGCGACTTCGTCCGCTTGGAATAGTTAAAAAACCTTGAAAACATTCTTCATTGGCGCTCCGCTTCTATTGCTCTTAGTGTGATGGTATATAGCCTATAACCACAGTTTAACAAATAGTTACTACGTAACAGATACATCATTCCCATATGAAAGCGAAAATACCTACGCTAAAATAGCCTACAAGATCTTAATAATAATACCTGCCGCTCAGAACGAGCAGAAATGTACCAAAAGTACGCGAACAAAGAGTCGAGAATGCGTTGCCCGCCGTGTGGGACACGCGCCAACGCGTCTTCGTATAATTGCGCTAGGGTTGTATCTATGATGGATTGAGAACATCCTCCTTTTTTGAAGTCGGTTAAAAATTAAAATATTTCGAAATCGCTTTGTCTTAAACATCATACCTATTAATTCTTGCTATTAATCCTTGTGAAAAGTGAATATATGTCGATTCAAACTTATACCTTATTTAATTAATTATCTACACGTAACGAGATACAGACAAATGTTGGCCTGCGCTGACAGACGCTTATTTCTACCCACGGCAAAAATATCTAAGAAATTTAAAATTATCGGACATTGCCTATTGTGGAAGTACTAGGTAAGGTTACTACAATAGGAATTACCTATAAAAACAACACTTTATAATACCTGACTCAAAAAAACTTCTTGATTTACGTTTTACCTACTTATGTTCAAAGAAATAAATGGTGACAAAATCCATAAAGATAGGTTTAAAATACTACTCAACTTTCTTATTTCGACAATGAAAAAAACGACAATATTTTTTTTTGTTTTTCGACTTTGTAAAGTCATCTACTGTACAATAATTACGTGGTTTCGGCATTTGGAAGGGTAAGCGCGGGAAACGTGCTCAGGCGGGCGTTTGGCCGCCCTCTGGCGGTTGTATCGTCGACGATACGCCGAGCGGTAGGTATATAGCGCGTTGTCTTGAGCGAGTGACGGAGGCCTGCTATACCCTTCCTTGATAAATGGGCTATCTAATACTGAATTTTTTTTTAATCAGACCAGTAGTTCCTGATATTAACGCGTGCAAGCAAACAAACAAAGAAACAAACTTATCAGCTTTATATTTTATATATATAGGATAAAACTCTCTCACCTACACCACAGCCTGTCAAAATCTCCGTTTTTATTATGGTACGTTGCAGAGAAATTACTTTCAGTCTGTTATAAGCTGTTTAAGTAATTAAAGCTTTAACTATCCCACGGGAACTCTTTAATTTGTCGGGATCAAAAGTATCCTTTATGTTGACCAGGGATATAAGCTACCATCATACAAAATTTCATGTAAATCGGTTCATTCGTTTCGGAGATTAGCCTGTACAAACAGAGAAACAAAAATTTAAAAAAAGTCTTAGTTAGTTCTATTTCACTTCTTACACCCCCCTGACTCGGTTTTGAGTATTTTTTGTCATTGTACAGAAATTTGATCTCTACAATTTTATTATATGTATAGAAGGTGGTGAAGTTTGTGAGTTTATTTGTAGGAATATATAGTTCTATACTAATTCTAACGGCATTTTAATTCGAGTCCTGCAACTTGTAACAATATAAACCTTTCAGGTTCGCTGAAGCATTTTTAGTGACAATATTATCCCTATTAGTAAAAACAGAAAACAAACACAAGGACCTGTCTGTCTGTATGGCTGCGTTTTTGGATGTATTATTCTACGATCTGAGTAATCAAGACAGTTTCAAATCCGTCAAATTAAGAGAGGAGCCGCTTTTTACTATGTAAGTTTGCTCATTACTAACTTTGCTTATTACAATGTACGTCCGCTTATTACTATGTGAATTCGCTTATTATTATGTAAAATCGTTCATTACGACATAAATTCGGTTATTACTATGTAAGTGCGCTCATTACTAACTTAATGTGCTTATTACTAGATACGTTCGCTTATAACTATGTAAATTCGCTTATTACTATTTAAATGCGCTCTTTACTAACTCAATGTGCTTTTTACAATGTACCTTCGCTTATTACTATCTAAATTCGCTTGTTAGTATGTAAATTAACTGATAACTATGTAAAGTTACTTATCTATACTAATATTATGAAGAGGAAAGATTTCTATTTTTATATGTTTGTTACGAATAAACTCAAAAACTACTGGACTGATTTCAAAAATTCGCCGTTCGTATGCATTATCCCCGATTAATATAGGCTATATAAAAATTAGGAATCCGTACTAAAACTTCAATAATAAACCATCAATCTAAATAAGTGGCTGGTCCCTGGATGGTTTAGAAGTTTAGATTCATAATTAGACTCGGTAGGTGGCGCTGGCATCGGGCTCTACGATTTGATGACATTTTGTGTGTTTGAGTGGCCGCTCCCGGGATGGTTTAGTTTCACAATTAGACCCAGTAGATGGCGCTGGAATCGGCTTCTAGGATTTTGATGTCATTTTTTGTGTTTAAGTGGCCGGTCCCGGGATGGTTTACATTCACAATTAGAGCCGGTAGGTGGCGCTGGAATCGGCTTCTAGGATTTTGATGTCATTTTTTGTGTGTTTGAGTGGCCTATCCCGGGATGGTTTGGATTCACAATTAGACCCGGTAGGTGGCGCTGGAATCGGCTTCTAGGATTTTGATGTCATTTTTTGTGTGTTTGAGTGGCCGGTCCCGGGATGGTTTGGATTCACAATTAGACCCGGTAGGTGGCGCTGGAATCGGCTTCTAGGATTTTGATGTCATTTTTTGTGTGTTTGAATGACCGGTCCCGGGATGGTTTGGATTCACAATTAGACCCGGTAGGTGGCGCTGGAATCAGCTTCTAGGATTTTGATGACATTTTGTGTGTGTTTGAGTGGCCGGTCCCGGGATGGTTTGGATTCACAATTAGACCCGGTAGGTGGCGCTGGAATCGGCTTCTAGGATTTTGATGTCATTTTTTGTGTGTTTGAGTGGCCGGTCCCGGGATGGTTTGGATTCACAATTAGACCCGGTAGGTGGCGCTGGAATCGGCTTCTAGGATTTTGATGACATTTTGTGTGTGTTTGAGTGGCCGGTCCCGGGATGGTTTGGATTCACAATTAGACCCGGTAGGTGGCGCTGGAATCGGCTTCTAGGATTTTGATGCCATTTTTGTGTGTTTGATTACCGGTCCCGGGATGGTTTGGATTCACAATTAGACCCGGTAGGTGGCGCTGGAATCAGCTTCTAGGATTTTGATGACATTTTGTGTGTGTTTGAGTGGCCGGTCCCGGGATGGTTTACATTCACAATTAGACCCGGTAGGTGGCGCTGGAATCAGCTTCTAGGATTTTGATGTCATTTTTTGTGTGTTTGAGTGGCCGGTCCCGGGATGGTTTGGATTCACAATTAGACCCGGTAGGTGGCGCTGGAATCGGCTTCTAGGATTTTGATGTCATTTTTTGTGTGTTTGAATGACCGGTCCCGGGATGGTTTGGATTCACAATTAGACCCGGTAGGTGGCGCTGGAATCAGCTTCTAGGATTTTGATGATATTTTGTGTGTGTTTGAGTGGCCGGTCCCGGGATGGTTTACATTCACAATTAGACCCGGTAGGTGGCGCTGGAATCGGCTTCTAGGATTTTGATGTCATTTTTTGTGTGTTTGAATGACCGGTCCCGGGATGGTTTGGATTCACAATTAGACCCGGTAGGTGGCGCTGGAATCAGCTTCTAGGATTTTGATGACATTTTGTGTGTGTTTGAGTGGCCGGTCCCGGGATGGTTTACATTCACAATTAGACCCGGTAGGTGGCGCTGGAATCAGCTTCTAGGATTTTGATGTCATTTTTTGTGTGTTTGAGTGGCCGGTCCCGGGATGGTTTGGATTCACAATTAGACCCGGTAGGTGGCGCTGGAATCGGCTTCTAGGATTTTGATGTCATTTTTTGTGTGTTTGAATGACCGGTCCCGGGATGGTTTGGATTCACAATTAGACCCGGTAGGTGGCGCTGGAATCAGCTTCTAGGATTTTGATGACATTTTGTGTGTGTTTGAGTGGCCGGTCCCGGGATGGTTTACATTCACAATTAGACCCGGTAGGTGGCGCTGGAATCAGCTTCTAGGATTTTGATGTCATTTTTTGTGTGTTTGAGTGGCCGGTCCCGGGATGGTTTGGATTCACAATTAGACCCGGTAGGTGGCGCTGGAATCGGCTTCTAGGATTTTGATGTCATTTTTTGTGTGTTTGAATGACCGGTCCCGGGATGGTTTGGATTCACAATTAGACCCGGTAGGTGGCGCTGGAATCAGCTTCTAGGATTTTGATGATATTTTGTGTGTGTTTGAGTGGCCGGTCCCGGGATGGTTTACATTCACAATTAGACCCGGTAGGTGGCGCTGGAATCGGCTTCTAGGATTTTGATGTCATTTTTTGTGTGTTTGAATGACCGGTCCCGGGATGGTTTGGATTCACAATTAGACCCGGTAGGTGGCGCTGGAATCAGCTTCTAGGATTTTGATGACATTTTGTGTGTGTTTGAGTGGCCGGTCCCGGGATGGTTTACATTCACAATTAGACCCGGTAGGTGGCGCTGGAATCAGCTTCTAGGATTTTGATGTCATTTTTTGTGTGTTTGAGTGGCCGGTCCCGGGATGGTTTGGATTCACAATTAGACCCGGTAGGTGGCGCTGGAATCGGCTTCTAGGATTTTGATGTCATTTTTTGTGTGTTTGAATGACCGGTCCCGGGATGGTTTGGATTCACAATTAGACCCGGTAGGTGGCGCTGGAATCAGCTTCTAGGATTTTGATGATATTTTGTGTGTGTTTGAGTGGCCGGTCCCGGGATGGTTTACATTCACAATTAGACCCGGTAGGTGGCGCTGGAATCGGCTTCTAGGATTTTGATGTCATTTTTTGTGTGTTTGAATGACCGGTCCCGGGATGGTTTGGATTCACAATTAGACCCGGTAGGTGGCGCTGGAATCAGCTTCTAGGATTTTGATGATATTTTGTGTGTGTTTGAGTGGCCGGTCCCGGGATGGTTTACATTCACAATTAGACCCGGTAGGTGGCGCTGGAATCGGGTTCTAGATTTTTATGTTACTATATAAGATCGCTCCACTTTCTAATCATTTCATTTCGATACGTTTAAAAATAGTTACCTTCATTCACTAGGGAAAGGTCTGGTGGTCCTTCGAAGCTGCTGACGATGAGTAGCACATACCAGGGCACGATGAGATCCAAGAGGTCGTTGTCCAAGAAAGCCAAGAAGGAAAATGTAACAGGTTGGTTCAAAGATACTATCATTTTATTGCGCTCTGTCTTATTGAATATGCACTGTTTGCTACCACTCCATTAATTCTTCATAAGTCATTCTGTAACATAATTCTGTATAAAACTTATAAAAAAAGAACTTAAATATAAATAGAACAACAAATAAAATAAAAACAAGTTTTAGCTAGACGTGTTGCTGGAGAGTTTGTTGTCGCTTCGTCTCCTTGACAGCAATAATACGTTACGAAGCGGTGTACATAGACTAGGAAGTAAAATTAAATTTTAACCTATATGACCCTCAAAAAGTGTTCTTCAGTGGAACTTAGTTTGAATAAAAACTTTTGAATTTGATATATCACCTTATTCATAATAATTATATAAGGTTTATTGGCTTGCTAAGATAACGTCGTTTAAATAAATGAAACGAGTGTAAATTACGTCCCTGGGAAACGATTGTCCCTGCTCTCGAGAAAATTAGAAAACTTCGAATCATAGATAATACATACGATTCATGTTCGCACTTTTTTACAGCCACTGTTTAATCGCGGCAATAAATTGTAATAAAAAGAATATCATCAAATTTGTAAAATCATTTTATACTTATTAGGGTGGTGCAAAATCCACCTTTTTTGAGTCACGAGTGAAAAATGTTAGTTTTTGATACTGTAGGAACTCCATCCAATGGACAGCTCCGAAAATTTTTTGAGAGGTCTCTCCAAGTTTATAAGATTTCAAAAATCGCCAAGAACTGAATTATTTTTTATTCGATTTTTTTTTCTCGTTACGGTATAATTTTATATACCAAAAATTAACACGTTTCTGAAAGTTTCAATTCAAAATTTGAATTTAAAAAGGTCGCTCATATTTTTTTTAATGTACTAATGCATTACTTTCGAGCGAGTAATGCACTTGTAAATTTTAGTTTTTACTTATGAATTACTTTTCACTAAATTATTATTTAATTTACATAAATTTAAGTTTTAATTTACACAAGGGATGCCGAAGATCGCGCGAAGTGGAGAAGAAAATGTAGGAAAGCGGACCCTGGGCGTCGAAGTGATCGCTCCGAACGCAACCGGGATTTAACGCTCGGATGATGATGAATTGACATAAATTTAAGCTAAATACTTACCATCATCAGTGACAAAGAAATATTGGCTGGTAGAATGCCACAGAAATAAACGACATTTCATATGTGACGTACGTGATGACGTTTCATGAGATTTAGATATGGGTTTAAAGCCTGATTTTATTAGAGAAATTGCTGTTTAATCAGTTTTTATTTAATCTTCTCATATTTGAAATGAAAAGCAGAGTTTTAACCTCGGGCGAAAGGCCTATTTAGGCACCCGCATTAACTAAAAAAAATTGATTCATAAGTTTATCTCGTGAGAATGAACAAGTTTTAAGGAAGATGATGACGTCGTCATTTCTTCCAATAAAGTATTTCTTTCTTTCTTTAATAATATTATGTTTATCTTTTTTGCAGTCTCGAAACAAACTGGAATCAATGCTCAAGTATCTATAGCGAGTATTTTGGATACAATACTTAACTTTTCAAAGGTAAGCTTATCTTCTTCTTCTGTTATGTTGCAAGCTTGGAGCATAGTGTCATAGTAGGGCTCATTCATAAGTGAGTTCTGTAAGGGGTCCTCCACAAATCACCTCACATTTGCCAGGTGGTAGGGCATTTGCCCTTCTGGATGGCTACCACCCATAACAACCCTGAGTTGTGTTCCATTAGTGGCCAGCTTCCAGCCTCCCTTTAGAGAGTGGCAGTATATTTATTGCACCTTTGGTGTTAAAAGTGTTCACAGGCGACGGTAACCGGTTTCCGTCAGTTGAGCCCTCTGCCTGTCCGCTTGACTTTGACAGGTGAATCCAGAAACATCTCAAGCCCTGACCATCGAGATGATGAGGATTCTCATCGAGATGAAAGATCGAGGATTCGATCTAACTACTTGGATGTCGAGAATGTTGAAATCTGCTCTGTCGCACGAAGCGTGTACCATCACGCCGCTTATTATAGAAGCAGCAAGATTGCTGGCCGATGATGTCGCCAAAGAGGATGGGTGAGTGCTGTTGGAAGCAACCTGTTAGTTTTGTATTTTGACACTGTCAATATTCATTTGTTCTTTGAAGTGATAACTTCATATGGGAGGGTAAACCGCTTCGTTACGTAACGCGTTACGGCGCCAATCTGTCTGGCTTCCATTTCTCTCATGCATACGACAGCGGTAGCTCCAGGCTCCTCGTCCCTCAATCTAACCCACAGCACTAGCCGTATTTCGATAATTAGATTGAAAATAATGATACTAGTAATGTAAACACACAAAATTCTAATGTAAATATTCAAGCATAGTAAATAAGAATTAAATATATTCTATAGAATATATTTATTATAATAAGAAAATCATCGAATTACTTCACGTCCAAAGTACATACAGTCTATGTGCTCTCCATAAGTGCTACCTACTGTTAATTTCCACCAGGTTATCACCATCACAAAAGAATTTATTGTTAATGACTTTGGCTGGGTGACTGACACGCTAGAGCCATGCTAGAGTCTGGTTTACAGCTCTGAGATTGGGCTCGAAGAATATCGGAATGAAGTGATTAGCTTCTTGAGCTAATTGTACTTCGTACGATGTATGAGACTTCCGATGGCCCACTTCTCCCTGTTCCATATGCCATACCATACCAACCCGATCCCCTCTACTCTTCCTGTCTGACCCCATCTACTATCCCATCTCATTCCTCCTTAGCCATCCCTTCTTTCCTATCCCGCTTACTTATCCCATCCCCCCTCTATACCATTCCTCCTGTCTGATCCCATCTCCTTTATCTCATTCCTCCTTTGCCATCCCTTCTATCCTATCCCTCCTACTTATATCATCCCTTGTATATCGTACCTCTTATCCCATCCTTTCTACCCAATTCTCCTGTTTGATCCCTCTATACCATCCCCTTTATCTCATCCCTCCTATCCCATTCCTTTTTCCTATTCTAAACGGCGGTAACCGCATAAGTTTTGTGGGATTTCGCCCATAGTGTGTTGCAAACGACTATATGGGACGGTAGGAATTTTCTATTAGATGGGCCGTCTGCCTGTCTGCCAGCTTCTTAATGCAAAAAAGTCCTACAATAATGTTATATATTTCAAATACTCATAAAAAATATTTTTTTTAGTATTGAAAAAAGTGTTAGTGATCTCAAGAAATCCACTCTGTATACGGAAGGTGAGGACTTGAGTCAAGCTCTATATGAAGATGTTATTTTGAGAAGACACGGTAATGAGCAGTTTGAGATCGGGTGAGTTTTCTCTTCTACAGAGTTTTGAACTTTTTCAGGGATCCGTAAACACATTTCCCACGTGGTGGAGTCATACTGGGATAGTTATGTTGATTACAGCTGTTAGGGCCGGCTCGATCGGTATCACCACGAGAACACAGGATATCCAAGTGGAATGGTTAATTGTAGGATGAGTGAGAGTTCCGATGAGCCACTTCTCTCTCTCCGTTTTTGATGACGCAGGATAATTTCTGTTCATGGGACACCATCCTCGGACATGGGGGGGGGGGGGGGCTGTCGTAAGAGGCGACAAAACAACCCACAGCCAGGTGGTAGGCCATTTGCTCGACTGGATGGCGACTATCCCTGGCCTATAGTAGAATTATTTTCTCCGTGCACTTTGGGTTATAAATAATCGGAGTGGTGAAGCGAGTATTTCGCTCTCTCTTCCACTCACGGACCTTATGGGCGGGCATAGTGATGCGCATTATTGTTGTCGATAAGCGTTATCGATAGTGTATTTAGTTTTGTCATTTTGTGGGTTAGTGATATATATGAAAGAAAAAAAATAGATAAAACGTATTTATTAAAATAAGAATAATAATGATTGAAAATAAATTATTAATTAGGTATCTATGTATTAAAAAACTATAAATACAAAAGTTTAGAATGTAACAACTTATATTAATAATAAATATAAATACTTATATCTAAGTTTAAAATTAACAGCAAAAAAGATAATAATGATTTGTATAAGAATGATAATCTTTCTTTGATAAGAATGAGTTCTTATCGTTAATGGCGTTGCGCCCGCGCAACATGCTCACCGCCCTAGCCGGGCTGAGTTTGATTTATGACCCAAACTGCACGGAGAAAATAATTATATTATAGAGTATAACCATCTCCGAGTCCAGTCTAGTCTAGAGTAACACCTCGCGAAGCGGTGTACACAAAATAGCAAGTAGATTTCAATTGTGACTTACATGTATGACCTTCAAAAAGTGTTCTCCAGTGGAACTTATTTTGAATAAAACTTTTGAATTTGAATTTATTATAATAGCTTTTTTCGCTTTACGTCTTCAGGTCACCATTATTAAAAACAGACTTTTCTATGGACGAAGAAAAACAGTTTTCACTGGACGGTAAGTTCTATATTGTTGTGTCTATCGTATTCTGAAAAGCTATAATAATACATTTGCTTTATTACATTTGCTGTTTAAATTATTTTTTAACCTGTTTGCCTTTTTACCAGCTTTTATGTAACTTGCAATGGATGAACCTATGTTTGTAAGTGTGTATATATGTAATTTCGGGTGGAATCCGTGATTTTTTTATCCGTGCAGGAACGGAGAAAGAATACAATTTCCTGCGGCCGGGCGGCCTGTCGTAAGAGGCGACAAAACAACCTACAGCCAGGTGGTAGAGCATTTTCCCGACGGGATGGCTACCACCCCTGGTTTAGAGTATGCCGCCATAACAACCTTGAGTTGTATTCCGGCATCAGTGACCAGGTTCCAGTCTCCCTTAAGAGAGCAGCAGCGCATTTGTAGCGCCTTTGGTGTTGCAAATGTCCATAGGCGATGGGGTAACCGCTTTCCATCAAGTGGGCCGTCTGCCTGTCTGCTGAACTCTTGCAATTAAAAAAAATAAAAAATCTTGCTAGTTAAATTTGACCAACTTCCCGGTTTCCGATTGAGCTGAAATTTTGCACGCATATGTATAGCGCGTGACAATGCAATAATATGGTACCATGGAATTGAACAAGATAGACCCGTCGTGTTTGGGCTCGTTTTACTTGTCTTGGCTAGCACTCTGCTGCTACATGATATCCAGGATCTCAAAAGCTTGTATTTAAAAAAGCTTTTTATCTTTAAAATGTAAAAAGTGTACACAAATTAATTAAGATTTGCGTTAAAACTTTTCGTTTATACATCAATCACCAACAAGGTCACGTCGTTAATATTTAAGAGAAAAAAAGTTAAAAAAACATAACGTTGTCATGTGTTACGTTTCTAAGACAATAAGCTGATTATGTTATTTTAATTTGATATAAATTATTTTGACACTTTGACAAAGTTAGTTCGTCAGTGAACATGGAACTTCAAATAGGGCTGTCAAATTAAACTACATTTATTCGCTTAAAACATGGTAAATAAATTTGATTTGACATAAGGATACAACAGCCACATGTTGAATGAATGAATGAAAACTCTTTATTGTTCATCATAACTTAAACGTAGACCATTTAATATACTTAAATACATGTCCATTAGAACAATGGGCGACATTATCGCTTATAGCGATCTCTTCCAGGCAACCCGGTGTCTAAGGAGAGACTACAAATTATTTTTTAAATAATATTTGGTGGCTTAACTCAATTAAAATAATTCAATCATAATAAAAAAAAAACACAATAATAAACATGTTTTGCTTATGAGGCGTGCAAATTTACTTCTTGGAACGGTTCAACGATAGTATTTGTAATTATTATAATACAAATAAAATAAATAATCCCTATTAATGTTATAAATGCAAAAGTAGCTCTGCCTGTCTGTTTGTTCCGTTTTCACGAAAAAACTACGGGACCGATTTGGATAAAACTAAATATACCTAGTCCAGCCATAAGTTTTTTTTAAAATGAAATAACATAATATTATTAAAATGTATACCTACATATTTATTAAAGTCTCAGAAAAACAATACTCTATTCGAAATGGCCACCTTAGGCCTTCAATCTGTTTGGCCATGAATCTATGGATTTACGCACTGTTTCCAAGGGAAATTTCGCCACTGCTAGCTCCAAAGATTTTTTAAGAGGCTCAATGTCGCCGTGTCATTTAGAGCAGACCATTTCCTATAAAAATGACCATAATTTGAAGTCTTAAGGGTTGAGGTCTGGGCTAGATGAGGGCCAGTCTTCAGCTATTATAAAGCCCGGAACGTTGGTTTCAAGCCAGGCTTGGGTAGTTCGTGCCTTGTGAACAGGTGCAGAGTCCTGCTGGAAAGTCCACGGTATGTTTTTAAAAAGTGTATTGCTGAGAGCTTTCACAACAGGATCCAAGACTGTACCTTGATACACTTTGGCTGAAGTTTTCACTCCTTTTTCACAAAAATGTAGTGCAGTTAGTGACGAACTAACTTGTCACGGTGTCAAAACATGTTTTCGAAAATTGAAATTGTGCTCTTTCAGATCTAGTCGCAACATTCGGTAAATTGGCCAACTGGGATCAACTCACTATACAAGAGAAAGAATGTGTGAAATCCTCTGATCTACCTCTTATCTGGACAGATATATCTACATTCAGAAGACAATTAAAGAATTATGAAGGTATGATGTCTATGGCCGGAACGCATGCACCACTTGGTAGTTTTCTGACGTAATGTGCATGTTGTTACAATTACCACGTGCTAACAACGGTGAAGGAAAACATCGTGATGCAACCTGCACATCGAGGTAACCGATGTGTCAAACCTGCCAAGCCGCCTTGGACAAGCGTGGCGGGTATACTGTCCGTTCCCCACGTATAATAGGAGACACGAGCCCAGCAGTGGGACATTTATGGGCTGATATTATGATAATATTTTCTTAAGTTTTCGCGACTTGTATACACAATAAAACTACGTTTTAACGGTTTTAAGCGCGGTAATTTATTTGATTTCGGTTTATCAGACGTTTCGGCCACTTTTCAGTGGCCGTGGTCACGGACGACAATTGTCGACGAATATTGTTAAAGTTTTATTTAGCCTACCGCCAATTTGTTCATTTTAATTTTGTTTATGGTTATTATTTACTCTATGGGAGCCACGACCATAAAGCCTCGTGTACATGGTAAACATTTGTTTAGCAACAGTTGATCAACGTTGTTGATGAACAGCGAAGAGTGCTGCTAGGAACTTTGTTTAAATCAATATTGGTTGTCCACACACGCCTGTTTGCATTAAAATGTTGCCCGAGGAAGTAGTATACGCCCATAGTAACACTTTTGATTGAAATAATTCTATTAATTGCATAATTTTATCGTTCAAATTCAAATTCATATTCAAAAGTTTTTATTCAAAATAAGTTCCACTGGAGAACACTTTTTGAAGGTCATACATATAGGTTAAAATTTAATTTTACTTCCTAGTCTATGTACACCGCTTCGCAACGTGTTATTGCTGTTAAGGAGAAGAAGCGGCAAGAAACTCCCCAGCAACACGTCTAGCTAAAAAAAAATTTCTTTATATTTGTTGTTCTATTTTTTATATTTAAGTACTTTTTTTTAAAAAAGATTTTATACAGAATTATGTTACAGAATAACTTTTGAAGAATTAATGGAGTTGTAGCAAACAGTGCATATTCAATAAGACAAAAGCGCAATAAAAGGATAGAAAATAATTATAGTTATAAATATAAAGACGTAACGTATTATTATTTTTTGCAACATATCTCCATATATTCCTTACAAGTACGGCAAGATAAAAACGTTATACTCGTACAAAACACAGTATAAGAGGTTGGAGCGAGCTGTTATGTAAATGAAGTTTTGTCATTTAAATATTCTTCAATAGTGTAGTATCCCTTTTTAAGCAAGATACTTTTTATTTTAAATTTGAATTTAGTGAAGGGCAGATCTAACATTTCACTCGGAATCTTATTGAAGAAGCGTATACCAACCCCCAAGAAAGAAGACAATACTTTTTGTAATCTAAAAGATGGCAATATCAGTTTATTACAATGCCTGGTGTTGAAATCGTGAACATCCTTATACCGCTTGTAGGCACTCAAATTATTACGAATATAAATTATATTATTGAAAATATATTGGCAGGCGACCGTCATAATACCGATTTCCTTAAAGCGTTCCCTAAGAGACACCCGAGGGCCGAGGTTGTAAATTGACCTTACGGCTCTTTTTTGTAAAACAAATATAGTCTCCAAGTCAGCAGCGTTGCCCCAAAGTAAAATACCATAGGACATGACACTATGAAAATAACTAAAATAAACTAGTCTAGCAGTCTCTTCGTCAGTGAACTGCCTAACTCTTCTGACCGCATATGCAGCAGAACTAAGCTTTCCTGAGAGACTAGATATATGAGCGCCCCACTGGAGTTTCTGATCTAGGTTAATGCCTAAGAATACAGTTGAATCTACTAGGTTAAGTCTAGTGTCGTTAAGGGAAATATTAACATCGTATTCTTTTACATTGGGCATAACAAACTTAACACATTTAGTTTTATTCGGATTGAGTGATAAGTTATTTACGGTAAACCACTTAGATATTTGGGTTAAGGCGTTGTTTACGTCGTCAAAGTTCTGTTTATTTCTGTCTACTTTAAATATAAGTGACGTGTCATCAGCAAACAACACTACCTCACACATATCATTAATAAAATATGGCAAATCATTAATATATATCAAAAACAAGAAGGGACCTAGAATAGAGCCCTGGGGCACACCCATAGATATGCCAGTCTCACGAGATTTGATATTGTTAATTTCAACGCTTTGGGATCTATTGTTTAAGTAAGACGACAGAAGATTGAGAGAATCGCCATAAATACCGTAATAATTGAGCTTTTTCAGGAGGGTCACGTGTTCAACGCAATCGAATGCCTTGGACAGGTCACAGAATACACCAATGGCATTCTGTGACCCTTCCCAAGCACCATAAATGTGTTTTAGAAGCTCAACACCTGCATCGGTAGTGGAACGACCTTTGGTGAACCCGAACTGTTTAGTATGAATTAATTTATTAATATTAAAATGTGAGAGCAGTTGATTTAAAATTATTTTTTCGAAAACCTTGCTTAAGGTTGGTAAAATAGAAATTGGCCTAAAGTTAGAGGGGTCGTTTTTGTTTCCACTTTTAAATATAGGAATAACTTTGCTAACTTTCATTAAGTCAGGAAATACTCCTTTATCTACACATCGATTAAATATTTGTACTAGTGGTAGCGCAATAGTGCATATTAAGTCACTTAATACTTTTAAGGATATACCCCAAAAGTCAGCTGTGTTTTTAATATTTAACGATTTAAACGTTTTTACAATATCATCTGTATCTATATGATTAAATTTGAATGTGATATTACATCGATCAACGCACTGTGTCATCAGCAGCTCAGCTTCCAGTGGTGATGATGACAAAGAGCTAGTTATTAAAGTTGGTATATCCCTAAAGTATTCATTCGTTGCTCCACACTACCGCCATGTTTATAAACAGTTGCATATACGTCCACGCACGTCAACTTTTGTTGATATATTCAATGTACTCTTTGTGATAAACTGGTGTTTTCGCTCGCCGGGCGTCAACTTTGTCAACATGGCGTGATCAACTCCGCAACATCAGTGTTGCCCGCAATATGTTGACAGCAACTCGGCAACATGTTTATGCAACCATGTTGCTGAACAAATGTTTACCATGAATTCGAGGCTTAACGACCGCGGTCAGCTGGTCGCCTTGTGGAACGGGAGCCGGAGTATATTGAGCGCTGTGAGCTACTAAAGGAACGCGCCGTTAGTGAATTATAAATTTTATAGGTCCGGACAGTTGGTTTGGCAAAATGTGTTTTGCCTACCGCGGTGAGAGTAAGCAAGATACCATACGACTCCTGTCAGTGGTTGATAGATGGCCTAGGAGGTTATTCGTCACATCTGCGGTAAGTATTGTTATGAGTCGCGAGACTCGAATTAAAATGCCGTTAGAATTACTATAGAGTTTATTAGATCTATACAAACACGTATAACACAGGTACAAATATAACCGAACACAACGAATCCAAACGTAATGCAGAAGGTTTTAATTCCATAAAACACTCAAAGTCCGTCACTAAAGGATTCCCGATTGTAGTACACACGTCTTGCTTCGCTCGTGGTTATCGCTCGACTGACTCCCCCCCCCTCAATCAGGTCATCGTTTTATACTGCGCAACTGCAATGTCCCCGTATCTTAATCCGACGCACCTGGCTAATGACGGCCATAAAAGATTACAATGGTGTTTTCTAATCACAAATTTTAAACACAGAGTAAACAAAGAAGTTCTACTGCCGAAAGGTAATAAAATGTGTTTTTACAGGTATGCAGTTGTGAATTTGTTTTCGTCGGCGTCTAGGTCGTAACAATATAAATTGCACGGCCTTTTAATTTTACCACTTTATGAAAGCCTAAATTACACAGCCTTTTAGTGTTGCCATATGAATATTGGTTTAGCGCCATCTCGCGACACACCTACATAGACAAATTGTAAGGATTCTTTTATGAGAAATAAAGTTGTTTAACGCAATTTACAGAGTAAACAATTACTTTATTGATTATATTTAATATATATATTTTTATTATATCTAGATAACCGAAACAATTAATTGGGAACAGAAAATCTTAGACGAGAACTATCCGAAGTATCCTTGTGTAATACGGGACTCCGACTGCTTGGCCGAATGGGCCGCGAGGCTTATGATCAGGTATTTTCATTTTAAGATGCTGTTCTAAAATGTATTCGCTGTCTCGCTCGCGCATTAACACATTTATGAAAATAGAGAGAGAGAGAGAGATAGCACTTGTACACTATTACAGAAAACATCGAAAAACTTATAGCCTAAAAATATTCTAAATGTGCACAATGGGCGGTCTTATCGCTCTCTTCCAGACACCCGTGTTAAGAACAGATTATGTTTGTCAAAGATGGTATACATAAATATAGTTCCCAGTTGCAGAACTCGAATTAAAATGCCGTTGGAATTATTATAGAATTTATTAGAACTATACAAACACATATAACACAGGTACAAATATAACTGAACACAACCAGTCCAAAAGTTATGCACGATTCAAAGTCCGTCACTAAATAGATTACCGAATGTACACAAGTCTTGCTCCGCTCGTGGTTATCGCTTGACTCACTCATTTCACAATTGGGGCATTGCTTTATACTGTACAAACACAATATGTCTGCTCGGCCGCGTAGACTGCATTTCCTAGAATCACATCTGGCTAATGACTACCACAAAAGATTACGATACCCAATTGGCTGTTTTTCTAATCACAAATTTTAAAAGTAAACAAAAGAACTCCATATGCCGAAAAGGTAATGAAATGTCTACAGGTATGCAGGTGTGAATTTGTCTTTTGTCGGCGATCCGGTCGTAACAATATTATATGATATGCACTTACTTACATTATATTGTATTCAATAATAAATATAAAAATATTGTAACGAATTTACGGAATTCGAATTAAAAGTCACTTAGAATTTCACAAACTTCCTTAAGAGTAGAACACATGCGTAATTTACAATATCTACTAACACAACCAAATACAGCAAGTACAAATTGTAGAGCAGAAAATCGTTATAAGATAAAATGCGCGAAGTCTGTAGACATGTAATTGCCATTCGGAAAGTACACCTAATTATGCCTCGGTCGCAGTTGAAACTAACTTTGTCTCAACGGGCGGACCTTGTACATTCGTAAAATAGACATGGATCAATAAGCACGCACAGATCATTCATTGCAGCTGTCAAACTTGTAAGCTTAATATTTAAAAAAGTTTTCGCGACTTGTATACATAATAAAACTACGTTTTAACGGTTTTAAGCGCGGTAATTTATTTGATATTTATTATTACGACGTTTCGGCTAATTTCAGTAGCCGCGATCACAGAAGACAAAGATGTCAAGTGTCAATGAGTTTTGCAAAAGCTTTATGTAGCCTACCGCCAACTTGTTCATTTTAATTATTTAATTTTTATTTTGTTTATGGTTATCATTTACTCTATGGGAGCCTAATGTAATTTACCACCGCTTCGCAACATGTTATGCCGCTTCTTCTCTTCAAGCCATAACATGTTGCGAAGCGGTGGTAAATAAGATAAGGCTCCCATAGAGTAAATGATAACCACAAACAAAATTAAGTTGGCGGTAGGCGAAATAAAACTTTAACAATACTCGTTGAATTTGACATCTTTGTCTTCTGTGATCACGGCCAATGAAAAGTGGCCGGAACGTCGGAATAACAAAAAACAAATAAATTACCGCGCTTAAAATTAATTATATTAATTTAAATAAATAAAATGGTTTATTATGTAACAAGTTCGTGTTTCTTGTTTGGAGTCTTCATTTGTTAGTTTTTCCTCAGATCGGCTCATGTGATGTCGACTCGCTCGTCGGACGAGCGAGCGAAGATGCTGTCCCGCTCTGACGAATTGAAATGGTGCGTCAGTGCGAACGAGAGGGGACTATCCGCACTCGTCTTGCAGTGTGTCAACAGGAATAAGGAGTATGTCTTCTTCTATTCTCACCCGTTGTTGTCTGTAAAGTGATCACTTCTTATGGGAGGGTAAACCAGTTCGTTACGTAACGCGTTACGGTGCCAGTCTGTCTGGCTTGTCTTTCTCTCGCGCATACGGCAGCGGTGCCAGGCTCCTCATACATATTCGTATTTATAATAGGTATTCAGAAATTGTAACTAAGAATAAAATATATTTTCTAATCAATAACCAACCAATCAATAGAATGGATGGCTATCAGCCCTGGTCTAGAGTGTGCCGCCATAACAACCTTGAGTTGTGTTCCGGCGTCAGCTCCAGTCTCGCTTTGAAGAGCAGCAGTACATTTTTAACAGCTTTGTTATTTAGAGTGTCCAAAGGCGATGGTAACAGCTTTCCATCAGATGAGCCGTCTGCCAGTCTGCGGAATTCACGCAATAAAAAATTAATTTATAATTTTGAAAACGATCCCTATACGCAATTACGACTCGTCCATTTATTTATTTATTTGTGAATATAAAATTTCAGAGTTTTGTATGAAGACGAGATATTGCCTTGGCTTGAACAAAAAGTGGTTGCATTAAGAAACATTGGTCTGGAGAGTAATGATTTTGAAAAATTAAGGAAAGCTTTGGAAATCGCCGGTAAGATATTGTCTATATATGTGTATCTTGATATACATAACTAGCTATTGCCCGCGGCTTTGCTCGCGTTAGTGTACAATCAAACGGTTAATGTCGAATAATTTTTTCATTTTCAGATAAGTATACTCCAACATTTTTAGAAAAAACGTCCCCCGATATTATTATGTCGATGTATAAATTAATTTTGCAGTTGAACTGTGATTTGGATTGTAAGTAACGTGTAACTATTGATTTAATTATGGTACACTCACACACACACTAATATGCACATACACTCACACACATGTAATCACACAGACGCACTTACACTCATGCACACACAAAGGCACTCTGATGCACTCATGCACTCATGCAGTAGCAATGTGATTGATTTCAGTAATATGAATATGCTGCGGTGGATGTGTGGAGTGACGCGGAAAGACCGTGTCATCCGTGGCAATCTTCATGTCCGTGACATAGCAGACAAACTGCAAGAGTGTCGCTTACTCTGGGACGGTCACGTTTTACGGAGACCGGCTAATTATGTGGGAAACAAATGATTGTGTAGCCATGCCGCCTCCACCAGGTCCCGGTCGAAGGGGAAGGCCCAAGAAATGTTAACGTGACGTGAAGGATATGCGTACTAATGGTCTCAAAACGGGGGATGCTGAAGACAGCTCGAAGTGGAGTAGAGTAGGAAAGCGGACCATGGGCGTCGGAGTGAACGCTCCGAACGCAACCGGGAATTAACGCTCGGATGATGATGAAGATGAGTCACACACATGTAATCACACAGACACATACTCATGCACACACGATGTCACTCTGATACACTCATGCACACATGAAGTCACTCTGATGCACTCATGCACAAGCACACACGCACTCATGCAGTAGTAGTGTGATTTCAGTAATAATGATTTATTTTGAAAGTTTTTAGTTTGAAAACATTGGATATGAGGTAGTGTAGTCATTTTTGAGATATTCATGGCTATAATTCGAAATAGGGGAAGTACCATTGTTGCTATCAAGATTTTTCACATCCCTATTAATATTATAAATGTGAAAGTAACTCTGTCTGTCTGTCTGTCTGGCTGTCTGTCTGTCTGTCTGTCTATCTGTCTGTCTGTTCCGTTTTCACGTAAAAACTACTGGACCGATTTGGCTGAAACTCAGTATATATATATTTTCGATACCGAGGATGAACATAGGATACTTTTTATCCCGAAAAATGGGACAGTTTCCGGGATAAAATGATATTTATCTGTTTGTTTGTTATGCTTTTACGGAAAAACTACTGGACCGATTTGGCTGAAATTCGGTACGTATGTAAATTAAATACTGAGGATGGACAAGGGATAATTTTCATTTTGGCCTTTTTGATAATTTTGACCTTTTTGGTCATTTTGGCCTATTTGGTCATTTTGGCCTATTTGGTCATTTGGCCTATTTGGTCATTTTGGCCTATTTGGTCATTTTGGCCTTTTTGGTTATTTTGGCCTTTTTGGTCATTTTGGCCTATTTGGTCATTTTGGCCTTTTTGGTCATTTTGGCCTATTTGGTCATTTTGGCCTATTTGGTCATTTTGGCCTTTTTGATCATTTTGACCTTTTTGGTCATTTTTGCCTATTTGGTCATTTTGGCCTTTTTGGTCGTTTTTGCCTAATCCGTCATTTTAACCATGTCGGTCACTGTGGTCTTTTGGTCATTTAGACCATTTTGGCGTTTTTGGTCAAGTTTTGTAATTTATTTTGTTGACAGATAGACGGGGGATGGTATATATAATTAGCTATATAAAATGAAGTGAATCTTCCGCGGGCAAATACATAAAAATGTAATATAATATAACCTGTAGCGCTTGCTCTATAAACAAGAGACACGCAGTAGAGGTTAACCCAAGGCGCAGCCGCGGGATAAACTCTAGTAGATGATAAAATATAATATATTCCATTCCAGCGTTGACTTCACAGAAATTGGATGATGTATTGAAACATATAGACAAACAGACAGACAAGAAAACATGTCTAACAGAGGAGAATAAACGGATTCTGACATCAGTGTACTTTCAAGCTATGATATATTACTCTGACCTATCAAATGAGGGTATGTTAATGTTTCACATTCAATTTTAACGGATTTAATATATCGTTACGCGCTACAGGACTCGAATTAAAATGCCGTTGTAATGACTATAGAATTTATTAGATCTATACCAACACGTATAACACAGGTACAAAATTAAATATAACCAGACGCAACCAGTACAAACTGCACGATTCAATAACACGCGCAAAGTCCGTCACTATATCGCTTGTCAATGGACACGTATTACTCGTATCGAAGTCGTCGCTAGACTGCCAATCTCTCCATCGGGCCATTGCTGCCCCGATACAATATGGCTGCCAGCCCGCATAGATCGGATTTCTTAGAACCAGTTCGACACACCTGCCTGCCTGATGACTGCCATAAAAGATGACAATACATAATGGACTGTTTTTCTAATTACGAATTTTGCAAACACAAAGTAAACAAAAGAAGTCCACATGCGGGAAGGTAATAAACCTTTGTCGGCATGTAACAATATGGTAAATCCGTAGCGTTAATTAAGCCGTGATAGTCGTAAGCGTTTGTAAGGAGCTACCTAGAGTATGTTAACTCACTCGCGCATTACGACATTAGATAATTAAAAATCATTGTATAGTAATGTAATATTGACAGCTTTCACCTGCACCATGCTACTGCGCAAATAGTTTTGTTACATACCGACAAAGAAATGCGCACCTGGTTTATTACCCTTCCCGCATTTGGAATTCTTTTGTTTACTTCGTGTTTAAAATTTGCAATTAGACAAGCCTATTGTTATTGTACTTGTTTACCCGTCGCAGGTGTGCAGATTACGGTTTCTCGGAAACCTCGGTCCGCGCGGTAATTTTTTTGTATTGCACAGTTTAGTATAAAACGATGGCCGGACGGGGGGGGGGGAAGAGAGGGAGGGAGAGGCGGTCAAGCAACGATTACGATACGAGCAAGACACATTGATAAGCTATATAGTGACGGACTTTGCGCGTGTTATTGAATCGTGGACTTTGTACTGGTTGTAGCCAGTTATATTTGTACCAGTTGTAGAATAGAATAGAATATACTTTATTGTACAAAAATGCTACATAAAATCAAGAACATTAAATGCAAGTACAATCGGCGGTCTTGGCGATTTCTTCCAGACAACCTTTGGATGGAGTATAGGAAGGACAACAAAAGTCGGTAGTTGCTAAACCAGCACTCGTACAATAATTTCGTTTATTAATAAAAAAATATATAAAAAAATTGTAATATATATGATAATATATATACTAAAATATATACACATATTATATTATATACATACAAAAGTAAACAATAACACTATAGCTTGAGGTAGTAATCTTTAACTAATCTGTTAAAAGAAGGTAATGATCGTGTCTGCTTGATGTTTAATGGTAATGCATTCCATAGTTGAATGGCCTGGATGGTAAAAGACTTGTTGTAAAAACTTGTTCTGTTTACAGGCGTTTTCAGTTTCAAATTCTCTGACAATCTTAAGAATCTTGAATGACTGTAATTAGTAAGTTGTATTTGTAGTTCTAACAAATTCTATAGTAATTCCAACGGCAATTTAATTCGAGTCCTGTAACTCGTAACAGTATATATACACAGTTTTTTTAAATAACCTAATTTTGTATAAGCTGTGTTAAGTATGTCTGTGTGCATATGTCACAAATGTGTGTGTGTGTGTGTGCATATGTGCGTTCGTACTTGTGTGTGCGTATGTTTGAGTGTGCAAGTATATGTGTTTGTATGGTAAAGATGACGCGTTAGTTACTTTAATTCTTCTGCTTCAATGTGGTTAAGTACTTCACGTATTAAATTAAAATTTCAGAAAAAAGTACATTAGGGCGGATATCAGAGATGTCCGATATACTACATAGAGTTATAAGTCACAATTTGAAAGACAGTAAGACCTTCCTAGCGTTGATTTTGAACAAATTCAATAATTTCAAGGATTTGGACGAAGAAACGTCTAGAAAATTGATGAATGAGGTAATCTTTTTCTTAAACATTTGTTCAGTTCAAAAATTGTTATATTACTTTACTAGCATGTGCCAGCATAACTTCGTTCGCGTTGTGTTTGTAAGTGAATTGTAACGACGATGATTTTTTTTGTCTATATTCCCACAGGCATGATGTCACTTATCAGGATAAAAAGTACCCTAAGTGATTTGGGCTGACTGTGTCGGAGTTTAATTTAAATCCGTTCAATGGTTTGACAGACAAAAGTTTTACAATTTTCATTATTTAGAATTTGCTGGTCCGGGTTGAAATTCGAGCAGACTTCGAAAACATCTTTTTTCGAATATCTGTTTATCTGTTAGAGCATCACTTGAAAATTTACTGAATGGGTTTAAATGAATCTCAACACTGAGCGAGCTTATATCCCGAATCATCACTTAAGATTAGGGGTGTGCGAATAATTCGAACTTACGAATTATTCGTTCCGAATCGAATATTGATATTCGATTCGAAAGTCGAATCGAATAATTCGAAAAATTTCGTTTTTTTCCAAATTATTCGCGAATTATTATATAGTGCGCAAATTGTAGAGTGTTTTAAAACAATGCAATGTGCTACCTTTTTCTTATAGATTTTTTCAAACGGAAATTGTTAATTATAAAAACCAAAATTAATAGAAAAGATCTCTTGCCAATATTATTATCTAGATTTTTTTATGTTACTCACACAAATGAACATACACTGAAATTGAGCAATAGTTTCCTCCGGATTTTCGATCAAAAAGTATATTATTTGCAAGTAAAATATTTTGATACACGATATAATGGTATTGAAATTGGAAACAATAGAAAATCCAGTGATATTACAATAATTCACGTACTGTACACGGGTAGACTATACCGTTGCAATCCACTTACAAACACGCCGTAGTAATGGCAACGCGAACAAAGTTTCGTTGTTACAGGTATTAAATAAATAAAAATAAATATATTTTTCAGTTGCAAAAATTAATTCCATCTTTGGATCAACTATTCGTTGACATTTTGATTGAAGAGAAAGGTCTTATCTCTGCCGATGTCTCGAAGGAATTTCACAAGGAACAAGAATCAATAGAGATATATAAGAAATATTTTCAGCTGATAAACGACGCTGAACACTGCCTTTGGATGTATTGCGAGGACCTGATGGAGTGTGTTAAAGCCGGTGGTAAGTGTACCGACTGACAGGAGTAGAAGAAACTGAGGCGATTTGATGGGAACCGGACACATAAACTATAGTTGTGCAGTTTTATTTTTAAAAACAACCACACACTGACACTCATACACATGCACACACACTCTGACACTCATACACATGCACACACACTCTGACGCTCATACACATGCACACACACTGACACTCATACACATGCACACACACTCTGACACTCATACACACGCACACACACTCTGACACTCATACACATGCACACACACTCTGACACTCATACACATGCACACACACTCTGACACTCATACACACGCACACACACTCTGACACTCGTACACACATACATTGTATATCTTCCAGCTAAGCAAGTTACGATTAAACTCCTTCCAGTCAATTTAATATTATATAAATTATTAGAGCTGTTGTCATGCGGCATGTTTGCTGAAGAGTTTCTTGCGCCGCTTCTTGTCTTCAAGCCACAACATGTTGCGAAGCGGTGATAAATTAGATTAGGCTCCCATAGAGTAAATAATATCCATAAACAAAATTAATACTAAATAATTAAAACGAACAAGTTGGCGGTAGGCTAAATAAAACTTTAACAATACTCGTTGACATTTGGCATCTTTGTCTTCCGTGATCATGGCCACTGAAAATTGGCTGAAACGTCGGAATAAACCATTAAAATGTAGTTTTATAAAGTTACGATTATGTTATTCCAGACACCCAGACCACAATAACGAATTGACCGTTTATGTAATTTACCGTGCCAGGAATCGAACCCAGAGGGGGTTTCAGTAAGCCATGGCTCTAACTTGATAGTAAAAAAAACCACTAAGCTACTGCTCAACTTGTGTATTTCAGACCAACAAAAATGGGCGGCCGTCTTCGCTAATCTAAAGCAGAAGATATTCGAAAATCCATTCAAAGGGACAGATTATCAGATTCTGATGAAACACAAAGGTGCCTTGTATCAAATTGAAGATTATGGTAAGTTCTTAATTTAACACATTTGAAATCTTTACTTCCGTGATCACGGCTTCTCAAAAGTGGCCGAAACGTCGGAATGACAAAAAATCATATAATATACCGCGCTGAAAACCGTCAAAACGTAGTTTTAGTATGTATATTTTTTTCCAGCCAAAACTGATCCAACGGGAAAAAACAAAGTTTTCAACGCTATCAAATCTGTATTGGGTAATAAGAAAGAAAAAAACAGTATAAGATTGTCGCAACTTTGCAAGCGACTGGTCGACGACAAAAGCGTCGCCGGCGACGCGAGTGTTGCGCGACTACTCGGCCTGCCCCCGGCCATTACTGTACTCAAATTTGATGAACAGGTAAAAGAATGTTTAAACCTTTATGTATCAACGTGCTATTTTTCTGAAGAATCTCTCTCTCTTTCTCTCTCTCTCTCTCTCTCTCTCTCTCTCTCTCTTCTTATACCATATCCCAATTAATTGAGGTCGGCACACTATGTCTTTGTCTTGCACACTGCTCTATTCTGACATACATCTTCTATCACACTACAAATCATCATATCATCCTTCACGCAATTCATTCATCTTTTTTTTGGTCTACATTTACATCTGTACCCATCCATCTTGTAGTTTAACATTCTTTTTGTCACGTGACTTTCATCCCTTCTCATTGTATGCCCACACCAACTTAATCTTGTTCCTCTCAATTTTTCAGTCACGGGTCCAACTTTAAAGACTCAGCAGACAGGCAGACGGCCCACTTGATGGAAAGCGGTTACCATCGCCTATGGGCATTTGCAACACCGAAGGTGCTACAAATGCGCTGCCGCTCTCTTAAGGGAGACTGGAACCAGGTGGTCACTGATGCCGGAACACAACTCAAGGTTGTTATGGCGACATACTCTAGACCAGGGGTGGTAGCTGGTCCAGTTGGGCAAATGCCCTCCCACCTGGCTGTTGGTTGTTTTGTCGCCTCTTACGACAGGCCGCCCGGCCGCAGGAAATTTTATTCTTTCTCCGTTCCTGCACGGTTATTGTTTAGTTATTTGTTTATTGAGGGTAGTCTCGGGATAAAAGTTGGAGCAATGCAAGTTGTTTATTAAGGCAACGGGTTATTAAAAACACGTAAAGCGATTTTAAAGTTAGGTTACGTGTTTAGTTTTAGTTTACTAACTAGCTGTACAAGAAAATTTAAAAACTTCGTTTAAAAAAACCGACTTCAAAAACTAAAAAACTAAAATGTATAAAATAACTTATTTCTAAAGCTATTATTATTAATATATATTATCTAAAACATCTTAAAGTCGGTGCTTAGTAATTTTCAAAATATAGTAATTTTTATGTTTTGCTTTGCACCGACTTCAAGATGTTTTAGATAATATATATTAATAATAATAGCTTTAGAAATAAGTTATTTTATACATTTTAGTTTTTTAGTTTTTGAAGTCGGTTTTTTTAAACGAAGTTTTTAAATTTTATTTGTTACTTTTTAGTGTCTAGCTATGTATGGGTGGACCTACGAATGGTGCCGCGCTTCTTAAAAAATATAGGTCCCCAAGAACCCGGAACAAAAAAATGTTCGTAAAATGAAAACTACTGGGCCAAACTATGACAAATTTTTAGGGGACCACATGGCAGCTATTCCGCGTCGAACAAAAAAAGAATCACGTAAATCGAATCATAAATCTCAGAGTAATCGGTGTACATATGGAACGGAGTGAAAATTATTTTCATGAAAAATGTTCATATAATGAAAACTACGGGGCCAAACTATGTAAATTTTTTAGGGGACCACATGGCAGCTATTCTGCGTCGAACAAAAAAAGAATCACGTAAATCGGATCATAAATGACGGAGTAATCGGCGAACATATGGAACGGAGTGAAAATTATTTCCATGAAAAATGTCCATAAAATGAAAACTACGGGGCCAAACTATGTAAAATTTTTAGGGGACCACATGGCAGCTATTCTGCGTCGAACAAAAAAAGAATCACGTAAATCGGATCATAAATGACGGAGTAATCGGCGAACATATGGAACGGAGTGAAAATTATTTCCATGAAAAATGTCCATAAAATGAAAACTACTGGGCCAAACTATGTAAAATTTTTAGGGGAACAATTGGAAGCTATTCCGCGTCGAACAAAAAAAGAATCACGTAAATCGGATCATAAATGACGGAGTAATCGGCGAACATACATAAAAAAAAGAACAAAAAAAAAAAGATTCCGACGAATTGAGAACCTCCTCCTTTTTTCGAAGTCGGTTAAAAAATGGTGCAGTGATGAAATCTGTTGCGGACAGAGAGCACCCCCCTGACCCGCCCGCCGGAGCACACCTACTCTCCGCGCCCCGCATACCGCCGGCGCCCTCAGAGGGCACGATTAGCACATAGGCGTCGGGCGGGATGCGGGACTTAAGGAGCGACCCTGGCAGGCGAAATTCTCTCTGCTACTCTACACTTCACCTCTCAGCATCGCTCTTATGTATCTTGTAAATAATTACGCTCTGTACTACTTTATGTATTCTTTTAATTTAACAATAATTATACAGTCCAATAAAATCGAGTTTGATTTCCAAAATAAAGAAGCAACTACCACCAATAGTTTTTTGGTACTTCGCCGCCGGATAGAAGAATCGCAAAGAAGAAACGAGCAGTGTCTTTTGCTCCATCGAAACCTCAAGAAAGAAGAAAGACCAACTCTATACGGTCTCGTAGCGGTACCCTAAAGAAGAAAGAAGATCATTATAGAAGATCATCGTGGGCAGCCCGGACTACGTACCAGGAGACCAAGAGTTCCTGCCGGACTACGTACCAGGAGACCAAGAGTTCCTGCCGGACTACGTACCAGGAGACCAAGAGTTCCTGCCGGACCACGTGCCAGGAGACCAAGAGTTCCTGCCCCGGACGCCGAGGCTACGCGTCTGCAGGATCAAGACCGGAAGAAAGAATAACGTTACTTCGTACCGTGACCAAGTGACTGTCCACCTAACGGTGCCAAATGGTCAGTTCACAAGGTCGTAGACGGTGCGCTGTTTCCAGTTAGGTCGGTCTAAGGTCTCAGTGTTTAGTGTAGTGAATTAGGATCGGTTATACACACACACATATACACACACAGGTCAGGGTAATCGGTCATACGTGTTAGGCTAAGGCAAGGACCGAAGATGCCGAACACTAGGAGCAAGACCGCCGAAGACAGAGTGCAGAGAGCGTATCAAGAGCCCCCCGCGTCGCCGTCCGTGCATATATCCGCGTCCGCGTCCGCGCCGAACGTATCGCGACCCGCGTCGCCCGGAGTGCAACAGACTACGACCGCGCAAATACACGCCGCGACTCGTACAGGACGCCGATCGCGATCGCCGTCCGTCCGATCACACCGCTCGCAGCTAAGCGCCGCCACTTTGGTGAGGCAAGTGGAACTGGAAGCAGAAGAACAAATCGCCGCTATCCGACGAGAAGAGCTCCAGTTACAAGTGGCACTGATCAAGAAGAGGGTCGCTGCGAATATAGCCGCCCTCAAGGAGCAGACAGAGGGAAACAGCGTGTGCGAAGACGATGGGGTGGAAACAGATAGAAATATCACAGAGTGGTTGAAGAACACCCGCATACGGGGGGAGTCGCCGAGCGCAGGTGACGGGGCCGAGCTTGGAACGAGAGAAGCCGGACCGCGACCACCGTTAAACGTTGCGGGAAGAGCGAGGGAAGTGTATCCAATGGGGCGCGACCGGTCTGCGGAAACGAACGACCAGACCGCTCGCGTGACGTTCAGAACGCCGCGCAACGCAAGATCACCGACGCCGACCAGATCCAGGGATCGTGGAATCGACCGCCTAGCCGACGTGTTGGAACGCATGACTCGCAACAGGCCGACACCGCGACAGTACCAGGAGCTGCCTACCTTTAGCGGGGCCCCAGGAGAGTGGCTGCCGTTTAAAGCTGCCATGCGGGAGTCGACGAGCGTACACGGATTCTCACCTGCGGAGAACTTAGGCCGTCTACGCACTTGCCTTAAAGGCGAAGCAAGAGAGTGCGTGACAGCCCTGCTGTATACCGCCGTGGATCCTGCGATCATCATGAAGACACTGGAGCGCTGCTACGGACGTCCAGAGATCATAATCAGTCGTGCATTGGAAGATATCAAGAAGTTGCCACGATCGGGTTCGTCTGCCAGCGAACTCAACAGCCTAGCCACCAAGTTGCAGAATATAGTGACGGTTATCTCGTGCGTCGACAACAAGGGGTATCTACTTAACCCTATGTTGACACGACAGGTCGTCGAGAAGCTCAGCCCGCATCTACGAACGAAATGGTGCGACTTTGCAGATGAATTCTCGAGCCGAGACGAGCCGGAGATTATGACACTATCGAAGTTTCTAACGGGCGAAGCAGACAGAGCAATGAAGTATTCTTTTATGACGTCATCACTGCCTACGACGAGTGTAAACGTCACGAAAGAAAATAAGGTGAAGCCGCCGCGGATGAACGAGCGTCGTCGCGTGTACACTACAACGGAAGCCAAGATCGTGTGCTACTGTTGTGGAGCTGACCACCAGACAACGCAGTGCGGCAAGCTGGCTTCGATGTCGTTGCCAGCCAGATGGGAGTGGGCCAAGGAAACGAGAATATGTTTTTTGTGCCTACTAAGTAAACACAGACGGTTCCGTTGCAAGGCGAGAAAGTGCGGTGTGAACGAATGCCGCGAGCCGCATCACGCACTTCTACACCAGCGGAGGGAAACCGAAGCCGTCAGTGGACCGATCGACCGAGTGGAGTCGGTCAATCAACCGGCCGACAGAGAGGAGTCGGTCATGACGGCGTCGGCGCACAATTCTAACACCGAGAGCAGAGTGTTATTGAAAGTGTGTCCGATTACCGTCAAGGGGCTTAACGGAGAGGAAGTGAGTACATACGCGCTGTTGGATGAGGGGTCCACGATCACGCTCGTCGACGAGGAGATAGCCGGGATGCTGGGGGCAGATGGCCCGAGGCGGCCACTGAACATCCACGGTATCACGTCGAGCCAGCGGGAAGCAGAGAGTAGGGTGGTGAGCGTCGCGGTGCGCGGAAGAGCGCAACCGCACTACCATCCTATCAAGGCGCGGACTGTGAAGAAACTCGCACTGGGAACTCACTCCGTTAAGTCTGAAGTGGTACGACAGTTACGTCATTTGAAGACGCTCCATGTAGACGACGTGTGTTTTACGAACGCCAAGCCACGCGTACTAATTGGAGCTGACAACTGGCATCTGATCGTCACTAGAAAACTGTTGGCAGGAAAGAAGAGCCAACCAGCCGCTTCCCTGACCCTCTTGGGGTGGACCATACACGGGAGCGCACCCCGAGGCCTAGTAACGCAGGGGAACGACACCGTATTACACGTTCGAACGTGGCAAGATAAAGAGCCGCGGGAAAAGGACGAATTGTTCGAAATAGTGAAGTCTCATTTCGATATCGACGCACTCGGCATATCAAACAGAGTGAAACCTGTAGCTGAAGAACAACGGGCGCTGAAGATATTTTCAGAAACCGTTAAGAAAATCAACGGCCGTTTCGAAGTCGGACTGCCCTGGCGAAACGATGACGTCACCATGCCACCGAGCTATGACATGGCGGTGCGTCGCCTGCGCGGGATCGAGCGCAAAATGGACAAATCGCCGCAGTTTAAACAAGCTTACACAGCCCAGGTCGACAGGCTATTAGCAAAAGGATACGCCGAGCCTTGCGAACGAAGCCACGAAGGAAACCAACGCATGTGGTACATGCCTCACTTCGCCGTTACGAACCCGAATAAGCCTGACAAAGTGAGACTGGTATTCGACGCCGCCGCCCGTTCAAACGGGGTGTGCATGAACGATGCGTTACTGGATGGGCCAGACTTGCTACGGGCCTTATACGGAATCCTGTTCAGATTCCGAGAGGGGAAGATCGCCGTGACAGCTGACATACGTGACATGTTTCTACAAGTGAAGATAAGGAAAGAAGACAGAGCGGCGCAGCACTTTTTATGGCGCGGTGACGACCGCCATAACCCGCCTCGGCGCTACGTTATGACGTCTATGATATTCGGAGCACGAAGCTCGCCATTCCTCGCACATAGCGTAAGAGACAGGAATGCGAGTGATCATAAGGAAACCCACCCACGGGCGTATCGCTCGATCACGGAAAACCACTACATGGACGACTGGGTACAAAGCTTCGAAACGGAAACGGAAGCGGCCGAGGCGATAGCGGAAGTGCGAGAAGTGCACAGGAAGGCCGGCTTCGAGCTCGCGGGATGGGATACGAATCGCGAGCGCCTTATGGAAGACATCCCGGATGAAGAGAGAGCCAGACAGCCCAAAGAGCTGGGTGCTAGCGCGCATCCCTACGGGAAGACATTGGGTGTGTTATGGATGCCGGAAGCGGATGAACTCGCGTTTAACACCGCCATGCCAAGAGTTCCAGAAAGCATAAAACACGGCACGCAAACACCCACGAAAAGGGAGGCCCTGGGCATGGTCATGTCACTTTTCGACCCACTCGGCCTGCTCAGTCCGTACACTATAAGGGCGAAAATCGTGCTACAAAAGCTCTGGAGGCTCAAGCTGGGCTGGGATGACCCCTTGCCAACGGAAGAGGCAAGGGAATTTGAAGAATGGATCCGTGACTTGAACTCTATAAAAGAGTTAAGATTACCACGGTGCTATGGATGGGATAAAGACGTCGTAAACACACAATTACACGTCTTCACGGACGCCAGCGAGCAGGCCTACGCAGCAGCGGCTTACTGGCGCCTTGAGTGGCGTAACGGGAGCGTCGGCGTCATTTTAATCGCAGGAAAAGCGAAAGTGGCCCCGATGAAGGCGCAGAGCATCCCACGAATGGAGCTACAGGCCGCGCTAATAGGAGCCAGGTTAGCGGCGGAAATAAAAAAGGAACATAGTTTCAAGCCGTATGACGTCATCTTTTGGAGCGACTCGAAGACCGTTCTCCACTGGATAAGAAACGACTCGGCGCGATATACCCCATACGTTGCGCACAGACTGAGCGAAATCGGCGAAATAACCGAGTCTGAGCAATGGCGGTGGGTGCCGACAAGTTACAACGTCGCCGACGACGCAACCAGGATTAACGTCTCGAGTATGACAACGGACGACCGCTGGTTTAAAGGCCCGGAATTTCTTCGTGGGCCCCCGACGAAATGGCCGAAGGAAGAGCCGACGGAAACCGAAGATGACGAAGTCGTGGTGAATTACACGACAAATGAAAAGCCACTTGTTGACGTCACAAGATTTTCGTCATACGGAAAATTACTACGAGCGACCGCCTACGCACTCGCCTTTATCGACAAGTGCCGACGGAGGACTCGCACTATGGAAACGCGACACATAGAGCAAGCTGAACGTTTACTCATTCGTCAAGCGCAACAGGAAAGCTTCCCGAAGGATTACGAGCGCTTGAAGAAAGGAGAACGCGTGTCACGTGACAGCCGGCTTTATAAGCTCGACCCCGAATACGGGGGGGACGGGGTAATAAGGTTAAACGGCAGGATCAATGCGGCCACCCTGCGCGAGCTTACTGGAAACCCACCGATCTTAGACGGGTCGCATCACCTCACCCGGCTGATCATCAGGGGCGAACATGAACAGCATCATCATATAGGAAGAGAACACGTCGTAAACAACGTGCGGCAAAAGTACTGGGTGTTACGAGTGCGGCCTACTGTGCGAAACATCTTGCGGCAGTGTACAATCTGTCGGTTGAAGAAAACCGCGCCGATCGTACCGGTGAAAGGAAACCTGCCAAAGGATCGCCTAGCTGCCTACGCACGGCCCTTTACAAATTGCGGAATCGACTGTTTTGGCCCGATGTGGGTGACCATTGGACGCCGGAGAGAAAAACGATGGGGAATGCTGTTTACATGTATGGTGACTCGTGCCATCCATATGGAACTTATAGCGAGCCTTAGCACAGACTCGGCTATCATGGCCCTAAGAAGGATGGGAGCACGACGCGGCTGGCCACAAGTGATATGGTCTGATAATGCAACGAATTTCCATGGAGCGGATGCAGAATTACTAACGGCGTACGCAAAGTGGAGGAAAGAGATGCTAGATCACGTGAGAGGGAGACAACTAGCGTGGCGTTTCATCGATCCCGGCGCACCAAACCAGGGGGGAGCTTGGGAGCGGTTAATTCGGTCGGTGAAGACGGCACTCCACGCAACGTTGGCGGAACAAGCTCCCCGGGAAGAAACACTTACGACTGTCATCACGGAGATAGAACACACAGTAAACTCGCGCCCGCTGACTCACGTGTCGGTGAGCCCTGAAGACAACGACGCGCTTACCCCGAACCACTTCCTAATCGGGTCAGCGGTAGGCTTGCCAATCACGGGAACGAACGAGCTAGCAAACAAGAAGACATGGATCGCAACCCAAGCTTTAGCGGACATGTTCTGGACTCGTTGGCTACGCGAGTATTTACCGACATTGACACCGAGGGACGACGTACGACGATGTGATGAAGAAAACATACGCGTTGGAGACGTCGTTATCATCGCGGACGGTCTGTTGCCACGTAACGTATGGCCCCGGGGTCAAATCGAGCGCACTTATCGCGGACAGGACAACGTAATACGGAGCGCGGACGTGCGAACGCGGGGAGGCATCTTCAGGAGACCAGTAAGGAGGCTCATCGTCCTGACGAGAAGAGATGGCTCCGAGGATCTGCGCCGGGGGGAGGATGTTGCGGACAGAGAGCACCCCCCTGACCCGCCCGCCGGAGCACACCTACTCTCCGCGCCCCGCATACCGCCGGCGCCCTCAGAGGGCACGATTAGCACATAGGCGTCGGGCGGGATGCGGGACTTAAGGAGCGACCCTGGCAGGCGAAATTCTCTCTGCTACTCTACACTTCACCTCTCAGCATCGCTCTTATGTATCTTGTAAATAATTACGCTCTGTACTACTTTATGTATTCTTTTAATTTAACAATAATTATACAGTCCAATAAAATCGAGTTTGATTTCCAAAATAAAGAAGCAACTACCACCAATAAAATCAATCTCTGATGGACATAAATACAATTTTGAGTAAGTTTGTTTTTAAGATTTAGTATTCGGCCGATTTTTTTTTATTGCAGGAGTTCAGCAGACAGGCAGACGGCTCGCTTGATGGACAGCGGTTACAATCGCCTGTTGGACGTTTGCAACGTTGTTCCAGGCGAACAAGATTGCCCGGGCCTAAATACATAATTTACTTATGTCTAAATGTTAAATAATAAAAAAACTTACATCTAGGTTAATACAATATTTATACTACTTGTATGTGGTCGTGTATGCATGTTATGGACAGGTTTGGATCAGGTTAGAAATGGTTGGTTTTGGTCGGGGATGGTTGGTTGTGGTTGGATTGGGAGAAGTGTTATATGAGAGAGTGTTATATATACGATTTTATACTCTGTATACACATATTTATATACGGTGTTACTTATACAGCGTGTTTCAGACCTTACGACAATAAATCAGACCACGTTTTCTTCATGACGTACTCTGCCCAAATATAACAACGAATCAAGGTAGCTTCTTTGGTTTAGCCACAGGACCTAATTTTTCATTTCAGAATTTTACAACAACATGTATCTGTTATTGTGACTAAATCGGTAGGTTAGTGACCACATGTATCATGTTGCCAGCTCGTCTCTTCATCATTAAACGCGGAAGTTGTTCATTCTTACGCTCTCGCTCATTACAATAAAAAATATTAGGTGCGAAAGGGACAAATACTTTTCTTTTTGTCAAAATCTGCGCATCAAACAAATGCCGCAACACGTGCGCCGTCAAGTTTGTACTAATTAGTGCTGTACTAGTTCACATCGTCGTAATTATCGATTTTGGTCTCGCAACACTTCAGTTAAATTTACACTTCATAGTGGAGTTTTTGGCGGGAACTGAAAGGTGATGTTGTGCTGTGCAGTTTTATTTTCTAAAAATGTGTAAAATTACTCTAAAATGAACAATAGTTGTAGGATATTGATAGTTTTTGAGTAGTGATTATGTGTTTTGTGAGAAATGTGAACTGTATAGTCAAATGTGGCCTTTTGAGTTGTCACAAGAACTCCGTTGAATGGCACTAGCTGATTACCTACAGTTCAGCTGTGCTACACATAGGCTTAAGAAAATGAAGAAACTAAATGTATATTATAAACTAAGATCTGGCTTAAAGGCCTAGTTGCCAAGCCATAAATATAATAAAATAAACACTTCATAGTCTATTAAAATAACTTAGGAATAATTTTTAATTTACAAAACTAAAACAGGTAACGAGGATAATTTCGACAGAGACGTCAAAAACTGCAAAAATTTCAAAAACCTTTGTTAAAAAATTACAGAATAGATAATACGAAAGGACTTGATAACGATGTTCCAATGAAAAGAAAGGTTTTATCACAGAATTTAAAGAAACCAGCGTTGAATTTTATTTTTAACCGACTTTTTTTTTTTTTGCTTTTTTTTATGTATGTTCGCCGATAACTCCGTGATTTATGATCCGATTTACGTGATTCTTTTTTTGTTCGACGCGGAATAGCTTCCAATTGGTCCCCTAAAAATTTTACATAGTTTGGCCCAGTAGTTTTCATTTTATGAACATTTTTCATGGAAATAATTTTCACTCCGTTCCATATGTTCGCCGATAACTCCGTGATTTATGATCCGATTTACGTGATTCTTTTTTTGTTCGACGCGGAATAGCTGCCATGTGGTCCCCTGAAAATTTGACATAGTTTGGCTCAGTAGTTTTCATTTTACGAACATTTTTTTGTTCCCGGTTCTTGGGACCTATATTTTTTAAGAAGCGCGGCACCATTCGTGGGTCCACCCATACATAGCTAGACACTAAAAAGTAACAAATAAAATTTAAAAACTTCTTGCTTAGTAATTTTCAAAATATAGTAATTTTTATGTTTTACTTTGCACCGACTTCAAGATGTTTTAGATAATATATATTAATAATAATAGCTTAAGAAATAAGTTATTTTATACATTTTAGTTTTTTAGTTTTTGTAGTCGGTTTTTTTAAACGAAGTTTTTAAATTTTATAGTGAATAAAATATTATTTTGAATGAAATTTCTTAAATTGTGTAAAATACTTAAATTAAATTAATTATTTTAAATCTGGCATGTATGTAATATTTTTTGTTACACACAATTAAAAGTAAGTAAATCACATATTTAGCAAACCATAGCATGGATACATGTCGTTAGATACAAGTTGCTAGCCCCAGCATTTTTAGGTGGATTTTATTGGATAGTTTATTATTATCATTAGTAAGTAAAAGTTTATTACGTATTAGCATATGGTGATAATATGAGATGCTATGATGATATGATATGATTTAGATTGTTTAAAGTAAAAAAAATCTTCAAATAATGAAGTATGGCTATTTCATAAAATGGCTCTTTAAAAAAACTTTAATAAGATATGTGCGCGATTATAATACTATAAAAAATATATTTAATAGTGTACATTATAACAAGTGAGAAATATCGATATCGACTACTGGGACTCCGGACCTGAAGTGACACCACTAGAAATTTGTGAAACTGACCTATCTTATACTTATTTGTTTATTTTATGTCAATTTTGAGCCGGCCTTGAACCTATAACGTTGTTTGAATCATTGCGCACGAGGTTGGAAATTTTGAATCTATTTATAGCACTTTATATTTATTGATATAAGAAAAATTAGTGTATTGAGCGTGTGAACAATAATGGATTTCTCAAAATGCCTCGGTATAATTTTACAGCATCGGAATATGCAGACATGATTTTGATTTACGGGGAATGTCGCAGTAATGCTGTTTTGGCTATCCAGACATACCGTGAAAGGTATGGGCACACCAGTGCTTGTCCGACTAATGGCCGCACTATTGTGCAAGCTTTGCAGAGGATTCGGGAGAATCAACCCTTAATTCCGCGTTTGGATAGTGCCCCTTCAAGGGCTTCCGTGACACGTGATGAACAAATATTCAATTATTTTTCTCGCAATCCAACAACCAGTCTGCGTAGAGCTGCTCGACATTTGCGTGTAAACCATACAACAATACATAGAGTTTTAAAACGCGATAAACGGAAACCTTTTAAGTACCGGAAAGTACAAGCTTTGATACCCAGAGACAAGCCTGTCAGAGCAGCCTTTTGTACTTGGGTTATACGACAAAATTACGAGAATCCGGACTTCTTGTACAATTTGATGTGGACTGACGAAAGTACATTTACAAGAAACGGGTTATGGAACCGACAAAATCTTCGGTATTGGAGTCACGTGAATCCACATCTAGCACGAGAGACTTCCCATCAGTACAGATTTTCTGTGAATGTGTGGGCTGGCATACACAGGAATGTTATCATTGGTCCGGTTTTTATTGAAGGTAATTTAAACGCTGCGAAGTTTTTAGAACTTCTTAATGGAGTCGTTGCCGATTACATAGATGAACTACCACTAGCGGCAAATAGACAGATGTGGTACCAACTCGACGGAGCACCAGCTCACTCAGTGGTGTCTTCCAGAGAGAGGTTGACTGAAATGTTCGGACAGCAGTGGATTGGCCGTTATGGCCCATCGAGATGGCCACCTAGATCACCGGACCTCACCCCAATGGAATTTTTTTAATGGGGATATGTAAAAAATGATGTTTATTCGACAGATATTGATACTGTGGAGAATTTAAAAAACCGAATAATTACGTCATTTACTAAATTAAAAGATATGGCTGCCACTAGTGACCTATTAACGAGAGTTCGACATAATATTCAAAGACGATATAATTTGTGTGTTCAAGCTGATGGCGGTCATATTGAAAATTTAAAAATTTGATTCGACTAACAATTTCAAAATGATAATTTGATTAGATACTTATAACTCAGTGATTAAATGAATGAATGCCTTGTGGTGAATAATTTGTGAGTAGATATTATTAGTGATTGTTTATGTTAGCCCGACACATGATCCGTGTTGACATGTTGCCGTTCTTACCAAGGTCAGTGAACCAATATTTACAAGATGTTCTGTTTTTATTCCCTTTTTATCGTAATTAATTTGTTCGGAAATTGCTTTTTTTAAATTTTGACATTAAATTTGATTTAATAGTACCGAAAAATTTGTATGGAGTACGACTTCTAAAATTATGATTTATTGTCATTTGAAATGAAACACGTTGTATACAATATTCATATATAGACATTTATATACGTGCATGTCCGTGTGTCCCTTCCCGTAGGTCACCATCACTCTTACAACTGGCGACATACTTTAGACCAGGGGTGGTAGCCATCCAGTTGGGCAAATACCCTACCACCTGGCTGTGGGTTGTTTACCGAATACCGAGAAGCAGCCGAATTTGGCGGCATCTCCAATTTATATTTTCTACTTTATGTTCGTTTTCGTAGGTAACAGTGTTCACCGATTCGAAACGGCGTCCGTGCATGTTCCGCGCGATATTGTCCAACGGGCAGGCGCGTAAATACCTGCACAAGTGCGGCGAGCCGCTGCGCGTGGACTCGGCCGCGGTGAGCGTGCAAAGGGCGTGCAACTCGCTGTGGCGCGTGGATCGACACGTTTATAACGTAAGTTAAATTTAATTTGTACAACTTTATTATTTTGTTTTTAAGAAACGTGCTAGAAAATATAAATCGCTCTGTAAAAATTGTAAACCTAAAAAAAGCCCTTAAATTACACTATCTACTGAGATTTTTAATAAAAAAATGAAAATTAAACATTTTCTAATTTTTCCAACGGGGTTCTATTCTAAAGCCTTTCAAGAAATGCTCCAAGAAAGGAAAAAAATCTTAAATTTATAGTTTAACAATTATCACACTTGCAATGTTCATGTTCAAGTATTTTTTTTTATTAATTAACTATTGAATAACTAAACGAAAAATTGTTATAAAAAAAATTTTCAAGCAGATTATTGTTCATTCATCTATTCAGTTAGTGCCTGAATTTTTTCAATTTTTTATTTTCATATTTAGTATATTTAAATAATATTTATTCATTAAAGGGCCGATGTGGGTGTGGCTTGCGTAAGCCAGAGTACCCGTTTTCGGCCGTATTTTTATCTCTCTGGGAAAATTATAAATATTGATCTTACAGTTTCGGGAGTCGACACTTTTTTTTAGGAAATTTCCTCCTCTTTTCGAATCTTTTTTCAAATTTGAAAAATCTTTATTACTTTTTGAGATATTTGCAAAAACTAAACCCCCCCTTTTTTTAGTTAATTGTTAATAACTTTTACAATTTTTGCAAGCGGAACTTCATTTTTTTCAAAAATCATCTTGATGCCATTCCGAATCGAATGACACCTCATTTATAATTTTTGGAGACTGCTGAAAAAAGTTGGTCCAAAAGGCACTTGTTTACTAGTCCACGAGCGGCACTAATCACAATGCACTGGTGGTCCACAAGATCCACGTAGTCACGCTGAGAGTCCGTTGGCTGCAGAGTCTTCCGAATGCTCCTTGATCTTCCTGGTCTTCTTAGTCTTCCTTGTGTGTATATATTTAACCGACCAAGTTGGCGTTGGCTCCCTCCGCGCTTACTAAAGTACTACAAAAATGCAGACGCTTAGCAGCTAACGGAGTGAGCTACATATTTGCGGTAAGCGGGACGTGGGGTACGGGATTTACGGGGGAGAGGTCAGGGGGGTTATTCTGTCGGCAACAGTACCATATGCCTTTTTCTTGACTAATTTTCTATATCTTTTAAAATCTTTGGTGTTACAAATATCTTGCTTCAGACAAAAAAAAATCTGTTACAGCTAAAGTTCATTTTTTATTCTCAGGTAACGCCGCTAAGCGAAGACTGCGGTCTCATTGAGTATTTGGAAGATCATGAAAGGGTCAGGAGTCTTATATCTGGCGTTTGTGAATTAAAAAGTAAGTCAAAAATTAAATAAATCAATTAAATTTTTATAAGAATCTCTTCAAGTTTTCTTCATTTTTACAATAATGTAATTATTTGATGAATCACATTTTAACAGTTTTTTTTTTAAATATTCTTAGTAGATTTCAAGAGGACTTCTGACACAGAGTTGATATTGACTCCAATCCGGGAGTTGGTGAGACTCCACGACCAGAATTGCTCAAGGGTTCCCAGTTACGCTTTAAGGTGAGATCATTTACGGTAATTATTTTATAAATTAGATTAGGCCTTGTCGAATCTAAGACACTTGCGTCTCTAATGGCATTGTTCTTTAGTTTGAGTGTGTGTGTGTGTGTGAGTGAGTGTTAGTGTCTGTCTGTGTGTGTGTGTAAAAGTATGGGTGTGTGCGTATAAGTAAGTATGTGTCTTTGTATATAAGAAGCTTGACGCCAGACGCAGCTTACAAAGATTCCGTACTGTCTATAATTATTGCGGTAACGTTTCGACCTGTCTGAAGTGTGAATATGTATTTATAATATACTGAAACTCGAAAGATTTTATTCAAACTAACATTAAGTTTCACTGGAGGAAATTTGTTTGAAAATTATAAATACAAGTTAAAATTAAGTCTACTTCCCGTTTCTCTGTGCACATCTATTTTATGTATCGCTTATTTTGTTAGAGCAACTAAATATGTCTTTCGTAATTATATTATATAATACACGTAGATATTTTTTATTTATTTATTTCCTCTCTCCGAGCGGACGAGATTACTCGGGCTTTTAACTTCAGGGGGTTTGTATATTATATTTTTTGTTTTCTTTTTATTTTATTTTCCGTTATTTCTTTTTTTTAATTTTGTTTTATTGCTCTTTTCCTTTTATTTTTTACGTATAGGTATTTGAGTATGAGTATGTGTGTGTTGAAGGTGTGTATGTTCGTGTGTGTGTGGGTCGAGAAATTTTTGTGAGTTGAGGGAGGGTGTGTGGGTGTGTGTGTGTGTGGGATGATTGTGGTATGGGTTTTGTGTGTGTGCAGAAGTGTGGATGTGTGTATGATGTTGAGTATTTGTGTACGAGTCTCGCTGAATGTATGAATGTAGTTACGTATAATTTTATACTGGTCCTCTCTCTCTTCTCCCTTATGTTATTAGAATTTTCTTTTGTGCTCACCTCAATACAAATAGCGTGAACTCCCAATTTTTAAGGTCCGCCATAGAGAAGAACAGCGCAAACACAGAAGATTTCATAGCGAAGAAGAAGAATTTCTTAAGCACCTTAGCTACGATGACAGTTCTCAATTGGGTTCTTGGTTAGTTTTAATTTTTATACTTACTCATACAAAAAAAAAATTCTCAAAAAAAAAAATTCACAACAGACTTTGGATGCATCCGGGATTATTTCTGTTAGCGACGTATTTATGTTTAATTTATTTTTATCATAATTTTAAACACACATGGTATCTTCTTTGTATATTATGTTTTTATTAGAGTCCGTACAAGCTAGTGCATCGGAGCGTCAAAATAAAAGTTGTCTTGGCAAATTCATCCTTATCTTCATAAAGTAATGCACACACTAATACAGGGATAAAATACAAAATTCGCGCGTATTTAAGAAACAACGCGCGCGTTTTTTTTTTATCAAACCCAATCAATTGGGGATGTTCATCGCTACTAAACGTATAAGTGTGCGGTTTCAAAATAATACGCGCGAATTGGTGTAACTTCGCCTTTTTTTTTTTTTTTTTTTTACAGATGTATTTAAAATACCACAATGATATTACCATCTCATGACCATGAGGTCCTCTGTGGTTGAGCGGGCTGAGCCTTTGCCGGCCTACCTCACTACAACGCAGACATATTTTCACCGTTATTTACTATGGTCTGGGTGTCTGTGATCGGCGCCAGAATAGTCAGTTGTTTATTACCCATAACACAAGCGTAACTTGCTTAATTTGGGGATGTACAATATTTGTGTTTGTCTGCCGATTATTATTATATACTGTATGTCTTTCAAGACCACGGGCCATAAAAATGGCCCAGACTTTTGGAGGGCTTGCGTGGGGCCATGGGGAGGCCAACACGTAGAGGCCCCTTGACAAATTTAATGTAAATATGTGGCGTGACACTGACCGGCGATTATCAATGTCTACACCATACAATAATGCACCCAAGGACAAGCCCCGGCCAGTGTAGGACTATTGTGGGAAATGAGGACAAAAAGTACCGGGCTATTGGGGTGAACTGTTAGTGGTACTAGCGGTCTGGGAATATGGGGACTATGGCGTCTGCCCGTCGCAATGTTCGGGGAACATGGAAAAATGGGCAGACGGTGACTCGCCACTCCCTGCATGGGCCCCAAAAAATGCCATAAAAGGCAGGGGCAACATGGGTATGAGTGGCTAAAGGGTGTAGAGAGGTGGGCTGCAGGTTCACCGAAGCTACTTCCGACATTAGGCCATTTATCACTTCCACCCCTGGAGCTTGAGTCTTAGCTCTAGCGATCTCCATTCCGTGCCGGCTGACTAAGGCAAGCACGGAGGCGGGGGCCTTGTCTTGGCTCCCGGAGTCAGGTACGAGGTGTCGCCACTCACCTAAGGCTTCGCCACAAAGCCCCCCTGCGGGATTATTATTATTATTATTATCTTATCTAAAAAGGCTAATAAGTAATTTAAATATAACCTAAATTAACTAAAAGTATTCTTAGTAAGAAAGTGTCCATTAGCTTTCCTTATTGTCTCTATTAAGGGGAGGACACTTTGTTCATGTGTTCTTTTTTAAGCTAGCACTAGTTTAAACGGTATGGTCCTTTTGAGCCTTCTCGATATGTTGGTGTTGTCGAGGAGCTGGATCGCCTCGACATTCACATGATGGTGAAGCCGATGCTCGTGGGCTTCCGCGTCCTTTCTAATAATGGTGGTGACAAACTCCACTTTCAGGTCTGGACGGAGGTCGCTCGACTCTGCACTATCCGTACAGGAACGGAGAAAGAATACAATTTCCTGCGTTAGGGCGGCCTGTCGTAAGAGGTGACAAAACAATCCACAGCCAGGTGGTCATTTGCCCGACTGGATGGCTACCACCCCTGGTCTAAAGTATGTCGCCATAACAACCTTGAGTTGTGTTCCGGCATAAGTGACCAGGCTCCAGTCTCCCTCAAGAGTGCAGCAGCGCATTTGTAGCACCTATGGTGTTGCAAATGTCCATAGGCGATGGTAACTGCTTTCCATCAAGTGGGCTGTCTGCTTGTCTGCTGAACTCCTGCAATAAAAAAAATTTTTTTTGAACGGATCCTTAATCACAACTACGAAACGTATCCGGGATTAATTTCATCTTTGACTAGGACGTCCTGTCCTGAAAAACTAAAAATCTATAACACCATTTATCGGGTTTTATTGTGTACTTTAACCATTCAGGGCACCACTCAAACATACTCAAAATTTTCTTGGTAACCGATTTTAGTGCCACCTACCGTTTCCAATTCAAAAATACATTAGTCCCTGCCAAGTGTTGCCTGTTTAGCGATAAGGCCGCCCCCTTGTACTTTCTTCTTCTTTAACAATAGACAATCTTTTTTATTTTTCTACTTCTGTCTGTCTATATTTCGGTGTACGATAAAGAGTTTACCTTCCTGAACCATTCAGACCAACACACAAAATTTCATCAAAATCGATCAAGCCGTTTTTGAGTTTTAGCCAGACTAACGAATAGCAGCTGATGTGTATATACACATAAGAAAGAAGAAGACTTTAGTTTTCCTTACTTTGTTCAGGCGTAGGTGACCGTCATCTCGAGAACATAATGTATTCGAAAGCAGACGGTGGATTGGTTTGCATAGATTGGGCTTATATGTTTAAATACGGCGCGGGATATGAACCCGCGCCCGCCAGGCTCACGAGGAACCTACTCGCGGTCTGTGACATCACAGGTGTGTATATACTTTTAATACACTCGTACAGCGTTTTTCAATCTTTTTTAATACGTGCCCCCTTTACTGTTTTAAAAATTTTGGTGAACCCCTCAGATCATAGTCAGACAAAAAGTTAGTAATTTAAAATATTACATTTGTTTTTGATGTGAATCTTCTTTATAGGCCTTGGAAAAAAATATATACCGTCACTTTTTTCGGTTACGCGCCATCTTGTTTTCTTGCCCCTACCACGGTCGACGGTCGACTCGACTCGAGGGGCTTTATTTATTTCACCAATTTCTGTAAAGTTGCATATAGTAGATCATTTTTCGGAAAATAAGGTCATAAAGAAGTTTCACTTTTTACGTGTGTACACTAGTACACGCTAATATTTTTTTTCTCTATTTTGAATATTTGTTATTGGGGCCTTATACTCTACAAAAAGCTGTTGAACTTAGAAAGTACCTAAGTATGAGGTTTCCCGTTCGCCGGCGACCCCCCGAGCAAGGCTCTGCGACCCCCCTGGGGGTCGCAACGCACAGATTGAGAAACACTGCAATAGTATAAACAAGTGTAGAATACTACAAACAGCGAACTTTTGTCGTGTGCGCGCGTGTCTCCGTATAACGTTTGCGTTTGGAACTTGAACCGATCGCGGCGAAGGATTGGATGGAACTGGCCTGTGTATGAGGATCGGAAAGGGATGAGGTGAGCGGATTCTAAGTACTGGGGACCGGTATGACAGTAAGTGCGCGCGCGTGTGATAGTATATCTACGTCGTGGTAAATATACTCGTACATAATAGTAAAAATGTAATAGGATAAGAAAACACCTAACACTTGTAAGTTTCCGCTTGAAAAAGTAAATAAAAACAAAGATGCCCTTTGTTAGCCATAGATTTCGTTGGATGAACGACCCGCCTCGGTGTTGTGTCTATATGTGCCTGTAAACACAAATAACATAAATATTTTATATAAATTGAATTGAAATACATGAAAAATTATATAACATTTTGGTGCATTTACTTGTGTGTGTGTTTCTTTTATTGCACGAGTTCAGCAGACACGCAGACGGCTTGATGGAAAGCGGTTACCTATGGACATTTGCAACACCAAAGGCGCTACAAATGCGCTGCTGCTCTCCTAAGGGTGACTGGAACCTGGTCACTAATGCCGGAACACAACACAAGGTTGTCATGGCGGCATACTTTCGACCAGGGGTGGCAGCCATCCAGTGTAACAAATATCCTGGTGCCGGGCGGCCTGTCGTTAGATACACCAAAGCAACCCAGAGCCAGGTGGTAGGGTATTTGCCCATCGCGATAGCTACCACTCCTGGTCTACGAGTGATGTTCTAGCATTAAAAGGCCAAGTTCCTGACTCCCTTTAGAGGGCGACAGCGCATTGGTAGGTACCACCTTTGTTATGACATATATCCATAGGCGATGGTAACCGCATTCCATCAGGTGAACCCTCTGGCTGCCAGTTTGGCCATAAAATAAAAACTTTAATACTATTACAGTATTGGAGAGTAGAATACAGCATTTGATCAAAACTCTCCGCAGTTCTTTCACAATTTTGATGCCATACATCAATGTAGCTTTCCGATGGATGGGAAAGGATTTCACTGATAAGGTTAGTCCTACATTTGTATTTAAATACTAATTGTACTTTCATCTTAGGGCTTATCGCAACGCCACGCGCTAATCTCAGGACCACTGGTCTGATTTGAAAAAATCTTTCAGTGTTATATAGCCCATTTACCGAGGAAGGCTATAGGCTATATATCATCACGCTAAGATCAATAGGAGTGGAGAATTTTTGTTTTGAATTTCTTGTTCCTTCTGACAAGCATTGTAGAACTTCTAAATCCCTTCTTCTCAAAGCACACTATTCGGCATGTTATAGTGGTTTTTTCTCCGTCCACGCAGTTAGATTATAGATCGCCCTGCCACATACGATCCGAGATAGCTCATTGGAGAGCAGTTTCAAAAAAAAAGTCAAAAAGCACTCACTATCTATGTTAAATTATCCTTATATGTCTATATTTTACATTGTATATGTATGTATATATCTTATGAGTATCTTGTATATAATTTATTTTTGTTAATTTATTTATATTATATGTTATAACGTAAAATATCTTTCGCGTACATAACATAAATGGAAGAAAACTCTTTTAGGGTTAAGCTCGCCTTTGTACATCACCACTGTTTTATACTTGTGTATGTAACTTTTGTGTACAATAAAGAATAAAGAAAGAATATGTTAAAATCGGGGAGTTTTTTTAACTTACTTTTTTTAAACTATTCCACGCGGACGAAGTCGCGGCAGAAGCTATAGTAGAATTATTTTATCCGTGCAGTTTGGGTCATAAATAATCGGAGCAGTGAAGCGAGTATTTCGCTCTCTTCCACTCACGGGCCTTATGGGCGGGCATAGTGATGCGCATTATTGTTGTCGATAAGCGTTATCGATAGTGTATTTAGTTTTGTCATTTTGTGGGTTAGTGATGTAAATGAAAGAAAAAAATAGATAAAACAACGTATTTATTACAATGAGAATAATAATGATTTAAAATATATTATTAATTAGGAATCTATGTATTAAAATATTATAAGTACAAAAGTTTAGAATGTAACAAGTTATATGAAAAATAAATATAAATACTTATATCTAAGTATAAATTAACAGCAAAAAAGATAAAATGATTTTTATAAGAATGATAATCTTTCTTTGATAAGAATGAGTTTTTATCGATAATGGCGTTGCGCCCGCGCAAGATGCTCACCGCCCTAGCCGGGCTGAGGCCGAGTTTAATTTATGACCCAAACTGCACGGAGAAAATAATTCTACTATAGTATATAATATAATAAATTTACAAAATAATAGCTTGAATCTCTTATAAAATATTAACTCTATTATTGTGAGTGTCATTCCCACCCATCAACTCCACAAGTTAATTTGTTGAATTGTTTTCAGAAAAAATACGTAGAAGGTACCATAAAAGGTACCTTTCTTTCTTATGAGGTTGCAAAGGAAATAATCAAGAATTCAAAAGAAATCAACTATAAAGATAAATATATTGAACTGTACGATAGTATATTCCCACCGACTTCGGAAAACTTCGACTTCGGCGGAGTGTACAGCGTTGAGGAGCAGGTATGTTGAAACGAAATTCACGATACACTTTTGTGAAGAAATAATGTGATGTACATAGACTAGGAAGTAAAATTAAATTTTAACCTATATGTATAAGTGTTCTCCAGTGGAACAACTTATTTTGAATAAAAACTTTGAATTTGAATTATTACTATTCAATTCTATTAACTTTCTTGGAGGGTAGTGGACTGTGAATTGCTTGGTTATTCGTGTTGATTTCTTGGATTTAATAAATGAAACCTGAAGAATATTAAAGGGCTGACACTTTTTTTTTCAAAGAAATATAAAATAATAAAGAGTAAACATTTATTTATCAATTTTTTTATTTATTTTTTAATTTCATGAGTTCAGCAGACAGGCAGACGGTCTACTTGATGGAAAGCGGTTACCATCGCCTATGGCCATTTGCAACACCAAAGGTGCTACGAATGCGCTGCAGCTCTCTTAAGGGAGACTGGAACCTGGTCACTAATGCCGAAACACAACTCAACGTTGTTATGGCGACATACTTTAGACCAGGGGTGGTAGCCATCCAGTCGGGCAAACACCCTACCACCTGCCTGTGGGTTGTTTTGTCGCCTCTGAGGACAGGCCGCCCCAATGCAGGAAATTGTATTCTTTCCGTTTATTATTATATTCCGTATATTTTATTATATTCCGTTCCTGCAATATCTTTAGTATATATTTCATTGTTATTTACCATATGTATTTATTACTACTTTTTGCTTTGGCCAGCAAAAATCTAATATTTTTAAAATAATCATAAGGATTTGAACAAAGAACATGACAACTTAATTAGCGATGAAAATATAGAACATATAATAATACAATTTTGTTTTTTAATATAGTACAATTTTGGTGAAATTATTATTATTATTATAGTAAGATACTAAATATTATAGTACGTTTGGCAACACTAGACGTCCATGTATTGCAAAACTACGACAAGAACAAACGGCAATACATGATTCTTAATGCAAAACAAGCCTAAAATGAATAATTTGTAGCAAAAAAGAAAGAAATTTCACAAGTAAGAAAAATCAAAATTGAAATATTTTCTAAGTCATATTGTAATCGTTGCCAAGTAAAATAAATAAAAAACTATATTTTGCAATTTTTTATTGTTTTTATATTTTCTACATGGCACTGACTTCAAGATGTTGTAGATTTTTTTATAGTTACTTCCGAAGTCTGTTTTTTTTGCGAGGAATTTTTTATTTTACACTTTTTAGTTACGCAAATACTTGAATAGTTTTATAAATTACAAATAAATATAAAACACGTACGTGCCCAAAATATTCGAGGGTAGCTCTCGATTTCCCTCCACTCATCAAATCCTGACTTTGTGACAATAGAACCACTTCTGGAATTAAAAATTTTGATGATTGGTCCGCAATGGACGGAGAAATCGCGTAACTACAAAAAAACATAATCGAATTCGAAAGTAGGAAGTTCTCATCCTACTTTTTGGAGTCGGTTAGAATAAACACGACACGACAGCGATTGAAAAATGCCAAAAAAACCTCGAATGACGCAATCCTTTACATTACAGGTGACGGCGTTTCTCAAACATTGCACCGATAGAAGGATATTGGGGGTCACAAGGAAAGGTTGGGAACCATGGATTTAATTAAACAAGACAAAATGAGAAAGTTCTTAAACAATATAATCATGTTATATCTCATATAAACTTATTTTTGTATTTTTTTATAATATATAAAAAATATTTAAAATTATTTTTTTTATTTATACCTGTTAGGGGTCATCCACAAATTACGTGACACGAATTTTATTGTTTTTTTTACCTCCCCCCGTCCTGGTCACAGCTGGTCACATATGTTCAACTCCTCGCTCCCTAGTGTGAAATTACATATTCATGCGAATTTACATCAAGAAATTATTGAATTTAGTATATGGATTCCGAAAATATTGTTATTAAAATACCTTTGGAATTATAGAGTTTATTAGAACTATATAAATCCATGCAAAAGTGGATGGATGCAGAAGTCCCGGAAGGCCACGACACACCTTCCATGATCAAATTGATCGTGTATTAGCAGAAGGTGATGTCAGGAGCCTTAAGAACAGACGAGCGTGCATGACAAGAGCTATGAATGTCAAAGAGGCAAGTGAGGTGTGTAAGAATAAGCCTGAATGGCGCTCTGTTGTTCGTGCCTACCCCGCAAGGGACCTGGCGTGAAGTTATGTATGTATGTATAATCTTTTCAAATACCGACAGGTAATAAAATGTGATATGCAGGTGTGAATTTAGTTTTGTCGGCGCCTAGGTTGTAACAATATATAAACTTTACTTACAAACAGTGCCGTAAATAGCCTTTTATGCGCCCTATGCGAGCTTCTATAACTGGGCCCTTGTTTTTTTTTATATTATAGGTACCATAGCTAGAGCAATGCTATGTATAGGCCTACGTTATTTCATTTAGGGTGATAACGCACAAGGACCTTGGTGTTGGTGGGTCATTTATCTTATACTAGCGTCCCCGGCAGACGTTGTCCTGCTCTAGTAAAAAAAAAACTAGGACCCGATCCCAGCGCCACCTACCGGTTCCAATTGCGAATCTAAACCATCCGGGAACCCACGAAAACAAATCGGTCCAGGTAATTAGGAGAATTCTAGTACCTGATCTCAGCGCCTACCGGTTCCAACGGCATAAAAGGTATGTTATGTCCGTCTCCTGGTTCTAAGACTACCTCCACACCAATTTTCAGCCAAAACGGTACAGCCGTTCTTGAGTTATAAATAAAATCTAGTTTTTTAAAGAACTAGAACAAATACGCTCGTGAGCTGTCAGAAAACTGAGCGCGATGTTTTGTCAAGTTAACAGACGTTTTTGATGATACTTCATGTAGGTACGTACATGTTGGAATCGTTCACTAGCGATAACTTTTCAGGAGCAAGCCGAAAACAATAATAGTCCTGCCTGGTTTGGCCGTTATTGCGCCCCCCAGAGTCTACGCCCTGGGCACCGCACTATTTATGGCACTGCTTTGAAAGCGTGTCCAAAACTCTGGACGCATTTCCGAGTTGGATGGCAATGCTGATAAGTTGCCCTAGGTGCAAGCCAGTCTTTCGATCACGCGTGACCTCAATTAGAGGCGTTCAGAGATCTCGATAGAGGTTATGAGCTCTAGGCCCCCACGGCCCCAGGGTCTCTACCCCGAAAGCCACAAATACGTACCCAATACCAATAGACACATTTGCGACATTTCAGGGCCTCTTGGTGTCCGGCAGCAGCCCCGGCTGTTAAAGCTGTGGCTGGAAGATGAGACGCCGCCAAAGTATCGACACAAGTTGCGTCCCATTCTAGCTGTCGTTCCATCTTCCATGGCTCCAACGAAATTAAATATTAAAACAGTAATTCCGTAGTTGACTTGAATATATTAGACTAGCTTCTAACCGCGACTTCGTCCGCGTTAAACAGTTAACAAAAATCTCATCTTCATTGGTCCTCCGCTCCTATTGGTCTTAGCGTGATTAGCGTATATAGCCTTCCTCGATAAATGGGCTATCTAACACTGATTTTTTCAAATTCGGGCAGTAGCCGTCCAGGAACGGAGAAAGCATACAATTTCCTGCTGCCGGGCGGCCTGTCTTAAGAGGCGACATAACCACAAACCCACAGCCAGGCGGAAGGGCATTTGACCGAATGGATGGGTACTACCCCTGGTCTAAAGTATGTCGCTATTACAAGCTTGAGTTGTGTTCCGACATTAGTGACCAGGTTCCAGTCTCCCTAAAGAGAGCAGCAGCACATTTGTAGCACCTTTGGTGTTGCAAATTTCCATAGGCGATGGTAACCGCTTTCCATCAAGTGGGCCGTCTGCCTGTCTGCTGAATTATTTTTTATTGCAGGAGTAATAAAAAATAAAATAAAAAGTTCCTGACATTAGCGCGTTCAAGCAAACAAACTTCAGCTTTACACATTACTAGCGGCGCGGTTTCACCCGCGCTCTGTCCCGCTCCCGTGGTATGTAGCGTCATGTTATATGCCTATGACGTAATATTAACGTAGCTTTCCAACAGAAAAAGAATTTTCAAAATCGGTTTAGTAGATCCAGAGATTACCCCCTACAACGTCACAAGTTTACCTCTTTGGTATATTACTATAGATTAGTCTAGAATCTCACATATCTCTGGTTTCAGATTCTTAGAATCTGAAACCTTTCGTGACAAAATAGTGTTGATAGATAGATAGAAGTACAGAGCTTCATTACATGACCCGACACACACTTGATCGGTTTTTATTAATATCTTTCTAATAGCTTCGACAAACTGCGAAGATCGTTTAGCAAATAGCTACCTAATGCGAGAACTGTGTTTATTATTTATAAATAGTGCAACACTTTATATTAAGTCTTAGAGTACTTAATATTATAGGCAATACTTGCGTATAAGGTCACGGGCTATTTGCGCATTAGAGCTAATGTCTTGTTCACACGTAACCAGTGAATGAGCAAGACAGTGCTTGTTCACACGTGACGAGTGTGAGCGAGACAGTGGCCTCGGTCGAGTGCAAGTTAGTACAAACATTTTTAAATCTTTTATATAAAAAATGAATGTTTGTCTGTATGTCCTTTATAGAATCGTTAAGTATACATTTGATCATGTGATGATCTTTAGCAAAGATGTTGTACATGAGCCAGAGAAGGTTTCTGAATTGGTTCACAATTGGACCCGGTAGGTGGCGCTGCTGTCGGCATATCGATTGAAGCTTCTCCGGGCAGGACGACGTCTGTCGGGACAGCTAGTTTATAATAAATAACACACTAAAGAAAAGGAATTATCTATATATTAATACGTGAACCAAAAACACAGCAAAAACTTTCCCTCTTTAAGAAAATTGCGCGGACGGAGGAGTATGAAATTTCGCACACTTATAGTTTACTAACTTCTGACCGCGACTTCGTCCGCGTAAAATAACAAAAAAAGTAACTTAAAAAAACCATCCCGATTTTGAAACATTCTTCATTGTGCTCCGCTCCTATTGGTCTTAGCGTAATGATAAAAAGCATATAGCCTTCGCGAAATCTGTGATTATAGAAGTATAGTCTTTGACGTTAATTATTATGGTCGAATTTCGACCACGGACGACCAGTTACAGTTATTTATCAATTACTTTACTGAACATCACGAACTGGCCTGTCGAGACTAACAAATAGTTTAATTGAGGGCCGCTGTGGTTGAGAGGTGTAAGTCTTTACTGGCCTAACTCGATGCAATGTAGAGGAGCAGAGTTCGATTCCTGGCCTGATAAATTTCTTCGTTATTTTACTATGATCTGGGTGTCTTGGATAGGCCCCAGATTAGGCCGTTGTATATTACCCATAACACAAGCGTAACTTTTTTAATTTGGGGATACACAATATATGTGTTTGTCTGCCGATATAAATATATTTATCCCCTGAGGGGCCCGAGGATGGTGTCCAAAGGCGTTCTCCCTGAGTTATCAAAAAAAGGTCCGAAGTTGGGGGGGGGGGGGGTTATATGGAAATTGGGTGTGATAAGGAGGGGGGAGCGGGCTATCGGAACTCACTCATGATTGGCACATGGTCAACCGATTTCGCCGAAATTCTGTATTTCAGTGGTATCACACCAACCGATCGTAGTAATCAACATAATGATTCCAGTATGCTAGCATAAAATATAGAAATTCACGGAATAGCAGCGCGGCGGTGGCACAGTGGCGGCGTTCGTCGTCGTCGTTTGTCGGCTACACAAACGCAAAACTTTAAATATGAGCACGATTGTACAGTCCAACGTACAGCGTTTTGCTGACGCTGCGGCCTTCTTTGGGCTACTTTGATATTAAAAAATCAAATCAAATCAATTTATTGTCAAAAAATTACACAGAAATATTGCTTTCATAGGTTCCGCACTAGGACTAGCATGTATCGCGAACACCAAGTACGTGTGTGACTAACTTAACAATTTATATCTCTAAAATTATTATTTTTAATAAATGTCAACTTGTTTGTGTGTGTATGTGTGCATGTGTGTGTGTGTGTGCATGTGTCTCTGTGTGTGTGTTTGTGTTTTAAAATGATGGATGACAATATTGCGATATATATATATATATATATATATGTATATATATAATAAGGTTAATTTATATGATGTTATATAATAAGTTTATAATAATATAACATTAGTATGAATAATGCTTCAAAATACTTTGTAATTCAGTTGCCATCAAGTCGCTACGTGCTGCTATTAGTCGTAACATACGTTCAACTACCACTAAGTTGAACCCAGGAATCAGCATCTAAGAGCTAATAGTACGAGAATAAATCCCTGAAATCAACAAGGTGTATCTTCTTCAGCCTACTACAAGAAAGCACCAGCACTCCACCAACTACTGCCAGCATCCACCACTACAAACAAGAACAAGTGTACAAACTGTACAACGATAAAATGTTAATTACAAAATCATTTATTTTATTCTGTATTATTTATGCAGCAATATCTATGAATTCATCTCACCACCACTATTAATGTCTTCCATCGATCTGCTTTCCTGAACAGGAGACGTGCTCGTGGCTTTGTGATCAGGCTGTAATCTTCTGTTTAGTGAAGGGTCACATTCAACTCTTTCTATTGTCACTTGTATGTTATTCTGGAACTTGTCTTTATCTGTAATGTTTTAAAACTATTATCAAACTTTTTAATTTATGTTTTTTTTAATTAACATATTCACAACGGCAGTGATTTGATCTGTTTTTGCTTAGACCGTCAACGTCTCTTTTAAGACTTAAAGGTTCTAAACCGTCTGTGAGTTTGGAATCGTCGATAATCCGGACCGCTCAGCGCTGCAAGGAGTCAAATGGGAGCAGCTGGTACTGAAGTCCCCCAACCCAGAGATGGGAACATATATATTATGAGACACGTTAAGGGCGACTTATACCCCGTTTTGCAATGAAAGTGTTATACAGCCAAAAATTCACTACTTGTGTTAGATACCGAGATAATATCCTGAGAAAGAGATAGAAGATACCTGGAAGACAGTTAGAAGAACAGGGACATATAGATGACACATCCGGGCTGGTGATGCGAATGTTAGCATACGAGTGTTTGAAGACTACGTTCTCATTATCGCATCCGCACTTTCCGCACGTAGATTTCCTTCTGACTACCTCCTTTGAATGTTTCCAACCTAGTATAATAAGAGTATCATGAAAAAATTAAAAACAAAAAAAAAACTATACCTTGAATTCGGTGCGAAATTAAACTTAAAAATGACTATTAGCCTGGAGCTCATCAACTCTATCGAGACCTCTCAACGCGTCTAATTGAGTTCTTGAAATCGCATCGAAATCGGTCCAATAGTTTTTACGTGAATCCCGAACAAACAGACACGCATAAAAAATCTAAAAAAACTTCTACCACACTTTTAACAATTTTATAATATTACTAGTTGTGCCCGCAACATCGTTCGCGTGGAATTGTTTTTGCGGAACCCTAAAGAAAGTAGCTTAAATTAGTCCTTATAACACCAGCTATCTGCCAGTGAAAGTCCCGTCAAAATCCAATCCGCCGTTGCAGAGATTAGATCGGAACATTCAAACAAACAAAATTCGAAAGCATTTTCGGAATCTCCTGGTCCGAATTATCCCTCTGGTTTTTTTTAACATTTTTATTTTGACATTACAAACATAAACTTCAATTGTATTTATATGTATAGGCAGATTAATGTCTAAACACAACGGCAACTTTCCATCAGGTTGCCCGTCACACTGTCTTATATTCCAGCAGTAAAAATAATCACCTTTACCATCTTGAATAGCCGCCGAAGGTATATCAACACTCCTCCCCGCTAGAAGCCACTTTTTCCTTTGTCCTAATGAAGCTAAAGCGTTCTTGATAGACCTCCTGAAAGATGGTCTCTCGTCTTCTGGGGGTGATAGAAGAGAACAGAGGCATTCATCTATCGGACCAGAACCTAGAGTATTTCACAGGTTAGAATAAACTTCTTGAAAAAATTTTTTTTTTTTTTGCATAAGTTTAGCACACAGGTAGACGGCCTACATGATGGAAAGCGGTTATATGGACATTTGAAACACCAAAGGTGCTACAAATGTGCTGCTGCTCCTTTAAAGGAGACTGGAACCTGGTCACTAATGCCGGAACACAATTCAAGGTAATTAAGGCGGCATACTTTAGACCAGGGGTGGTACCCATCCAGTTGGACAAATACCCTACCACCTGGCTTAGAGTTGTTTTGTCGCTTCTTAAGACAGGCTGCCCGGCCGCAGGAAATTGTATTCTTTCTCCGTTCCTGCAAGGATAAAATTATCATAAAAATTACCTTCTTTCAAGTTCTGCAATGATTCTTCGTCTATTTTCTTTATTGATGCATAGTCCATATTTATTTGTTTTCATACCCTGAAAAGTCATTTCAACATCGTTTTTTCTTAATTTTTGATACTTTAAACATATTTATGAACGAATAAAATAAATATTATTTTAATAAATTACATATTATCGGCAATTTTTAATATGACAAATAATTTGTTATTTTATTTATTTAGGTTTATGGCTTGGCAGCTAAGCATTTAAGCCAGATCTTAGTTTACAATATAGTTTCTTCATTTTCATAAGCCAGCACAGCTGAACTGTAGATAATCAGCTAGTGCCATTCAACGGAGTTCTTGTGACAACTCAAAAGGCCACATTTGACTATACAGTTCATATTTCTCACAAAACACATAATTATTACTCAAAAACTAGCAATGTCCTACAACTATTATTCATTTTAGAGTAATTTTACACATTTCTAGAAAATAAAACTGCACAGCACAACATCTCCTTTTAGTTCCCGCCAAAAACTCTTTGACATATAATTATTTATTTAGGTTTATGGCTTGGCAGCTAGGCCTTTAAGCCAGATCTTAGTTTACAATATAGTTTCTTCATTTTCATAAGCCAGCACAGCTGAACTGTAGGTAATCAGCTAGTGCCATTCAACGGAGTTCTTGTGACAACTCAAAAGGCCACATTTGACTATACAGTTCATATTTCTCACAAAACACATAATTATTACTCAAAAACTAGCAATATCCTACAACTATTGTTCATTTTAGAGTAATTTTACACATTTCTAGAAAATAAAACTGCACAGCACATCTCCTTTTAGTTTCCGCCAAAAACTCTTTGACAAATAAATTCTGTCAACAATACAGATTATATAAATAAGAACACATTGCGTTCCATTAGTAGCATAAAACGACCGCGCTTTTTACCGTTTGTAACGAACCCCCTTTTTGAGTCTAGTGACTATGGAATGACATACTCAAGCCGAAGCATAGAGTGAGAAATTAAAAATTTATAAAGTGGAAATTAATAAAATTTATTCATAGAATAAATCTTGTAATATTGGCCATAAATCGTAATCATCTAGTAGCAGGAACCCTCGTCGCGATACCGTTAACCCTATGTTCACAAGGTAGGTTATATAAGAGTGTCGATCAGAGGACAGGAAGACTATCAAAGGTTGATGTAAAATATATATATATATATAATATTGTAGTAGTATGTTGTAAGTGTAAAATGCTATGCATTTTATGAATTATGATAAATGTATTACTCATGATATAAGCTCATCACCTGAGTACGCCCGTGCCTTTATTTTGCCAAAAGATATTCTAATGTAGATTCATAACAAATTATATATTTTTGTGTAAGGCACCCCTCCTAACCACCTCTCTGTTATGCCACCGCATTAGCTATCAGTAAAAGAGCTCATATCGAGATAAAAGAAGAACCTCCAATTTTTTTAATTAATATTTATTGAATCAATTATAAACATTATCTAAAACTAGCGTCGGTTCACAACGTACTATTGCTGGTGAGAAGAGCCGACAAGAAACTCCCAGCAGTACGATCTATCCATTTAAAAGAAACCCGTTTGGAGTGCCTTGTGTGTAAAATGAGTTGGAAAAGCCAAAAGACTTAAGTGAACATTTCATCTTAAAGTCACCTTTCCAAAATATCAAATAATATTGTCATTATGAGGAACGTCACCTCAGAGACCTCCCCTGATGCAGTAATAAGAATATCACAGTAAATTAAAGATAAATGTTAATTGAAGTTTAAATAGTGATACTCTCTACATCTCGTAAGATTCCCATCCCTAAATTGTCAGAGTAAGAGTTTCAGAATGTCTCTCTATGAATTGTAAGTAAATTTTAAATTAAAGTTTGGCGAGAGACAACTTCACTCATATTATAGATTCCCTTGTCAAAGACAGGTTTCAGGTTTGCCGTGAAAGTTAAAATGAAATTGAAAGTTAAAGTAAATTGGCAAAACCCTACATCCATCTAATGACCCTAGCACCCAAGAGATGAGAGCATAGCACCGTAAAAGTAAAGTTTAAGTTGAATTTAACATAAAATGGTGATACTCTGCATCAAAGATGCCTTCCTTGGTAACAATACTCAAATGTAGGTATTTTTAATCATCCTTTCCAATTCAGTCAAGTCCACTTGGCCTAACTACATCTAAGACTCTCATGAAGTCACATATCGTGAAAGAAAATAAGTTTTGATACGATTGATCCTCCTGCAACACGGTAGCTCATCCCCCTAACCAGCTAGGGCGTCATCGAGGTGCCCACGCGCCTCCAGGCTGATCCGCGACTTAACCAGTTCCTAACCTTCAGTTACCAATTCAGTTAATCTTAATATGTGAAATCATTTTAGTCTCGTGAATACACATATTATAAAAAAAACAAACTAAATTTGCTTAAAAGCTGTACGCGCGATAATCCTGGATAATTGTCGAATAACCATCCTAGGGTAATTTGTCCCGGTAAGTAAGGAGGTCGTGAGTCTCCTTACCCAGAGTTACAAAGACCATAAACCCGGATCCTAGTCAAAACTAACATGGAAACGTTCAATATGTGCTTTCACCCATCTCGCCACTTCAGTTTGTAATAATATTTAAATGCCTATTTTATACACATTTGGTAACAGTAGAGCTGCTTGTTTAAGAAAATATAATTAATCAAAAGAAACCTTTAATAAAAATTTAGATTGTATTCAACAACTCCTTTGCACCAAACAAAGCCAAATGCCGAAGCAAACTCTCTCAACAGGAAAGTATTTAAAATATTAAAATTCAATAAAAATTAAATAAACTTTAAATTTTCTAAAGTCAATTAGCCTTCCCATATAGAATGCATGATTGTTGTATAGTGTAATGTTATCATGTAATGTTATAAAACCATATATAAATATATACACATATAAAAATAGACTAATTAATAAATTATAAATCAAGGCTCCGACTTCACAGCCATAGGTCAATAATAATCCCTTCGGTATCAGATCCAATGAAAACTCATTACGCAGGCTGACTCCAAGCTTACTGAAACAGAAATAATCGGACAATAACAATCAACGCTCCAGTTCTAATCAGCAAACACAACAAGTAAGAGTCCATAATCAGGTCCAACAACGTGTTAGCAACAGCAAGACAAGAACTTCTATAAGTCTCCATTGACATATAATGAATCTCCCATAGCAAAGTAACTAATAATCATATTACTTGAAAGAATCATCAAAATCTCCCAATAGTTCCCGGCTATGAAGGAGTAATATCATTTAATTAAGTTTCCTAAGACAATATTATATTTAAGGATCCTTAAATGAAATTAGATTAATATATTTTATCCGCAAGAGACTATGTATCATAACTCCTAAGTAATGTATTAGCTCACTGAGGCTTTATAGATAACCCTTAGTCATTTAGTTAACTATGAAACTAAAACAATGTACAAACAATTCTTATCTGTTAATAACGCACAAGTCAATTAAGACATACTTTAAATTAATTCACCCTTATATAGCTCGTTCTCCATACAATATATAAATTAAGGACAGTAATTAATTAAGTTCAAAAATATATAGGACAGTAGATAGTAAACGAGCCTACCTATCTTTACATAAGATTATGTAAGATTTCATATTAAAGGCTTATGTATTTCTATAGCATTTATGCCTAGACAAATTATAGAAACGTTCCTATAATATTATAGTTTTGAAGAAACGGACCTAAGGAACCCTAATACTTCTAAAGACTACCGACTAAGTGTAACAAAATCAATGTTATTTATAATATGTACTACTAAGAATAGAAGTTAATTGTAACTACACATTACTATTCAGGCCCTTAAGATTAATTCAAATCGTATGCATACGAACAATTATTATTAAACTACTAATACATTACAAAAGACAAGAATGCGTGGTCACGTTAGAAGAACGTCTGAAAACATAACAAGCAAGATATCAGGTAAGTCTACATGGTTAGTAAAACTATTAATGTATCAAATAAAACATGAAAACTTAGCTTGGTTCTTTGGCGAAATTTATAACATTCGTTTCCGAAATTTACATTGATATTATGATTGATTTATTTTGAACAGCGATTAGTTTATCCATTTAATTCTCAATTAGATTTTCTCCATCTGAAAATATATAAAACACAAATTTTTCCGAGAATTTTTTTTATTGTCTTCTTCTGTCAAACACCAATATTCAAGTCCTCTCTTTTCTCTGTCAAAGTTTCAAACTAAGAAAAATTCGATTATATCATACAAAGAGATTAGTAGTAAATACATATATTATGCGAAATAAAGGAGGGAATACATTATATGGAGAACAGCCATTCCTTTATAAAAAAATAATAATTAATAAGTGAGAAAATAATAAATACATGATGATGCGTACCGTCACACCACCCCGAATTTAAATTGGTAGCTTGCGGATAAATTAAATTCTAACCTAAGGTACGATCATCAAATAATAAATTGATAACACCCTGTATATAGCCCTATAAGTTACTAACATCCTGCATATAACCTTAATCTAAATTAATAACACCCTGTATATAACCTTAATCTAAATTAATAACAACCTGTATGTAACCATAGATTAAGTTAGTAACAACCTGTATATAACCTTAACCTAAGTTAATAACACCCTATATATAACCTTAATCTAAGTATTAGCCGTCCTTTGCACCTCACTACTATTATATCTCATCCCCAAAACAAAACAAAAAAATAATGAAATCACCCCTTCAAGCTTTAAATTTATAGACATAATTAATCACCCCATATAGCATGAAACCATAAATATGTAACAAACATAACCTACAATTCAAAAAAAAACATAAAACCCCTTCATAAAGAAAGACTTCAATAGCTATTCTCCTTAAAAAAATCACAAATGTCCTTCTCCTCAACATACTCTATCCGAAAGCTAAATTGCCCTAACTATAATATCCACCAAGTTAACTGATTATTGCATAATTCCCAAATTCTCAAAAATCAAAGCTTTATGGTCAATCCTAATTACTAGTTTAATAATCGCATGGCCCGAGGAAAGACACTTAAATACTCTATCTATTTTCTTAGGTATAGGAAATTTCTGTATAAACTCTATTTTTTCCTGATCAATTCTAATATCTGAAGTTGATATACTATCTTAACTTCCTTACAAAAAAAATTACACCCCTACTATTACATGTAAGACCAGCATCTTGCAATTTCTTTAATTAATATACTCAAATGTTCTAAATGCTCAGTCAAAGTACCACAAGTTAAAATTACTAAATCAACCAAGTAATTTACACAAAACTGCCTAACCACTGAGCCCAATATAATATCCATAGTCCGACTAAAACTGCCCACTGAAGTCTTTAAACCTTGTGGAAGCACATTATACATGTATGACTTTCCATTAAAAGTAAACCCAGTATATTTCCTACTTTCTTTAGAAATAGGTATCTGAAAATAGGCATTATTCAAATCAACCACACTAATATATGATACCCCATGAAAAGCATTAAGTACATCAATCTGCATAGGTGGTGCTTCAGACTCTGCTACCATGAACTTATTTATCTCCCGCGCATCTAACAATACACGTAAAGACCCGTCGGGTTTGATCGCAAACGTTAACGGACTACTATATGGAGTGGAACCCCGGGAATTAATGCCCATTTCAACCATCTCTGCCAATTTCTCCTCCATCTTTTGACGATAAGCATAAGGTACAGGATATGACCTTCTTATAAATGGTGTATAATATCTGACATCTTAATCTCATGCTCATAACAATTTGCACGACCCAAAACATTAGAAAATATACTACGAAATCTTCCCAAAACTTATTTTAATTGACCTAAGTGTACGTCCGAAAGCTCTATCCCCGTTTTAATTTCCTTTAACTTTTCTTGAAAGTCTGAATCATCAACATCTCGAGTAGATATCTCTGATATTCCACTCTCAAGGATTATCTTCCTAAAAGGCAAAACTACATCATGTTCATTAATTTTTAAACATAACCCCATTTCAATACCTTGTAATTTAATTGTGGCTTGAACCAATGATAACCAATCAAAGCCTAAAATCACAGATTGCAATAAATTTGGTACAATTAAAAAGCTAATATCAATAATGCTATCTCCCAATTGAACTGGTAACAATACCAATTGTTGAATCTTAGTACTTTTCTGACCTACTGGACCCCTAATTTGGATTGGCTTGATGGGCAATAAATCAATTTTACTACATTCTTTCGATATTAACTCCCAAAAGGTGCTGGAAATACATGTAATGTCACTTCCCGTGTCTACCAAACAATTCACTTCCTTCCCAAAGATTTTAACAGTAATTATAGATTTCACTAGCTCAAATTTATCTGGTAAATAAGCATCTTCCTCCTCAAACAAGGAAGATACACACCCGCTTGTTATAACTGAATTAGAATTGACATCCTGCAAATGTAATTTTAAAATATTAGTAAATGCTCCCACCAAAGCTTCATTAATATAACCTAGCCCTGACTTATCTAATGAGGACTGACCCTTAGCTATAATAGGTGTAAGTATACCAGCATTACAATTGCCTAAAGACTGACCAGGTTTCCATCCATTCGACATCATAATTCTTAACCCTATTAACAACTTATCAGTCCCTCCTATAGTTGATGGGTCGGGCAGACTCCCACCAACATCACTTAGTTTAAATTATAGTCATAATCTTCATGAAGTATAGTTAAATCTTCTATGATATTAACATTAGCACTGCCCACTGGAGGTACTTGAACTGGCTTCAAAGCTTGTTTCTTGAATTGCCAACTGGTCTTCGCCTTGTTATTACGGTTATTATTTTGCTCATGTGATGATGAAGGTATCCGTAGTGTAGTATTCAGCACTTCACCCCTGTTAACATTGTCTAGCTTCCTCAGAAATTCCGACGCTTCAATAATAGTCTTGTTCTGACTCGTGGTCCATGCATATTGTACATCTTTAGGGAAATGATGTATGATATCATTTATGAGTTGTGTCTCTTGGATCGGGTAGGTGAGCATCCTCGCTTGTCCACATAAAGTAATAAAATAATTCAGCATACTAGTTCCAGATCGATTCCATGTGCCATGCACTATTTTCTTACGAAGCTCTCCTTGCTCAGCTTCACCCCAGTATGTTTCTAGGAAATCTCGTTTAAAATCCTCAAAATTGGTCCAGCGTTCTCGGTATACACGAGCCCAACTCCTGGAACCACCATCCAAACATTCTATAATGAGATCAATCTCATTGTTAAATCCCACTGGCATTCTCTTCAAATAAGCACATAAATCTTCAATTAATATTAATAGAATAGCTCCTTTGCTTATATGAGAGCGCTTCTGCTCTTTGCTTTTGTAGCAATTATATAATTCCTCTTGATTTATTATAACTAGCAGTGAACTAGCACTGTTGCATCTCTTGGTTCATCCTGAAATATTAGAATTCCATTCTTATTATTCCTAAGTTCGTGCCTCATAACAACATCTGACTTCATCATAGTGGATAATTATTAACCTAACTCCCATCTATAACACAAAACTGACTAACAATCAATTAACTTCCTCAACTCTATTATGAAAATAAAATTTAATAAAGTCCTCAATAAAGTTTCAAAAATATTTCATTTAATTGAAAATATGCACCCCATTAATTAAATATGTCTCGCTATATAAATAATCAACAAGACCAAGAATATCAGCAAAGTCGTTGTGGCGCCCCCATCGGTAAAGTGTTGAACTAATTCGAATGTGAAAAATAAAATTTTCAAAGTCACTTGCAACACCCGTAGTGACAAAAGGATAAATTAATTGCAACGCTAGAGTTGAAATTCAAAGTCACTGCAGCGCCCATAGTGACAAGGTGACGAACTAATTTGAACGCAAGTACAAAAAAAAATCAACATCACCATGGCGCCCCCTAACGGCAAAATGTCGAATTAATGTGAACGTAAGTATTAAAATTTCAAAATCACCATGGCGCCCTCTAACGGCAAGATGACGAATTAATACAAAATTTAAATTTCCAAAACCACCGCAGCGCTCCCTAACGGCAAGATGACGAACTAATTCGGAATTCACTGCAGCGCTCCCTGACGGCAAGAAATTGAACTAATTTGGACAAAATATTTTAAACTGGACCGTCCCTGTGGCGCCCCCTAACGGTAAACTGACAAACTAAATTTGACACATAGTTGAAATTCGCAACGCCACAGTGGCGCCCCCCAACGGTAAACCTGTGGACTAATCTGAACATGAAAATTAAAATTTTCCTTCACAATCTCAAAATCATTTACCTATAAAATCAGACTGTTAATTATTACACCAACCACCGATCACCCCCTGTCATCTCTGAAATAAATAACAGCCCTTCTATAACCTTTGAAACCTTGCTCCGCCTCACAAGCAACAAATTGTGTATCTATCAGATACACAAGAATAAAATAACTCAGCCCAAAACAGCAGGACTTGTTCACCATCATCAAACCAGACACCTTGGATGCAACCCCTAATTGCTCCCTTCGAACCTGAACGAAATGTACTAAATAAGACACATCATGCTGGAATCTTGGGAACACGCAGCGAATTGTAACGTTCCAGGATTCGATTCTACTGTCCTAGAACCACTCTACATCACGCCCAGAAGACCAGGTCCTGAAATCCTGGGATCGCGACACCAAATTGTAACGAACCCCCTTTTTGAGTCTAGTGACTATGGAATGACATACTCAAGCCGAAGCATAGAGTGAGAAATTAAAAATTTATAAAGTGGAAATTAATAAAATTTATTCATAGAATAAATCTTGTAATATTGGCCATAAATCGTAATCATCTAGTAGCAGGAACCCTCGTCGCGATACCGTTAACCCTATGTTCACAAGGTAGGTTATATAAGAGTGTCGATCAGAGGACAGGAAGACTATCAAAGGTTGATGTAAAATATATATATATATATAATATTGTAGTAGTATGTTGTAAGTGTAAAATGCTATGCATTTTATGAATTATGATAAATGTATTACTCATGATATAAGCTCATCACCTGAGTACGCCCGTGCCTTTATTTTGCCAAAAGATATTCTAATGTAGATTCATAACAAATTATATATTTTTGTGTAAGGCACCCCTCCTAACCACCTCTCTGTTATGCCACCGCATTAGCTATCAGTAAAAGAGCTCATATCGAGATAAAAGAAGAACCTCCAATTTTTTTAATTAATATTTATTGAATCAATTATAAACATTATCTAAAACTAGCGTCGGTTCACAACGTACTATTGCTGGTGAGAAGAGCCGACAAGAAACTCCCAGCAGTACGATCTATCCATTTAAAAGAAACCCGTTTGGAGTGCCTTGTGTGTAAAATGAGTTGGAAAAGCCAAAAGACTTAAGTGAACATTTCATCTTAAAGTCACCTTTCCAAAATATCAAATAATATTGTCATTATGAGGAACGTCACCTCAGAGACCTCCCCTGATGCAGTAATAAGAATATCACAGTAAATTAAAGATAAATGTTAATTGAAGTTTAAATAGTGATACTCTCTACATCTCGTAAGATTCCCATCCCTAAATTGTCAGAGTAAGAGTTTCAGAATGTCTCTCTATGAATTGTAAGTAAATTTTAAATTAAAGTTTGGCGAGAGACAACTTCACTCATATTATAGATTCCCTTGTCAAAGACAGGTTTCAGGTTTGCCGTGAAAGTTAAAATGAAATTGAAAGTTAAAGTAAATTGGCAAAACCCTACATCCATCTAATGACCCTAGCACCCAAGAGATGAGAGCATAGCACCGTAAAAGTAAAGTTTAAGTTGAATTTAACATAAAATGGTGATACTCTGCATCAAAGATGCCTTCCTTGGTAACAATACTCAAATGTAGGTATTTTTAATCATCCTTTCCAATTCAGTCAAGTCCACTTGGCCTAACTACATCTAAGACTCTCATGAAGTCACATATCGTGAAAGAAAATAAGTTTTGATACGATTGATCCTCCTGCAACACGGTAGCTCATCCCCCTAACCAGCTAGGGCGTCATCGAGGTGCCCACGCGCCTCCAGGCTGATCCGCGACTTAACCAGTTCCTAACCTTCAGTTACCAATTCAGTTAATCTTAATATGTGAAATCATTTTAGTCTCGTGAATACACATATTATAAAAAAAACAAACTAAATTTGCTTAAAAGCTGTACGCGCGATAATCCTGGATAATTGTCGAATAACCATCCTAGGGTAATTTGTCCCGGTAAGTAAGGAGGTCGTGAGTCTCCTTACCCAGAGTTACAAAGACCATAAACCCGGATCCTAGTCAAAACTAACATGGAAACGTTCAATATGTGCTTTCACCCATCTCGCCACTTCAGTTTGTAATAATATTTAAATGCCTATTTTATACACATTTGGTAACAGTAGAGCTGCTTGTTTAAGAAAATATAATTAATCAAAAGAAACCTTTAATAAAAATTTAGATTGTATTCAACAACTCCTTTGCACCAAACAAAGCCAAATGCCGAAGCAAACTCTCTCAACAGGAAAGTATTTAAAATATTAAAATTCAATAAAAATTAAATAAACTTTAAATTTTCTAAAGTCAATTAGCCTTCCCATATAGAATGCATGATTGTTGTATAGTGTAATGTTATCATGTAATGTTATAAAACCATATATAAATATATACACATATAAAAATAGACTAATTAATAAATTATAAATCAAGGCTCCGACTTCACAGCCATAGGTCAATAATAATCCCTTCGGTATCAGATCCAATGAAAACTCATTACGCAGGCTGACTCCAAGCTTACTGAAACAGAAATAATCGGACAATAACAATCAACGCTCCAGTTCTAATCAGCAAACACAACAAGTAAGAGTCCATAATCAGGTCCAACAACGTGTTAGCAACAGCAAGACAAGAACTTCTATAAGTCTCCATTGACATATAATGAATCTCCCATAGCAAAGTAACTAATAATCATATTACTTGAAAGAATCATCAAAATCTCCCAATAGTTCCCGGCTATGAAGGAGTAATATCATTTAATTAAGTTTCCTAAGACAATATTATATTTAAGGATCCTTAAATGAAATTAGATTAATATATTTTATCCGCAAGAGACTATGTATCATAACTCCTAAGTAATGTATTAGCTCACTGAGGCTTTATAGATAACCCTTAGTCATTTAGTTAACTATGAAACTAAAACAATGTACAAACAATTCTTATCTGTTAATAACGCACAAGTCAATTAAGACATACTTTAAATTAATTCACCCTTATATAGCTCGTTCTCCATACAATATATAAATTAAGGACAGTAATTAATTAAGTTCAAAAATATATAGGACAGTAGATAGTAAACGAGCCTACCTATCTTTACATAAGATTATGTAAGATTTCATATTAAAGGCTTATGTATTTCTATAGCATTTATGCCTAGACAAATTATAGAAACGTTCCTATAATATTATAGTTTTGAAGAAACGGACCTAAGGAACCCTAATACTTCTAAAGACTACCGACTAAGTGTAACAAAATCAATGTTATTTATAATATGTACTACTAAGAATAGAAGTTAATTGTAACTACACATTACTATTCAGGCCCTTAAGATTAATTCAAATCGTATGCATACGAACAATTATTATTAAACTACTAATACATTACAAAAGACAAGAATGCGTGGTCACGTTAGAAGAACGTCTGAAAACATAACAAGCAAGATATCAGGTAAGTCTACATGGTTAGTAAAACTATTAATGTATCAAATAAAACATGAAAACTTAGCTTGGTTCTTTGGCGAAATTTATAACATTCGTTTCCGAAATTTACATTGATATTATGATTGATTTATTTTGAACAGCGATTAGTTTATCCATTTAATTCTCAATTAGATTTTCTCCATCTGAAAATATATAAAACACAAATTTTTCCGAGAATTTTTTTTATTGTCTTCTTCTGTCAAACACCAATATTCAAGTCCTCTCTTTTCTCTGTCAAAGTTTCAAACTAAGAAAAATTCGATTATATCATACAAAGAGATTAGTAGTAAATACATATATTATGCGAAATAAAGGAGGGAATACATTATATGGAGAACAGCCATTCCTTTATAAAAAAATAATAATTAATAAGTGAGAAAATAATAAATACATGATGATGCGTACCGTCACACGTTCCACGTGCGTTAGAATCATAAACTCTAGTGGAACGGTTATTCAACCCACCTCTTGACATGGGTCGTTATGAGCGTTGCCTTATCAAAAATTATGACGTTAGTGACGTTTTCGCTCCAACCATAACGACCGGGTCTAATTGTGAATCTAAACCACCCCGGGATCCACTCAAACAGACAAAATTTCATCAAAATACCAGAACCCGATTCCATCATAGTTTTTCGTTTAGTTTCATGGGTTACATTATTGAAGTTTTAGTGGGAATCCCTAATTTTTTCTAGTAATCAATGTAGCTTATGTTATTACATGATAATTTATCATTCTAATGGTGAAAGAATTTCGGAAATCGGTCCAGTAGTTTTTGAGGTATTTCGTTACAAACATCTCTCTTCTGTATAATATTACTAGCTGACCCGTCCCCAGCTCGCTGTGCATCAGAAAAACAAATACTTATTATTAATCACAATCAAATATACACTATGTCACTCGGGAATAATGTAGCTTTCCACTGGTGAAAGAATTTTCAAAATCGGTTTAGTAGATCCAGAGATTACCCCCCCCCCCCCCCTCCCCCCTACAACGTCACAAACTCACATACTTTACCTCTTTATAATTTTAGTATAGATGTATACCTAGATCGATTATGGTAGATAGAAGAAATTCTAGTCTCAAAAAAATAACTGCAGTTTCTCAAAGAAAATTAACTTTCAAAGGAACAAATTGAAGAAAACCGCAACATTCAATTTCTATTTAAATATTAAATGGAAAATAAAAATTATACACCATTTTTGTTAAATGGCAAGCTGGCAAAAAGGCTAACGGCACATGGAGTGTTTACCGTCGCCTATAGACGCAACATCAAGGTTTATGCCAACGCATTATCAGCCCTTAGGATTTGATTATGCGCCTATACAATAACTAGAGGTCCCGGCAGACGTTGCCTTGCCCCGAAAAAAAAGAAGTGAAACTTCAACGGACAAGTGGAAAAACGAATCGCAACAAAATTTTAACTTCAAGTTTTCGGGCAGATTGTTAATATACTTGCCCATTTTGAAAACCTGCCCGTAAAACTTCACGAAGTTATCTTCTATGTTTTTCTACCTTTCTCTTTCCCACCAGCATGCATATCTTTTCTTACCGGGAGAGATGTCATTCAGCTGTCAATTCATATGGTCTTCAGCACACCAGCAAGAACAGCGCTGTGTTTTATTCAACACATAATACCTGTTTTGTTGGAATGCAAAACAATTATTAATACATATATATATATATATAAAATAGATACATATAAAAAAATATAGTCACAGCTGGGCCTAGGGTCCAAGCTACCGGTAGTTAAGGCTCCAGAGACAGGAACTTCTTCACAATGCGTGCCGTGATCAGGAGAACCGCCTTCTGTATCTGGCCCTTCACCCATTTACCGAGTGAGAGCCTCTCTAGATGTCGTTCGAGGCTCTTCGCTACTAAACCATTAACGGACACCACAATCGGTACGATGATCGTTGACTCCATATGCCACATGTCTGTAATCTCGTGCGCGAGGTCTAGGTATTTCGTTAATTCGTCAGTTTCAGCTTTTACGAGATTACAGTCATGCGGGATACTTATATCAACGAGCAACCTACGTCTCGCAGATCGATCTATTATCACAATGTCAGGCTTATTGGCAATATGATAATAATATTATTAATATATAATAAATTATTATTATACTCTCTGCCATCTGAAGTATCATTTAACCTGCACCTCTCGCTGCTACAAGTTGATTCCAGCAGGGCTCTACCACTATGAACTCACTGTTGTTTGTTAATATGCTTCTTCCCTAAACAATACTTATTATTATAATTTGATATTTTCCTTGAACTTTTAAAATTTCCGAGGTTCATTTTCTTAATTCGTAATTTCGCTTTTCTAGTACTTCTTTAGCAGTGTTATGTTTCTTTTTGGAGATTGTCATGAAACCATATAAGGTTATCTTGGTATCTATAATCCCGGTTGCCGTCTGTTGTTTGCAGGTTTGCGAAAGGAACGAAAGTTGTATGGTGTTTTAGATATTTGATCTGCACAGGGAATTATGTCGGCACAACCACAGAAGCTGCCATATTAATTAGCGATAAGCTATTATAATGCATTGCATGCAGCACTAATTTATAAATAAATTAATATTGTTACGTGTACGGGACTTGAATTAAAATGCCGTTGGAATTACTATAGAGTTTATCAGAACTATACAAACACGTATAATACAGGTACAAATATAACCTAACACAACAAATCCAAACGTAATGCAGAAGGTCGTAATTCAATAAAACGCTCAAAGTCCGTCACTATTAGATTCCCGAATGTACACACGCCTCGCCTTGATCGTAGTCGTCGCTTGACTGCCTCCCCCCTCCATCAGGTCATTGTTTTATACTGCATAAATGCAATATGTCCGCCCGGCGCCCGTGTTTTAGACTTGCTGGGACTAAAGTAGTAAGCATCAGCTTAAAGAAAATATGTGTATATCGCTTGTCTGGTGGTGAGTGGCAGTTCAAACATGACTGAAGTGCAACTTATTTTACGCTGTGACCAATAGGATCGGAGCACCAATGAAGAATGTTTTAAAATCGGGAGGCTTTTTTAAACTATTCCACGCGGACGAAATCGCGGGCAAAAGCTAGTATAGTAATAAATGTAAAATTATCTGTCTTTATACTCGCACGTACGGGTAATGAAAAGTCAATTTTTATTAGAAATTAAAAGTTTTCAAGACAAACAAGGCTATAAAAGTTAGTAAATGAGATATCGGTCAGCGAAAACTAACAAAATGTAAAAGACAAAAGCTTTTCTGAAACTAATCAACTTATCTCGAATCTTCTTTATCGCAGTACTTTAAGCATCGAAGAAGACTCGTAAGGAACAGAGCTTGGAAACAGAAAAGTCCAACCGGTTACATTGAACTACTACTAATAAGACTGCCAACATTTTAATAAAAAATATAGAAAAAAAAAATGTGTGGGTGTACTAGTGTACACACGTAAGAAGTGAAACTTCTTTAAATTGGTTAAATAAATAAAGTTGGTAGGGGCAAGAAAAAGATGGCGCGTAACGGAAAAAATGTGACGGTTAATTTAGATGGCGCGTAACGGGAAAAATGGGACGCGTAATCGAAAAATGTGATGGTAATTTTTTTTCCAACGCCGACAAAGAAGTTTCACTTCCAAAATACGGATAAACACATTTAGACATGTATTTATATAAATACACAACCACAAGCACACATTTATAGTTTCAATGAGAATTATTAAAAAAAAATATTAACGTTTTTAGGATAAGAGGTGGTAAAGTAACTTAACTGACAAAAATAACCAACATCGAGAGGTAGTTTAAGTGACTGCTAAGAGGCAAGATGGCAGATTTAATTAAAACAGCTGATTGTCACCGAGTACGGGAATAAGTGGATCGAATATGTGTATAAAAATATATTAACTCAGCTGTCAGTGTCCTGTATCAATCAAAATCACTAGATCTTCTTCTTCTTTCTTTTTCTTATATATAAAAATGAATGTTTGTCTGTATGTCTTTTATACAATCGTAAACTATACATTTGATCATGTGATGATATTTAGCCAAGTTGTTGCGCATGGGCCAGAGAAGGTCTCTGAGTTTGTTCACAAATGGACCCGACAGGTGGTACTGCTGTCGGCATATTGATTGAAGCATTTCCGGGCAGGACGACGTCTGCCGGGACAGCTACTAAATAATAAAAAACGTAGTACTGACAACAATTTCACTCTTTTCCGTTCTTTACTCGAATATATTAGATACAACCCAAATTAATCATTCAACTTACGTTTATCTATGCTCCTCTTAGGTAAACAACAGGTAATACACAACAGCGTATAAGTGAAAAAAAGATATTCCTTAATTAGGGGCTTACGAGTCTCTTATCTAAGAGATGGCTAATCCTTTGTCAACGAGATTAATATTAGTAAGGCCCTTAAACATCAGGACTAAAGAGGATGTAAACTAAGCTTATCATTAATATTAAAACGAATAAAAAGGTTGTACATCTTTAAACAATTAGATAGAAAATCAAACAACTGATCTTAGTAATTTTAAACTTTACAGTTAAACATAATTTTCTGTAATTTTTGCGACTTAGTGTGAAAATGTAGCATGTGTTCGTTAAATGAATCAATTTTAACACTGGCAAATTTTTTCATACCACGACTGTACATAAGTGAGGTCAACAGTCAACCATATTTGGAGTTATTGATATTGTTATAAAACATATTTCAATTATTATTATTTTTTACAAATTTAATAACATTATTTCCAATTAAATTTAAAAAAAAATATATAACCAAATACAATAAAAGAAAACCTTTTCTTTGAATATCATTGTGTTCATAAGGTCTTTGAAATGATTCTGTTCATAAGGTCTTTGAATATCGTTGTGTTCATAAGGTCTTTGAATATCATTGTGGTCATAAAGTCTTTGAATATTATTGTATGCATAAGGTCTTTGAATATCATTGTATTCATAAGATCTTTGAATATAATTGTGTTCATAAGGTCGTTAAATATCATTGTGTTCATAAGGTCTTTAAATATCATTGTTTTCATAAGGTCTTTGAATATCATTGTGTTCATAAGGTCTTTGAATATCATTGTGTTCTTAAGGTCTTTGAATATCATTGTATTCATAAGGTCTTTGAATATCATTGTGTTCATAAGGTCTTTGAATATGATTGCGTCGTTTTAGTTCTGTGCCTTTCAACCAAATTGAATCAATTTGGTTGATCCGTCTAATATCAGCATTACACGCGGAATCTCATTGACAAAGCGAATTATGATATTTTACATTATTTTTCCATAACATCAAGTATTGCGATGGAATATCATAGATATTAATGGAGTTATTTGACGCTTCATTTTAGGGTAACATAACACAGCCAAGTGCGTGTCGGCCGACGTGAAGCGATTCCATAGGGATGATAAAGTTTCACTGTTTTTTGTCTTATGACTATTGTAGTTTAAAAAAAGCATTTCTAAAGAATACCTAATATTTGAAAGAAGAAAGAAAGACAGAAAGACTTTGTTTGAAGAAATAGCGACGTAATTACGAGTAGATACATTCCTTATACATTATTATACACAGAGCATATTTTGAGAGTTTGTACGCCGCATTTTCAGCAAACAAGGTTTGCACTCAGCACATTGCTGTGCCGGAATTATATCCGACACAACGCTGTTTTTCAGTGCAAACCTTTAGAAATATTTTTTTTTTAAATATATAAATGTTTGAATTTAAATATCATGTTCCAACAATACGTAGTATTTTTATCATAGTTTTTAATATTTTAAGCTATAGTATATATGTATACATAGTTGATTTGTTTTATTATCGGTCACCACGCTCAAAAAGTGTAACTTGAATTAATATCAAAGAAAAAAAAATTCTGCATAAATAAATAATTATAATTGCATAAGTTGATAAAAAATGCAATAGATTTACTGCGGCAGACCCCGATTGCCACAAGGAGTTTGAATTTTTCTTATTAGTACACACTTTTAACTTCGCACTTGTCATGCATAGCAATTACTCTACAAGTACTATAATACAGGTATGAATACACGGGCAAAGCCATACGCGTACAATAGCTATTTACATTACCATAAAGTGAATCGATAACCAATATTTCGGTATATCACCCCCGAAATGCAGCTGATTAGGCGTTTCATTACAACGTAACGATGGATGGATGGAGATGGAGGGATGTTTGGCGTAAGTATGGCCGAGGCTCACTGGGCGGACGCCGCGGGAGGTTTGTATGAGACAAGGAGGGATAGAGCTGTGTATGGACTAAAATATTTTTCAAATCTTTCAAATTATTCTTTTTGAAGTGGGTCTTACGATTTTTCGCTCACGAAAAAGTGTCACAGTCACGTGGTCTTAATACTTACATTTTTAAACTCGTGATATCTTTCGAATGGATCGTCGGAATTGAATAATTCAAAAAGTTATAGAAAGATATTGAATATGAAGAAATTTATTTTGATAAGGATGAATACCAAGATACAAATAAAGAGCCATTTCTAGCGGCGACATTTTAATTAAAATTTTCAAATAAAAGAACACTTATTGTGGCATAACTATAATAGTTAGACATATGCTGTCGTGACACTTTTTTATTTAATACTAGCTGTCCCGGCAGACGTCGTCCTCAAAAACCTTCAATCGATATGCCGACAGCAGCGCCACCTACCGGGTGCAATTGTGAACCAACTCAGAAACCTTCGCTAGCTGATGCACAACAACTTTGCTAAAGATCATCACATGATCAAATGTATAGTTTACGACTCTATAAAGGACATACAGACCAAAATTCATTTTTATGTATCACGATTTCTTTAAATTTTATCTGGGCAGGAACGGAGAAAGAATACAATTTTATGCGGCCGCGCGGCCTGTCGTAAGAGGCGATAAAACAACTCACAGTCAGGCTATTTTGTAAAAAAATAGTTGTAGAAGCAAATATCATTATATAAATAAAAGAGCAAGTATAAGATGTCATATAAGAAGCTTGAGTAAGCAATAAAAAGACTGCGCCTGTTATAGAATGGTGCAGTGTGAACTGGTTGCATCCAGTATTATTTTGTACTTGTTTTATACGTGTTTGTGTAGTTCTAATAAACTCTATACTAATTCCAACGGCATTTTAATTCGAGTCCTGTGTAGCTCGTAACACTATTATATACGCTGTCGGTGGGGACCGTATGTACATAATGTACATATATTATATTAAAGTAACCTTAGAATTTACTGTAACAATATCCACACCTCACACATATCACAAATTAATCATAAATTAATGAATATGCTTTATTGTGTTTTAAAGATACAGTTAACAGAAATAAAAATTTACAATACAATATGCGGTTATATCGCTATTAGCGATTTCTTCCACAACCTTTGGATTATATAATATTTTTAGACCTAACACCCTGTCCATTGTTTTCGTAATCCATTGCTCCGCCTTCGCGGTCTTACCCCTATATAAATGTTGGTTTCCAACCACTTGCATTCATTCCACCTTCAGCTTCGAGGTAAGTATTAACCATAGTGTTCTTACTTCTTCTATTTATCTCGTACCGATATCTAACTGACGTGGCAGTTAAGGAATTTCTTTCTTTAACAATACATTTATATTGTTTTAGTATATTTTTTATATTTTACTAATGTATGTGTGTTTATGTATGTATTGACTAGTATCTCGGCCGCGGCTTCGGTCGTGTTAATAAAAAATATGTTTATTATGGAGTAAAGTTGTGGCGGCATTATGTGCACAGCACTAGTTGCACGTCACATAACTAACCAAAAAATAAATAAAAAACCATGCTAACAGCCTTGTTTTTTAAAATATGACTTTAATATAATAACTTTTATCCCCGACAAAAACGATTGTTAACAATTAATACCTATTATTATAGACTGGCTAAAAATAAAATTTAAAAACTCCCGTTTTTGAAACATTCTTGATTGGTGCTCCGCTCCTATTGGTCTTGACGTGATGATATATAGCCTATATCCTTCCTAGATAAATGAGTTATCTAACACTGAAAGAATTTTTCAAATCAGACGAGTAGTTCCTGAGATTAGGTCGTTCAAGCAAACAAACTCTTCAGCTTTATAGTATATTAGTATAAGGTTAATAATGTGTCTTTTGTGACGTTCCGCCTGAGGGAATAAATAAGTATTAACTATTCATGTGCTCTGGATTTTTATTTATCCAAAACTGACGACCCAGAGGTGTCTAGAACCTCCACATGGTGGAGGTAGTGGGGTCCAAATTTTTATTGTTTATTTTTAACCCTATTTTCTCAACATTTACATTAGAGATAAAAAACCCCTGCTCAAAGTGCAGCTCGAAATGTCAACTTTACACGACGCATAATAATTTTCGATTTTCCCAAATAAATTGCATGAGGAAAACTTATATTTACGCTTGTACCCAATGAAAGTTCAAAAACAAAAATCCATGTGGGGAAACAAAATGGGAAAATAAAAAATCATTGTGTGGTTTATTTTTATCAAAAATAACTTTCGAGACCTCTGACAATGTCAAATTTAGTGTCTAATTCAAAAAACCCGAAATTCCATCTAGCGGAGGCTGAATTAACTATGAAAGAGAGAGCAACACATTAAAATTGTATTGTCATTATCGTTGCCATGATAACGTATTTCTTAGTAAATTAGAAGAATTAAATTATTAAAAATAATAGAAGCTCCTGTTTCGCTATATTTCATAAGTTCTAACCCGGGATATAAGTCAGTTCTGTGACAGGTTTGATTTGAATCAGTTCAGTAGTTTTCTCGTGATGCTCGAACAAACAGACAGACAGATAGAAATTATATGAATTGCATTTTCGAGATCTGCTGGCCCGAATTAGCCCTCTGACAATTTTCTCATTTTTAAATGCATTGTACAAGCTCATCACACCAACAGATTTACTATATATTAGATTAAAATATTTTATTTAACCCATCGAATTTATTATTATATCTATTACTAGCTTCTGCGTCTTCGTCCGCGTTAATATTTTTTTCATAAAAGTATCCTATGTTACTTCGAATACCTCCAAGAATATGTGTACAAAGTTTCATGATGATCGGTTGAGTAGTTTTCGCGTGAAAGCGTAACAAACAAACTTACATTCACATTTGTAATATTAGTAGGGATAACTTAAACTAAGTATTTAAAAATAAAGTAAATTATAAATTAACTAGCTGATGCCCGCGACTTCGTCCGCGTGGTGCGGTTTTTTAACTATCCCACGGGAACTCTTTAATTTTTCGGGATCAAAAGCATCCTATATGTTGACCAGGGATATAAGCTACCACCATACAAAATTTCATTTAAATCGGTCCCGTCGTTTCGGAGATTAACCGGTACAAACAGATGAACAACAAATTTGAAAAAATCTAAATTTGTTCTATTTCACTTCTTACATCCCCCTGACTCGGTTTTTAGCATTTTTATTCGTTGTACAGTAATTTGACCTGTACAATTATTATTATTATATGTATAGTTGACATAAAAAAATCTTAAATACTATTATAAACATATTTTTACAAGTAAAATATGTAATCCAGATCGCTGTCGGTGGGGAGCGTTCCCAAAATGCTGGCCGCATTCCCACGTTGTATGGCAACGCTAATCCGTTACCCTAGATATAGAATTTAAAGATTATAATATTACAAACAAGCTAAAATTTCATATTTTCTAGTATCGTTTTTAAAGATATCAACGCGTGCTTTCCACGAAGCATTATTTCAAATAAAACTTACACAAAAATTGGTTTTTTTAAAAACTAAAGTCGCCCTCCATGCCATACGTTATTTGGAAAAATATTACACAAACTTAGATTCTTTTTTAAGTACTAACGGTCTTATTCATAGAAAGTTTAAACTTAATCTCACTCTCTATGAATAAAACCATAAGACTTTCGATACGTTATTTCCTGCGGCTATGATTGAGCTCCCTTAAGAGAGCAGCAGCGCATTTGTAGCACCTTTGGTGTTGCATATGTACATAGGCGATGGTAACCGCTTTCCATCAAGTGGGCCGTCTGCCTGTCTGATGAACTATATGAACTCCAGCAATAATAATAAAAAACAAGCTTCAATAAAGTTATTTCTATCTAAAATACTTTGTTACTCTAAAATGAAAATGAATACCTAACTATATAATAAATCTTTTGGCATATCCCTCTGTGTTATCCGTGGAACAACTTCTATCAAATAATATATTCCAATAGTTGGGAACGTTTCCAAAACGCTGGCTGGAATCCCGGGCTGGATGGCAAGGCGGACGCGTTGCCCCAAGTACAGACCAGCCTTTTAGTCACGTGAGACCTCTATCAAACGAGATGATATATCTCGATAAAACCAATAGGCTTCGGGATCCCATAACCCTAGAGTATTGTAGTCTACCAATAAATCCTCAAGACTATAAGTAAAATACTGACCCTAGTCACCATTTTCTGTGGGTAAAGTGCGCAGAAGGCTGGCTATGTTTCCTCGCTGGAGTGCCATACTGGTATCTTGTCCGCGGTAGACACTAACCCTCTGATCTCCTGAAGAGTCGTTTTGATAGCTCTTGGTAGAGTCTCATACTCTCAGACCATCAGAGTCCAAAATAAATTGTGTATAAAGTGCTTCTAGAATTTGTCTCTTACAAAACAAGGTATTTGTTTATTTCCAGATGGAAAGCGGTTACCATCGCCTATAGACATTAGCAATACATGTAGGTGCTATCAATGTCCTGCCGCTCTCTTATGGGAGACTGGATTCTGGTGGCTAATGCCGGAACACAAGTCAAGGTTGTTATGGCGACATACTTTAGACCAACCAGGGTTGGTAGCCATCAAGTCGGGCAAATCCTACCACCTGGCTATGGGTTGTTTTGTCACCTCTTAAGACAGGCCGCCCTAACGCAGGAAATTGTATTCTTTCTCCGTTCTTGCACGGATAAAAAGGTACATATACTAAAACATAGCAGAGAAATTGAAAACATACTACTTTTTTAAATGTCGGTACAAAAATAGTTCAAAAATCTCGCATAATCTTAAGCAAATATTATTATAAATTAGCATGTTTCATAAGACGTTTGAAACTTAATTATATTGTGCAAATAATCTTATGAACGAATCCTTTTCTACTGAAGAAAAATGAAATGTACACACAGCTGTGCAGCGGAATTGAAAAATAATAAACGCAATTCAACAAAGATGGCGTAGTATGCTTTCTTAGAAGTAATGTACGATATGGGCTCGAATTTTAGCAAATAGGATTGTTTGAATCTAAAGCACTTCCAAGGAGGTTTGATTATACAACTTATTTATTTTCGTAATATTAAGTTGGTGGTTTCTAAGCGTTTATTTTACTTCTGACGTTTGCATGTCTACCAAATTACATATTTCTTAACATGAAACAAAAACATAATTGTCGTACTTTATTGTTGTGGGTGACATAATAGTGATCTTCTGTGAGACACGTAATGCACTATTAAACCGTCGATACTATACGTAAATAAATCAAAAGTAATCGAATTGAAAATAAAAAAATGTTCTACTTTATTACAATAATATCTTTTTTTATCACAATAACAACAACAATGCCCTGATAAAACTACGTTTTAACGGTTGTAAGCGCGGTAATTTATTTGATTTTTGGTTTATCCGACGTTTCGGCCGCTTTGTCCCTGTCTTTTATGGCATTTCACCATGGCGAGTATGGCGAGTCACCGTCTGCCCATTTTTCCATGTTCCCTGATCATTGCGACGGGCAGACGCCATAGTCCCCATACTCCCAGACCGCTAGTACCACTAACAGTTCACCCCAATAGCCTGGAACTTTCTCTTCTCATTTCCCACAATAGTCCTACACTGGCCGGGGCTTATCCTTGGGTGCATTATTATATGGTGTAGACAGGGATAATCGCCGGTCATTGTCACGCCACATTTAGATTAAATTTGTCAAGGGGCCTCTACGTGTTGGCCTGCCCATGGCCACACGCAAACCCTCCAAAAGTCCGGGCCATTTTTATGGCCCGTGGTCTTGAAAGACAATAATAATAAATATATCCACGCCTTTGTCTCTATATTTTTTCTTACCCACTACCACCGAAATTAAGCTAGGAGAGTCCTTATTACTTCTTATCCTTGATTATGCTGACGCCAGCTATTAAAATTTATCCCAAGAACAACTTAATTCAACTACCTTAATTACCTAACTTAATTTCAAAACGCATAAGTTATTATAATAAATGTATAAGCATGATTATATTACACACAGCTATAGCTATAGATGGCTAAGTATATATTAAAATTTTGACATTGTTCACTTATTCAGTAATTACTACTTTGACATGAAACGTTTGAAACTTTCCCTAATAATTGTATTCCTTATGTAATTAAGCAATTAAAAAGAAAGGCTTTCTATATAAAATCGAATTAGTATTGCTTGCTGTCAGAAGTAAAATAACCGTTGGACAAGGTAAATTGTATATAAACTATTGTAATGTATACAGTTTTAACTATAATTAACTTAGACAACCGTTGTTAACGTAATTAAGATCAACCTATTTACTCGTTCTTAAAAACAATTAGACGTACTTAGTTAATTTGACAAAAGTTACTAAATGAGTTTAAAAGTTTCTAGACATGTTCGCGACATATTTGTCTTAGGAATTAAGGTGTTTTGAAGTCTTTCTTCATCGCTTTGAACAATTCAGTCAATTAGACATACAAATGTATCTCTTTCTTCTTTCACCTTCTGCGAATTATTTGGGTTCGGAAGGAATGGAGAAGGAATAGAATTTCCTCCGGCTAGGCAACTTGTTGTAAGGGGCGACAAAACATCGCACAGTCAACTGGTAGGGTAGTTGCTCGTCTAGCTGACTACCACCCTTGGTCTAGCACAGGGGTCAGCAACATGCGGCTCGCGACCCACATGTGGCTCTTTGGATGTAAAGCTATATGTGCTCTTCAGTTATATATGCAAAAAGGCATGGTTTTCACTGAATTTGTTTGCCCAATTGTTTGTTATTGAAGAACAAGTGTTGTAAGTTAATGTTGACTTGTTTTAATTTAATAATAAGTAATTATCTAATAATGTCACATAAATATTATCTTTTTGTTGTGAAAAACACTACTTATATATGAATAAATAGATATGTTTGTTATTGTCAAATAATTTATGCAAGTAATATTTATTGTTGGCAAGAAAAACTTGTGGCTCTTGGAAAATTAGTAAATTGTATGTTTGACTCTTCCCACTCAAAAGGTCGCCGACCCCTGCCCTAGACCATTGTATTACCTAATAATATAAATATGTTTATTTTGGTGTGCAATAAGGTGTTATCTCTCTCTTTCTTTCTCTCTCGCTCTTAATAATTATCATATAATAAATATATAACGTTTTTCTTAACTGAACGGCATTCTCCCTGCTTCCCCAACGACCTGTCAGAAAATGTCGCCTAAACAGACCACCAAATTATAAAACTGATTATTTGGAATTTATTCGTGAATGTATTTATTACAAGTGGTTGCTAATCAAATTAGAATTGATGTAATGTTTCGTCGGTAAAGGTATTAATGCTTTAATGTACTTATATTCTAGACGTGCGGAGAAGGTTTGCCGATAGCCTCACGATGTCACGCGTCGATGGTCAGTAGGGTTGACAAAAAACGCTACATAAATATTTGTTGCAATAAATATATTATTTAAAGAAATTTATAAATAATCGAATGCTATTTTTTTATTGCAAGATTTCAGCAGACAGGCAGACGGCCCACTTGATGGAAAGCGGTTAGCATCGCCTATGGACATTTGCAACACCAAAGGTGCCAGGTGCTAATGCCGGAACACAACTGAAGGTTGTTATGGCGAGATACTTTAGACCAGGGGTGGTAGTCATCCAGTCGGGCAAATGCCCTACCACCGAGCTATGAGTTATTTTGTCGCCTCTTACGACAGGCCTTACTCTCTTACTAAATTGTTTGAATTGTATTCTACCCATAGTCCCTCAAGACTATAAGTAGAATACTGAGCCTAGATCACCGTCTTTGATGGGTAAGGTACCCAGAAGGCTAGCTGCGTTTCCTCGCTGGATCGCCATACTGATCCGTTGGCCGAGGTAAGCACCAGTCTTCTGATCACCTGAAGGGTCAATGCGTCGTTTTGATACATTTCGGTAGAGGCTCATAGCCTAAGGACCCCATAGTCCAAGACTTGAGTCCATTTATTATTGTATATACTTTACATATGTATACCTACAATAATAGTAACTAGTCATTGACAAATCTTTTAAGCGCATGTTACATCGGTCGCTTATTAAAATTGTTCAAAGTAATATCGTCTTTATTTCCGAACACTACAAATACCAGTTAAACTTCCGTAAAAGATGTTTTCTGAAGCAAACCCCCCATGATTCAAATTCAAAAGTTTTTATTCAAAATAAGTTCCACTGGAGAACACTTTGTGAAGGTCATACACATACCTAAGTTACATTTTAATTTTACTTCCAATGTACATCGCTTCGCAACGTGTTATTGCTGTTGAGGAGAAGAAGCGGCAAAACTCTCCAGCGCGTTGCTGGCTCTAGATACAAATATTTTTTCATCAGAAATTATTTATATATTATCTCAGATTTTCGAACATCTTCATTCTCGTAAATTATATTAGAACACGTTTGGACTTAACGTGTTTAAGAATTCACTATACTTTTGTACATTTGTGTGTGAACATTTGTTACAGTTTTTAAATAGTACAATCAGAATAGTTTCATCTCTCTCTCACCTCGAGAACACCTTGGAAACGATTTCAACCTTACACTACCTTGTCATTTACCATCTTACCATTTATCCCACCCGTACAAATCACATAACCTCAAATTATGTAGTTTTACGACATGTCCGCATTTCTTTTATTGTTAGTACTGTGTTGTAATTTTGTTATGGTGCTATCTAATAAAAGAATAACTATGTTAGCCTACATATGTCTTAACTAACTAACTAACTCCGTTGGCTCAGCGGCCCAAAACGTGTCTTTGCCTCCGAAACGAGAACACGCCACCTGTTCCTGTCCTGTGCGATTTCTTGCCAGTTAAGGGCTTGAAGCTCACACGGCTCAGCCTCCACAGGTACTTGGGGCGACCGACCGGACGTCGCCCATCGGATCGTCCCAAATAGGCCCTCTTGACGCTTCGATCCTCTCCCAGCCGTTCCACGTGACCGAGCCAACGGAGGTGGTGAGATTTTATGTCTCCTTGTATGTTAGGCTCGGCCACGAGGTTTTCAATTTCAACGTTGGTTCGGACCCTCCAGCTGCCATCGTCTCTCCTCGTTGAACCCAAAATCTTACATATGTCTTACTGTACTAAAAGCTTCACGTTTCAAATGTATTAAATTAAAGAAGAAATGATTAATTAACCGACTTCTTTTAGTATATGGGCTCAGATGGAAAAAATATTGTGGCGACCGATGGTAGAAATTTCTGGCAGCGTAATCCAGTCTCAAGACTTTTAGAAAAAGGTAGACGATTCTGGAAGGAAAAGATAAGGTCAAATATATTTTACAAAGCGATAGATGATGAATGAAAGTTCTAGGATAGAAGGTTCAGGAAGGTAAGACTGAGATAGATATATGTTTGGAAAGGGATAGCTAGTAAATAAAAGAATAACGGTATATGAGCAGCGTAAGGTAGCTCGCCTACCTGAGAGTTCAGTTCAACACAGCGAAGCGACGTGCGATACGAAAGAGTTGGAAGAGAAGTTCAATAGAAGACAGTGACGATTTTAGTGAAAATTTTAGTGGACAGTTCAGTGAAGGAAGAGTGTAGCGTAGTTTAGGAGAAGATCCAGAAGCAAGCTACACGCGGTAAATTCGTAGGTGAGCACTGCAGTAGCAGGAGGTGGTCTACGCAATATCGGCGACGGTATTGTGTGAGACAACTTATCATCGGGACAGTGTATCGTTAGTTAGTTGTGCGTGTAGGGGCAACCCTGCGGAGAAGAATCAAGAACGGCTATGTAAGTTAATAAAAGCGTTTAGTTACAACACTGGTGTTTCCTTCCAATCCTAAGTGCGTACCCCCCGCTCGCACATAACAATATGTAGACCGAGCCCCGAGCTTTCAAAGTGAAGCCGGCTAAAGTAAGCTTGTTTTGTAACAGGAAGCCGATCGCGCCGCATTACGTTACGAAAACTTAGTATTAAACGATTAAATTTGTTATTAATTATATATTAATATTATTATAATAATCTAAAACTATAGCTGTATAAAATATGATGAATGCAAATATGATTTTCTTCATTTAATACTTTTGTTCACATACGTAGTAATATCTATACTCTTCATAAGGCCATAAAAAAGTTAAATAAGATATGTGTGTTCCTTCTACCAAATACCATAGATTTTACTCGAGGGAGTGCTTCTGTTTATCTACAGTGGTTTTCTTTTTGAAAGTTATCCGAAAACTTATAAAATACTTTGGAATAGTTCTGCAGACGTAACACAACTGGCTGTTGGCAACACCAACATAAGATATTTTTATTATTTTTAAACTTGCAACACGGTCGCTGCTTTTTGATTTCTCTTCCATTTTAGTTGGTTTCATGTTGACAAAAGCAAAAGTTTAAGGAAGAATTTTAGTTGTGCACTGATACATATCATTTAAACCCATTTATTATTAAATATTTTTCTGTAACTATATTAAGGGCCACAACGTTCCTTAAATTTATTTTTATAAATACTAAACGCATTTAAGCCGGCTACACACGTAACGATATATCGCAGCGATTAAACTGTGCAAACCGATTTGCGCAGATTTATCGATCCAGTGTATTACAAATCGTTGCAGATTGTCGTTCATCGGTGGCTGTTGCAATTTCTATTAGATAAATCGTTGTCGATTGCATTTACACATATTTAGTGGGTTTACTAAAGCCAGCAGATTTAGGTATGCAAGAGATATACATCCTTAAATAATCATGTCAATCTTGCGGAGCGAAATTCGACTCATTTAATAAGTTGATTTGAGAAAAAAGCTTTTCATGAGCCATTCTTTACACCACACACTTTGCGACTTTCTTTCAACACATAATCAGGCCCAATAACGCAAGTGCGTCATCATCGTCCATCGTTTATCGATAAATTCGACGCCGATATCGGTGGCGTGTGGAGACACTGTTAAATACGATTAGCATCTTGCATAACGCAAAATTTTCCACTAAATATGTTTAAAGAACCGTCAATACATTTTGTGTCATTTAGGCAATTTAATATGATTAACTAGTTTTATTTAAAGGCGATCGTTATTCAAGCGACCCTAAGTATTTTTCCCATCATTGATATTGTTGAGTTGATATGTAAATAATTTATATTGAAGAAAACTTTATCTCGAAGCGGAAAAGGCAGTGTGTTGCTTGCTATACGTTCTTAGCTCTGTCCCGCTTACACGAGTCGTAAACTGTCGCGCGCGACTAAATTTGCTATACTGCATAGGTCAACATTGGCAGTAATTATTAGTTGTGTAAAACTATATGTGTTTGTCCGTTCTTAATGTCGGAAGAACAAAAATACAAATAAAATCATTATTATCTTATAGTATTCCTTCTAATAAAAACAACAAGGTGGTAATTTTAAGAACATCTCTTTATTTTTTTTTCAGATACGCCATTTTGCCGAACTGACAGCTGTCACATTTCCCGCCATGGCCGTCTCGCGCGTTTCTTTATACGTAGTCATCGCGTTACTTGTCATAGAGTGCTGTTATGCGGCTACAGTGAGTTCACTATTTTATTTTTTGTAAATATACTCCAATGGTTTATTTTACTTTTGACGTTTGCCCTCTTATCGAGTAACGATTTTTTTATGTCAGTAAATGTTACAATTGTCATACCTCATTTTTTGAGGCGATGTACTAGTGACGTGCGTTCCATAAGGGAGTCACAACGCGTTCACGACCGCGATTTTTTCCGTTCCACTTGCTTGCCGCTGTTACAATCGTAAACCCAAGTGGAACGGCTATTCGACCCACCTCTTGACATGGGTTTTTGTTAGCGTTGTGTGATCGATTAGTGACGTTTTCGCCACGACCACAACGACCGTGGTCGCCTTGTGGAACGGTTAACGGAGCCTTTTGGGCGTTGTGAGCTACTAATGGAACGCACTGATATCTCTTATGGTATTTAATCGTTTTTAATTGAAACTATTTTAATTAGGTGAATACCACAACCTTTATTTAGATTTAAAATATGCTTTTCCTTTTATATCAGTTTTAAGTTTAAACACGTGGGTTATATGGCTTATTAATTATGTAATACAGTATTTTTAGTGAGTGATGTATGTAAGTGAATTAAATCGATTAAAATGTATTGACATACTCTGTCCGATTTTTATATAAAATCATTTTAGTAATGCTTTAGGGCATCACAAATTGATCATTGATTGACTGGTCAAACAAAATTAATCATTGGACGCAGTATAATTCTAACATATTGTTACGAGTTACGAGACTCAAATTAAAATTATACTGCACAAATGCAATATGTCTGCCGTATCTAAGTCGGCTTAATTCGCTACACCTGGCTAATGACTCGGCCGCAAGCTGCCATGAAAGAGTATAATAACAATGGACTGTTTTCTAATCACATAATTTTAAACACAAAGTAAACAAAAGAAGACGGTCATAAAAGCGCTTCAATGTTATTAGCTCAAACACCTACGGGTAATAAATGTGCTTTGTTTTCAGATATGCAGGTGGCCCAAATTGTAACAATATCATGACTAATTACTATCCTGTTTGATTCGTTTAAAGCTATGACGTCATGGCTTTCTATTCTTGTACGAAAAGTTTCAGTTGGCTCTATCAACTACGCCGTTGTGCAGTTATAAACCAAAACCCGTAATACATAGTATTTGTATGCTTTAATTTCAGATTCCACAAGGTTTCGACCCCAGGATCGGAGATGAGGTTGTAATGGCTCCAAAGAAACGACCCTTCTGCAACGCATTTACTGGTAAATAAATGTTTTCACTTTTCGCATAACAATTCTTTGAGGTTATATTGAGTAAATTACTTTGTACTACGTAAATAGTTGACGTTTTATAACAGCCAGTTGGTAGAGCATTTGCCCAACTGGATGGCTACCACCCCTGGTCTAAAGTATGTCGCCATAACAGCCTTGAGTTGTGTTCCGGCATTAGTGACCAGGTTCCAGTCTCCGTTAAGAGAGCACCAGTGCCTTTGTAGCACCTTTGGTGTTGCAAATGTCCATAGGCGATGGTAACAGCTTTCCATCAAGTGGGCCGTCTGCCTGTCTGCTGAACTCCTGCAATAAAAATAAAATAAAATAAAAACTGTACTGTCACCAACTACTCTAGTTGCCAAAGATATTATTTTTTCAACTCGGCATACTTCGTTTTGTCTACAACAGCTACATTCATACCATACCATTTGTCTACATCAGCGCCATTGTGGGCGGTTTTTGAACTGTTATTTACAGCTTACAACTGGACACTTCTTCAACTATTTTTTTGTTGTATTTAGCGCCTTGACGAAAATGCACAAATTAGTAGTTCATATTATGAAGCATACAACCTAAAATAATAACTTGGTATTTTTCAGGATGTGGTCGCAAAAGGTCTCTGGGGGCTCCCGGAATGCCAGCACAGGAATTGAACAGGCAAAGACAGGTAAAGCAATTTATATAGGTATATACTATAATAAATATGTAGGTGGTTCGAATTTGTGTAATCCGTTTAAAAATGCGAAAAAAATCAAGGGAGCTCATTCAGACCAGCAGATTTTGATAATACAATTTTAAGATTTTTTTGTCTGTCCGGCTATCTGTTAAGCATCACGCGAAAACTACTAAACTTATTTAAATGAAATGAGACATAGAAATAGCGTATACTCCGGAGCGTAACTTAGGATACATTTATTCCGATAAATTACGTCATTTCCTTAGAATATAGCAAAATAGATGGCGTTATAATCGCATTTTTCGATTCACTAACAAATACCTCTCGTCTCGTTCTCTAGAACGTTCAAAACGGGTATCGAAAAGGGGGATACCGAAGACCGCGCACAATGGAGAAGAAAAAGTCGGGAAACGGACCTTGGGCATCGAAGCGCACGCTCCGATCGCAACCGGGACTTAACGTTCGGATCATGATGAATCAATCATTTATTTGATCAAAAACATGGTGTATACCTGAAATATTAGTCATTAGTACAATTCGCCACAACAGGCAAGGGATCTTAATCCATATGGCCTATTCTGATATTTAAGTCTTCGTATAGCGATGGAAGACACATTTTTAGAAATGCATAAAGAAAATTCTTCATAATGGTCTTAGTTCGGATTAAAGCCTTACTAGTCTATCGTTGTTTTTCTTCTCCTAACTCTGAACATTTTTTTCTAATAATTTTAATTTTATTAGGAATAAAAGTTCACAGCACAATATCAAATCTTAGTTCCCGCCAAAAGTCTTAGACTAGACAATATAAAACAAACTTTTTAATGTTTTTTTTTCTAGTACGTTGACGAAGAGAGCCTTGGCTCGATGCTGGACTCTGAGACAACTATTGAGGAGCTTTCACGTCAAATTTTATCCGAAGCTAAGCTGTGGGAGGCTATCCAGGAAGCTAGCGCCGAGATCGCGAGGAGAAAGCAAAAGGAACTAGCCTACAACCAATAAATTAGCAGAATAGAAAAACGACAGATCGGCCATTTTGAATCCGTAGCGTAATTTAAATTTGGAACGGACTTTGGCGCCATTTTGTACTTTTGTGACGTTGGAGGTTACGTATTTATTAAGCGCTATATACACTATCTATGTAGTTATGTATGACGAACTTGCTGGGAAAATTCAGTAAACGTTCTTTGATATGGGTAATTTTTTAAACAATGTAAGTTTAAATACGTATGTGACACATTCTAGTCATGTTATTTAGGACTTTTCCTGTGTTTTCTATTATTACATCATTAGATTTCGTTTTTTGAACGGATTTGTTTCATATCGATATCACTTACGTTGGTAATTAATTTATGCTCCGTCCCTATATTTTACCGAATCTTAATTTGCTTTAGCATCGGTTGAAATTTCACATAAGCTCCATACAATTAATGCCAAATTCAATCGATGATAAGACAAGTGAATGAATACTAAAAATAAGAACCAGCCATTTTATTATAAGTCACTGATGGCCGATCCCTATATCTTACTATTAATTCACTTGCCTTACTATGGGTTGAATTTTGATACTACTTGTATGGAGCTTATGTTAAATTTGAACTGATAGTTAGACAAATGAACGATTGGTAAGGTATAAGAACGAGCCATGAGTCGGTGACTAACGATTTAATGACACAGATAGATCGTGTACATAGCGCTTTATTTAAGAAAAATGACGTCACAAATTAATAGTAGTTATCCAATACTTAAAAAAAGACTTCTTTAATTGATATAATTATAGGAAACTATGCGCTCATTTTTAATCATTAAATTATAAAAAAAAGTAATAATTTGTTGTTAAGTATTATAATTTATTAGATTTTCTGAAAGAGTTATATATAGAAGTATTTGTAAGACCTAGGAGGTGACTTGTTGTGGAGAGCGCCATGTTGTCTTTACTGTAAATTTTTGACAGCTGTCATTTTGATAAAAATGTTTTTAAGTTATTTTTATTGGTTATAATGTAAACTTTTATTCTTTGAATGATTATAAAATTCATTAACATATATCTATACGTTAGCAATAACTTCGTTTTACAAATTGACAGCTGTCACAATAAAAAATTCAAGATGGCGTGTAGTTAGAGCTATATAATGTGAAAAAATAACAACTTAATCATTAATATTATTAATATAATACTCAAATGTTTTGAAAATAAATGAAAAATCATTTTCTGGATATATTGTTTTATTAATTCGATTTTTATTTATTAAATAACATATTAACTTTTATATCCCTATAAAAATAATATAGCGATTTACTTACAATTAAAAAAAATTAAAGATTAAAAATATACAATAAATTTCATTAAACATCTATATATTTTTATCTAGTTTGAAACATGAAAATAAAATTTGTAAGAATGGCAATCTCCCAGTTAAAACCTTTTAATAAAGCAATTATTATTTTTATTTCAATAACAACATATCAAGAGAAAAATAGCTTTTGTTTCCATGTATACAGAAGTTTACTAGAATAAAGTTTTTTACTGGGCAATTTTAGTTTCTCTTATTTACTACTTTTATAGTACAGTCAGAGACAATTTTTTTAAACTTTGTATATAGTGCTAATTTTTACACGTCTATCAATCCAGCCAATTTAATAGACGCAAAAAACTTCTTTTTAATTACTATTTTTATAGGGATTTTAAATTTAAATTCCTAATATATGTTTACTTTACAAAATATACACATTTACAATCGCTAAATTGACAGGGGCTTAGTTTGACTATGTGATACCCCTTGAAAACGGCTGAGCGGACTGTAATTTTAGAGTAACAAAGTCTAGGCAGAAAAATTCTTGAAATTGCGGAGTGTACCTACTTTAAAAAAAAAACTTTGTGTTGATTGCAACTTAGTAACCAAGCGTTCTATAAATTTAAAAATATGATAAATAACATTTATGCTATAAGGGGGCTGTGGCCAACACCTGTCAAACATAAAATTTAAACAATGTAATTAATAGTGTAGTGCAGGATTGGTCCACAAGTTCCAAGTCGCTCAACGGGCTATAGAGCGAGCTATTTTGGGTGTTTCTTTTATGGATAAAATTAGAAACGAGGATATCCGTAAGAGAACCAAAGTAACCGACATAGCTCGCAAAATTAGCAAGTTGAAGTGGCAGTAGGCCGGCAGAACCTCGTCTCGGTCTACCGAGGTCTACTACGTCTACGTAGTGTCGTACGCCCTCCAGTGCGATGGACCGACGACCTGTGCAAGGTCGCCGGCAGGCGCTGGCTGAGGAAATCGGAGGACAGGGATGAGTGGCGCCGTCTTGGGCCTACATCCAGCAGTGGGCTGAGAATGGCTGACGACGACGAATTACTAGTGAAAATCGTGTCGGTTTTTATGTGCTACACTGAATTAAAAAATAATGTTTACGTGTTTGTGTTAATTATAAGCAGAAATTAATACCATAAATTAAACAAGAAACTGGTGAAAATACAGATCACTTTGACTCTGACAATAAAGGCCCTCCTTTATTGTCAGAGTCAAAGTAATACAAATATTGTATAGTGTTTTTCCTTAGAAGATTATTTTAGTATTACACACGCAAGATTTTTGCAATTAATTTCACTGATGTTTTACTTGGTAAGTTAAGGAACATCTAAGTTTGATATTCAAGTAGACAATGTTTAAAATTAGCCATCAAAATATGTTATAAAATTTTATTTAAAAATCTAACTGGTAACAAAAACAGGTTATATAGAAATCAACGACATAAAAGAAGAATTAAATAAAATACATATTATCAAAACCCAAAAAAAAAATAGGTAGACAGGTTAATTAATTAAAAAAAGTTAAAAATATTTGGACCTCTCATATCCTTGTATTACAAGTATCACATAGTACAACTGAGTATTGCAGCCTTAATTTCTTAATGACTTAAGCTTCATAGCCCTGCAGCCGATTTTCAAATGGATCTTCAACGAAGTAAGGTTTGAATTCGGTTGGCACGTAGTTCAGGTATTGGTCGGGAACGTTGTCGACAATGAACAAGCTATTTGGCTTCACAGAGTCCAGTTTCTCGTGGTTTGGTGACCAGAACTGAAAGAAAATGGTTATAATTTAATCATTTATGGCTGCAAGTTTTGGAGGGCAAGGCTTGGAACCGGATATAATTAACCGGTTAAAAAACTTTAAAGAGAGTGTTATTCTTGCGAACAGAATCAACCCCTGACCTCTGGTCTGAAACTCCCATACCCCACGTCCCGTTTACCGCGAATACGTAGCTCGCTCGATTAGCAGCTAAGCGTCTCTTTAAAAGTAGAACCCTAGCGAGTGCAGTGCGAGCCACCGCCATATCAATGGTCAGTTGGTCAATTATACAAACAATTTCCCAATCAAGTAATACACACAAGAGGTTCAAAAGAATATCAGGAAGCATTCGGAAGAGTCTACAGACATTTGCACTCTCAGCGTGACTTTCAAAGCGTAGCAAAGATTACAGTTCTTTGCCATTATTTAAAATCAAAGGGTATTATTATTCCAACCGACAAAAATAGATCTACGTATTCTGTGCCAAGAAATCCGCAGTCGTACATGCGCATGCGCTTCAGTTCCAAGGAACATCCCTTAGTACCTCTAAGATCATTGGTGTTGACATTGCAAACGATGTGTGTTCAGAGGCAACGCAAAACATGTCTGCTGAGAGTGCTAAACCAGTCCAAGCACTTATTCACTCTGATGTTGCAAAAGTGTGATGCTAGCCTTTTTTTATCAGGACAATTCGATTGCGGATCATCAGCCACTCGAGGGTAAAAGTAGCTACCGGCGTGTGGGTAGCCCGAGGTAGCCAGAGAGACCCAGTTCTCTGGCTACCTCGGTTTGGACCGTCAGCCTGTCTGGTGTACTCCAACTATAAAATATTATGTTATACTTACATTGTCGGGTCCGCGTTTCCTCCTCAGGTAGTTGAAACAGCAGGATCTGAAGTGCCTGGTGCCACATGCTGACGCGCACTCGCTTCCACATGAGTCGCATGATAGGCCTCCTGCCCAAATCGTACTGCCTGTTACCGTAATTAAAAAAATAATATTAATTAAAATTTCATAAAACAAAAACTAATGAGATAGGGTAAAACTACCATTGTTGGCACCCCCTCCCTTTTCAGGAATTGGCTCCTTGTTAATTTATTCCAAATATTAAGCCTCTTTTTTTCTAGCCAATGCAATCACAAAAATAATATTATGATTGTATGGCAGGGGTCTTGTAGTTAAGCCTTAAGGGAGTAGCAATTACCCTAGCTTGCCTTAAGGGAGTAGCAATTACCCTAGCTTGCCTTAACAAAACAATTTTTAGCTAGACGTGTTGCTGGGGAGTTTCTTGCCGCTTCCTCTCCTTAACAGCAATAACACGTTGCGAATCGGTGTACATAGACTAGGAAGTAAAATTAAATTTTAACCTATAGGTATGTATGACCTTCAAAAAGTGTTCTCCAGTGGAACTTATTTTGAATAAAAACTTTTGAATTTGAATAATCAGTCGGCACTGATGGTCTAATGTCGGAAGTAGCCTCGGTGAACCTGCAGCATCGATCAGTATTATTAGTGATCGATGACTTGCAGTCCAAATCTCCACACCCCTTAGCCATGTTGCCCCAGGCCGATCTTGCACGGCACTTTTAGGGTCATGCAGGAAGTGGTAGGTAAATCACCGGTGCCATTTCCCTATTATCCCCATCAGCATTGCAACAGGCGGTTCCATAGTCCCAGATCCCTAGTTCTATTAGCAGTATATCCCAATAGCCTTCTATTGTTCTCATTTTCTACAATAGTCTTACATTGACCGGGGCTTGTCCTTGGTTGCATTGGAGGGACCTCTATGTGTTGGTCTTCCTACGGCTCGACGTAAGCCTATTAAAAGTCCGGCCCATTTTTATGGCCCGAGGTCTTCAACGACTTATGAATATTATTATAATCTTAATATTTTAAATAAATCGAGTAGGTGCCAATCATTGGGTGATGTGCCAACAATGATATATTATGATACACAAACATATAATGTATATCCACAAACTAAGCAAGTAACACACTTGTATTATGGGTAACATACAACGAACCACTCTGGTGCTGTCCCAAAAACCCAAACTACAGTTAATAGACTACATAGCATCTCATCTACATAACTATCACACCAGATAATGCAGCCAACAAGTTACCTATATATACAGTGAAGTGTTCTTCTATATATAACAAACAAGTCAACTATCTATCATATGCATAGATGACTTATTTGTTATAAATAGATGTCATAGTATATTACTCTGGTACATAACATGTCTGTCATCTACGTAACTATGACATAATCAATCGATACAACTAGCAAGTCATCTATATAACAAATATTTCTTAAGAAGCTTCCCTAATGGAGTTCACTACCTTGCTGACGCATCGCCATATTTCGTAGATATAAATTGACAGAATTTATTTATGACAAATCTGTACTGCACAAAATCTAAAAATAAAACTACGTAGTATTTTAAATTTTCGCGACTAGTGTACATAATTTAAACTACGGGTTTTAAGTGTGGTATTTTATTCGATTTTTATTTCAACGTTTAGGCCTCTTTTTAATAGGCGTGATCACGGAAGACAAAGATTATTTTATCTCTCAACCATTATAACATTTAAAAAATTCTTAATGCATATTGCTAAAGAGTTCCTTGCGCCACTTCTCTTCAAGCCACAACTTGTTGCGAAACGATGGTAAATTAGATAAAGCTCCTATAGAATACAAAAACAACCATAAACAAAATTAAAACTAAATTAATAAATAAATATCAAGTTGGCGATAGGCTAAAAAATAAATACCATTACTTATTGACACATGACATCTTTGTGTCACGGCTAGAGAAAAGTGGCCGAAACGACGAAATAAAAATCAAGTAAAATGCCACGCCTAAAACCATTAAAACATAGTTTTAATAAAATAAAGTTTAATTAAAAACTCGTATTTAAATTTGATTTTGTAATTTATATACATTTCTATACTTACATAAAACTTAATTTTTGTAAAGTGTAATAAGTCAACGTAGTTTTATTATGTACTAGTCTACTAGTCGCGAAAACTTAAGATAATATTTTGTGTAGTGTTAAGTTTTTCTGAAGCAATTTTTTATATATATGAAACCTTAGGTATGTCAAAATTGTTTCCTATTTTTTAATTAAACATTCGTAAATTAAGATTGGTGAAATATACTAGATTTGTCGAAAGTAGGTTCAGTCAATTTATATAATCAAAAATGTAGTAATGCGAGAGCGAGATAGCGAACTGCATTAGAGTAGCCCCTTAAATGTGCAAAACAAGTAAACTACAACAAATAAATAATCTATCTATATAACAAATAAGTCATCTATCTATATAATAAATAAGTCATCTATCTATATAACAAACAGGTCATCTATCTATATAGCTAACAGGTCATTTACGTATGAATCAAACAAGTCATGTACAACATATTATATATTTACAAGTTATCTATCTAACATTTTATCTACCTAACCTGGTGCATAGTCTCGTGAGGAAGTTGTATCCTTCTTTTGCCTTCTGGAATCCGCTTGCGACCATGTCGCAACTGTCATAAAATTATGACAATTATTTAATACGTTTAAGCTATGATAGTTTAGTGGTTACCAGACTCGCGGTCCCAATTCAAAGGGCGCCGCTTAGGCAGTTTTCCAACCCAAAGTCCATATTTTTACAATAACCACGAAGAAAAACACCATGATGAAATCTGCACTTCAAGATTACCAATGTGTCAGACTCACCAATCCCCCAAAAAATGGGAGGCCCAAGCCCAACAGTGGGACGCCCAAGCCCAACAGTGGGACGTTATGGGCTACTTTTATTTTTAACTATTACAGCCGTGGTCTGGCACTAATGCGGAAAGTGGTGTATAGCATCAATCAATGCTGGATGCCGCTTTTTTAAAAGCTTTGATTTAACTTGCAATGGATGTAATTTCGGGTGGAATCTTGTAAGTTAAATTTGACCAACTTCCCGGTTTCCGATTGAGCTGAAATTTTGCACGGATATGTATATCGCGTGACAATGAAATAATATGGTACCATGGAGCTGATCTGATGATGATGTAGGAAGATCGCCATAGGAACTCCTGTACTAAACAAGATAGATCCGTCGTGTTTGGGCTTGTTTTACTTGTTTTGGCTAGCACACTGCTGCTACACGATATACTGGATCTCAAAAGCTTGTATTTAAAAACCTTTTTAAAAACGCTTATTATTGCAGGAGTTCAACAGACAGGCTGACGGCCCACTTGATGGAAAGCGGTTACCATCGCATATGGACATTTGCAATACTAAAGTTGCTACAAATGCGCTGCTGCTCTCTTAAGGAAGACTGGAACCTGTCACTAATGCCGGAACACAACTTATGGTTGTTATGGCGACATACTTTAGACAAGGGGTGGTAGCTATCCTAGTCGGGCAAATGCCCTCCTACCACCTGGCTGTGGAAGGTCTTGTCCCCTCTTACGACAGGCCGCCCGGCCGCAAGAAATTGTATTCTTTGTCTGTTCCTGCACTGATAAATAATTCCGCTTCCAGTGTCAGAGTGATGAATGATCAATGATTATTCTAAAAAAGTCCAAAGGCGCGTTAATTTCTCCCATACATTCTATAGTATTATCCCTAGCACCCGACTTGGTCAGACTCGTAAGATGCGCAAAAGTCCTCTCTAGGTCTGTTTGGTTGTCAAGCGGGACGCGTGGAATGAGTCTACTCAACTGTCTCACATTGACAATAATTCAAAATATTAATTAAAACTGAAAAATATTGTAGTTTGGATTGATCCAGTGATTTACAATTTTTAGAATAATGACATATTGTCAGGTGGTAGGGCATTTGCCCGACTGGATGGCGACCACCCCTGGTCAAGAGTATGTCGTCATAGCAACCACGAGTTGTGTTCCGGCATTAGTGACCAGGTTCCAGTCTCCCTTAAGAGAGCAGTAGCGCATTTGTAGCACCTTTGGCGTTGCAAATGTCCATAGGCGATGGTAACCGCTTTCCATCAGTAGGCTGTCTGCCTGTATGCTGAACTCCTGCAATAAAATATTATTTTTTATCCTTTTTTATATCTATTTAATCAGTTATTATTGAAGTGACTTTTTTTGTTCAATATTGACCTAATGTAAATTAAATAGACATTTTATGTAATTTTCGTATAATTGTATTTCTTTTTTTCTTGCAAGTCAATTTTTATTATATAAATTATTATTTAGTGGAAACTTGATTGATATATGTATTAATTTTGTGTTTTATATTTAAGAATATTAATTATTGTATGTTTCCCATACATATTAAATAAATAAATAAAATAAAAAAACTTACCAATAAGCATAAGTGAAACGATGGCGGCAATTTTCAACATTGTTAACTGTGTGTAATGGTACGTAGCCAAGATGGCGACCGATGGGAAGCTGTTTTCAGAATGGCGTCGTTCCGTTGACATCCCCTTTTTATATACAATCAAAGTTTGCTCACTTAGAATGCGTGGGATGTTAAAGAGTTATCTGTGAATAATTATATCTACTTTTTTATTTATTTTCTAACTGTATTATAACTTTAAATAAAACTGATTTAATTAATAAGTAATAAAATTTATATGTTTATTAATTAGCTACCAGCTGCGTTATAATGTAAGTAGTATCTCTTATATTACTGTTCCAGTTGGGATATAGGTAGTTAATGAAAGTATGGAAGATGTAATTTATGATAAACTAGCTTACCTGGCGGACTTCGTACCGCCATATTTTCCGAATCCCTAAAAAAAGACAGTTTCATGACACAAAAACAAAATCACCAAAATCCGTTCAGGTGTTTAGGAGGATTTTAGAACCCTATCTCAGCGCCACTCAATTGTGGATTTAAACCATCCGGGAACCCACTCAAACACACAAAAATAAATTCGGTAAAGTCGTTCTCATGTTGTGCACGTACATACATTTCTATGATTCATTTTTATATATATAGATGACGAAGCAGTTACATTACCTACGTTAGTATGGTTACATACCGACAAATAAATGCACACCTGGTTTATTAACCTTCCCGCATTTGGACTATGAATATTACTTTGTTTAAAATTTGCAATTAGACAATAGCCTATTGTTATTGTTTTCGTTTATGACCGTTCGCAGGAATAATTAACCAGGTGTGCAGATTACGTTTTCTTGGAAAAACTTAGTCTACGCAGTCTATTGTTGTATTGTACATACAGTTTACTATAAAACAATGGCCGAACGGAGGGGTGGGGCAGTCAAGCGAGGATTACGATACTAGCAAGTCGTGTGTAGTACATTAGATAATAGAATAGAATAGAATAGAAAACACTTTATTGTTCACCACATACACATAAAATAAACAATTTACAGTATTTACATTAAAAAGTAAAAGTAGGAGCAATGGGCGGCCTTATCGCTTTAGAGCGATCTCTTCCAGACAACCCGGGCTCTGGATTTTATGAAATGGAATTTCAAGTGTATGACGGTGGTGTGCTAATTAAATACACATATAATAGGATATATAAATATCACATAATACATATACCTACAATGAAAAAAAAGAGAATAAACAATAACACATATTAATATTATATATATACTAATATATACATCATTAATATGTGTATAGCAACCGCAATAGCTATACAATATTAATAATAGTATTAATACATAATATATTAATATTATATATACCTACTAATATACATAATATTAATACTAATACAAATACACTAATAAATAAACATACATGTAATATGGTATTAAATATTATTATAAAGTGAGATAATATTCCCGTACCAGTTTTTTAAAAATGGCGAGTGACTTTGCCTTTCTCACGTTTTCGGGCAATGAATTCCACAGCCGAACAGCCTGCACAGCAAAGGATTTGGTGTAGAAAGTAGAAACGTGTGCAGGTGTTTTTAAGGTAAGATTATGAGAAGAGCGCAAATTAAGGGTGTGAGATGTATGGAGGAAATCAAAACGTTCCTTAAGATAGGAAGGAGTAGAAGGAATAAATAATATGCTATACAGCAGGTTGAGAAGATGAGCATTCCGGCGAAGTGAGATTGACAACCACTTGAGCTTTTTGCGATATTCAGAGACATGGTCATATTTCTTTAAACCAAATATAAACCTGATGCAAAAATTTTGAAGTCGCTCTAGTTTATTGATATAATAAACTAGAGTAAACGATAAGTGTTGCAGATTATTAGAACAAGCTAATTCTAGGAAATTATGTCGACATTGCCGGGCGGGCACATTTTCATTTGTGAAGTATAAAATGATTGCCTGATTAAGAGAGGGGGTCAGTTGAGCTACAACTACGATCTAGGCGTGACGTGTGTACATTTGGGAATCTAATACTGACGGACTATGCGGGTTTTATTGAATTGCGACCTTCTGCATTACGTTTGGATTTGTTGCGTTCGGTTATATTTGTACCTGTGTTATACGTGTTTGTATAGTTCTAATACACTCTATAATAATTCTAACGACATTTTAATTCGAGTCGATAATAATATATAATAATGTCTTTTGATAATAATATATAATAATGTCTTTATTTCAGGCAATAAAATACTCGTATAAAATTATTAAATTTATCCCAATAATTTTGTTTCCTAATGATGGCGGGATTAGCAAAATAGATGGCACTGTAATCGCGTTTTTAATACATTAATTCATTGCTTTGTGAAATGTAAATTTACCGCCTATTTTCGGCTTTTTTTATTAAGTTGCAATTCAACTTAACCACTAAGCTGTCTCGATATTTTATTAACTTGTCAATAACGTCGCAAGAATATTATTTTTCAAAACTTTTTCAATAAATATGTTAAACCAAGTTGGCGAGTGTTTTGATTTTTAATCAAGTTGTTTCAAGTCTTTTTTAAGGTTGTTTTTGAGTAGTGTATTTATTTACAGTCGGTCCGCTTGAATAAATTGTTTATTTGTGGAAGAAGGATATTCCTGTATCTTACCGACCGTTAATGTGTCTTACTCTAGGTTAACATTTGCAATAAGCTCCATACTAAAATTCAACCGATGGTAAGGCAAATGTATGAATAGTAACATATAGGAAAATAGGAACCCGCCATAAAAGAAAATATTGTTACGAGTTGCGAGACTCGAATTAAAATGCCGTTGGAATTATTATAGAGTTTATTAGAACTATACAAACACGATAATGCCGAAAGGTAATAAAATGCAGGTGCGAATTTGTCTTTGTCGGTCGTAACAATATCATTATTTATTAACTTCACCACTGTCAGTATTAAAAATCTGTCAAAACCTGCCAAAGGTTGCCTGGTAGAGATCGCTGCTAAGCGATAAGGCCGCCCCTTGTACCATTTTTACCTTTCTGTTTGTTTATGCTTTGGTGTACAGTAAAGAATTATCTATCTATCTAAGAGTGCTTGAAGACTAGCGTTTTTTTATGCGCGTTTACAAACCCGTTGCGGCATATGCTCGTTTAAGAAAGCCGAACGCGCGTTCGCCTTTATGTAGCGCGCGTAGCAGCGAGGCGTAGTAGCGTGTAGCGCGTAGAAGCCGGAGTAATGCTATGTGGGCTTGCTTAATCACTATTTGATAACCGTCGGTGGAAAGGAAATAATGAAATCAAATAAATAAATAAACAATTAAAAACAGAAAGAAAATATTTATTTTTATATTTTATATGTCGGAGGGAAGCTATGACTATGACGATATGACGATGTATTGTTGACTGGATGTATAACGCACAATATCATTTGTTTACATTATAATCACTTCTAAAATTCTTAATGTAATTTAATTAGATTTGTTAATGTTTCTATAACTTCAAGATCGTTCTAACCTAATAAAAGTTATGAATATTGTAATTTAATAAACGACCAATCAGAGCAGAGCATATGGCGGAGCGGGGTCGGCGCCCTCTATACTTTGAGTAATATCTACTTGGGTAGACTGAGGAGTTTTTGTGGCACATTGAGTTGATGGCAGCAGGTCGAGTTGGACCTTAGAGTATTTTAAAGAAAGTGTTTTAAGTTAGAAGTATGAGCGGGTGCCCTGAACCCGCTGCTCGGTCTAAACTATGTCATAATGTTGATCAAATCTAAATTAAAAGTGTATAAACCGTGGCTATTGTGTTTTATGCTCGCATTTCATCCTGATGACGCCCACTAAACCTGAAATAACTAAAGATGTCGTGAGAACGAGGCCGTTCTGCGACATATATATATATATATATATATATATATATATATATATATATATTTACTTTTATCAAATTATATTATATTACATATTTAAACAAACCATGTTTCAATTGTATGTATGTTACGCAATAAGTCGTTTTTTTGCCTGAAGTAGGCAAACAGGCCGACGGCCCACCTGATGGAAAGTGGTTACCGTCCCTATAGACGTTCGCAACACCAGGGGTGACGCCAACACGTTGCCGACCTGTAAGAAATTTTATTATGCCATTCTTAAAAAACCCCATATCATAACGCAAGGGGAAAACCGTGACGGGAAGTTCCCTCCAGATCATCGTTGTACGCGGATAAATTTCTAAAGAAGCGTTGTGTAGTCGAGCGTGGGAGTTCTGGGAAATGGGGGTGAACATCCCATCGTTGCCGAGCTGTGCGGTTGTAATATTCCTTGTTGTAACATTTCCCGTTATACAGCCGGTAGAGTACGCAGAGGGATACGAATGCTCTCCGAAGGTTAAGCGGTTCTATACCGCCTGTTAGTACGATACGTACGATACGAACGGCGCGAAGCTGGATGGAGTCGAGGGGTCAGTCTTGTAAGTGGGTGCCCTGGCCCCCGTTAGCAGTACTCCACATGCGGTCTGACTTGCGCTTTGTAGAGTGCAAGTCGTTGCCGCGGAGTGAACTAATGTTTGGCAAGTTTGGCCTTGCCTTCCAGATGACCCCGAAATCAAACGACGTCGTTCGCCACGTCGACCCTAAGGATCCCAATACTATTAGAGATTATGAGGGGTGCTCCTTGGCATTGTGCGCATTGAAAAATGGGTTTTCTTGGCTGAGATTGCGCAGACTTTGTCTTTGTGGAATTAAAATGGACAAGATTTTGTTGTCGTCATTCTGAGACTTTCGGTTTCACTACACTCAGCCATGTGCGTCGTCCTAAAATTCTCATATTTTACCGATTTGAAAAAAAACATCAGAGTCTCAATTCGTCGTATATTTTTTTATCCTTACACACTAAACATTTTTGCATCTAATACTTCAAGCGAAGCCAGAGGCATCTGCTAGTTACGTAAATAAGCTATTCTGTAAAGAACGGAGATAATCCTAGAGAGTTTATTTGAGGACATGAGAGGCGTTTTATGCTCAACTAAAGTGGTATTAGATTACAGATATTGCGTCATATCGAGCCTTTACCAGTATTTTGTCGTAAGCGACATTAGGACGTAAGTATATACCTATTATGTTGAAAAAGGTATTTGAAACTGTTATTTTGTTTTAAGCTATTAAATTACAGTTACATTAGACCGGGGATTCCCAAAGTATTTTGGGCAAGAGCCCCATTTTCCAAAATTAACTGATACTTCAGTCCCCAAAAGCCAAATTCCTTTATTTTTGAGTCTCGAATGAGACTTAAAAAAACTCCGTTTTTTGCGCTCACCTAATATATATATGTATATATATTTCAACATAAATGTATGGAATAATCGAATGTCACGTTGTTTATTATTTAAGCGGGAATTTTGAGCATGGTTGCCAGACTTACACTTTCATTCATTACATAGTATAACACTTCTTCTACTATAGTAATGTATATATATATCTATCTCCTTCCCCCCAACACCCAATACGCGCGAAATGCAGCGGCGACGGCGCGGCTGCACCACTTCTCTTCGAACCCTGGGACACTTAACTTCGCAACATACTTTTTAAAACCAAATACAATATCAAAGGCCGGTCCAGTGAACTTTCAACTTATATTCTGTGATTGTGTAAAGTGCAGCGTGCTAGCGGACGTAAACTACGTGCTATGTAAGTTATATGTACTCATATTTATTACTTTTTAAATACACAGCAACGGACGCGCAAAGTTGAGCTATTTGCTAACCAGCGGTTTTATTCGGATGCCCGGATACGTTCATAAAGTACTCTTTTGAAATTCGGGCATATACATACGTATTCTTGGAAGGTGGAACGGACGCTTGTGGGACGCAACACTAGTGGTGGGCAGTACATGATTTTAAAATGAGTTTATAAGAATAACATGACATTTTGTACTGAACCAGTACAATATACCACTTCAAGTGAGGCGAGGCATTTTGTACTGATTGTACAGTGGCAGTACCTTTTACCATTCCAGTACGTTTATGGCGTAGAGAAGTACATTTAAAGTCATGTAGTCCCTCTTTGTCATGTGAATATCGGTAGAGGCGTTATTATACTATTGTAGCTTATGCCTCGTTCCGTCCTTCCTCTTACATTTGAGGCGCGAGAAGTACTTTGAGTAGTAGTGCGGCAAAATATTAGACGCATTCCTTTTTTAGATTTTGTACTGTATCAGTACAAATGAATTTTGTACGGGACAAATGTATCGGCTCGTACGTGTCCGTCGCAACTCGACTCTGTAGACTGTCAGGGGCTCGCAACGCTGCTTTCACAGCTGAAGATCTCAAACGGCGCAGATATGGAACCCTAGGAAGGGTTACATATTTGGGCCCATACGAGTTGAAACTTTAGGTCCGGTAGGGTTTCTTCAAAGAGAGTAAGAAACTCTTTGATACCACCCGTGATCAGAAGGCTGGTTCTTATTTCGCGCAACGAATCAGCATTGCCATACAGCGTGGCAATGCAGCCAGCCTTCTGGGCACGCTACCCTCTGGCAGCGATTTGTTACATTCTTTATATTTATTTATTTATAATTTAGGGCCGCTTGCATAACGATCTCCTTTAAATAAAATTATTTAATCATAATAAACTACCTAAATACGTTTTACCCAAAACGTATTGACAGTTTTTTAAACATACTTAGCGGCAATTTTGCGTTGTGCAAGACGCTAATTGTATTTAAGGCTGATAAATACGTTGTGTTTCTTAAATAAATTTAAGCAACCTTATGCAACGGCCATTAGTTTATTTTTAAGTATTTAGTTTAATTTATAATTTAGAAACAAATCTTAATTAAATTATTAGAAACTGAAAGTAAAATATAAATTAAGTATTTCATTAAATTTATTCTTATAATCTCTAACAGTGCCTAAAAATTGTTCTTTATAAAAATAATTGCTAAATTTCGAAAGTTGAGAAAAAACAAACATTTTGAAGGTTAATTACAGCAATATTTCATTTAGTTTAATTTTTAGATTATTAAAGATATTGTGGCGACTGAGGGTAGATTTCTGGCAGCATAAGCCGGTCTCAAGACTTTTAGAAGAAGGTAGAAGATTCTGGAAGGAAAAGACGAGGACGGATATATTTTATAAAGGAATAGACGATGAACGAAAGTTCTAGAATAGAAAGTTCGGGAAGGAAAAGAAAGAGATAAATAGATGTTAGAAAGGAATAGATGATAAACGACAGTTCTGGAATAGAAGGTCCGGGAAGGAAAAGACAGATAGATGTTTAGAAAGGGACAGATAGTAAATAAAAAACACTTAAAATTTTATACTATACCTATGTTAGATCTCATCTTGAATATGCATCTCGTATATGGAACCCACGTTATCTTAAATATATTGACCGCATTGAAACTGTACAAAAGCGTTTTATTCGGTATTTATGTTATAAGGAAAAGATCCAGTACACTGGTGATGTGTATTTTGATCTTAGTAAAAAGTTTCACCTCTTGCCACTGAAAGACCGACGTGATATTGCTGACTTTTTACTACTTCAAAAATTATCTCCTTTGATATTGATTGTCCAGAACTCCTAAGTAAAGTCCATTTTAATATTCGTTCGAAATCTATACGTTTCAATCTACCCATAAATGTACGTACCTTTAAGTTTTAATAATTATATACAAAATTCATTTTTAGTGCGAGAAAGTAACTATTTAAATAATGTAACTAAATACGATGATATCGACCCATTTGCAATCAGTATTTCAGGAGCCAAGCGGTGTCTAAGCCTTAAATTTTTCAACAGTGATTAGACATCTCGGTGCCATTTTTATGTTTTTTATGTTTGCATGTTACTTTTAAGTACTTCATCTTATCCATGAAAACCTGTCTGTGGCTTTCTTGTATTTATTTTAGATATCTAACCAAATGTTCTTAGCTGTAGGTTTCCATAAATAAATAAATAAAAGAAGAAAAGAAGATCTCAATTATGGTTTCTAAAAGATTCTTCCGGGTATATAAGCAGCATTAGGCGCACCTATCGGGCAGGTTAGTTTGAGTTCAATTCAAGACAGCGACGCGGCAAGTGCAAAACAAAAGAGTTGGAAGAGAAGTTTAAAAGAAGACAGTGAAAAGTTAAATGGGCAGTTTAGTGAAGGAGGAATTTCGTAGTTTAAAAAGAGGTAATTCGGAGGTGAACACTGCAGCACCAGAAGGTGTGTCTACGCAACATCGGCGACGGTATTGTGAGTGAGAATTCTTATCGTCGGTACAGTGCGTCATTAGTTGTGCGTGTAGGGGCAACCCTGCGGGGAGGATTCACGCACGGCTGTGGTCAATAAAAGCGTTTAGTTAAAAACTTTTTTATCCGTGCAGGAACGGAGAAAGAATACAATTTCCTGCGGCTCGGCGGCCTGTCTTAAGAGGCGACAAAACAACCCATAGCCAGGTGGTAGGGCATTTGCCCGACTGGATGGCTACCACCCTTGGTCTAAAGTATGTCGCCTGTCGTAAGAGGCGACAAAACAACCTATAGCCAGGTGGTAGGGCATTTGCCCGACTGGATGGCTACCACCCCTGGTCTAAAGTCTGTCGCCATAACAACCTTCAGTTGTGTTCCGGCATTAGTGACCAGGTTCCAGTCTCCCTTAAGAGAGCAGCAGCGCATTTGTAGCACCTTTGGTGTTGCAAATGTCCATAGGCGATGGTAACCGCTTTCCATCAGTAGGCTGTCTGCCTGTATGCTGAACTCCTGCAATAAAAAAAAATCTTCCAATCCTAAATGCGTACGAAACAATATATTTAATATGTCTATGTCGATAAGGTTCAGATTATATATATTGGTGCAACGAAAAAAGAAGCAATTGCAATTATTGTTCTTGTTATAATGAGGAGGAGCAGCAAGAGGCTAGTTGGGCGCACGGGTAGTCAAAAAATAACAGAAAAAAATTGCAACAGTTCAGGAAAGTCAACTGAAGAATTTAAATTTTTATACAAAAATAATATATCAAACATTTAAGCCTGTTACAGAGACTTAATAGTTTGTAGATATAAACTATTAAGTCTCTGTAACGAAGATCGATTTCGAATTCGATTCGAAGATGCGTCATAAAACTCATTTTGGTAAAATCTATATCTTTTAGGTGCAAGAATTTTAAATAGTGGCGAAATGGGGAAGACGCAGGGCTGAAGGTAGGGTCGAATTTGAGGCAGGGCAGCATTCGTTACAGGTAGGGCGGAAGTAAATAAACAATTGTATCGATTTTTGACTAAAACACTCTTTACCCTACACTTCACTTAACCAAATTACAAACAATCATAATAAATCTCTAGTTTATGGTTATTTTAGTTCAAAAAGGAGATTCCCCGTACCATAGATTGCAATATAGCCCATATTGTAAACTATAGTACGGGGAATCCCCTCTGCATCACAAATTATTATAATTAAAAAGACGCATCGCTTCATGTGATGGGGCTTCGAATGCCATCTTTATACCGAACAAACAATTAATTAATTATAATTTATCTCACTTTTTGGTATTTTTAAGGTAGGTGACTGCCCCACAATGCCTCCCCTAGTTATGGCCGCTGGAAGATGGGAGGCATACTTACCCCTACTACAACCCCTATGGTCCGGAGATTTTTAAACATAACCTCACTAATTTTTTCTCTAATATTGCATTTACAAAGTTGAACAATCCTTTTGAAGACAAAAAGAAAGCCAATATTCGACAGAAAAAGAACCAAAAACCAAAAGTTATATATCATGAAGAAAAAACAAAACAGGGGCACATTCACATACCCCACAAGAGTAACCATGAAAATATTCAAAATGGCGACCAATAAAGACGAAATTATAAATCGTGTGTATAAAATAAATAGTAAATGGTTACAGTCGGTTCTGACACTCGTCAGCCGCTACCACGGTACGCTCGCTTCGCTCCCCCGGCTCGTGCGCTTTGGTCTAAAGATAACCACACATAACTGACGTTTCGTATGTATAAAATAAATATTAAATGGTTACAGTTGGTTCTGGCACTCGCCGACCGCTGCCGCAGCAAGGCAGCTTCGCTCACTCGGCTCGTGCGCTGTTGTCTGAAGTTATCCTAATCGAACCTAAATCGCTATTCTAGTCACACGACCTTCACCACCCATCACAATAATTTTAGTGAAAAAACAGGTGAGGACCCTAAGAGTTACAGATAGGGTAAGAATACCTCCCCTTACCCAATCCTTATTCGTGCGCCGAATAGCTGAGGAGCAGCTCCCATTATCAATACGGTTAAGGAAGTTTAGTCATTTAAGGATTTTTTTCTGTAGTCTCTATTCTATTTACTTGTACAGAATAACAAGGTTATCTTGACGTACTACAGGAATCTCGAATGGACCGTACAAAGGAAAAAATACAACATTTTGTGAATGATTGATTTAGTAAACGGTTTTTTATCGAAGGATACTTTACAAACCTATCTCTAGTTTTTTCTCATATTGATACAAATTACTCATATCAAGGGCTTCATAACAAATGGGCGTATATACGCAATAATGCATTTTTTTGTTATTTACTAAAATCGATGAAATGTCTTACCAGTATGCAAGTGTACCTAAATCCTAGAAGGGTATTCCAAATTTTAGCCTTATACAATCAACTACTTTTGTTTTATTCACAATTTTGGCCCTTGTGTAAAACTGCACTTTTGTCTGTATGCCCATTTGTTATGAATCTCTCCATATAATAACAGCCCATGAATGGCGCACTGCTGGGCTCGGGCCTCCCACTATAGAAGAACGGACAGCATACCTGCCACGCTTGTCTAAGGGTCAGCACAGACAGAGAGGAATAATCAGACACAATCAGACACATTAAATAAACATTCTTGAAATGATATTGTGGCGAATGATGGTAGAACCATCTAGTTAGTTTTAGAACTTTTAGAAAAAACCAGAACAATCTAGAAGGAAAAGACAAGGTTGGATATATTTAGAAAGGGATAGACGATGAACAAAAGACAGAGATAGATAGATGTTAGAAAGGGATAGACGATGAACGAAAGAAAGAGATAGATAGATGTTAGAAGGGGATAGATGTATAAACGAAAGTTCCCGAACAGAAGGTTCGGGAAGGAAGAGACAAAGATATATGGGTTCTAGTAAATTCTTCCGGGTATATAAACAGCGCAAGGCGCGCCTACCGGGCAGTTTTAGAGTTGAGTTCAGTCCAAGACGGTGAAGCGACAAGTGCGATACTAAAGAGTTGGAAGAGAAGGTTAATAGAAGACAGAGACGAATTAAGTGGTGAATTTAGTGACAAGTTTGGTGGACAGATACGTGAAGGAGGTGTGTAGTGTAGTTCGAGAGAGGAACCAGAAGCGAGCTACACGCGATAATATCGGAGGTGGTCTACGCAATATCGGCGACGGTATTGAGGGTGTGACAACTCATCGTCGGGACTGTGCATCGTTGGTCGTGCGTATAGGGGCAACCCTGCAGAGAGGTACTACGTGCGGCTGTGTAAGTCAATAAAAGCTCTTAGTCAAAAACTGGTGTTTTCTTCCAATCCATAAGTGCGTACCCCCGCTCGCACGTAACAATATAATATAAACATATTAATTTTTTTCGTCCATTTTACTATTCGTTATGTAGGTACTTCGGATTAAAAATCTAAAAAATGACGTCCTCTCACTTTAAACTCAGTGACAACACGGGGATTCCCGCGGATCTTGAAGGACGCGTTTGTCAGGTTCAAGCATTTATGCACTTTATTGTAATTAAAGTTTATTTTCAAGTGCGTTAATAAAATCCTCTCCGCTGCGCTCCGTTCTGTCTGCGCTGATTTCGTGACCATAGAGGCGAAACAAAGAAAAAACAAATACTTAACTAATAATATTTTATTAAATAATACATTTTCTTTACATTATTTTATTATTTACATATATTTTACAGATTTTCGTGTAAAAAGTGTAGAAGAGTCGCTTCGTAGTGTTTCGCAGCGTGCATGGCTCGCAGCGAATGCCTCTCTCCGGGATATATCTGAAAGAGACAGAAGATATATAATACACACTTATTGAAGTGAAACTTCTATAGAGAGGGGGTCTTACGATTTTTCGCTCACGCAAAAGCGTCATGGCCGCGTGTCTAATACTTACATATTTAAACTCGTGATATCTTTCGAATGGGATGTCCGAATTGAATAATTCAAAAAGTTATATAAAGGTATTGAAGCAGTCTTGAATATGAAGTAATTTATTTTGATAAGGATTAATAGCAAGATACAAATAAAGAACCTTTTCTAGCGGCGGCATTTTAATTATTTTTTAAAAATAAAAGAACACTTATTGTGGTATAACTATAATAGTTAGACATATGCTGTCGCGACACTTTTTGTAAATAGTTATGTGTTCTACAAAGTCGTACTACATTATTTTATTCTATCATTAATAGTTTTCACAGCGCAAGCGATTTAAGGAAAAAAAAATCACCTTGGGTATCATTATTGGAGTTTTAGTAAGGATCCCTAATTTTTTTGTAAATATAATATAGCCTTTGCCACCCGGGAATAGCGTACCTTTCTAACAGTGAAAAATTTTTTCAAATCGGTTCAGTAGTTTCGGAGCCTCTTCATCCAAATTGAGCAAACGAAATATTTTTGAATTATTATTTTTTTGAAATATTTTTCTGTTAACATAATTTGAGGTTCGAATGAAGATTGATGACGAAAGATGCGCATTTGTTAATGTTCCGTTGTATGTGTATAATTTTAGAGTAGACTATGGATGTTTTTTTGGTTCCGGATCGAATTCAGTTTTTTGTTTGATAAAATAAAATATGTTTACATAAAAAATGCATTAATTAAAATGTACCTAACCTAACCAAATCATAATTTGCAGTAAACCTGCGAAAAATCGAAATGTGTGCTGGGACACATATTAGACGTGAAACTTCAACGGACAAGTGGAAAAACGAATCCCAACGGACAAGTGGAAAAACGAATGGCAACGGATAAGTGGAAAAATGAATTGCAACGTACAAGTGGAAAAACTTCAACTGACAAGTGACAAAATGAATCGCAACAAAATTTTCACTTGAAGTGTTACGGGCAGATTGTTAATGTACTTGTCAAATTTGAAAACCTGCCCGTAAAACTTCAAGTTAAAATTTAGTTGCGATTCATTTTGACACTTGTCAGTTGAAGTTTTTCCACTTGTACGTTGCAATTCATTTTTCCACTTATCCGTTGCCATTCGTTTTTCCACTTGTCCGTTGGGATTCGTTTTTCCACTTGTCCGTTGAAGTTTCAGTTCTAATATGTGTCCCAGCACACATTTCGATTTTATTATATTACATACCAGCAACTCGCCCCTTCGCAAGGGGATTTAATAAAAATTTCAAAATTATAATAAAAATAATATATAATAAAACTACGTTTGAACGGTTTTAAGCGCGGTAATTTATTAAGTTTTGGTTTGTCCGACGTTTTGGCCGCTTTTCAGTAGCACGGCCACTGACATGGACGACAAAGATGACATTTGTCCAACACATATTGTTAAAATTTTATTTAGTCTACCGCCAACTTGTTCATTTTAATTATTTAGTTTTAATTTTGTTTATGTTTTGTTTATTTTACTCTATGGGAGCCTAATCTAATTTAATTAAAAATAATATAGCCTATGTCACCCTGAGATAGTATAGCTTGCCAAAAGTGAAAGATTTTTTCAAATCGGTTCAGTAGAGTCGGAGCATATCTAATGCAGCCAAACAAACAAATCTTTCCTTTTTAGAATATTAGCATAGACTAGTATTCCCCCTTATCGAACCCTAGGCTGTACCTTTATTTTACTTATAAAATAGTTGGCCAAAGACACCACGATCGTGAATATTTTATTAATCGTGGCATCCCAAACTACAGTTATTTGACTACCATTCCATGCTGTCAAACTTTGGAATATCGTCAGAGAGGCCAAATCATCACCAACATTTAGAAATTTACTCAGAAAATACTATTTGGTCCACAAATAGCTGTCTGATTAACACAATGCAATCATGATAACACATTTTTTATAATAAGTTATGTATTATTGTATATATATGATTATGTATATACGAATGTGTTTGTATATTTAATTCTTAAATTAGTTTGGGTATTATGCCTTATATTGCCTTTTTCCTGCACCACCTACATCGCCTGATTCAATTTTTTTTTGTTGCTATAAAGTGTTACATCTCTCCCTCTTTCTATCTCTCGCTCTCTCTAACTATATCATATGTCATATAGCATTACGTTACTATAACAAAAGTGATTTACGATAATCTAAACAAACAGTAATTTAATATAAATTAATTAATAATTTAATTATTATAAACGGTAATTTAATTATTTATTTAGTTTGTATCTCTATCCTAAATTGTCTCAAGTATAGAGTATGCCGACATAATATCTTTGGGTTGTGTTTTGAAAGCTGTGGCGAGATTCCAGTCCCCACTACGAAGCCGGCAGCTCATCGGTAGCGACGGAAACCACTTTCCATCAGATGTCAGCTGTACTAAAGGAATATTAAGGACAGAGAAGATCTTTACCTGCACTCGATGTGGCTTCCCAAGTCTGACCAGCTCCGATAGCAGAGCGGCCGTGTGACAGAAGTGAACATTCTCGTCCGCCAGCCCGTGGATTATTAGAAGACGGCCATCCCTGTAAGAAAAGACAATTTATTCTTCACTAGCTGTGCCCGCAACTTCTTCCACGTGGAGTTACTTTTTCGCGAAACCGTAAAAAGACCTTCTAACATCAGCTACCTACCAGTGAAAGTGCCGTCAAAATCGGTCTAGCCATTCCGAAGATTAGCCGGAACATTCAGGCAGATAGGCAGCCAAAAATTCTAAATATTATTGCAGTTTTGGAATCTGCTGATCCGAATTATAGACCCCCCCCCCTGACATGTTTCATATTTTTATTTTGACATTACAAACAGACGATTTAATTCGTATGTATAGACAAGAGTTATCTATATTAATTTAAAGTAACAAAGTATTTTATCTATACTAATATTATAAAAGAGGTAAAGTTTGTGACGTTGTATGGGGGCAATCTCTGGATCTACTAAACCGATTTTGAAAATTCTTTTACTGTTCGAAAGCTACGTTAACAGGGAGTGTCATAGGCTATATACAACATGACACTATATGCCCCGGGAGCGGGACAGAGCGCGGGTGAAACCGCGCCGGGCCGCTAGTAATATGTTGTTACGAGCTACAGGACTCGAGTTAAAATAAATGCCGTTGGAATTACTATAGAGTTTATTAGAACCATACAAACACGTATAAAACAGGTACAAATAAAACTGGATGCAACCAGTTCACACTGCACGATTCAATGCAATTCAACACGCGCAAAGTCCGTCACTATATCGCTAATCGAAAGTACTACACACGTCTTGCTAGTATTGTTATCGTCGCTGGACTGCCCCACCCCTCCGTTCGGGCATTGTTTTATACTAAACTGTATAATACCGACAAAGGGGCCGCGTTCACCGAGTTAATCTGCACATGTGCCAAGATTCGACACAATGCAATAAAGACGAGTATTAGTTCGACACTAATGACGGCCATAAAATAAGTACGATAACAATAGGACGTTTTTAAATTTTAGACACGAAGTAAACAAAAGAACTCCGAATGCAGGAAAGGCAATAAACTGCGTTTTACGACAGCCAGGTGTGCATTCTGTGTCGGTATGTAACAATATAAAAAACATTGATACATAAATTTTAAAATAAATACCCGTGTAATAACTTGTATCGAATCATCTATTCGAATACAATTCGATAGTGCTTGCCGAGAATTACCACATTCTGTGTGCCACGTCACTACCATGCAACAATTGTCATTTTACTTCATAACCTACAAATATTTATTGTGTTATTTTACTGTAAAGATATTAAGTGTTTAATATTGTTACGAGTTCAGCGGGACTCGAATTAAAATGCCGTTAAACTTACTAATAGTTTATTAGAACTATACAAACACGTATAACACAGGCACAAATATAACCGAACACAACAAATCCAAACGAAATGCAGAAGGTCGTAATTCAATAAAACGCGCAAAGTCCGTCACTATTAGATTCCTGAATGTACACACGTCGCGCCCGTTTCGTAGTCGTAGCTCAACTGCCCCCTCTCTCCATCAGACCGTCGTTTTATACTCCACAAATGAAAAAGAATCCGCAACACCTGGCTAATGATGCCAATGAGCGAGTGCAATGGGACAATAGGCTTTCCTCCACAATAACTAGAAACGTATGCCAATAAATAAGTGAACAAAAGAAGACGATCATAAAAGGATTATGATCAGTTCAAATGCCGACAGGTAATAAAATGTGCTTTTACAGTCTGTGGAATTTATCTTTGACGGCGCCTAGGTTGTAGCAATATCAAGGTAATAGGCAAGGTCACAGGCTGAATGAACTCGGGGAGTCTTAAATCTAAGATTGAAGAAGAGTGCAACTCACTGATCGGGGAAGAAGGGCGCGTGCGCGAGCACCGACGCCCGCGTGTACGCGTGGTGCGCACGCGCCGGCGCGCCCATGTAGCGCTCAGTGTACGCCGTGTCGTAGAGGCGCCAACACGTCACCGGCGCGCCCGCCACGCACACCCTGAAGATGTTCGGCCGGGTCGCCAGCCCGAGGAGCGACAGGTAACCACCTGGGTGGACCAGAGAGAAAAAATATTTATCTACGACAAGAACTGCAAATATTATTATATATATAAAAATCTTGTGTCACGATGATGTTGCCGATAAACTCCAAAAGTACTGAACCGATTTTAATCAAATTTGCACACTGTGTGCAGTCTGATCAAACTTAAAAGATAGGATACTTTTTATACCGTTGGAACCGGTAGGTGGCACTGAGATCGGGTTCTAGAATCCTCTTAATCACCGCGAGCGATTTTGTTTTTGTGTGTTTGAGTGGGTTCCCGGATGGTTTAGATTCGCAATTAGAACCGGTTGGTGGCGCTGAGATCGGGTTCTAGAATCCTCCTAAACAGCTGGACCGATTATGGTGATTTTGTTTTTGTGTCATGAAACAACGTTTTTAAGGAATTCAGAAAATAGGCGGTACGAAGTTCGCCGGCTCAGCTAGTTATTATATAAAATATAATATGAAAATAAATACATTATAAAAATTAAATAAATTACACAATGACACTTCCACGGAATCTATATCCTTGTTGCTTTTGGTTTGGTGGAACTTGTAACTTGCATGTACAAAAAAATAAATCAAAACTACCTAAAGTATTTGTGCTTTCTATCTCGTTACAAATTACAACTTATTTTTAACAACTTATATGATAAATGTTCTCATAGTTTAAGTGAATTGTAAAATTCTTTTATGAGAAATAAAGTTCTTTAACCCGAGATACAATTTTTTTTACATGATAATATATATTACAACTAATTGTGATGTCCTAAAAAGGCTACAACCAGAGCTGGTCTGCCGCAAGTACCTCCCAGTGATGCCACGGCTTAGCTCCACAAAGCAAATTAAAACAATAAGCGTTCAACATGAAATTACACAATATAAAAAAAAATTACTAGTGTATGAACACTGTTATAATTACAAATAAAAGAAAGCAAACAAAAAAAACAACGGACAGAAGTGAGGAACAAGACAGGAATGATAAATTGGTATTGGTTTAATATAACGTACTAATCGACCGACATACGACTATTATCTTATATATTACCATAATCCTCCGAAACGGCTTGACCGATTCTCATGAAATTTCGTGTTCACATTGGGTAGGTCTCAGAATCGGACATTTATTTTTCATCCCCCTAAATGTTAAGGGTAGTCCACCCCTAAATATATTTTTTTTAATTTTTTGATTTTTTTTTAAATTTTTTTATGATACAGCATTAAAAATACATACAACCCTAAATTTTCAACCTTCTACGATCAACCCCAATTTTTTTAGTCTTATATATAAAATTCTCGTGTCACAATGTTTGTTACCATACTCCTCCGAAACGGCTTGACCGATTCTCATGAAATTTTGTGTGCACATTGGGTAGGTCTCAGAATCGGACAACATCTATTTTTCATCCCCCTAAATGTTAAGGGTAGTCCCTAATTTTTTTGTTAATCTTTAGATCATTTTTTTATATTAATTTTTTTATGATACAGCATTAAGAAATACATACAACCCTAAATTTTCAACCCTCTACGATCAACCCCTATTTTTTCGGGCAGGACGACGTCTGCCGGGACAGCTAGTCTATATATATAAAAGTCAATTGGTGTTCGTTAGTCTCGCTAAAACTCGAGAACGGCTGGATTGATTTGAATAATTTTGGTTTTGAATTATTTGTGGAAGACGTAGTGGATTATACTACTACCTGCTAATCTTAAGACAAGGAAGTCTGTTACTATTTTTATGTTGGTATACAATAAAAAGTAACGTTGTTGATAAAACAGGCGATAGTTGGTGAGAGATGATTCGTTGTTGAAATGTAAGATAAATTGAAAATATTATTAAAAATAATCAATATTTAATAACTCATTGTTTTATTTAACCACCATATATAAAATAACAGGAATCTAGTGGGAAGAAAATGGAAGAAGGATATGAGGAGTCAAACATTACACACACCATGCAGAACCAACAGTTAACATATAAATATCTGTGTTACCATTCTTTTTTATTTTTAATAATAGTGATGCTAATGATAGTATAGTAACGATAATAATAAGCCGCTAACACTTTACTGCTTGTCAAAATAAATGATTACAAAAATGCATGGTTATAATACTTTGTTGATAAAACATAAAGCAGCCTTATAGGTTATACATATTGGAAAATATACATAAATACTCAATCCGACATCATATTGAGCATAGTTAATAAATAAAAACAAGCAGTAGGATAATAGTGATGGTGATAATAGTAAATATGATGACAATAATAGTGATGGTGATAATAGTAAATATGGTGACAATAATAGTGATGGTGATAATAGTAAATACGATGACAATAATAGTGATGGTGATAATAGTAAATATGATGACAATAATAGTGATGGTGATAATAGTAAATATGATGACAATAATAGTGATGGTGATAATAGTAAATATGATGACAATAATAGTGATGGTGATAATAGTGCAAGAAGAACCATGTTTAATTCTTACCATAACTCCATCCGTGTATCGCAACTCGCTCCATATCTATGCAACCGGTTTCTTTTGCCAGCCATTGTAATACTTCAACCTATGCAACCAACATATTATCAATGATATAATTAAAGACAAAAATATCAGGGGGCCTATTGTGTGAAAACTACTAAAGAGATATAATAAATTTCGACACACAGATAACTTATTTTCCGGATCAACATTTAGGATACTCCTTATCCCGATAATTTACTTTTTCTCGGAGGGATAGACCAATATAACCAAAAAGGTGGCACTTGGAATTATACAATATATTTTACCAGTTTTCTCATTTTATAACAATTACATACTAAAACAAAACAATTAATAATATATATCAATTAGTATTAGATATTAAGGTTCATAATTGTTGTTTTACTGCTTTTGAATATATGAGAGCTATGAAGTCTAGTCATCGCAGTGTACAACGGCTAGCGTAACGCGGGAGCGAAGATATTAAAAGATGCTCTATCTCGTTCTCACATCATCCGTCCCGCTCAAACATTGTGCTGTACATTATACTAGCAGTACGACTTGTTAATATTTGTACTTAAGGTTACCGTTTCCATCCCAATACATGAGTTCACATCAGCACTCGACAGTGAGTACTAACCATTCTCTGCCATCTGTCTGAAGTATCATTGAACCCCTACTCTCGCTGCTACAAATATTTCATTTTTGGTCACGTCTGCGTTATATCCCATGGCGCATTATGGCGACGCTGGTAGGTTAAGTAGGTAGTCCCGCGGCATAATACAACCTCCTCAGGAACGGTGTGTGCAGAGCTAGTCCCACATACCCCTTCACGCCCCCCTCCCAGGTGAGAGTGGGATGCAGAAATGCATTACCACAGTTAAAAAAAATACGGTGATATCTCCATACCTGATCATCCAGCTCCACCTGGCCCATCTTGCCCCTTATTGCCGCCTCCCACGCCCGCCCCCTATGCTTCGAGCCCCTCGAGTCAACCGACACTACATTGAAGCCGCGCGCAGCCAACATGTGCATGCGCAGCTGCCTGATGCCCTACACCAAAATTACAACTTCTATTTAATGTGTGATTCCGCAACGCATGATGCTAAAACCAATGATACTTATTATAATTATGTTAATAATAATAGTGTTCTGTTAATGATCTGCGCATCGAGTTTATAATAATGCCGTTAATACTATTGACTTTAACAATAATAACGACGTTAGTAATAACGATGATAATAATAGTGACGTTGATGAAAGTGACGCTGAAAATATTAACACTAATAATAACAACGCTAATGATGCAGAAGAAGACAGCAATCTTGGGTACGGTACGAATTTCGAGGTTCCTGTATGTGGAGCCCTTACTATCGGTACCTCGGACTCCAGAGCCCGCTATCGACTTCCTCCAGTATTTTATATCTTTTCCAAAAAAAAATATTTTTTATATTTTTATAGAAAAGTATAGAGCTATATATTTTTTTTAAACATAATAATCAAGCTAATAATAGTAATACTGATAATAGTGGCAATAATGAATGTGACACCAATTACTCAGAATCTTCCAAAATATTTATTGAAAGTCATGAATTTACCACTGCTTCCAAAGCAAATTTAGTTACTATTAAAGGAGAAAAAGCGGCGCAACGAACTCCCCATTAACATATCTCTACTTCATAGTCATTATTATTCGTCGTTTTATATAGTTAATATTAATGCAAGGTTTGACAAGTCATTTATATGAATTATTACCGAAAGAGCTTGATGGCGATGGCATTATACCCCTATTCGGTATTAAATAATTATGACTATGGCAATAATGACGACGGTAATAATGACGGTGACAATAATGACGACAGTAATAATGACGGTGACAATAATGACGACAGTAATAATGACGGTGATAATAATGACGATGATAATAATGACGGTGATAATAATGACGGTGATAATAATGACGATGATAATAATGACGGTGACAATAATGACGATGACACTAACAATAATAATTACCTTATAACTATTAGTGACAGTCTGCACCTCGGGCCCACCGTACACGTGCAGCACCGTGGGACTGCGGCCCGGTCGATTCGTCCTCCACAGCGTGCAATACGCCGGCACGCCGCACGAGAGCAGAGTACTGTATATACGGGGAGGGGGGATATCTGATGCGCTCAATGATGATTCTAGAGATTTAAAAAATTAATTGAAAAATTATGACAGAACAACATGATGAGTTATCCAAGTATTTTTTTAAATACATACCTCTTACAAGCAATGCGGTATCGCTGCAGTCTATATCGTCATCACCAGAACGACTGTCCCAGGAACCATTAAAGCTCCTTGTATCTGAAGATTCTGAAACAAAAAGACAGAATTTTAATATTCGAAATAAGTAATCGACACACAAACATACTGTATACTTTTTTATAGGGCAGCTGGCAAACAGCCAGACGACGGCTTAGTTCATGAAAAGTTGTTAATATATCCATCCATCCACCCATCCGCCTATACATCTATACATCCATTCATCTATTGATCCACCTATCCATACAGAGAATAGATATATGCATGGATAGATAGGTATCTGTTGAAATGTTCAAATTCGCGCCTTTTATAAATGTATGTGAAATTGTATTTTATGTTTTCTAAGTGTTGGCAACACCGCTCTCTCTGCGTCCTCTCGTCTTATCGAAAAGTGCTTACTAATTGTAATAATCTTTCTATAAAATTAAATATAAGTTATTTCGTTGTGCAAGCTTGTTTTATTAAAACTCTGCAACAAAGGTTATGCACCCAGCATACGGTGCGCGTACAAGCTTGCACATATAAAGAAATCGCGAATCTAAAAGTCAAACTACCACGCGTCGTAGATTGTCCGTCATTTGACCTTCACCAAAAACGAAGAAAATGTCCTCAAACAGCAATTTAGCTTTAATTGAAAGGCTAACCGGGCGTGATAACTTCGCAAGCTGGAGATTTGCGGTGAAAACATATCTCCAACATGAAGAATTGTGGCACTGCGTGGAAGGCAAAAGCGACTCGGTCGACACCAAGCGTGACACAAAGGCAAGGTCAAAAATCATACTGCTAGTGGATCCAGTGAACTATATTCACGTTCAAGAAGCCACAACGGCAAAAGAGGTATGGCAAAATCTTTGTAAAGCTTTTGATGACTCCGGTCTTACTCGCAGAGTTGGCTTATTGAAAGATCTGATTACAACTACACTCGATACTTGTCAGAATGTAGAAGAATATGTCAATAAAATAATTTCAACCGCTCACAAATTAAGAAACATAGGATTTAAAGTTGATGAAGAGTGGCTAGGTACATTGTTGCTAGCCGGACTCCCAGACCAGTATAAGCCCATGATAATGGCATTAGAAAGCTCTGGCATAGCAATAACTGCGGACCTAATAAAAACAAAGCTTCTACAAGAAATTAAAAATCCTGAGACATCTGTCTTCTATGTTAACAAATCAAAGTTTAAGAGAAATACAAACAAGAAATTCTCCGGTAAAGGCCCACGATGCTTTTCTTGTAATAAATATGGCCATTTAGGTAAAGATTGTAGAAATACAAAGAAACAAAATGATTCAAGTTATGTTGCAGTATTTTCAGCATCATTTAACAATGATTCTTCATGGTATATCGACTCAGGAGCATCTATGCATATGACAATGAACAAGGATTGGATTTATGATGAAAAAATGCCCCCAATTGACAATATCAAGGTTGCCAACAACAAAGTTTTGAAAGTAGCAAGTTGTGGTAAGGTAAATTTAAATATCATACAACCAAATGGCATTACAAGCACCATACAGGTAAATGATGTTCTATATATACCAGAGTTATCTACAAATTTACTATCTGTTAGTCAAATGATTAAAAATCAATGTAAAGTGGAATTTGACAACAAAGGTTGTAATATTTTCAATAAAAATTCAGAAAAAGTGGCCTCAGCTAAACTTGTTAACAATATGTACAGGCTTAACCTATGTACAGGTCAAGCATACATTTCAGAACATAAAAACAATGATTTCTACTTGTGGCATCAGCGCATGGGACATCTGAATTTCAGCGACTTAAAGAAATTGGAAAGTCATGTTCAAGGCGTGAAAATATCTCCGTGCAACAATGACATGATCTGTGTCTCCTGTCTTGAAGGTAAGCAGACGAGACAACCATTCAATAATGAAGGTTCCAGAGCCCGTTCATTGCTAGAAACCATTCATTCAGATTTGTGTGGTCCGATGGAGACAAAATCACTGGGAGGAGCAAGGTATTTTCTCACTTTTATCGGTGACTATTCTAGAAAAGTGTTTGTATACATTTTGAACTCCAAATCAGAATGTTTAAACAAATTCAAAGAATTCAAAAATCTTGTAGAAAATCAATTAAACTGTAAAATAAAAATTTTGCGTACAGACAATGGAACAGAATATACAAATAAAAATTTTAAGGATTTTTTAAAATTATCAGGAATCAAGCATCAAACATCAACTCCTTACACACCACAACAAAATGGCTTAGCCGAGCGAATGAATAGAACATTAGTAGAAAAAGCTAGGTGTATGTTAATAAATGCTAATTTGCAGAAAAATATGTGGGCAGAGGCAACTATGACTGCAGCATATATTACAAATCGGACACCAACGAGAGCTCTGGACTATGCAACACCTCAAGAAAAGTGGTCTGGTAAGAAACCTGACATCAGCCACATGAGAGTCTTCGGAAGTGAGGTAATGATGATGCACATTCCTAAATAAAAATTAAGAAAATGGGATTCAAAATCACGTAAAATGATATTTTTAGGATATTGTGAAAATACAAAAGGATACAGGTTGTTTGATCCCATATCGAAATTCATCACTAAAAGTAGAGATGTAGTTTTTCTAGAAAGCTCTGTAAAGAAAAATATACTTCCAATGTCACTTGAAAACACAGAAAATTATAATTACATAACAGATGAAGACAGTGATGACTCATCTGTACAAACAATAATAGAACAAACTGAAACAACAGTTTCCGATGAATCTGAATATTTACCTGAAGAACCGATAGAGCATTCGCAAATATTAAAAAAGTCATTGCGTCCAAGGGACAAAGTCAGAAAACATAATGTTAATACTTTCTTATGCAATAGCGCTAATGATTATATCTATAATACTCCACAGACATACAAAGAGGCTATTACATCTTTAGACTCTGACTCATGGATACAATCTATAAATGAAGAACTTCAGGCACATGAACAGAATGGAACATGGGAACTAGTCGAAAAACCATCAGATATCAAAATCATCGGCTGTAAATGGGTCTTTAAAATAAAGGAAGAACCATCCGGACTCCGATACAAATCCAGACTATGTGCTAAAGGGTTTGCACAAAGAAATGGTATCGACTACACTGAAACATTCTCACCAACTGTAAGGTATGATTCAATACGAATATTGTTATCAGTTGCAGCTCAACATAATTTACAAATGATGCAGTTTGACATCAAAACTGCTTTCCTACATGGTGACCTACAAGAAGACATATACATGACACCACCAGAGGGCCTTGAGGTTCAACAACATAAAGTTTGTAAATTAAGAAAATCAATATATGGCCTCAAACAAGCTTCAAGATGCTGGAATGCCAAGTTTGATTCTATTTTGAAAAAGTTTGGCTTCCAAAATAGTCATGCTGACAAATGTGTCTATGTGGGATGCATCAGAGGATGTAAATTGTACTTATTACTCTATGTTGATGATGGACTATTATTATCAAAAGACATCAAAATAATAAATGAATTTTTAAATGAGTTACAGAATATATTTGATATAAAAACATTTAAGCCAATAAACTTTGTAGGAATGCAAATTGAACAAAACAATAATTATATTTTTATTCATCAGACTAAGTATATTGAAGAATTATTGAATAAATTCAACATGAATGAAGCTCATCCAAACAGTATACCTGCTGATCCTCATGTAACTTTGGAGAAGAGTTCATGTTTGGCGAACAAAGAAATCCCATACAGGGAAGCCATTGGCTCTCTTATGTTTGCAGCAATAGTTACTCGGCCTGATATCATGTTTGCAGTCAGTATGGTCAGCCGATTCCTCAACTGTTACAACCATACACATTGGAATGCTGTCAAAAGAATTTTAAAATATTTAAAAGAAACAAAACATCTTGGTTTATGTTACAGATCTGACCAACCTAGCATTATACAAGGTTTCAGTGATGCGGACTATGCAAATGATTCAGAGACCAGACGTTCTACAACAGGATATGTATTTATGAAGAATGGAGCTGCCTTGACATGGAGCAGTCAACGCCAGTCAACTGTCGCCTTATCAACAACAGAAGCAGAATTTATGGCTGCTTGCTGTGCTACCAAAGAAGCACTATGGATCAAACAGTTAATGACAGATATTGGTGAATATCAACAGGACTATATATGTCTCAATATTGATAATCAAAGTACTATTTGTCTTATAAAAATTCAGAATATCATAAAAGATGTAAGCACATAGATATAAAATTTAACTTTATCAGAGAGAAATATTCATTAAATTTAATAGATATACAATATGTGAACACTGAAAATCAATTAGCCGATATATTTACAAAACCACTAGTTAAATTAAAATTTTGTAATTTCAGAACTAGACTTGGTATGAATGTAAAACCTTAGATACTTTTGTTGTGAGTATAGAAACCTAATTTCATTGTTCAATTATTGATATCTCTGTTATAAATTTACTTTAAGTTATAAAAGGCTTAAATTTAGTGGAAGTGTTGAAATGTTCAAATTCGCGCCTTTTATAAATGTATGTGAAATTGTATTTTATGTTTTCTAAGTGTTGGCAACACCGCTCTCTCTGCGTCCTCTCGTCTTATCGAAAAGTGCTTACTAATTGTAATAATCTTTCTATAAAATTAAATATAAGTTATTTCGTTGTGCAAGCTTGTTTTATTAAAACTCTGCAACAGTATCAATCCATGCATCTATCTACATACCTAAACTACCTATTTATATATTCATCTATCTACCTGCCTTAATTATCTATCTATTTATCCACCTATCTACCTACCTATCTATCTATCCACGTATCTACCTACCTTAACTACCTATCTTCTATCCATCTATCTACCTATCTATCTATCCAGCTTTGTATCTAGGACATACCAGAGGGCGTGCGTTCCATGAGCGTGCCCTGCGCGTGCAACCGGGTGGTCGGCGCGTGGACGAGCCGGTAAACGCGCGTGCAAGGCACGCTGCTGATGTTCGACGAAGTGATCACAGCCGTTGTGCAATCCTGAAATTCAAGCATCAAGTTTATTTACAGCATCCCCCACGACACGACCGTCAACGACGTCTGCCGGGCACCCGCCCGGCAGACGTCGTTGACGGTCGGGCGTCACCACACCCGCATTAAATGCCGTTTCTACATAACACTGATCGTTATATTTTGGCAAGTTTTAACAATATCTCTATTAAACCATATTCTATTCATAGGTGTGTTTTTTTTGTTTCGATACTGGTAAACAGGCCTATCTGATGTAAAGTGGTTACGTCAGGGGCTAGGGGTTAGGCCAAGCCAACCCGTTATCAGCCTTTAGAATGGGACATAGACGGGATAGGAATGATGGGATAAGAGGAGTGGATGGGATAGGTTAAGAGGACGGGATAAAGCAATGGGATAGATGGATTAGACAGGAAAATTGGGATAGAGGGATCAGACACAACAATTGGGATAGAGGGATCAGACAGAACAATTGGGTTAAAGGGATCACACGGAAGAATTGGGATAAAGGGATAAGACAGGACAATTGCGATAGAGGGATCAGATAAGAGGAATTGGGATAGAGGTATCACACTGGAGAATGGGGATAAAGGGATAAGATAGGTCAATTTGGATAGAGGGATAAGACATGAGAATTGGTATAGAAGAGATTGGATAAGAGGATGGGTTAAAGGGGACGGGATAGAGGGTAGTCAAAGAGGACGAGTTTTATAGAGGGTAATAAGATAGTAATGAGGTATAGGAGAATGAGATACACGAAGGTAACAAAGGGGTCATTGAGATAGTCTTCTGAACTAGCCATTTTGAACGTACCTCGTCGATATCGACAGTGCACGAGTGGCCCACGTTGGTGAGCAACTGGACGGCGTGGGGGCGCGGCGGGTTCAAGGGGGCCGAATACAGGTGACGCTCCAGGGGCGTCTCGCGGAGACCCACCAAGTAGACCAACTGACGGGGCCAGTCCACCTACAATTATATTGAACACATGAATGGATAAAGAGAGAAAGAAAAATAGAAAATATTAATTCTAAACGCGACAGTTTTCGTATTGTTTCATCCGTGCAGGAACGGAAGAAAAAGAATACTATTTCCTGCGTTCGGGTGGCCAGTCGTAAGAGGCGACAACACAACCCACAGCAAGTTGGTAGGGCATTTGCTCGACTGGATGACTACCACCCCTGGTCTAAAGTATGCCGTCATAACAACCTTGAGTCTGGCATCACCCTTTAGACAGCGGAAAGACATTGGTAGCACCTTTGGTGTTACAAATGTCCATAGGCAACGGTGACCGGTTTCCATCCAGTGGGCCATCTGTCTGTCTGCTGATTTCCTACAATAAAAAAAATATCCTAATTACATTATATGACTTTAATATTTAATTAATATGTTTGTGTGTTTTATGTTTATGTGTAATTTTTAAATGATAAATAGGTTCGCCTTTCACCACGATCACGCCTATCGTATATTTTCTACTGGCTAAATAGTTATCTGCCCATATGTTTTTCTTGTAGGCGCACTTATTCGCCCGCACTCGGTCGCTGTCACCAAACACAAGCATATGCTTTTTAATGTTCAACAAGTAAACTCCAGTCGTGGATCAGAGCTGACACCTTATTTATTTTTTTTGAGCTATTTTTTCATCCGCACCGTGTCTCTTGTTTTTGCTATTATGCTACCACTTATATTCTACTCTATAAAATTCCTATGTCATACGTACCCATATCTTCCTGGCCATCACCTCCCAATCACCAGCGGTGATGGGCTCTTTGCTGATGATGTTAGGCCCCACAGCATTGGTCTCATCATCGGTGATCATTTCTATCACCGCTGAATGAATGAAATGAAAATAATTCCACATTTTATTTTGAAATAGTTGGAGACTAAACAAGTTAAATATTGATAGTTCTCACTGAAAAGTAACAATATTGTATTTTCAAAACTAAATAAAAGTTATATACTACTTAATTCTACTGAATACTTAACTCATTGTTTAGAAGATACATTTACACAATTTACTTACAACAGACCCATATTCCCCAAATATTAACAGTTACATTACGAATGTTTGAAAAAAAAGGAATTTTGAGTCAGATAATGTTTCAAATATAAATAAATTAATTCAAGTAATTGATTTTAATATATAGAAAGGTATACGAAATCAAAATCAAACATTTAAAATCGCATACAAATTATGTCGCTTTAAAATAATCTGACACACTCTCCTTGTTTACTCGGCTCACTCCTCAACACTTAAAGTGGCACGTTCCCTTCGAATGGTCGGCTCGCTCTACAATACTTACAACTACCTCACTCTTCTCGATTGCTCGTCTCATTCCTCAAAACTCATATGTAATTTGCTCCCTTTGATTGCTCGGCTCGTTCATCAACACTTACGTGCAACACGCTCCCTTCTACTGCCCGACTCGCCTCTCAACACTTACATCCAACTCGCTCTTATCGATTACTCGGCTCGTTCTCTTCGATTCTTCGGCTTTCCCCTCAACACTTACATCTAACTTACTCCCATCGACTGCTCGGCTCACTCCACAATACTTACATCTAACTCACTTTAGTCGATTGCTCAGCTTGTTCCTCAACACTTACGTGTAACACGCTCCCTTCTACTGCCCGACTCGCCTCTCAACACTTACATCCAACTCGCTCTTATCGATTACTCGGCTCGCTCTCTTCGATTCTTCGGCTTTCCCCTCAACACTTACATCTAACTTACTCCCATCGACTGCTCGGCTCACTCCACAATACTTACATCTAACTCACTCTAGTCGATTGCTCAGCTTGTTCCTCAACACTTACGTGTAACACGCTCCCTTCTACTGCCCGACTCGCCTCTCAACACTTACATCCAACTCGCTCTTATCGATTACTCGGCTCGCTCTCTTCGATTCTTCGGCTTTCCCCTCAACACTTACATCTAACTTACTCCCATCGACTGCTCGGCTCGTTCCGCAATACTTACACCTAGCTCGCTCTTATCGATTACTCAGCTCGCTCTCTTCGAATGCTCGGCTCGCTCCTCAACACTTACACATCGACTGCTCGTCCCGCTCCTCAATACTTACATCTAACTCGTTCTCTCCGATCCGCTATGAGCCCACACGTGACCAGATACAGGTGTAAGTAACCACTCTCCTCAGACGCCCATATGAAGCTGATGCGCCTGTCTCCACTATTAGACGATTGCGGTGATAGCGGAGCTTCCGGCAAGAAGTACAGGATATCGTGGACGTTGATCCAGGCGTCAGGAGCCGTTTCCGAGACGAGGACTTGAATGTCCTGGATTTGCTGCAACACAGAAATCTGAATTCAAGAGAATTATAAATCATAAATTAGATAAGTGCTTCGCAGTGAGCGTCTAGAGTTCCATAAACAGCATTCAGCCTGATTTCAAGGGTTTTTCTGCTATATTTTCGGGACCTCAAGCCTTCTAGCAATAAAATTTATATGGAACCATTTCGAAGTTTGTCTAAATTGAAAGCAACAAGAATCATCAAAATCGTTTCAGAAACAATAAAGATATAGCTTAACATACAGAAAAAATTCACGAGGAATTGAGAACCACATCCTTTTTTGAACTCGGTTAACAATACCCCATATCTCAACAGCTACTGAACGAGTATAGTGCAAAACGATTTTCTTTGAACGTATTTTTTTAAGCTCTAGAATCAACCAATATAATTTTTAAAGTAAGAGATGGTAGACCTGTCTCAAAGATACCACTTTTAATATTGGGAGGTAATGTCTAATACTTAAAAAAAAAAACAACCCCGTGGATTGCCGTTTGACATTCCTTCATAGAAGTATATTTACATACAAGTATTTATTTAACTTACAATGGATGTACCTATGTATGTATGTAAGTTCGGGTGGAATCTTGAAAGTAAAATTTGACCAACTTCCCGGATTCCGATTAAGCTGAAATTTTGCATACATATGTATATCGCGTGACAATGCAATAATATGGTACTATGGAGCTGATCTGATGATGGAGTCGGAAGGTGGCCATAGGAACCTCCTCTACTAAACAAGATAGACCCGCCGTGTTTGGGCTCGTTTTACTTGTCTTGGCTGCTACATGATATCCAGGATCTCAAATACTTGTATTTAAAAATGTTTTCCAAATCAGTTCACCCCATATAATCCTGTAAGAATGTTCTCAATTACCTGCGACACACCTTGCTTGTCCATGCTCCCATGGGCTTGCAGGTTCAGCTGGTGGGGGGCGTATTCATACCCACAAGGGGCGCTAAACTCCGTCAAGGGTATGAGAGCCAGTTCCAGGCGCTGCTGCTTCCTGTCCAGGAGTTGGACCCACACGCTGGAATACCAATGCAATTGTTAGTGTTCAGACACTCTTTCCAGCTTCTGCATTGCGAAGCTGGCAAATAGACGGCCGAGCTCATGGAAAGTGGTTACCGTCGTCAATGCACGTTTACAACACTGGGAACGGTGCTAAAGCATGGTCGGTCTTTAGGATAGGAGGGTTAGTTAGCCTAGTGGACTATAGGTATGAGATGAGGCGGTGGGGCGCAAAGATCAAGTAGACGCCGGGGGTTCAGACCCCGGCAGTGGGAGAGGCCCCGTGAGCCTGCCAGGGCCGCGGTGCCCAGAATCCCAATTACCCGTAGCCCTGGCATAAGGCGCAGAACGGAACACCCAGGGGTTTTAGTGGGTATCCCTAACTGGGGAGTGGCGATAGAGTGGCACCAGTTTTGACTGGGCATGCTATGGCGAATCTTAAACACGGATCGCGAATTAGCCCCCCAGGCCAGGATTTCCCCTGACCCAAAAAAAAGTGGACTGTAGGTATATATGGGTAGGTAATTAAGGAATTATCCGTGGTTTTTTGTGTCCTACGCAAACTGTGCAACGAAACAAAGGTAGAAGAAGAATGCTGCACTCTGAAGGGTTCCTTGCTGGACAAGGGCCTGATATGAAACCGTATAGGATAATACAGACGACATGTTTATTAAATATTTTATTATCCCCACCGAAATTATTACCGCCGCCGTAATAAAGCACACGTCCTTCTCCGATCAATGCCGCGGAAGATTGGTGGCGACGCGTTGTTCTTAATGTTACATGCCGACAAAGGGAATGCACACCTGGTTTATTACCTTTCCCGCATTTGGACTTCTTTTTGTTTTTTTTTTTTAATTGCAATTAGACAGTAGCCTACTGTTATTGTACTTGTTTATGGCCGCAGGTGTGCGGATTACGGTTTCTCGGAAACATCAGTCCACGCGGTCGAGAGGCAGTCAAGCGAGGATTACGATACGAGCAAGACGTGTGTAGTACATTCGACAAGCGGTATAGTGACGGAATTTGCGCGTGTTATTGAAACGTGCAGTTTGTACTGGTATTGTCTAGTTATATTTGTACCTGTTTTATGCGTGTTTGTACAGTTCTAATAAATTCTATAGTGATTCCAACGGCATTTTAAATCGACTCCCGCACTCGCAACATTAATCAATTTAAGAAAAAGACTTGATTACAGAAGCTACATGATACTCACAACTGTCCGCAAGGTGTCCAGCCGACCCTGGCCAAATACTCAAACCATGGGAAGGTCTCCCTCAACGGCTGCCTGAGTTCATACCATCTGATGTCCACGACTTCCATCCATTCCGAGGATTGGTCTGATGCTGGAGAGGAAACAACCTGATATAGTATTACTCAGTGTACGAACCGTGTAAGCGGGACATAGTTTAGTTTAGTCTTGCGAATGAAGTTCAATATAGATTATTTAAATGTCGGAACACGATTTTCCAAATATCTGCGCAACTGCTAAACTGTATTTCACTGTTAAATCAAGATACTAATTAATCTATAACTATAGGCCCCGACAGACGTCATCCTGCTCTAAAAAAATAAACATTTAGGACCCGATCCCAGCGCCACCTACCGGTTCCAATTGTGGATTTAAACCATCCGGGGACCCACCCACTCAAACACGCAAAAACAAAATCACCAAAATCGGTCCAGGTGATTAGGAGGATTCTAGAACCCGATCTCAGCGCCACCTACCGGTTCCAAAGGGATAAAAAGTATCCTATGTCCGTCTCCTGGTTCTAAGCTACCTCCCCATCAAATTTCAGCCAAATCGGTACAGCCATTCTTGAGTTATAAAAACTGCAACTAACACGACTTTCTTTTATATATATATATATTATATATATATAAATATTATAAAATTACAAACATAACATGTCTGTACATTGAAGCTATTAAAAAAAAAAACTACTGGGCTGATTTTGACGCGGTCTTCGCTGATGGACAGCTAATTCTTAGACCTAAACTCTGCGCTACTGTTTATCCTGGGAATCCCGCGGGAATTTACCGAAGAGCTAGTTGTAGTTGTTCGGATGCGTAAAAGTTAGCTTACTCTGACACAGTTTTCACTATAACGATAGCTTACATACTTTTTCAAATATTGCGGTATTTTGTGTACCGGGAATCCTGCGGGAATTTCAATTGAAGCGTAGACGAAATCGCGAGTAAATATATGTATATATATATATATATATATGTCGGAGGGAAGTTATAGTTGGATGGATTATTATTTGGATGTATAACGCACAATATCATTTGTTTACATTTTAATTACTTCTAAAATTCTTAATGTAATTTAATTTGATTTGTTGAATGTTTCTATAACTTAAAGATCGTTCTAACCTAATAAAAGTTATGAATATTGTAATTTAATAAACGACCAATCAGAGCAGAGCATATGGCGGAGCGGGGTCAGCGCCCTCTATACTTTGAGTAATATCTACTTGGGTAGACTGAGGAGTTTGTGTGGCACATTTGGTTGGTGGCAACAGGTCGAGTTGGACCATGAAGTATTTTAAAGAAAGTATGGAAGTTGAAAGTATGAGCCCGCTGCTCGGTCTAAACTATGTCATAATGTTGATCAAATCTAAATTAAAAGTGTATAAACCGTGGCTATTGTGTTTTATGCTCGCATTTTATCCTGATGACGCCCACTAAACCTGCAATAACTAAAGATGATGTCGTGAGAACGAGGCCGTATATATATATATATATATATATATGTGTGTGTGTGTGTGTGTGTGTAATTCCAATACCGAGAACAGACATAAGATACTTTTCGTCCCAGATAAATTTCATTGTTAACAAAGCATAGCAAGTAATTTAGCATGGAAAACTTTACTACGGAGCCTTTAACTTTACTATCACTTTCTAATCAAAGATAAAAGCAGAAATAAACTTTAATATTGTCAAAAACGAAAAGTGGGAAGACCGGTAAAACGGTGGTCTGATGATATATCCGAAACAGCAGGCAAGGATTGGATGATCCAAAGCCAGAAGAAGGAAATCTGGAAGAAGATGGAGGAGGCCTTCACCCGAAGAGGGGTCCAAAATCAAGACTAACCAAAAATTACTAACATAATACTAACTTAATTAACTACAAACATACTACGATACATACTACCGACTAACATCTAACAAACCACTAACAAACTATATTTATGCACATGAAACTGTTATTATAAAAAAAATAAAAATATTTGGAAATAAAGGCTTTATTATTATTATATTTGTATGTCTTGGAAGACCACGGGCCATAAAAATGGCCCGGACTTTTGGAGGGCTTGCGCGGGGCCATGGAAAGACCAACACGTAGAGGCCCTTTGACAAATTTAATGTAAATGTGGCGTGACACTGACCGGCGATTATCCCTGTCTACACCATATAATAATGCACCCAAGGACAAGCCCCGGCCAGTGTAGGACTATTGTGGGAAATGAGGACAAAAAGTACCGGGCTATTAGGGTGAACTGCTACTGGTACTGGGGGTCTGGGAATATGGGGACTATGGCGTCTGCCCGTCGCAATGTTCGGGGAACATGGAAAAATGGGCAGACGGTGACTCGCCACTCCCTGCATGGGCCCCAAAAAATGCCAAAAAAGGCAGGGGCAACATGGGTATGAGTGGCTAAGGGGTGTAGAGAGGTGGGCTGCAGGTTCACCGAAGCTACTTCCGACATTAGGCCATTTATCACTTCCACCCCTGGAGCTTGAGTCTTAGCTCCAGCGATCTCCACTCCGTGCCGGCTAGCTAAGGCAAGCACGAAGGCGGAGGCCTTGCCTTGGCCCCCGGAGTCAGGTACGAGGTGTCGCTACTCACCTAAGGCTTCGCCACAAAGCCCCCCACAATTATTATTATTATTATATTGTCAAAATGTCTTCTGTACATTGGGAGTGGGAGGCTACGCAGCAATTGATTTTTTTACAAATAACTTTACCGCGCAGTTATCTGTTGCTAACCCACGATATAGAAGATACTGAGGCTTAATATTAACAATTTATTTCATCAATCAATCATGTATGTATACTCACAATGTGTGTCGGCGCTACCCTCGTGGTAATAGTCCAAGACCGTGGTCGGGGAGGCCCTCTGGAGTCTGAAGGTCACCAGCTTCAGGACCGACTTCGCGTTGGGGGTGCCTGCTCGGGGGAACCTGGAATACAAAGATCAGTCAGGTGGAACGATACGTCCCAGCTCCATCTGGGTTAATGTTAGTGTTGGAGACTGTGTCACACAGACATAGCAAAGAGCAGCCGCAGCTCTTGAATTGCAAAACTGAAAAACGCCGCCCCCACTCGCCTATATAGCTGATTTATCAAATTCAAATTCAAAAGTTTTTATTCAAAATAAGTTCCACTGGAGAACAGTTTTTGAAGGTCATACATATAGGTTAAAATTTAATTTTTACATCCTAGTCTACGTAAACCGCTTCGCAACGTGTTATTGCTGTTAAGCAGAAGGCAAAAAACTCCCCAGCAACATGTCTAGCTAAAAATTGTTTTTCTTTATATTTCAAGTTCTTTTTTTTGTTTTATACAGAATTATGTTACAGAATGACTTTTGAAGAATTAAAGCAGTTGTAGCAAACAGTGCATATTAAATAAGACAGAGCGCAATAAAAGGATAGAAAATATTATTATAGTTATAAATATACAGACATAACATACAAATTTTTTTTTGCAACATATCTCCATATATTCCTTGCAAGTACGGCAAGATAAAAACGTTATACACGTTCAAAACACAGTATAAGAGGTTGGAGCGAGCTGCTATGTACATGAAGTTTTGTCATTTACATATTCTTCAATAGTGTAGTATCAGATAATTCGATTTATAATTTAATTACCATTATCTACGAGTTAGTTGATTTTATAAGGCCACGAAATATCATCTAGATAATTTAGTGCACCAGTAACTAATTGCTATAATTATTTTTTATCCTGGCAACACAATGATGTAATTGCTAATTTTAGAGTTTTTGGCGGGAACTGAAAGGAGACGTTGTGCTGTGCAGTTTTATTTTCTAAAAATGTGTATAATTACTCTAAAATGAACAATAGTTGCAGGATATTGATAGTTTTTGAGTAGAAATTATGTGTTTTTGTGAGAAATGTGAACTGTATAGTCAGATGTGATCTTTCGAGTTTTCACAAGAACTCCATTGAATGGCGTCGGTTGTAGCCTGCAATACAACTGCGCTACTATACGAAGACCTATTAATTAACATGTTTCCGACTGAAAGACTTTGATTCTATGGTCATGAATAAATAATAATAAAAAAAAATTGCTAATTTTAGAAAGAAAAATATTTATTCATATACAATAAAACGTACTTATAAATAGGAAAATACAATTTAAACCTAACTCAGCATGATGCTGGTTGGCTCCTCAACCAGCGCTGGTCTTCCGTTAGGGCCGTTCAAGTGACTCACGGATAGACAAAACGAAACAAACACAAAACAAAAAACAAATGACTAGTACTATTGTAAACAAACATAAAAATAAACTATATCATTGATATATAAAAAACGAATATAAAAATTAAGCGAATTTATAAAGAAGAATATAATGGAATGAGGAACATAAAGCTTAAAAACTAAAAAACTATAACAATATCAATTTTATATATTGTCTGTCAGTCTGTTGGTTTGTGTCAAATATGCTGCAAATAGGAAATATCAATGCAATATATATAAAACTAGCGGTCCCGGCAGACGACGTCCTGCCTTGACAAAAAAATTTAGAAACCGATTGCAATGCCACCTACCGGGTCCAATTGTGAAACTAAACCATCCTCGAATCCCCTTGAACTCACACAAAAAATTTCATCAAAATCGATACAGCCGTCTAGGAGGAGTTCAGTGACATACACACGCACACAAGAAATATATATATACAGACTAGCGGTCCCGGCAGACGACGTCCTGCCTTGAAAAAAATATTTAGAAACCGATTGCAATGCCACCTACCGGGACCAATTGTGAATCTAAACCATCCTCGAATCCCCTTGAACTCACACAAAAAATTTCATCAAAATCGGTCCAGCCGTCTAGGAGGAGTTCAGTGACATACACACGCACACAAGAAATATATATATAAAGATTTTAACAATGTCGCAATTTTATCGTTTTGTGGTTGGTAGCATTTTCGTATAAAAGGCGTGGTGGCTTGTAGATGGTGTTCATTGCTTACCACGCAGTGTCAATAGTCACATCAAAGGCTGAACAATAAAGTGGAAACCCTACCCAAGTACTTGATATTTAGTACTTTCTTATCCAAATCTCTCCTTGCTGTTACAATAATGATAGATAGATAAATACTTAGAAATTTTAAAAAAAATCGCATGGTCATATTTACCTGAACTCCTCAACGTCCCCACTACTGGTCTGGGAGGAGGGGAAACTGAAGATCTTCACATCACTCTCGTCGACTTCCTCGTAGACTATCCTGAAGACGTTATCTAAAGGAAAGTAAAGGTACCTACATATAATAAAACTACTTTTCAACGGAATTTAAGCCCGGCATTTCATTTGAGATATTTATTATTCCGACGTTACGGTCACTTTTCAGTAGCGGTGATCAAGGAAGACAAAGATGATAAGTGTCAATGAGTATTGTTAAAGGTTATATTTAGCCTTTATTTAGTTTTCCTTTTGTTTATGGTTTATTATTTACACTATGGGACCTAACCTAATTACCTCTTAAAACACCTTGTCCATGCAGAAACGGAGAAAGAATACATATTCCTGCATTCAGTCAAATATTCTGAAATGTTCATCAGTAATGTTACGAGTGCGGGACTCGAATTAAAATCCCGTTGGAATTACTATAGAATTTATTAGAACTATACAAACACATATAACACAGGTACAAATATAACTGGACGCAACCAGTACAAAGTGCACGATTCAATAACACGCGCAAATTCCGTCACTATATAGCTCATCAAATGTACACGTCTTGCTCGTATTGTAATCCTCGCTTGACTGCCGATCTCTCCATCGGGCCATTGCTGCACCGATACAATATGGCTGCGAGCCCGCATAGATCGGATTTCTTAGAACCAGTTCGACACACCTGCCTAATGACTGCCATAAAAGATGACAATACACAATGGACTGTTTTTCTAATTAGGAATTCTACAAACACAACATAAACAAAAGAAGTCCAAATGCGGGAAGGTAATAAACTGCGCTTTATGACAGGCAGGTGTGCATTCGCCTTTGTCGGCATGTAACAGTAAATTACATTATCTGTAGTACATTTTACTTGAAAAAAAAAATACAATGCCTCACAGGGGGTGAGCTGTTAAAATGATCATCGTAAATTTGACAATGTATAACAATTTTATATGGCCACTTACCATCAGACTTGGGTTGCCACCAAAAACCGGTGTACCTGGAGAACTCCTCCTGAGTCACGTAGCAGGGCACCCCGGCTTGCTTGGGGTCATCAGCTAATCTGGAAATCATTCATAACAGTTCCAGTTATTCTGGCAATAAGAACAGTAATGTATACTGGAAACTTTTATTTTTTATTGCACGAGTTCCGCAGACATGTAGACGGCCCACCTGATGGAAAGCGGTTATCATCGCCTATGGACATTCGTGACACCAGAGGTGCTAACAATGTGCTACCGCTCTCTATAGGCAGACTGGGACCTGGCCACTGATGCCGGAACACAACTCAAGGTTGTTATGGCGACATACTTTAGACCAAGTGTGGTAGATCCAGTCGGGCAAATGCCCTACAACCTGGCTGTGGGTTGTTTTGTCGCTTCTTGCGACACGCCACCCCAACGCAGGAAATTTTATCCTTTCTCCGTTCCTACACAGATAAAACAGGAAGGAGGATAGGACTGTGAAAGCGTAGTATCACATCGACCGCGCCAGCCTTAAGAACTATCAGGATTATTACTCTAGCATAGCACGCATAAAATGACTTTTGTTTGACGATTATTATAAAACTTATACATTCTTAATATTGACTAGAATCACAGATGGCAAGAAGCTAATATAGGGAGAGCCCGTGATCGCCAGTCCTACCACATAGTATAAAGGCTAAAAAAAAATCTGTCCAAGTACCCTATAGCAAGTAAGAAGGTTTGGATATTATGACTCTCGAACCGTGGTGGCTTTGACAGGTAACAGGTAGCAAAGGTGAGCATAATTGCTGCCCAAAAACATGATAGCATAATGCGCAATTTTTTAGTATGTTGTACAGGATACTATTAGAATATCATACCATCTGTTGCCAAACACTTTGTAGGGTGGCAGCCCCCTGCGAGACGCCTTTAAAGTTTAATAATTCTACTTACGTCATAATATAAAATGTGAGTTTTATATATCATGTTACTTGGTCAACTATTCAAAGATGTTTCCCAAACGGCCAGACAGTTTCGAAAGTTCTAACACTTTCCCAGACATAGTTGAAGGTCAGCTGTAGGGAATAGCGACGTAATTACATTCTATTATGCACAGAACATATTTTGAGAGTTTGTTATGGCAGCATATTCTAAACCAGGGGTGGTAACTTATAACTATCCAGACGGGCAGATAGCCTACCATCTGGCTGTGGTTGTGTGGTTTGATGAGTTCCATCATGTGCAGTGTAGAGAACTGGTTTCTAATAGTACATTGTTCATGAATTACACAAGACTAAGGCTCGGTGCACACGGGCCGTCAGTGGCCGACAACAAGCAGTTGATACGCGTTTTCATACATTTTAAAGACTAAGGCCGATTTGCGCCCACCCTAATACTAACCTATCGGGCTCGTGACCTTTACAAGCATATGTCAGTCTCGTGGGCCTTTTCAATGTACTCCCAGCAAGCCATATGTCGCCTTTCGCAGCATGAGCTACCAACTCGGGCGTTGAAGGGCATAACGCTGGCGTCAGTGGAGCCCCACCGCCCGTCGTTAGAGATCTGGGCACTAGTGGGGGTGGCTGAAAAATATATACAACAAAACTTATACGCCTGGAACTAAAAACTACATTAACATATATAAGAATATATGATTGACTGAAAGAGTGGAGGAAAGAATGAATGAAATAATAACTTTATTGTACATACATTAAAGTACAATGGGCGGGCTTCTCGCTAAAGGGGATCTCCGCCAGACTACTCAATAGAATTATTATAATTATCAACTTCACTATATGTACTAATTTTAGGTTTGACATGGACATATTTAATAGTATTCTGTCAGACGTACAATCGAGTGCATCAAGACAAATGTTAATAAAAATAAGTGTAATAATAATTTGATTGTATTAACACAGAAGGTATAATGAGAGTCCCTGCAAAATAAAGGGAATTTTCGAAGTGATAACTTCTTATGGGAGGGTAGACCGCTTCGTTACGTAACGCGTTACGAAGCCAATCTGTCTGGCTTCCTTTTCTCTCACGCATACGGCAGCGGTACTCTCACTCTAACCCACAGCGCTAGCCGTATTTCGGTTATTAGATTAAATAATGATACTAATAATGTACATTCATAAAATTCTAACGTAAATATTCAAGAATTGTAACTAAGGATAAAATATATTTTATAATCAATAAAAGATTGCATTAGTAAAAACAATTGTTAGGGATATATCCGCATTAGACCAATCGGTGGCCTTATCACTCATATCATCATGATCATATAGTAACCTAGTAAAGGAGATTAAAATATTGGTTTACTGAACCACAATATCATCATTTCACCAAAGGGGGCTCATCCGGGACAGTACAAACACCGCCCGGGATATTGCAAACATCGTCCGGGATAGTGCAAACATCGTTGGGGATAGTGCAAACATCGTTGGGTATAGTGCAAACATCGTTCGGGATAGTGCAAACATCGTCCAGAATAGTGCAATCATTGTCTGGGATCATGCAAAAATCGTTGGGGATGGTGACAAAATTCTCCAGGATAGTGCAAAATTCAACAGTTGTCTATGAACGGACATTTACCTGATTAGCTCCCTCTTCAGCGACGAAGAGAGATGAGGCGCAAGGGAATAGCACCCTACCAGTCTTGGGATGGAGCTCGTAGGATGCTATACCCCAAGCAGCTACTCGTTGACGCTCCCAGAGGAGCTGCTCCTCACGAGACCACTTGCCAGATGAGACTCCTAATGCTACGTTGGACTCTATGAGCGGCTTCCAATCCAATCTGAAGTTTCCTTATTATTACAAAATTGGCAAAAAGGTAGACAGCCTATCTAATGGGACTACTAATTATACTAGGACCTTGAATAAGTTCTTGCTGTTTCTTTTACAAATTTTTTCTGCATCCGAACGTTCTTTATCCTCAAGTTCGAAATTATTATTTTTAAAGCGTCGAAACCAGTCTCTGCATATCGTATCCGACATAGCATTGTCATCATAACTTAACAAGAATTCTAAGTGTTTCAGCTGCAGATTTCTTTTGACTAAAGTAGTGCAATAAAATTCCCCGCAAATACACTTTGGCACAAAAGAACATTTTCAGAACTAAGAAAAATCATCATCACATCAGTCATCTTTGAAGAAACAGCGAGAACTTATTCAAGGTCCTAATATAAAATGGGCTGGTTGAGAAATGTTTTTATCGGGTATCAGAATTATTTAATTTGATTAAATGATATTGTTACAGCTCAGGCCCCGAAAAAAACAAAACCGACCTGCATATCTCAAACAAAACACATTTTATTACCCATCGGCATTTGAACGAATAACATTGAAGCTATTGTAATTGTTTTATGATCGTCTTCTTTTGTTTACTTATTTATTGACATATGTTTCTAGAGAACGGCCTATTGTTGTATTGTAATCATTAGCCAGGTGTTACGGATTTTAAAGTATAAGCTAACTCTAGGAAATTCGGTCCACGTTGCCGGGCGGGCATATTGCATTTGTGCAGTATAAAACGATGTCGTGATTGAGGGAGGGGGCAGTCAAGAAACAACCACGATCAAGGCGATACGTTTGTACAATCAGAAATCTCATGGTTACTTGACTTTGCGCGTTTTATTGAATTACGACCTTCTGCATTACGTTTGGATTTGTTGTGTTCGGTTATATCTGTACCTGTGTTATACATGTTTGTACAGTTCTAATAAACTCTATAATAAGCCCAACAGAATTTTAACTCGAGTCTCGCAACTCGTAAAAATATTTTTAAATCGATAGGCATACCCATTAAATAACCATATAACATAAAATACGGCTCAAGTCGGCTAAAAAAGGGATATTTTTAGGTTGACACACGCGTCTGAGTGGAGTGAAAACCGCGTGTCGACAAATGTAGTGTAGGACGCCCAGGCTGATGGACCGACGTTCTGCGCAATTCGCAAATAGAAAATTATAATGTTTTGCTTTTTAGTTTAAAGTCGGGTTTGTTTAATAAAACTACGTTTTAGCGGTTTTAAGCGCGGTAATTTATTTGATTTTCATTATTCTGACGTTTCGGCCACTTTTCAGTAGGAAGACAAATATGTTAAGTGTCAACGAGTATTGTTAAAGTTTTATTTAGCCTATCGCCAACTCTTTCATTTTAATTATTTAGTTTTAATCTTAAAATGTCACCTCTGTCAATGCGGGGATAAGGTAGATCGCTTAGGACACCATGGATTATCCTGCAGCAGAAGCGCCGGTAGAATTTCTCGTCACGCGGCACTGGACGACATTATCCGCCGGGCTCTCGTCACCGCCGGGGTACCTGCCGTTCTGGAACCAAACGGCTTGTGCCGCGACGATGGCAGGAGGCCGGATGGGATGTCGTTAGTACCTTGGAAGATGGGCCGCCCCTTAGTGTGGGATGCTACCTGCGTTGACACTCTGGCGGCGTCCCATCTTTCAAGTACGTCCGCTGCCGCCGGTTCTGCTGCAGCTGAACAGGAGGCCCTCAAGCGCCGAAAGTACGCCGCCATCGGCAATTGTTACACATTTGCGGCGTTTGGAGTGGAAACTCTGGGTCCGTGGGGTCCTGGCGCTCTAAAACTATCGAGATATCGCCGAACGCCTAATAGACCTCTCACGCGACCAAAAGGCTGGCGTCTATTTTGCTCAAAGGGTAAGCATTGCTATTCAGCGTGGTAACGCTGCCAGCCTTTTGGGAACGTTCCCGGTAAGTGACAGTGGTTTGGGACCAATATTTTATTAATAATTTTGCTCTCTTTTTATTTTATTTAATTTTAGTTTTCTATCCTAGAGTTTAGTTCTATTAACTTGAATAACAAATAAATATACATTTTATGTTAATTCAAATATAATAATAAATAATTGTTCTTTATCATAATCATAGGTAAATTTATTTAGCCGGTCTTTTTGTCGATATCATCTAGAAGATTTTGTTCCATGTTCAATAAGTCATTGCAATATCAACGATATTTAATATTCAATGTAGAGCATGTTAAAATAAATACAACTATATTAGTAAAATATTTTTTAATCAATTACTACTATAATATATTCAAATATTCATGTTTAAAGTCATTTAAATTCCAAATATGTTAATTTAGTTGATAATTAACATTTGTAATAAGTTTCTGAGGTCATTCCTGACAATTTATTGTCAGAGTTAATCCATCGTATCGTAGGTATTTAAAGTTTAGGGATGTCCTGACTAGGTGGAGGAGCGAGATGGAATGCTCCTCCGTCTCAATGGAAGATCTTCCAGCGAGGCTACTCTTATGCACTGCAGGCCAACGCCCTTCTATTGTTTTAGAGCAAGATCCAGCTGAATAGCCGCAGATGGTTGTTTCAACGATACCGGACTTTAGGGGCTTCCCGACTCCGTGGAAGCGGAGGCGTTCAACCCGGAAACAGCGCGCTCGAGAACCTCCTGTGAGGTTCAACCTCGACTCGAATGGGGACTCGATATCGAATCTGCCGGCGGAGCCGATCCTAGTCTATCTTTACTACCGCTTCGCAACGTGTTATAGCTGGAAGAGAAGAAGCTGCGGAAGAAACTCTCCAGCAACACGCCTAAGCTAATCGTGTATGGCTACTTGTGTCTGTAATGAGTGGGGGGCCCTTCTTTGTTGTTGGAAATCTGTATATATTCTTTGTGTTTCATGAATCGCTTGCGACCTCAATTATTGCACTGTGAATGCCTCTATCTTTCGAATTTGCTTAGAGTATACGCGCGGAATGTGTTTGTTAGGAAAGAGAAGGAGAGCAATTTGTCGTAACTGCTCTCCTTTGCTTTATTCAGAAAAGGAAGAACAAGCTAATAATACCGTATGACGTCATCGGCACGCATAGTAGCACAGGCGTCAGCATTGCCGATGAGCAGATTCTCATTCACTCTGTATGATGCAGATCAGTGGGTCTTACTTTTTTATACAAAGAATACAATGTTTGATATGATGCGCCGAGTATGGATGCGCGCATGTGAACCTTTAGTTGTTCTTTGTTTGTTAATTGTTAATAAATTATAAATCAAAATTATATCAAGTTGTTGAATGGTCTTTAAATTTAACTGAATGTATAAAGATTTATATTCAATTAAATTAATGAAGTTTGTTTGTTGGTAATTTTTTTAATTTACAAGTATAAAATTTTACAGGAGAGCTACTTTACAAATCATTTGTTACATACCATTCATAGATCTCCAATTTTTAGTATGTTAGTAATACTGTCATTAACACAGATATGGATCTTTGAATTAGGATCTAAATTATTTTAACTTTATGTTAATTATATTATTATGAGTTTAGCAGGACTCCAATTAAAATGCCGTTAGAATTATTATAGAGTTTATTAGAACTATGCAAACATGTAAAACACAGGTACAAATATAACCGAACACAACAAATCCAAACGTAATGCAGAAGGTCATAATTCAATAAAATGTGCAAAGTCCATCACTATTAGATTCCCGAATGTACACATGTGATGCCCGTATTGTAAAAACGTCGCTCAACTGCCCCCTCTCTCCATCAGGCAGTCATTTCATATTTCACGAATGCTAAAGAATCCGCAACACCTGGCCAATGATGCTAATGAGAGAATACAATAGGATAATAAGCTATTCTCCACAATAATTAGAAACATATGCTATATAATAAGTGAACAAAAAAAGACAATCATAAAACGATGCTGACAAGTAAAAAAATGTGCTTCTATAGATCTTATCGTGGAATTTGTCTTGTGCCTAGGTTTTAATAATATGAATAGAAAAGAGAAATCCAAAATTCTGTCGCTTACAATGTTTTTCCATAACACTTGAATATATGATTAGAGAATACAATCCCGGGATCCCAAATCTCGAGACCCCATCCGTTTTCTGACCCCGAAATACCAGGGACTGTACTTCGCTAATCTCGGTATTTTCGGGATTGCCACAAACAGGTCTAGTTTGCACTCTGTTGTCCGTTGCGAGTTGACAATGACCTTGCCTAGATTGCCACAAACCACCCAATCCCAACCCCAATTGACACTAAAGGAAAAGTCACAGCTGGAAATTGATGTGACAGAAAGAGTATGATAACCCCAGAATCTGAAGTACAAATACAATATGAATCAGGGTTGGCAAATAATATTAGATGTGAAATGAGCCTCTTTGAAAATGGAGGAGTTAGTGTATATCACTTAGAAACAGCATAAAAGCATATTGTCTATTCCTCCAACCAGTGTAGAACCTGAACCAGTGTTTTCAGTTGCTGCTTGTGTTGGCAATAAACTACGAAGCAGGCTTGGAAGTCAAACCTAGGATGCATTGATATTTCTACAATCTACATTGTATTTTCAAAATTCTAAATAAGTGTTTTTGTCTCGTTATTTCTTACTTACAAAGTATAGTGTCTTTGTTTTTTTCTTTTTTATTTTCTTACCATATTGTGATTTGTGTTGTGGACTCGTGGAATAAAATTATACAACATTTTTCTAGAAATTACTCTTTTTTTTTACATTTGAGCCCAATTAGAAACTACATAGTCTAATTACGTATCAAGAATCCCATAATCCCGGGATCGAAAAACATGGTCGGGATTGTATTCTCTAATTATGATAGGTCAGAAATAATATGTATAACATATATTTATCATAAATCATAATATAAGTAAATACCTATGTAAAAGGTCTTTTTTTTCTCTCCTTCATTACTGTGAAGGAAAGTAGACAGACATTCACAAAAAACATTAATTAATGTCAGGTAATTAGTTCATCCACGTGCCAGACATATTTCTGTTTCCCAACTTTAAAAGTCTGTATAGAACATATGAATATCGGCAACAGGTGTATTCTTTTGATGTTCACCACCAAAAATGGAAACACAATTCCCAACATTTGTTTACAACTTTTTTTGCTAACATAATGTAATTTCAGAAACATTTGTCACCAACATGTGTTGACTGCATAAATGTTGGCAATGTTTTGCCATTTCAGTTACTACTCCCTACTTTAAATATACATAAATCAACTTATCACTTTTCATAACTGTATAGTTTTATTAGCTGCTTGGCAATTGGTCTAGTTATATAGTTGTTTAGAGAAATTTATTTTGATTTTCAATCCAATATCATATGTGAGCTTTTGTTATGTCAAAATTTGACATTTTTGAATAATATCAGCTGAGTAATGCTCAAAATTGAACAGCTGACTTACCTGTCATTATTTGGCTGCTGGGTTGGGTTGATATCAGTGTATAAGAGAGTTATTTCCCATCCGTTTTGAGGAGTACGCAGGAAGTATATCCTTGTTTTCCCATTACTGAGTTTTCTGAAGGAAATCGCCATTGGAACCATCGTAGAGAGCGAAGACAGCTCCTTCCGAAGATCGTGCACGGCCTGTCGCACTTCAGCCCAAGAGTACTTTTTCGTGGGATACCGAACATACTCTCCCGTCGCTGCACCGTCTCCCGCCTCCCGGACCTCCATTTTGTACTCTGTATTTCTTTTTTAATCCAACTCTTTTTTTATTTCTTCAAAAAAATTGTTTCTCATGGTGATATAACAAAGGAGGTTGGTAAGACAAGAATGACACGTATCAGAATTTTTACAAGTATTAATTAGCATTGAATAGGTGATTAAATAGTTAACTTCATAATAATTAATTATTTATTATCTAAATTAGTTATTCTAATAAAATTACTCCTAACACTCGTTTTTTAACTTCAACTATAGTTTTCTTGGCAAAACTGCCAAATGGTCGACTCGATAATAGAGATGTGAAACATGATTACTATTTTTTTGATTTAAATATCGATTATAATTTTTGTTTATATTGGTCAGTAAATCGTTTTGACTTTTCCATAATGCAAACTATATTTTGCATAATCAATTTATCAACATATTAGAGACGTTTATGTTTAAATTGTCATTATAATATTATGATTGTCAACTATACGAAATTCTACAATATTTAAAAAAGGCTAATCCAGATTAGATTTGAAACAAAATACACAACAATCTAAAAAGTCTTTTACTTGATTGTATTTTAAACTTTTTCAAATCTAAAGACCTATATTTTTTTATTACCAATATGAGATTGACAACGAAGGACCGGAATTGATATGACACAAACTTGGAGAGGTCTACGCCATCTTCGTCCAACAATGGACTGCAATTGGCTAACTACCAATATGAGATTAAAATGTTGCAAAAATCTATTTCATTATAAAAAGTAATCTACACATATTTTACAACGTTGAACTGAGACCAGAACATTGGTGGATTGTGACAGTAATACAGAAGAACCATAGTTGTCAACAGTAGTTTTTTTTTAATAATAAAACAGAATCTTGGCATATTACGGCATATTTTATATCTTTAATCATTTTTACTACTCTCAAAATTTAATCTCAAAATATATTAAAATAATAAGCCTGTAACTAGGTAATAATTGTGTTCCAGATACATTATTTAAGTAACATTAATTATATTAGTGTTTAAATAAGAGCCTTCTCTGTTATTCTTCTATTAATAAAATCTTTAACTATATTTCATGTAATAAATTATTTTATCTCATAATAAACATAGATAAACATTACAAGATCGATATTTTAAAAAGTCGCTCATCACTAGACACAATAGAACGGTCGGTGAACCGATTGAGGAAAAATATCGTTCGGAAATTATATAAGATCATATTTTTTTTACACATTTTAATCAACACTAAATAAGAGCGTATGTTATATAAAATAGCTTTAAAACCTACTAAATCTTTAATATTTTTTCAATTTATTAATTCTATAATGCTTATATTGAAATACTAAAAATTATGTGGGATAATCTTTATTACCGGATATGACAGCGCAAAGAAAAACTAATACTGGCCGTCCGCCGCAGTTCCGGCAACATTTGCCGCCGTACTGTCAAAGTGTAAACATGTCGTAGAAAGAAATCTATATCAATAGCTCGTGTTTTCATAATTTTACGTCGAAATAAAATGGCCTCCTTCACGAATATACTACGGACTTGTGGTTTAATTGTTTATCTAACAATTACAGTGAGCGCAGTGTATGATATTTCAACGGGACCGTGGATAATGTCGATGAAAGTAGTGCGAAAAAATTGCGATGCGAAAAATTGTAAATATTATGTTATAGTGCGCGGTGGTGAATTTCTGGGGCATTTGTCGTGGCGATTGACCCCTTCCGTCGGTGTTAGGGGTGGTAATTGTGACGTCATTTACTCAGACTATGAAATTAACGAGCTTGATACGGATTCGCGAAGTGCGAATTTAGAAATTGTTTTACCTATTTATAATGAGAAAGTATATTTGTGTACGTTACTTAATGAGCAAAACGGACCATTTCAAGGGCGATGGGTGCACCAAGGCGCTGATTATTATTTCGAACCTAAAAATGAAATTTTGGAAGAAAGTTATACACAATTGTAAGTAAATTATATGATACATAATTTAAAAAATTCTTGAACTAGCTATTGTTATTCAATAATAAATTTGAAAATATTGTTCTCATTTCCCATAATAGTCCTACACTGGCCGTGGCTTGTCCTTGGGTGTAGTTTTCAATAAAATATTTTATATTAATTTTTGTAATAGATAATAATTATATTTTAGATTTTTCACTTTTTTAATAATATAAGCAACTTATGCTTGTATCATGCACATTAAGTTACGGATAAATCCAGGTTTCCCATTTAAAGTGGAAAAGACAGTATACCCACCAGTCATGTCTAAGGCAGATTAGCAGGTTTGACTCATAGGTTATCTCAATCTATAGGTTTCATCACAATCTCTATCAAAAGTTATGGCCCACAGGAAGTATCTGGCAACTATATATCTATCTATGTAAGAACTAGCCCTGCAACATTGACGTAAGTTAGTATGGTTTGTTTCGTTTGCATATATGTTTTCTATTATACAAATAAACAATGTTCGAGTGTAACAGCCCTAGCGGTATCAAAGACACCAATTTTTTGGTGTCTTGCACATCCTTATCTGTCAAAATCAAGAGCTGTCAAGCAGTCGTTGGATGCTACGAATCATACTACACGCGTGTGCAACTGAACAATAATTCCCACCAAAATTAACAAAATTAATATAACGAAGATCTAATGGTGTTAGCAGCATCCGGTAAGTACTTGCTTATATCCTTACTGCTAAGCCTAGACTTCAAACATCGGTTGAGTCTGAAAAACATTTAGAAAACCAGAATTGACGTACCTTCCCATAACATAGCTACTGTCCTTTTGGATGTGTATGCTACATGGTTTTTTTCCACCATTGATATTTGCTACCTGAAAAACCGCCTTCAGCTTACCGAGTATCCATTCCTTTTTAAGTTTATGTTAAACTACCAATCCAAAAAAATATATATTTCCTAAAATCACGTAAGTCTCGGGTGACTGGGATCTCAGTCTATAACTAAAAATTTAGTAATAATACATAATATAATCCTGACGTGTGACATAGTTACAAATAAATGAGTTCACATACATTTTCATTTTATTCGTTTATAGTTCATGCCACTTGTCTAGCAGCTTACACGATTCACACATTCGGTGCTACTAAAAGGAATTATTGGTTGTATAAAACTCTATCTTTTGATTGTATGCCCTTCAAACTTGCAATAGTAAATTTGCTTGCTTTAGTCCAAATATTTTCAGTCATACATCAAATAAAAACCATTAATAGCGTTTACCAAAATAATTTTATTACTCATAAAGTTACTATTATATACTTTGTATCATTCATTGTTCATAAGAATTAATATTCCGTAGAACGCTTACTATACTAGATATACGCATGGCGTCGCTCGCATACTGAGCATATTATTGAAGAACATCGTAAACGACATCTATCCATATAATAAGTCAAATTTCTGTATAATGAAAAAAAATGCTAAACCAAGTCAGGGGGATGTAAAAAGTGAAATAGAATAGATTTTTCCAATTGTTTGTTTGTACAGGCTAATCTCCGAAACGACTGGACTGATTTAAATGAAATTTTGTATGGTGGGAGCATATATCCCTGGTCAACGTATAGGATACTTTTGATCCCGAAAAATGAAAGAGTTCCTGTGGGATAGTAAAAAAATATTTCCACGCGGATGAAGTATGGGCAGAAGCTATTAATTATACAAAACTAGCTGACCCTTGTACATTTCGCTGGGCGCTACTCGAAATAAGCTAAAACATAATTGCCCATGGGAGAACACTCCTTCCTGTGCCCACTTCGCTGAGTGTTACTCGAGATATGCCAACATATAATTGCCCATGGGAAAGCACAACTTCCTGTGCCCACTTCGCTGAGCATTATTCGAGATAAGCCAAGATATAATTGCCCAGGGGAAAAACACTCCTTGCCATGCCCGCTTCGCTGGGCGCACTCGAAATAAGCCAAAATACAATTGCCCATGGGAAAACACTCCTTCCCGTGCCCACTTCGCTGAGCATTATTCGAGATAAGCCAACATATAATTGCGCATCGGAAAACATTCCTTCCCGTGCCCACTTTGCTGAACATTATTCGAGATAAGCCAACATAATTGCCCAGGGGAAAAACACTCCTTGCCGTGCCCGCTTCGCTGAGCGCACTCGAAATAAGCCAAAATACAATTGCCCATGGGAAAACACTCCTTCCCGTGCCCACTTCGCTGAGCATTATTCGAGATAAACCAACATTTAATTGCGCATCGGAAAACACTCCTTCCCGTGCCCACTTTGCTCAACATTATTCGAGATAAGCCAACATAATTGCCCAGGGGAAAAACACTCCTTGCCGTGCCCACTTTGCTGAACATTACTCGAGATAAGCCAACATAATTGCCCAGGGGAAAAACACTCCTTGCTGTGCCCACTTCGTTGAGCGTTACTCGAGATAAGCCAACATATAATTGTCCAGGGGAAAACACTCCTTCCCGTGTCCACTTCGCTGAACATTATTCGAGATAAGCCAAAATACAATTGCCTCCTCCTCCTCACACTCCTATTTAAAGTCAATGCCCACCGGAGAGAATGTTTGACTTATTAATGGTTTAGTCAGTGCACGCCGATATTTCAACGCATTTATATGTATACTCTTGGACTCTAATTTTAATTAATTATGGTCGAATTTCGACCACTGGGCGACTACTAGTATATATAAAGATAACACAGCCCCACAAATAATGGTCTGTACTTTGACCACACCCATCTATTCTTATGTATTTCGATGCGCTGAATCCGAACTGGGTTCAGTTTGCTCCATACACCCAGAAAGTTATATATATATATATATATATATATATATATATATATATATATATATATATATATACATATATATATATTATACTTTCTGGGTGTATGGAGCAAATATATATATATATATATATATATATATATAGTTACGTACGAGTGGGGGTACGCACTTATGGATTGGAAGAAAACACCAGTTTTTAATTTAAAAGCTTTTATTGACTTACTCAGCCGCACGTAGTACCTGTCTGCAGGGTTGCCCCTATACGCACGACCAACGATGCACAGTCCCGATGATAAGTTGTCACACCCTCAATACCGTCGCCGATATTGCGTGGACCACCTCCGATATTATCGCGGGTAGCTTGCGTCTGGTTCCTCTTTCGAACTGCGCTACACAGCTCCTTCACGTATCTGTCCACCAAACTTGTTACTAAATTCACCACTTAATTCGTCTCTGTACTCTATTAACCTTCTCTGATAACTCTTTAGTATCGCACTTGTCGTTTCACCGTCTTGGACTGAACTCAACTTTAAACTGCAACTTTCAACTCTAAACTGCCCGGTAGGCGCGCCTTACGCTGTTTATATACCCGGAAGAATTTTCTAGAACCCCTCTATCTATCTCTGTCTCTTCCTTCCCGAACCTTCTGTTCGGGAACTTTCGTTTATACATCTATCCCTTTCTAACATCTACCTTTCTCTGTCTTTCGGTCATCGTCTATCCCTTTCTAGCATCTATCTATCTCTTTCTTTCGTTTATCGTCTATCTCTTTCTAAATATATCCGTCCTTGTCTTTTCCTTCCAGAAATGTATAGTTCTTTCTAAAAGTTCTAAAACTGATTTACGCTGCTGGGCAGTTCCACCCTCGGTCGCCGCAATATATATATATATATATATATATATGTCGCAGAACGGCCTCGTTCTCACGACATCTTTAGTTATTTCAGGTTTAGTGGGCGTCATCAGGATAAAATGCGAGCATAAAACACAATAGCCACGGTTTATACACTTTTAATTTAGATTTGATCAACATTATGACATAGTTTAGACCGAGCAGCGGGTTCAGGGCACCCGCTCATACTTCCAGCTTCAATACTTTCTTTAAAATACTCCATGGTCCAACTCGACCTGTTGCCACCAACCAAATGTGCCACAAAAACTCCTCAGTCTACCGAAGTAGATACTACTCAAAGTATAGAGGGCGTCTGACCCCGCTCCGCCATAAGCTCTGCTCTGATTGGTCGTTTATTAAATTACAATATTCATAACTTTTATTAGGTTAGAACGATCTTTAAGTTATAAAAACATTTAACAAATCAAATTAAATTAAATTAAGAATTTTAGAAGTAATTAAAATGTAAACAAATGATATTGTTCGTTATAAATCCAATCAACAATTATCAGATTTATATCTTCCCTCCGACATATATATATATACTAGCTGTCCCGGCAGACGTCATCCTGCCCGAAAAAAATTATAAAAAAATAGGGGTTGATTGTAGAGGGTTGAAAATTTAGGGTTGTATGTATTTTTTAATGCTGTATCAAAAAAAAATATCGAAAAATTAAAACAAAAAATTAGGGGTGGACTACCCTTAACATTTAGGGAGATGAAAAATAGATGTCCGATTCACAGACCTACCCAATCAATGCACACAAAATTTCATGAGAATCGGTCAAGCCGTTTCGGAGGAGTTTAACTACAAAAAGTGCGACACGAGAATTTTGTATATTAGATATATAAAATATATATATATATATATATATATATATATATATATATATATATATATATCTTCAGCGAAAGATTATCCAGCTAATGGTGAAAACCGCTTAAAAATGTCACGTTGTGTGACTTGGGAGGAGTAATCGCATACACAAACAAACAGACGCGGAAAACGACGTAGTTTGATACTATGAAAAGAAGATGATGTAATAACATGACCTCGTAAGGATTAGTGCGTCGGGATTAATAATAATTTATTCAAATAACAGTTATTTATTTAAAATATTTAGTCACTCTAAGCATTTGAAGTACTGAAACGAATTTTTAGCCTTAGGCGAGAGTGATACGTCTTATAATAATCTGGTTATGGTCTACTACGGGGTTTTTTGTGTTCTGGCGTTTCCTGCACCCAGTACCCACTGGGTGCAGGAAACGCCAGAACGCCGGAAAGGTATTACACCCTGTCATTTTTTCACCGACTTCAAAAAGAGGAGGTACTCAATTCCTCATAAAAAAAATTGAAGTGAATATTCTATATAGACGGTTATTAGCATTTTTCTGTCCCGAAAAAGCGTCACGGCCGCGTGGAGGAGCGGCATAAATTTAGACTAGACTTTCGACGTTTTTATTGATTCCGGATCGGTTTTTTTAATTGATAAAATAATAATATATTTAAAAAAAATGCATTCATTTAAATGTAGCTAACTTAACCAAATCATAATTTGCAGTTAACCTGCGAAAAACCGAAATGTGTGCTGGGAGACATAGTAGAAGTGAAACTTCAACGGACAAGTTGTTCAAACACAAAGTTATCCGGCTGAACGTTTTTTTTATTTTTTTATTTATTTATATAGCAGACAGGCACATGGCCCACCTGATAGAAAGCGGTTACCATTGCCTATGGATATTTGCCAAAGGGATATAACTATGGATATTTGCACTGCTGCTCTCTTAAGGGAGACTGGAACCTGGACACTAATGCCGGAACACCTCCAGGTTGTTATGGCGACATACTCTAGACCAGGGGTGGTAGCCATCCAGTTGGGCAAATACCCTACCACCTGGCTGTGGGTTGTTTTTTAGTTAGTTATCTAAATAGGGCACGCACTGCTTTTATTGCTTTACTTTATTGAAACTCTCCGGAATTAAAACGGCCACGCCCATGCCCTTTAAGGTCCACCCAAAACTACTGCGCACTTTTAGACGATCTTCAAATAAGCCCCAATACAGGTTGGTGTTATCGATTTGTGGAATTTAAGCAAAGCATGACATTTACTGGAACGAGGCTAGACATGGCGTCCCATTGTCTGCCTGATAATATAATAAATCTGTAGACGAGTCGAGTTTGCAGTCGTGGAATGAAATTGTTTGTCACCTTAAAGTAAGGAAAGAAAGAAAAAATATTTGAAGAAATAGCGGCGTGCTTACATTGCTAACATGTACTTAAAAATAAAAATATATTTTGACAATTTGTACGCCTCATCTTCAGCAAATAATGTTTGCACTCAGCTTATTGCTGAGCCGGCATAATATCCGACACAACGCTGATTCTCAGTGAAAACCTTCCTTTTGACTTTAGACTAAAACAATCCGAATATTTAATGAGTTTAATTTAAAAATTATTTAATTTGTCAATTATAATATATACCTACATAGAATAAAAAATTTAAATAAATATTTTGTTAACTTTATAATTTAAATAAAAATATAACTCATGCTTGTCTATAATGTAACAGGCTCAGCTTAACATGCTTAACAAAGTCGTCTTTTCCTTGCACGACTACAAGAAACAACCATTTATAAAGTATAGAAACGTGAAAATTTAAAAACTTCGTTTAAAAAAACCGACTTCAAAAACTAAAAAACTAAAATGTATAAAATAACTTATTTCTAAAGCTATTATTATTAATATATATTATCTAAAACATCTTAAAGTCGGTGCTTAGTAATTTTCAAAATATAGTAATTTTTATGTTTTACTTCGCACCGACTTCAAGATGTTTTTTGATAATATATATTAATAATAATAGCTTAAGAAATAAGTTATTTTATACATTTTAGTTTTTTAGTTTTTGAAGTCGGTTTTTTTAAACGAAGTTTTTAAATTTTATTTGTTAGTTTTTAGTGTCTAGCTATGTATGGGTGGACCCACGAATGGTGCCGCGCTTCTTAAAAAATATAGGTCCCAAGAACCGGGAACAAAAAAATGTTCGTAAAATGAAAACTACTGGGCCAAACTATGTCAAATTTTTAGGGGACCACATGGCAGCTATTCCGCGTCGAACAAAAAAAGAATCACGTAAATCGGATCATAAATCACGGAGTTATCGGCGAACATATGGAACGGAGTGAAAATTATTTCCATGAAAAATGTTCATAAAATGAAAACTACTGGGCCAAACTATGTAAAATTTTTAGGGGACCAATTGGAAGCTATTCCGCGTCGAACAAAAAAGAATCACGTAAATCGGATCATAAATCACGGAGTTATCGGCGAACATACATTAAAAAAAACCCGACGAATTGAGAACCTCCTCCTTTTTTCGAAGTCGGTTAAAAAAAGAAAAATTGCAATGTTGACACTGACAGATAATTAATTCTATTACTAACAATAAGAAACAAAGAGGACATAATCACTACGATAAACATAAATATTAGTACCAATAAAAAGGTTTTACACCTCTAAACAATCTTCTTAGACAAGATAGAAAATCAAACAACTTTGTACTAAGTAATTTTAAGCTTTATTGTCAAACAGTTAAACATAGTTTTCCGTGGAACAGTCCGTTCTGTTACTTAGTTTGAAAAGGTAACATGTGCTCGCAGAGAGTTAAATGGATCAACTTGAAAACTGCCGACCATTTTCATGCCACGACTGTACATTGAATTTAAAAATTTGAAAAAATCAGGGGTATCAATTCGAAAATACTGTTACAATTTGGGCCACCTGCATATGTGTAAACAAAGTACATTTATTACCTGTCGGTGTTTGAGCTAATAACATTGAAACACTTTTATGACCGTCTTCTTTTGTTTACTTTGTGTTGGAAATTTGTGATTGGAAAAACAGCCCATTGTGTAATGTAACCTTTATGGTTGTCATTAGCCAGGTCTGATTCTTAGAAATTCAGTCCACGCGGTCGAACAGACATATTGTTTTTGTACAGTATAAAGCAATGCCCCAACGGATGGGTGTGGCAGTCTAGCGATAGTCACAAGCGAGGCAAGACGTTAATGACGGACTTTTTTATTGAATTACGACCTTCTGCATTACGTTTGCACTGGTTATGTTCAGTTACATTTGTACCACCTGTGTTATACGTGTTTGTATAGTTGTAATAAATTCTATAGTAATTCGAACGGCATTTTAATTCGAGTCCTGTACCTCGTAACAATATGTTAAAACCCTAAGGTTCTCTGATTATAAGTTATTGTGACCAGTTGCTGTTATTTTACTACCATAAATCCTTCTGCGTTGTTGCAAGTTTTACATCAGAAAGTGTATTCAAACTATGGCTATTGTGGATATAGGCGAGCGAAGCTGCGAGCAGCAGCTAGTATAGTATAGATAGTATGTTTAGCCTCGGTCGCGTGCCAATTCGCTTTTCAACCGCCACATGTAAGGCTGTCAGTTCATTATATGGCGGTTAGTATATTTGTTACGGACTCTTTTATAGTAAGTGACGTATTAAGAGACAAAATATAAATATCAATTTAGATCCAAATAAATGTCTGTTATATGGAGACGTGCTTATTATTTCTTTAAAGGATTAATATTGTTACGAGTTACAGGACTCGAATTAAAATGCCGTTGGAATTACTATCGAATTTATTAAAACTATACAAACACGTACAACTCAGGTACAAAATATATAACTGGCCACAAGTAGTAGTTTGTACTATTTGTACGATTCAACAACACGCGCAAAGTCCGTCACTATATAGCTTATCAATGTACACATCTTGTTGGTATCGTAATTGTCGCTCGACTGCCCCCCCCCCCCCCCCGTTCGGGCATCGTTTTATACTAAAATACAAAAATCGACCGCGTGGTCTGAACTTTCCGAGAAACCGTAATCTGCACACCTGCGGCCATAAACAAGTACAATAACAATAAGCTATTGTCTAATTGCAAATTTTAAACACGAAAGCAAACAAAAGTAAATAAAGGCTAGTCCTAAATAAAAGCTACATAAGCTCGCCCCTGGTGTTGCATACGTCTGTAGGCGACGGTAGCTGCTTTCCATCAGCTGGGCCGTCTGCCTGTTCGCCAGCTTCGCAATCTGCACGCTATAAAACTATAGATAGCAATAAAGTATCGCGCAGGAAGTGACTAATGTAGCCTGGGCCTTACTGTTTTATTGCTTGGCTCGTGATTTACTGCGTGTATATCAAGGGCGTTTACTCCCCTCTTCCTATATGCCCAGTATGACGCATGGCTGTGTTTACTTTTACAGGGGGGGGCATCCAAAAATGACGTCACTCGGATTTCATGATTTAAACCCCCCCCCCCCCACGTCCTTGTCACAGTTTATCGCATTCGTTGGACTCCGCCATCCCCAGTGTGGAATCACATATTTTGCAAATGTATATCAAGCAATTATTAAATTAAAACGGCAGTTGAATGAAGAAAACTCTTTATTGTTCATCATAGCTTAAACCTAAACATTTAATTTCCATTAGAACAATGGGCGGCTTTATCGCTTATGACGATGTCTTCCAGGCAACCCGGTGTCTAAGGAGACATTATAAATAATATTTGGTGGTTTAACTCAATTAAAATTAATTCAATCGTAATAATAATTAAAAAAAACATAATAACAATAATAAACTAAGCAGTTCCGTAATTTGTTGTATTTCCATGTATTTTTTTTAATAATTTAAACACAACTTTATAGCCATACAGATAGAGTTGAAAATGTTTCGAAGATTTTGAAGTGAACATTCTATATAGACGGGGTCTTAGCATTTTTCTGTCTCGAAAAAGCACGACAGCCGCGTGGAAGAGCGGCATAAATTTAGACTAGACGTGGTGAGAGGCGGCATAACGTTAGAGTAGACTATCGATGTTTTTATTGGTTCCGGATCGAATTCAGTTTTTTTGCTTGATAAAATAAAATATATTTAAATAAAAAAATGTATTCATTAAAATGTACCTAACCTAACCAAATCATAATTGGCAGTAAACCTGCGAAAAATCGAAATGTGCCGCAGGAATTTGTAAACTTTCTCCGTTCCTGCAAGGATAAAATTATTGAAGTTTTTCGTTAATAATTAAAATTTCGTGTTTTAAAGCTTGAATTAGATTTTGCAATATGACGTCACGAAATTGAACCCCCAAATTGCTAATGCGCTGGAACTTTCTCAAATTAACATTCACGTGACGTCATCAGGAACTCGATATGTACGCGTACTCGCTGGCCAGCGATGCTTACGGTACTGAGTATTCGGCTACAGTTACGTCACCAAAATGGCCAGGGCATTACCAATTTGCGGGGATAATAAGTGAATATATTCAAACAGCCCAATAGATACTTACGAAACTATTCAAAGAGCCCAAATTAACCATTACTATCTATTGCAGCTTGGTACGTAGTATATTGGAATACTGTAGTGTAGTGTGGAATCCATGCTATCAAGTACATTCTAATCGGATCGAAAGAGTACAAAAAAGATTCTTGTATTATTTACCTTCCTCAGACAATAAGTGTCCTTCTTTACAATCCTACGATGATCGCATTCAGCACTATTATATTATCCCATTATATACTAGAAGGAAAATATCATTATAATAATAATATTTTAAATGGAATTGTACATTCTAGTATTACTCTTCAAAATTTAACCATTGGTGTCCCCCGGGAACGGCACTCGTTTAATTAATCGCAAAACTTTTAATTTACCACAAGTAAGAACTAATATAGGTCAACATTCACCCCAATACAGAATGATGAACTATAGTAATTCCGTACGTACAAAGGTCGACATATTCGCCGACTCTGCTCCATCTATTAAAAACGACTCAATGCTTTGTTTCAATCCTTCTTAACTTTGTACCACTTTGCACTACCTTTACTATATTTTGTTTTTACCGCTGTAAAATCATAAAATGACAGGTACATTCATAGTGCGTACATAACCAATTATCTTAGGCATGCCGTGTTTGCATAAATAGAATATAGTTTAAGCTAAGAAACCGTTTAATGAAGATAAAAAACAATAAATTTTGCAGACCAATAAAAAAGAAATAAGTGACAAATAATTTAAATTGTTATTAACAAACGGTTTTAGCCATTAAAACTTACCATGAGCAACCAGCATGGCCCTCAGGCTTGAAAGGCCCAAATATAAACAATACATAATTGAAGTGAATTTCTTGAGGGTACGTATATAATAATAATTGGCAAAGAGTTATAGATAAGAGGAGCCATGTAAATATAGTTCCTTGTGAAGAGATCCACCTTAATCTTCCTTTCAATTATTGCAGTCACGGGTGCAACTCTCAAAGATCCCCTTATGTACTAATTTCTCACCTTATCCATCCCTGTAACACCACACATCCATCTCAAAATTCTCATCTCAGCTGAGCCAACATTGCCGACCACTTTTTTTTTAACCAATGAAAATCCGATTGCGGACCATAGGTGGGATTCTCCAAATCGGGGGTGGCACTAGTATGCCTTCACCTTATGCAAGGGCTACAGGTATATGTAAAATCTCCCGCAGCCCTGGCAGGCATGCGCCTCGCAAGGCCACTTCCACTGTCGGGGGACTTTCTTTTCCTCCGGTATCATCCAGCTCTCTGTACGTGGGGCGGTATCTAAGTCGCCGGACGGCAGGAGGGGTGGGCGCCCGCGGAACACGCCGCTCCCCCATCTCGACGGCATGTGCAGGTGAGTGAGAACCGCTATACCCCAAGGGGCCCCACCCGCGCCGCCCGCTTAAGGTGGCTGGAGGTCCTGGCTAGCTCTCCTTTGGCAGGAGCGGAGCGGTAATGAGCGCTCACGCTCCCGCTCTGCCCCCTCCTTCGCAAGCATAACCCGCTCGCAGGAGAAGACGGCGTCCCGTCCGGAACATTGCCGACCACTTCCCTATCCTATCCTAAAGGCTGTTAACGCGTTGGCTTCACTTCATCGGTGTTACAAATGGCCGCTTCCTATATATTGTTATTATATCCGCTTGTCTTACCATTGTTTGAATCTTGGCATTACACTCATGTCAAATTTTAACGGGCCGTTTAATGGGCCGTCTGCCTGTTTAACAATTTCGCGATAGAAATAAAGTTTATACAGAAACAATCATTGCTATTTATGTATTAGGAAATACATACGTAACGCGCGTGTTTTCTTTCATACAGTTTTTGTTCGGGCAATGACGTACATGTTGCCACAATAAACCTTCGAATGGTAATAAAACGCATTTGTTCAGTTTTAGTTACATAAAATATTTTAAAAGCTTCTTCAGGAATCGTCAGAATATCTCTTACATAACAATATTGCGATTTTTACACGTTAGTCATAAGCGATCTGTTCCGTGTAAGTCAGCCTCGCATTTGAAAGCTATTTGCGTAAATTATTATCATTATACGTGAAGGGAAAACTTTGTAACCATTTACGAAAAATGCGCGGACGGAGGAGTATATTTCGCACACTTATAGTTTACATAGAGGAGTGCAGAATGCAATTTTTTTTTATTATGCATAAAAAATATATTAAATAAATTAAAAAAACATTTCATACACTATCATGTATTTGACAAACACACGCATATATGCTCTTGTTTATGGTTAAATTCAAATTAACAGTGTAGCCTTGGTGAAATCTGTGATTATAGAAGTGTAGTCTTTGACATTAATTATTATGGTCGAATTTCGACCACGGGCGACCACTGGTTATTTATTATTATATGATTTGTGCCATAATAAACACGACTGTACATCGATAATTAATAAATTGTGTTACAGCAGGGATTCCCAAAGTGGTCGATATCAACCTACTAGGGTCGAAATCGATTTCCCCGAGGTCGACATAAACGAAAACTGATCTTGGAGGTCGACGAAGTCGAAAAATTGACCCCTATTAATTAACATAAGCACTCCACCAACTACTGGCAGCATCCACCACTGCAAGCAAGTGTAAAAACTATACAAGCCTCTTGCTTTCTCTTCTATCGCTAGACACATATAGTCAAGTCAAATAAAGCAAAAAGGGGTATTTAAGTAGAATGAATTTATCTATTTGGAGAACACAACAGATAATAATCAGTATTTTATTTATATAATAGTTTGTAAATTATTACGTCTAGATTGAAATCCAAGTGTGCTGTCACATCAGTGTTAGCATTATATTTTCGCAAACAAAATTATGTCAGAAATAATGGTTTAATAAATACTACAATCTAAGACATTAGCTTTAGTGATATATTGCAAGGAAGAAAAAGAAAGCTTTAAACAAATCACTAAACAAGTGAAGAGGTGTGATCGTTCAGCATAGAAAAAACCAACTTTTTAAAAGCTATTAGTATTGTAGTATAATTTTAACTAATAACAGAGCTAGCTTGTATCCTGGGTGGGATACTTGGGATACTTTTCATCCCGATAAATGACGTTTTTTCCGCGGTATAGACGAATATAGCCAAAAAGGTGATATTGCGAACATTTTTTTGGTGTCGCCTTTGCAATTCACTAAAAAAATAAGTGTTCGGTATGTCAACGCAAACGAAGTTTCGCTGACACATGCTAGTATTATAATATAATTTATGTCATTAATGAACATGTATATTTTTTGTTTCAGGTCTTCCATGACATCTAGTAAAGAAAGCACTTCAAATGTAAATAATGAAAACTCTATCAATAACTGGCAAGATATCTCTCATGACACATATGTGAATCATTTACCCAACTTGCCTAAACTAACAAAAGAGGAGAGTAATCATATTGAGGTCAAAATAAATGATAAATATGTGCCTTTAAATAATTTAGATAACGAACAAAATGCATCTGGTGATCAGATTGAAATATTCAACAATGAATTATCTAATAAGGAACGTAATAAAAGAACTTTAGATGAACAATATAGTGATGATGAAAGTAATAGTTTAAATGTCAAAGTTGATACTAATTTAATAGATAAACAAAATAAGACCAAAAATGATATAATACAGTTTAGTAAATATTATAAAGTTATTCTTAATTTAGAACATAATTTAGATGCAGAAAAAATACTCTCCAGTGATAAATATTCTATAGAAAGTTCTAGTCTTAATAGAGATAGAGAGAATCTAGTCAAGCTCGCAATAAGAAACGCAAGTGATACAACTAAAGATAATTTCAATCCAAACTTGAATAATGACGATGATGTAATTGAAATATTTAATACAGACATTTTGAAAAATGAACCGATGAATTATGAAAATAATGTATCCGATGTCAAAAATGATGATAATGTACATTTAAATGATGTTTTATTACATCAGGCATCTGGTATGAGAGATGTAGATGGTACACTAGTGAGACAAGCTAGACAAATAAACCCAGACGAGTTTACTAGTGTTCGAGCTGTACCAGTTGTTATAGCTTTAGAAGGGATAAGGATAGAGGATTCCGATAAGGAGCCGAAGATAGTTGAGGATGGTATACCTAGTGTACTGGCTGAAAGTGCTGTTACTCTAAGGTAAGTAGTAGGGATGAAAAGATGTTCAAATCGATCATTTTTGAAATTGACAAACAATTATACACATCGTATATCCCAACCTCAACATGTATTGTATTTATCCGTGCAGGAACGGAGAAAGAATACAATTTCCTGCGGCCGGGCGGCCTGTCGTAAGAGGCGACAAAACAACTCACAGCCAGGTGGGAGGGCATTTGCCCGACTGGATGGCTACCACCCCTGGTCTAAAGTATGTCGCCATAACAACCTTGAGTTGTGTTCCGGCATTAGTGACCAGGTACCAGTCTCCCTTAAGAGAGCAGCAGCACATTTGTAGCACCTTTGATGTTGCTAATGTCCATAGGCGATGGTAACCGCTTTCCATCAAGTGGGCCGTCTGCCTGTCTGCTGAACTCCTGCAATAAAAAATAATAAAAAAATGTTACGTTTGGGTGTTGGGTATTACACAAGGAGTAACTCTGGGACCGATCTCAGAAACAGAGATCATCCATACTTTCATACTTTATTCCTGGACTAAAGCAGACGGGCAGACGGCCCACTCGATGGAAAGCGGTTACCATCGCCTATGGACATTTAGAACACCAAAGGTGCTACAAATGCGCTGTAACTTTCTAAAGGGAGACTGTAACCTGGTCACTAATGCCGGAAAATAATTCAAGGTTGTTATGGCGGCATCTAGACCAGGGCTGGTAGCCGTCCAGTCGGGCAAATACCCTACCTGGCTGTGGGTTGTTTTGTCGCCTCTTATGACAGGCCCCCGGCCGCAGTAATGTAATACTTGCAACAACTCAGAAGGGTTTATAGTAGTATAAGAGCAGCTGGTCACAATACATTCTAATCAGAGAACCTTAGGGTTTTAACACATTGACATCCACTGTCTTTGAACACTGGACAAGTATTTTTAGAACACCTCGATATCCCTCCAATTTTACAGTATATGAAACTTGGCAAATTGGCACAACAGATAGCGCATTGAAGATATTGATAAACTATTTTAATTAAAGGGTTATGACTGAAAAGATTATATTATTGTTTGGAAATTCTAGACAACATTTTATACAAGATATATATAAAATATTATACTCAAAGTTTTACATGTAATAAAAGAAACCTAACACAGTACAAATCTATCGCGTCTGCCAACATGAAAATAAAATGTAGTGAATACCGTCTATATCACCGGTTCTCAATCTTTTTTGGTCACGAAACCCTTTTGGAAAGCGATACACTTGATGGAACCCTACAATAATACAATAATTTTTAAAAGTATATTTATTTATTAATAAGCATAATAAAAGTACCTACCATGTAACAGTTAATTACTACTTACTTACATAACAAGTATAATAATAGAAGATATTGAAAAAGAAAAAAAATCTAACTAATGGGAGGTATGAAACTGTTTTTGAAGTGAAACGTCTTGAGGCGCACGAGGGTACATTTTTACGGATAAAACGCAATAATAATAATATTAGCGTCACGAAGACGTGCAGCGTTTTTGTCTTACATTTTTAAACTCGTGATATCTTTCAAATGGAATGTCTGAATTAAATAATTCAAAAAGTTATATAAAGGTATTGAAGCAATCTTGAATATGAAGTAATTTATTTTGATAAGGATAAATACCAAGATACAAATAAAGAGCCTTTTCTAGCGGCGGCATTTTAATTAAATTTTTAAAATAAAAGAACACTTATTGTGGCATAACTGTAATAGTTAGATATATGCTGTCGCGACAATTTTTGTAAATAATGATGTTATTCTATAAAGTTTTAGTACATTATTTTATTCTATCATCAATAGTTTTCGCAGCGCACGCGTTCTTAGCTTATTTTTTACACCTTGGGTTACATTAATCGAGTTTTAGTAAGCATCCCTATTTTTTTAAAATATAATATAGCCTATATCAACCGGGGATAGTGTAGCTTACCAACAGTGAAAGAATTTTTTAAATCGGTTTAGTAGATTCAGAGCTTATTCAATGCAAACAAACAATCAAATTCTTCCTCATTATAATATTAGTATAGATAAAAAATTTACATAAAAGTCTAGTCTAGTAATATATATTTCAGGATCTTTGGTGATGGCATAACGTCGCGCACTGTTATAGCACTGACTCACGATGAACAGCAGTATGGGCAACCTTGCAAATTTTTACTGAAAGGGGAATACATGGTGAGTTGGTACTCCTATTTAAAACTATTTTTTAATGCTTTTTAACCGACTTTGAAAAAAGGAGGAGGTTCTCAATTCGTCGGGATCTTTGTTTTTTTTGTTGCTTTTTTTTATGTATGTTCGCCGATTACTCCTTGATTTATGATCCGATTTACGTGATTCTTTTTTTGTTCGACGCGGAATAGCTTCTAATTGGTCCCCTAAAAATTTTACATAGTTGGCCCAGTAGTTTTCATTTTATGAAAATTTTTCATGAAAATAATTTTCACTCCGTTCCATATGTACACCGATTATTCTGAGATTTATGATTCGATTTACGTGATTCTTTTTTGTTCGACGCGGAATAGCTGCCATGGGGTCCCCTAAAAATTTTACATAGTTTGGCCCAGTAGTTTTCATTTTATGAACATTTTTCATGAAAATAATTTTCACTCCGTTCCATATGTACACCGATTACTCTGAGATTTATGATTCGATTTACGTGATTCTTTTTTGTTCGATGCGGAATAGCTGCCATGGGGTCCCCTAAAAATTTGATATAGTTTGGCCCAGTAGTTTTCATTTTACGAACATTTTTTTGTTTCCGGTTCGTGGGACCTATATTTTTTAAGACGCGCGGCACCATTCGTAGGTCCACCCATACATAGCTAGACACTAAAAAGTAACAAATAAAAAATAAAAACTTCGTTTAAAAAAACCGACTTCAAATTACTAAGCACCGACTTTAAGATGTTTTAGATAATATATATTAATAATAATAGCTTTAGAAATAAGTTATTTTATACATTTTAGTTTTTTAGTTTTTGAAGTCGGTTTTTTTAAACGAAGTATTTAAGCGTGGCATTTTATTTAATTTTTGTTCGACACTTCACGGCTCACGGAAGACGTGTTTGCCGCGCTTAAAACCGTTAAAACGTAGTTTGAATTGCTATTTAGGATTTTAAACTATCTGCCTGTCTTCTGAACTCCTGCAATAAAACAATAAAAAAAATTTGGCATTCTTCTTACTACCAAATCAGTATCTTATAAAGATATACATACATGATATAACAGACAGACATACATTAATAAAACATAAAAAAGCATATTAATTTCTAACAAAAACTTTTGCGACTTTAGTTAATAAGCGAATGCTCGGTCACGCGCTGATTAGCCATCAACTTGTTATACTTGTTATTAAGTCATCGTAGAAAGTAGTGCAAGGGCGATTATAAGGCCAGCTCATCGCTAAAAAAGGTGATTTCAGTGGATACGAGGGTCAAAGAACTTCACGACCGTTTTCTCTGTTGCCTGTAGCAAGCAAACTGATAGATGACGCACCTGATTGTAAGTGGCTACCGTCCCATCGAAGGTGATAACAGCGCGTTGTCAGCCTCCAAGTTGGAATAGGAGATGAGACTAATGTCATCGAGATGGGGGCAGGTTGTGTTTTGCGCGTGCGCACTTCTCCTCCCATGGGGCGCGTCACAAACCGCCCCACGTAGGGAGCAAGAAGATACCAGAGGATAAAAATAGTTCCCCGGCAGTGGATGTGGCCTTAGAAGCCCCGCTTGCTAGGGCACGTGGAGTTGGTCGAGCTTCGACATTCCCGTAGCCCTGGCATAAGGCGCAGGAAGGAACATGCAAGAGTAAGAGGGTAACTCCCACCTGGCTCTTGAGTTATTTTGTCGCCTCTTACCTTCGGTCGTAGAAATTAGTCTTTCTCCGTTACTTTGCGGGCAAAAAGAAGTTCAACCGACAACACGGTAAATTTCCTTTGTTTCAGGTAAAAGAAGGCTCCTTAAAACCACGCACAGCTCTCTTCGACATAACAGTTCCTGCTCCAATAGCTGATTCGAAAATCTACATATGTGCCAAAAATCTAAAACTAACATCAATAACAGCTTTGGATGACGAAGAAAAATATATACATCAAGGGAACGAAACATACAAAATGTTGGCCTCGCACAACTCGTTACTTCCTTTATGGTTCTCTTTGTCCTTGATTTTAGTGTGCCTAATGTTTTCTGCCTTGTTTTCTGGATTGAATTTGGGCCTTATGTCCATGGATCGTACTGAGCTGAAGATTATATCGAATACTGGTACGGAACAAGAGAGGAAGTATGCCAGAGCGATTATGCCGGTTCGTGATCATGGTAACTATCTCCTATGCAGTATTCTGTTGGGGAATGTGGCGGTTAATTCGACATTTACGATCTTGCTTGACGAATTGACTTCTGGACTCTTTGCTGTGATTGTTTCGACTCTTGCTATAGTGTTATTGGGAGAGATTACACCTCAAGCGATATGTTCGAGGCATGGACTGATGATTGGAGCGAAGAGTATTATGGTCACAAAGGTAAGATTAGGTTTATTTCGTATAATAAGGACGTGGAATCTATTAAGTCTCCAGCCCCTTTCAATGGACAAGGTCTGAATTTTCTGGGACTCCGCATGATGTTTGTCCATTATATCCACCCTGAGGGTTCTTGTACAATTAATTGACCAAGTTCTAGGTTCGCTAGCGCTATTTAACAGAGTTTAAACAGACGGTGGTCAGTTGGCTGCTCCCTGAACGGAGAGTCCAAGACTCCCAAGTAATACATGTCTCTTAAGGAGAGATTATTATTATATTAAGTTATTATTATTCTCATACATACAAGAATGCTCTTTACAGTCTGTGATGGCTCTAACAGCACCACTGGCTTTTCCGATCAGTAAACTCTTGGACTACTTCTTGGGTGAGGAGATTGGCAGCGTTTACAATAGGGAGAGGCTGAAGGAACTTGTGAAGGTACTAGTATGTACATTTTCTTATTAGATGCGAGATTGATCAATAGTTTCATATTATTGCTTACTGAAAAAATTTGAAGGCGAACATCAAACGTCGATATTCCTTTTACATATTTTTTTTGCATTAGCAAAACAAAAACTCCCCGTAACTAACTTAAAAGATAATCTAATGATTATCTTTTACAACCGACTACAAAAACAGAGGAGATTCTCAATTCATTGTTAAAATATTTTTTCTTTCTGATTCTTCTAGCATTAAATCCCCTGGCGTTCGAAGAGTGCTTTGGAGCATAAGGTCCGGTTTCTTACTTTTTCTTCTTCGTCCATGAGGCAATCAGTACGCATGTTATCCCTCAGGTCGTCAATTTAGCATTTCTTGGGCCTACTTCTTCTACCAGGCCCTGGAAAATCGAAATATTTACGTCCCATTTAACTAACCGCTTTTCGTAAAACATGGTTATATAGCAAACAAGACACTTGCAAACTATCTGCTGTCACGGACATGAACGCTGCAGCGAATGAGCTATCTTTTCATGAGATCCTTTCGCGTGTCCTCCATACAACTACTAAAGCATATTCATTTCCGTGACACGCAATTAATGTTCAAGTGAAAGATTCTGACACCTAAAAAGTTTAGTGAGAATTGAATATTTTGGGTATTGCCTGAAGCCGGCCAATAGGTAACTCACTTGATGGAAAGTGGTCACCGTAGCCTACATCATAGATCTCACCACAGGTCATTGCCGACCTTGATTGGGAACAAAACTTATGACATTTTTAGGTAACTACTGGCGTGAACGACCTAGATAAGGATGAAGTTAACATAATCTCGGGAGCCCTGGAGCTTCGGAAAAAGACCGTCTGCGATGTGATGACTAAGCTTGAGGACGTGTTCATGCTTCCTATCAGCTCTGTTCTGGACTTCGAGACCATGTCGGAAATCATTAAATCTGGTGAGTGTTATTGGTGACCCTTCATCGTCAATATAAAGTTAAATCCCAGTTGCGTTGTAACTGTCCGCGTCAGTAATTTTTCTTATCAATTTCGCATCGTCTGGGTCTTCGTAATCTCTGACTGTTATACCATTGCCAGTAAAGTCATCTCTTATGATGACAACCCAGAATTTATATCATTTTATTGCTGGAGTACAGCAGATAGGTTTTCTGCCCCCGCCTGATGGGTAGTGGTTACCGTCGTCTATGGACATTTCTGACAGCAGAGGTGCTGTCAATGTGCTGCCTGCTTCGAAAAGGGGACTGGAACCTGGTCACTGTTTTTTTTTCTTAATGTTTGCTTATAGGCAAACTGGCAAAGTGTCCACTTGATGGCAAGTGGCTGCCGTCGCCCATGAACTGCAACAATGAGGGAGCCGATGCGTTGCCTACCTCGTTGAAACTTTAAGTATCTATTTACGCCCTTTTTGAAGAGCCCGATATTGTGTACAGAAATCGATCCAAAGGGTACACTATGATTTGGTATAATAATAAACCTGTGTTTATTTTTTCAAGATCAGTTAATTGGATTTCTGACAAGGGTAATTGAGTTTAAAAAAATCTAATGACGCCAATTTAGTTTTCATCAAAATTTGCCCTGAGACTCTTAAGTCTTATTCACTATTTCGTATTGTTTAGGGTTTAGTCCACTTGAAAATTTCACGCTGTATTATAATAACATTAATCAAAATGTGTTCGCATCTCTATTATACTTTATTGCGAATGTTTTTTTAATTTATTCATATCCTTGGAATTCTTTCCGCTTAGTTCTAATTACATGATAATTATTTATATAGCCAATGACTTTGTAAGGGCATGTAATTATATAACTATAGAATACAAGATCAGAGTATCATTATAGCAATTTACGGTTTAGCATTATAATATAATTATATTGTTACAAGTTGGACCACCTGCACACTATAGACAAAGCCAATTTACTACCTGCCGCGGCGTTTGAGCTAATTACATTGAAACTGTTTCATGACTGTCTTCTTTTGTTTACTTTGTGTTTAAAAATCGTAATCAGAAATAGCCCATTGTGTATTGTAATCCCTTAGGGCGTATTGTGTATTGTGATCCTGCCAGGTGTCTCTAAGCGGCCGAGCATTGTGTCAAGAAATATTTGACAGTATAAGGCAATGCCGCAACTGAAGGGTGGGGCAGTCAAGCGACGATTACGATACGAGCAAGACGTGTACATTCGATAAGCGGTATAGTGACGGACTTTGCGCGTGTTATTGAATCGTGCAGTTTTTACTGGTTGTATCCAGTTAAATTTGTACCTGCTTCATACAGTTCTAATAAATTCTATAGTAATTCCAACGGCATTTTAATTCGAGTCCTGCGTAACTCGTAACAATATTAATACGTGAATCAAAAACTTTGTACTCCTTTTTACGAAAATACGGTAGTTGATAATTTTTGAGAAACAGGTTTATTTTGAGCCTTATGGCCTATTTTATCCAAAATATTAATATTTCAGCAAAAAAACAACATTAACATATTTAATTTAACAATGTTATAAATATTTTGACATTTCGCCACAAAATCGCGTAAGCTGTCATGGCGTGTCGCATGACGTCACAGCGTGCAAAACAACCATCTGTTTCGTTGAAGTGTTATCTGAGAAGTCATTGATAACTTGTTGTGTTTTGCACCCAATGACGTCACGCGCTCTGATCGGCGTTCATTGTCACGTGGCTAATGGCTGCAATATAACAATTTTATTTCTCAAAAATTTCAATTAATATTTAATATTTTAGTTAAAACAATTTATTTTTGTCATATTTAGATCGTAATCTACGATATATATTGAAATCAGTCTATATTTTTCATACTGTCAACTACCGAATTGCGCGGACGGAGGAGTATAATATTTCGCACACTTATATTTTATATAGAGGAGTGCAGAATACGGCTGTTTGCCGGCTTCAGAAATATTTTTCTCAAATATGACAATCATATACATAAAACAATCGACTGGGCCATTGAACCCTCTAGCGCTTATTCGTGCCGTACAGGGAGTCGTGTAGACTACATTAGGTTATGATACATAGTGGCATTTTAAAATGAGTTCAATAATATAGCCTTAAATCTGAGATAAGGTAGTTTTGCAATGTTTCCTCTAAATGAAATCTCTCTTCTCAGAGTGCCTCCAAAGTCCTCCTCCAGTTCTCCAGTTGATGCCAGTGTTGCCTGTCTAAGGCAGCAAGTCGCCAGTAGGGTCCAGCAGTAAGCCTGATCTCGTCCTCCCAGCACTTGCTCTGCCTTCCTCTACTTTTGCCAACCCTTAAGTGCAAGTGGGTCACTAGCTTGCTCCACTTTGGGAACTTGCTCCTGAGCATTATGCCCTGTTATCAAATCAAACCAAATCATCATTTATTGCATAATACATGGTTTTGAAGGTCATAAGTAAAAGATAGAAAGCTATTTAGTGATTAAAATATATTGAATCTATTTTTTTCTTCAGGCTACTCCCGGATCCCGGTATACGAAGGCAGCCGCGGTAACATACTCACGGTGCTCTTCATCAAAGACCTGGCCTTCGTGGATCCCGATGATAATACCCCGCTGAGGACCCTCTGCCAGTACTACCAGAACTCGTGCAACTTCGTCTTCGAGGATGTCACCTTGGATGTCATGTTCAAGCAGTTCAAAGAGGGTGAGTAAAATAATATCAGTCCAAAAACCTAAAGATTTATTTATTTTATGTAAGTATACTTGGCTGACCGTTATAAAAAAAAACATAATTAAATATAGCCTATGTCACTCAGGAATAATGTAGCTTTCTACGGGTGAAATAATTTTCAAAATCGGTTCAGTGGTTCAAGAGATTACTTCCTACAAACACCTGCGCCTACTTGTCTGGGCGTCAGTAAAAAACTAAAAATATATTATTAATCACATTCAAATATAGCATATGTCACTCAGGAATGATGTAGCTTTCTACCGGTGAAAGAATTTTCAAAATCGGTTCAGTAGTTCAAGGGATAACTTCCTACAAACTATTGTGTCTACTTGGCTAGGCTTTATTAAAATTAATCACAATCAAATATAACCTATGCCACTAAGGAATAATGCAGCTTTCTACCGGTGAAAGAATTTTCAAAATCGGTTTATTGGCTTAAGAGATTACTTGCTACAAACAATCTCATAAACTTTACCTCTTTATAATATTAGTGTAGACTAGTACTAGCTTCTGTTCGCGACTTCGCTTGTTTAAAAAAAGGTATATGCCATTTAGTGGGCAAGTAATAACTCTTTTCAAAATCTAAAACGTATTTCTAATTTAAAATATAGTTTTACACGACTTATAATTCCGATCGGTAGTTCTCTTTCGCGCAGAAGAGTGCAGACAGATTTGCGACATATAAATAATCTAGCAGGCAGGCTGGCAGAATGTTGCTTGCTATGCATTCTTAACTCTGTCCCGCTTACACAATTCGTACACTGCTACAGTGTAACATCGCTTTTAAAATTGCTCAGGTACATCGGGAGGGATTATTACTTGTACAAAACTGCCATCTAACGAAGGTGGAGCTAATTAACGATGACAGCAACGCATTGAAATTGTCGCTTTCATTGTCGTTTCAGGCCACAAAGGTCACATGGCGTTCGTCCATCGCATTAACAACGAGGGGGAAGGGGACCCGTTCTACGAGACCATCGGCCTGGTGACCCTCGAAGATGTTATCGAAGAGATGATCCAGGCCGAGATTGTGGACGAGACCGATGTGTTCAGTAAGTATTCTCTTTAATCGACTTAAAGAAAAGGAAATTCCTGATTCTTTGTATATCTATACACTAGCTGTGCCCGTGATGCGGTCCGCGTGGAATTTGTTTTCATAGCCCCCCCCGATTTCGAAACATTTTTTATTGCTGCTCCGCTCCTATTGGTTTTAGCGTGATGATATATAGCCTATAGCCTTCCTCGATAAATGTGCTATCTAACACTGAAAGAATTTTTCAAATCAGACCAATAGTTTCTGACATTAGCGTGTTTATTCAAACAAACAAACTGTTCAGCGTTATATATAAGTATAAGATATAATAAAATTGTAGAGGTCAAATTTCCGTACAATGAAGAATGAATCTTGCAATTTGAATTTAACCAACTTCCCGGTTTCCGATTGAGCTGAAATTTTGCACGTATGTGTATATCGCAGGACAATGCAATAATATGGTACCATGGAGCTGATCTGATGATGGAGTCGGAAGGTGGCCATAGGAACTCCTGTACTAAACAAGATAGACCGGTTGTGTTTGGGCTCGTTTTTCTTATCTAGAACTTTGCTGCTACATGATATCCAGGATCTCAAAAGCTTATATTTGAAAACCTTTTTAAAAAAGCTTGTTACTTTTTAGTTAGTCTTAAAGTTGTTTTCTTTTTTGCTAGAGCTTTCTATGTGTATTTCATGCTCGTGACTCACAGACAGACAGAGATAAAGAGTCTTTCCTTCAGGTCTTTAGAACCTTAACTGCGTTTCTCTTTCAGTGGACAACCGTACGAAACGCAGAAGGAATCGACCCCAGAACAAGCTCCAAGACTTCGCTGCGTTCGCGGAGCGGCACGAGAACCAACGTATCCATATATCCCCGCAACTGACGCTAGCCACCTTCCAGTTCCTCAGCACCAGTGAGTATAAGGACGCGACAAAAGAATATATATACATAGGATAAACTACAACACAAATTTTACAATCCTCCGTACTTCCCCACACCGTCCACTCCCCCACACTCTCCACTCCCCCACACTCGCCACTCCCCTACACTCGCCGCTCCCCCACACCCCTATCCCAAATATTGGCATCGTGTCTAAATATCCCAGATGTTAATAAATCTTTGTATATATATATATATATATATTATAGCCATACAATAATATTGACCATTGGCATACAAGCATATTAGACAAGCGGTGCCAAGTGAAGCATAAAACAAAAACAAAAAAATTTCAAAATGCACAGACTTCAAGATGTTTTAGAAATATTTTTGTTTTTGTTTGAAAAATTTCTTTTTAGTTGCTTGAATAGCTCTAAAAATAATATTTTAAGCGCATGTAGATATTGTACCACTGGCAGGCGTACATAAGTTTTGCCTTGTTTACGACTGCCATATTATATTTTTTTAATCACTTAGTAATGCAACTGGAGATTTTAATTTCTCCCAATCCTTACGAGAAAGAGGCGTGATGATATTTTAATATATAATATAGTATGCATATATATATCTGTAGGCGTGGAGGCGTTCCGTCCGGACACAGTATCGGAGACGGTGTTACGTCGTCTGCTCAAGCAGGACGTGATCCACCACATCAAGATGAAGGGGAAGACCAAGAAGGACCCCACCACCTTCGTCTTCCAACAGGGGAAGCCGGTAAGTCGGTGGTGTTAGTCTTTTGGATTCAGTACTGCGAGATGGATGGGTACATATGTGAGGGTAGACCAAAAAACAATTGCATGGATTGTGTAAAAGATGATATTGTTACGACCTGAATGTTGACAAAAGACATTCACATCTGTATACCTGTAGACATTTTATTACTTTTTCGGCGTTTGGACTTCTTTTGTCTACTTTGTGTTTAAAAATTGTGATTAGAAAAATTTGTGTATTGTAATCTTTTATGTTAGCCATTAGCCAGGTGTGATTCTAGGAAATTCAGTCCACGGGGCCGAGCGGACATATAGTATTTGTACAGTATAAAGCAATGCTTCAATTGAGAGATGTGGCAGTCGAGCGATAACCACAAGCGGAGCAACATTTGTGTACATTCAGTAACTGACTGACTGAGTGTCACCGTAACGCGTTACGTAACGAAGCGGTTTACCCCCCATAAGAAGTTATCACTTCAAAAAACTATCGTATTTATGTGGCAAAGCGTTTTCTGAATTGTTGTTGGAAGACCAAAAATTATATTTCAGGTTGACTACTTTGTCTTGATCGTGGAAGGTCGTGTGGAGGTTACGGTCGGAAGGGAGAACCTGGTCTTCGAGGCTGGACCCTTCACGTACTTTGGAGTGCAGGCCCTCACCCAAAACGTGGGAGTTGGTGAGTTTTTTTAAATTCTATGATAATATTATTAAGAGGCGAAGATTGTGAATTAGTTTGTTTGTAGGAAGTAATCTCTTGAACTAATTAAGAGATTTTGAAAATTCTTCCACTAGTAGAAAGGTACATTGTTTCTGGGTGACATAGGATATATTTTATAACACCCAGGGGTATGGTTATGGATCAGATTATAAAATTCTCATGTCGCGGTGTTTGTTACCAAACTCCCCCAAAACGGCTGCACCGATTTGCATGAAATTTTGTGTGCATATCGGGTAGGTCTGAGAATCGGCCGAGATCTAATATTCATACACCTACATGATAAGGGTGACCCACCCCTATTTTTAAATAGCGATATAAGTAATTTAATAATTTTCTACTCTGTTCAAGTTGGTTCGAGTATAGATTAACATTTGATATCGGTAGATGGCGCTGTAATCGGGTTTTTAGTTTTTTTTTTGGCTGTAAAGTCTTCCGTATGCTTCCTGGTCTTTGTATTCTTCTCTTGTGTTTATAACTTAATTCGGAAACTAATTGTATACTTGACCAATTGACATGCCGGTGGCTTTCACCGCACTCGCTAAGGTATTATTTTTAAGCAGACGCTTAGCTGCTAATCGAGCGAGCTACATATTCGCGGTAAGCGGGGAGGGGGGGGGGGCGGTTATGGGAGTTCCCGGGAAAAGGTCAGGGGGATGATTCTGTCCGCAACATGCGTGGTGAGTCTTATTTTTTTTTTAATTCAGCGGAGTCTCCAACGCCTTCTGCGATGGGTTCGCTCCAGAATATAAACATGGATTCGATGCTGCGGCACACTTTTGTCCCGGACTACTCCGTCAGGGCCATCACGGAGTTATACTACTTAACTGTTAAAAGGTAAGATAGTTAGTTAACTTTAAGGGCGCGTTCCCACTATGTCGTAACGATTAATTTAACGTTGAACGAGTATCGTATCTAGCTGTTCCCATTGGATCGCGACGACATTCTATCGTTTCACGGCAGTCGCTATATCGTTTACACATCATTAGCGAGGGGGAAGGACATGACGAGACGATATTTTATCGTGGCTACGATAGATTTGCCGTCACGATTTCGTCGTAACGATTTTTTATCGTTTTACGACTGTCGTGCTAGCCGTTTCCATTGCCATGACAATCCGTCGTCACTGCATAAAATGTCGTAGGCGACAGTGAATCGTGTCGTTCTATATGTGAACACCTCTATTTAAACATATAAGCCACGACACTTAAAACTACACGATTATCTGTCGTCACGACAAAGTGGGAACCCGCCCTAACTGTGTCGATTGTGATATTTTTAGGATTCATTACATATTTCGGCCGCAGTGTGAAAGATTTATGGTGTGAGAGAGGACGTATGTCAGAATAGACGAATATGAATCGAGAAGACATCGACGGGTGCAAAGTAAATAAAGTTATTTACAAAATGATGATTTTTAGTTTATTGTACAATCGTTTTAATAAAACAATTCTTTACAATCATATGACATTATTTGTTTTGCATATATCACATTATTTCAATAAATTTTCATACATAAAAAAAGCCAGCTACGTATGTTCTTTCAAATACAACGAAGTTAATACAATCATCTTTTCGCTCTCCTGTAAAGTAGCTATTTTGCAGATATCTCTTTTTACTTTGCACCCGTCGACATATTGTGCCGACTCCAAATAATTGCCAGAAATTAAAAGAAATGAGGTTTCATATTTTGGTCAAAACTGAACTTTTGGTGGGTGTGTGTAGTAGGCATTAGTGACCAGGTCCCAGTCTCCCTTAAAAGAACAGCATCGCATTTGTAGCACCTTTGGTGTTGCAATTGTAACCGCTTTCCATCAAGTGGGCCGTCTGCCTGTCTGCTGAACTCATGCAATATTATTATTTTTGTAAACTAATACTAGTTTATTTATTTATTATTTACAAACGCAAAAACATTTCGATGCTAATTGACCTATACTGTCTGGTCCCAGATCTTTGTACTTGGCGGCGAAACGCGCCACCCTCATGGAGAAGGGTGCCTTGTCCAAGGGTGCCACTAACGAACAGTTCGACACGGAAGTGGACAAGGTGAGTGCCAAGTGGTGCCATTGTTGGCACCCTATTATTTATGCAACAATTCAAAACACTAATAAATTGTAACATTATTTTGCTTTTGTCGACATACAATGATATGTAATAGACTAGGATATGCTCGCGACTTTGTCCACGCTCGACTTGAAATTCCCGCGGGATTCCCGGGAGAAAAAATATCACACATTTTATTACCTGAAATTTATAATCGATCAGTGAAAAGATCTCATTGGAATTTTTTATTTTTATTTGGCCATTTAAATAATTCCCAGATAAAATCCCAGGATAAAAATTAGTGCAGATTTTAAGTCTAAAACTTTGCTGCAGATCAGAGAAAAGAGTTTTTAAGTGAATCCCGAAAAACTGACAAGAAATCTAATGAAAATCGCAATGTGTTCTCCATCGTGTATATAGCTTGTTCCAGTTGTTTTTTTAACAGCTTCAATGTACAGAAACGGCATGTTTAGAAGTTTATAATATTATAATATATAAATAGATAACGCTTTATTGTGCACCGATATATAAAAAATTGACAGACTAAAATATGTCTAATTATGCACAAAATGCGGCCATATCACTAAAAAAGCGCTCTTTTCAAAATCAGCCGAATCGATTACCTTACTTGGGTAATTTTCAAAAATTGACCACGAGACTCTTGAGTATTTCTCGCTATATCCCTTATAGTGTTGGATTGGACTATGGAGGCCCAGTTGGAAAATTCAAAATCTTGTAAACAGGGTACAAAATTTCGGATATTAACTCTATGGTAGTAACTAGCAGATCAGACGAGTAGAATCGCGTGTCTAAAGGACCATTTACATGGAGAGAGTTTATCGCACGTTATGGACCGAAAATCGTATACTATTTTCATAGGCGACTACTCTACTCTTTAGACGATAATCGCATTGACATATTTACATTCAACGAAAAAGCAGAAACTCGCCTACGAGTATGTCATACGATAACCGTAAGGTAATTATCACCAAGAGTTTTGTTCACACTACGACAAAATCGCATTGAGATATTTTGCTACCATTTCTCGACTTGTCTAAACTAGAAATGGTATGACTTTTTATCATTATAAATAAAACGCAGTGGTATTCGATTGTCAGCCATTACACACTTTATTCGAAGGAAGAAGCAATATGGACGCCGGAATCACAGACATAGACAAAGAAATAGAATATTGTCATAGTGTTATTTATACTATTAAGTCTATGAGAATATCACTTAACAAATCAGCTTGAACGGGTTTGAATGCGAGACTTGATGTATTTTGTTCACACCGTGAGGTCAATGTTCAAAATATTCAATGAACAGGCAATTATACGTACGGTATCGTATGTTTAGTTTACGTGATAAAAATTTTTTTCTTGCTTTCGACAATCGTATCTCGGAGGCAAAAACTCTCTCCGTATAAATGGCCCTTAGTACTAGTATTACATCTTGACATTACAAATATTTTCATCCCTTCCTTCAAACAACTTCTCCCCCGTTCCAGCATCTCTGCGACTCTTCAAGTGCGAATATACCGATTAGTATGATATCAAAGAAACTGCTTGGTAAATCTAACGGTAGTGCGTCAACGAGTAAAGATATCGATTATGGTTCCGTCTCGCGGATAAACAAGGTTTAATTTTTAATCCATCCATCTCATTTTACATCTCTCAATAAATTAAAAATATATATGTAAAAACTTATCCGTACAGCAACGGAGAAAGAATTCAATTTTCTGTGGCCAGGCGGTTTGTCGTTAAAGGCGACAAAACAACCCACAGCCATTCCTGGTCTACAGTATGCTGCCTTGAGTTGATTTCCAATATTAATGGCCAGGCTCCAGTCCACCCTTTGAGGCCAACATTAGTAGCATCTTTGGTATTCCAAATGTCTATAGGTGGCAATAACCACTTTCCACTAGATGACCCTTAAACCTGTTTACTACATTCGAGCGATAAAAACGCATTTAACTATAATTTCAGCTTATCCCAAGATTGAATATAATAGAATTAATGCAAGTATCGAAAAACTATGCTTCATCAGAAAGATTGGATTTGAGCTCGGAAAATTGTCCAAACAGACATTCAGAAAAATTCCCTACAACATATTTCTCAGAGAGAGGTTTCAAAAGCACTAAAACTTACGAAAATAGAATTAACGCATCGAAATCTTGCAATGAAACAAATAAATCAGTTTTTGGTCCATCTAGTTCAACTTTCAATTCAAATAAATCAAGTTTCAATGCGGTAAGATCAAGTGTAGATACTGCTAAATCCAGTTTTGGTCCATTTATGTCTGGTTTTCAATCTAACAAATCAGTTTTGGACCCAACTAAATCACGTTTTAGTGTGACTAAAGCAACATTTAATTCTATTAAAGTAATTGAACCAACCAAGTCCAGTTGTAATTCGATGTATAAAGAAGCTCCAAAATCATATGATACTAACAAATATGGGATGGTATATAATAATGATAATTCTAGATGTACGCCAAATGATATAGATGCTAATCATTGTGCTGAATGCGTACGTAACAATTTTTGGATGAACAGGAGTGTATTAAATACAAATGTTATAGATGTTCAGAGAAATGGTTAGTAAGCGATTTTCTAATTTTTATGAATTTCAACGCGCTAATTTCTTATGTGATTCGTCGGTCATATTTAAAACTTATTCAGTACTACTCTACATTTCTCTATAGGTATCTTTGGCTTAATTAAAAGATATATAATCAAAATTATTTCCCTTACAAGCCAGACTACCTTTGATATTCTCTATGCCTAAAATTTTAGTATTATATCGAGATTTTGTATATATGTTAGGAAATAACGCACTTGTCTCATTAATGACAAATTCGTTGAAAATATTTTGAATATAAAGTTCAAATTTATTTGTAGCATGATCGCAGTGACCCAAAAAAGTAAAATAGTAATTTACCTTAAGAGCATACCTTTAGAACCCATGAGTAGTGTTTGAGTATTAAGACAGTACAGTAAGTTTGACTTCATGTTATTATTTTAGAAACGGAGCAGGCTAAAAAGAAAAAGGCGACTTTCCACACCGATTCCTCTCTCCTATCCTTCCACAATCCATCCTCAATTAGTCAAGAACCATTCGATAACAAAGCGATATCTAATATCGATTATAATAGTCACGATATCGAGTCGGATCACGACGATGCAAAACTTTACATTGATTACAAATATTCCAATACCGATATCGATTCAGCAAGCAATAATCTTGATCTTACCAATGCTCAAACTGTCATTGTAAGACAGAATACTAATAAGAGTAAAGACAGTAAGAGTAATAAAGCAGTCAAATCAAAATCACTTCATAATATGGTTACAATGAATTATTGCTCGAATTCTAAAGATTCTTTGCTTATACCTGAAACTTCGATTAATCGTACTGCTATAGATGCTAAAAAGAGTACTGATTATGATATTGTCGATCGAAGAGAGAAAGTTAAAAATTCTGAGACACTAAATAGAGAACTTCCAAAAAATTTTGAAGCTAACAAAAGTATTGATTCAGATCGGGAATTAGAAAAGAATTTCTTGGACTATGAAAGTGGGCTTCGTAAGGAAGGATTGGAGATTGAAAAGCGAAGATTGGAGACTGAGCAGCTGATGCTGCAGCAGCTGTCCAAAATCATCAAGATGCTGGAGAGGAACCAAACCTAGAGAGGTTTCATTTGGCATATTTTAGGGCTCAGTATAAACGAGGTTCTTATGTTTTCGTCATGTCCGTCTTTATATACAAACGGTTACCATTATATTATTTGTCGATTGCAGTACTAAGTACGATGCCAATGCTAGCCTCTAGAGCAGGAATTCCCGAAGTGGTCGAAACCGACCCCCCGGGGTCGACATAAACGAAAACTGATTTTGGGGGTCGATGAGGTCTTAAAATCGACCCTTAGCAATTAACACAAGGTCTTATTTGATCAAGAAACTATATAAGTTGTGTTACGTGTACCAATATGTTATAAGAATGCCTAATATTTAAGTAGGAAGTATCATTGTTGTAGGTACTTTAAAAAAAACTCAACATGTCGATAAGAGTGCACAAGTTCGTGCAAGATAATAAGTGTTTTGTATCAATACGAAAAAAGTAGATATAGGATTTTTAAAATAATCTGGCCAGGGGGCCGGAGGGGGGGGGGGTCTGAGGTATCAGTTAATTTTGGAAAAAGGTGTCTTGGCCAAAATAGTGTTCGGAGAACAATTCGGACCTGCAGTTTATTACCTTTTCGGCATTAGGACTTCTTTTGTTTACTTTGTGTTTAAAAACGTTAATTATAAAAACAGCATATTGTGTATTGTAATATTTTATGGTAGTCTTTAGCCAGGTGTGATTCTTGGAAACTAATGTTTACGCGGTCGAGTATTGTGTCGAGACATTGTATAGTTTAGTATAAAACAATGCCCGAACGGAGGGTGTGGCAGTCTAGCGATAGGCACAAGCGACTCAAGACGTGGTGTACATTCGATAAGCTATATAGTGACGGACTTTGCGCGTGTTATTGAATCGTGCATCACGTTTGGACTTATTGCGTCCGGTTATATTTGTACCTACGTTATACGTATTTGTATAGTTCTAATAAATTCTATAGTAATTCCAACGGCATTTTAATTCGATTCCCGTAACTCGTAACAATAGTTTGGGAATCCCTGCTCTAGTCTTAGAGTGTAATAGATATAGTGTAATAGTGTACAAACTCGAACCATTTATAGATTTATTATAGTTTAGATTAAATAATATATTTCAATGTTGTTTCAGCTTTTGCAATCAGTCGATGAAGATATAAGCGTGAGCGGTGAACACAAAACGCCATCCAGACAGGTAAATCTTGACGGTATATTCGTAGAGATAAATCGCAACTAGATGGCGCTGTTAGCAGTTAATCCTCGTTTAGTTCTCTTATACAGGCTTTAATGTACTGTCAAACGCATTTTGAAGGTGCACTGGGGTAATTTCGAAAGAAAATTAATTTACACAATGCCTTGCATACCGTCCTTCAAATATACCAAGTATAAAGTAATGGTTGTGTACCTCGAGATTTTCAATTTCGTTGGTTCGGACCCTCCAGCTGCCATCGTCTCTCCTTGTTGGGCCCAAAATCTTACGTAGAACCTTTCAGCCACTAACAGCTGGTTCACTTCCTTTCGGGGTCCAGGCTTCGCAAACGTATGTCAGGATGGCCGTATGACGGTTTTGTAAATCCTGATTTTGGTTTTCCTGCTTAGAAGCCGGGACAGAATTACCTTATGTGAGGCTGCACACCACCTCAGGATGTTTTGAATACACACGTGTATTTCATCCTCTCGTGTGTTCGTATTGGCTCTCTGACTCTATATATATAATTCGCTAGTATTAAAATAAAATATAATTTTTATCCACTGTTGAGAAGTATAGAAATAGTACAATTGCGGCCGGACATATTATTTTGTCATTAACTAAGAGCAGCATGACTTAGTACCTAGATTAAATCGATTTTTTGCACAAAAAAATCAACACAAGCATTGTGTCAACTTTTTTTTTAATTTACCCTATAGCCCCATACCACCTTAAATTTAAATACATTTTTGCTACGATAGAAAAAATATCCCAAGCATGCTGGTCGATATTGATTCTAGTAGAGTTTTACACAATTAATAATTCCTCGCGATGTTCCAGCAAAGTAGATCAATTTTAGAAGCGCGCGACAGTGTACGAATCGAGTAAACGGAACAGAGCTAAGAATTTATAGCAAGCAACACTCCGCCATTTGCGATTGCGAATAAAATTTAATATAGATTATTTACATGTCGTAAACCAACCCATCTGCACTTTTCTGCGCAAACGACAACTGCCGATCGTGTCGAACTGTATAAGTCGTGTAGAACTGTAACACAGTTGACAATGTTGTGTTACAATTTTTTTTTGTTTATTGTAGAAGATTTTATCTATAAAAGCATTAAGTGTTTTATGTTTGTTCATTTTAGTTGGACGTTATATACCTAGCAACACTAACCCACAAGTAGAAAAAACAGCATGTTGACGTGTACTGTATTTTTTTGTCCTAAGTTTTGTGAGTTGTTTTTTTGTACCTTATAATGAACACGCTATTCCACTTTAAAAGGCACTTGCACTTAATTAAGGGCCATCCACAAATTACGGACAAACGAATTTCATGATTTTTTGACCCCTCCCCCGCCCTTGTCACAGCTGATCACATTCGTGAGACTCCTTCCCCTTCCAAGTCTGACATCACATATTTTGCAATTTTACATCAAGAAATTATTAAGATAAAGCAGTTGTTTCGTAATTACCTTTAATATTATACGTTCGATTTTGAAATGTAACGTCATGAAATGGATGACACTTTTTCACGCGATGTCACACTTCGTCACACGATGTCACACGGTGTCACACATCGTCACCCCGTCACCTATGGGTGACGTGTGACGTAATTTATGTATGGCCCTGTACCTGATTATATTTGCTTTAGTCAAGAAACCAGTCTTGCGAAACTGGCCCTCTAGTTCACAATTTCTCATACTAACTCATCGTAGGTACATCAGCTGTGTGCTACGGACGAGTGAGTATGAGAAATTAACATAGTGACGTCACACGCGCACTCGGGTTTATTCGGGAATTGTCGGCGTGATTTCGGTACTCGGGTACAGTAAAAACTCCTTATTCGCGTTTTCACTATTCGCGGATTAAAAAAATGCGACCCAATTCCTATATTCGCGGTTGAAAATTTCTTTATTCGCGGATCTAATAAGTACATACATAATAATAAAAAGATTTCAATAGGTATCCAACCCAATATCCTTTGTAAATGCCGTCAAATGGACTAATAAAGAAAGTAAAATAGATCTTATTACAACTTTGCCTAAAGTATGTTGTTAAATTATATCACCGAGGACTTTGACATAAGCCGCCTTCGCCGCGATCGGTGTTTTCGAGAATGTAAATAAACAGAATGAAAACTGCTTTAAAAACTGCCAAGCAAAAACTTCAATTAAATTGTTTTTTTTATTTGTTGTTTTTTTTTGTCACCTAGGAATGTATCCCCTATAATCCCATATAAATTACCATTCCCGGTTCACGGTTTCTGTATTCGCGTCATATTTATGGAACATATACCCCGCGAATAAAGAGCTTTTACTGTACTTCGGGTTCAAAAATTTATTGATATACAATTTTTTGATTATAGCAACAAAATAATTAAATAAATATAGTTTGTTATAAAACCTATATATTATGGTATTTTTATTTATTACAAAAAAAATATTCAATAAGCCAATTACATGTCATTGGTATCAATATACTTTTTCACCCACAGGTGTCTCCAAATCAGTTACCGGTATCAGCGTCACCCCACACCCGTGCCTCGTTCGCGTCCCACACTTCCCCTGACCGCAACGGGGATTTATACTCGACGGCCAAAGCCGACGAACAAGAGAAACTGTTGAAATAACCCATCATATACATAACCGATGAGTCTTGCTAGGTGAGCGAAGTGTTGGTATCAAATTCGGTTCGGCTGTTTTGAAGTGTGCCACAGTCGAACGGTGCGTCGTGAAATGTCTACCTAAACAGTACTTACAGTACAGTAGTGGTTATATTTAGTAATTATAGGCGCTCGTGTAGACGACACTGTCTACAATCCGCCATCGCGCTGCTATTCTGTGAATTTCTATATATAGCGAACAGGGGCCGAATTCTACTATTGTTATCTCGTCAATCGTCGTATCGTCTCAAACGTATGTTTGCCTGATTTCGAAAATCAGTGCAGGAATGTAGAAAAAATACAATTTCCTGCGTTGGGGCGGCCTGTCGTAAGAGGCGACAAAACAACCCACAGCCAGGTGGTAGGGTATTTGCCTATGTCCATGACAAGGTCTCACTAGATGGCAAAAAACCTTTATTCAAATGGCAACACTAAAACGATGTGCAGTTTATTGTCTTAGAGTGGCAACACTAAAAGGTTACGCAATTCATGTTTCTTACAGTGGTAACACTATAGGGTCAAATTATTGTTCTTAGAGTGGTAACACCAATAAATAAGTGTTCTTTTATTTTTTAAATTTAATTAATATGTCGCCGCTAGAAAAGGCTCTTTATTTGTATCTTGGTATTTATCCTTATCAAAATAAATTACTTCATATTCAAGACTGCTTCAATACCTTTATATAACTTTTTGAATTATTCAATTCGGACTTCTCATTCGAAAGATACCACGAGATTTATATTTGTGTCTCTTACCTGTTGTTTTTTCTGTTGCATCCGGTTTGAAACCACAATGATTCTATAGAAGTTTCACTTCAAAAGTCTTCTTGAAAACGCATCCGTGTTGACCTTTCTCCAACAACCAAATAATCCACATACATCAATTTAATCGCCGAACCAAGCTTTCTAATTAATGAAGCAAACAGCCCGACTGGATGGCTACCACCCCTGGTCTAAAGCATGTCGCCATAACAACCTTGAGTTGTGTTCCGGCATTTGTGACCAGGTTCCAGTCTCCCTTAAGAGAGCAGCAGCGCATTTGTAGCACCTTTGGTGTTGCAAATGTCCATAGGCGATGGTGACCGCTTTCCATCAAGTAGGCCGTCTGCCTGTCTGCTGAACTCATGCAATAAAAAAAGCCAGGTAGCCATCCAGTCAGGCTGTATACTTCATTAATTAGGAAGATATACGTGGATTATTTGGTTGTTGGAGAAATGTCAACACGGATGCGTTTTCAAGAAGATCTTTTTTATTTAGGTTTATGGCTTGGCAGCTAGGCCTTTAAGCCAGATCTTAGTTTACAATATAGTTTCTTGATTTTCCTAAGCCTATGAGTAGCTCAGCTGAACTGTAGGTAATCAGCTAGTGCCATTCAACGGAGTTCTTGTGACAACTCAAAAGGCCACATTTGACTATACAGTTCACATTTCTCACAAAACACAATTACTACTCAAAATCTATCAATATCCTACAACTATTGTTCGTTTTATTAATAATTTTACACATTTTTAGAAAATAAAACTGCACAGCACAACATCTTTGAATTCCCGCTAAAATCTCCCTCAAGAAGACTTTTTTTTGGTGTTACCACACTAAGAACATTAATTGCGCAATCTTTTAGTGTTGCTACTATAAAAAGACACTGAATTGCTCGTTTTAGTGTTGCCATTTATATAATGGTTTTGTGCCATCTCATGGCACCTTGTCGCGGGCATGGGCAAATGCCCTACCACCTGGCTGTGGGTTGTTTTGTCGCCTCATACGACAGGCCGCCCGGCCGCAGGAAATTGTATTTTTTCTCAATTCTCACACAGATAAAAAATAAGTAAGTACTCGTCCATCTTGGTAATATTTCACGACGCATGTTATGTATTGTCTTATGAATACCAGACCAGACTCATTCGGTTATATATTGAATACATGTATAGTAAGATATTAATCTCGCGACTTTGTCCATGTAAATTTACCTTTAACAAGGTAGCGGACAAGAAAGCACTTTCCTACATTTTAGCGACTGTACTGTTTACTATAGTTTATTATATTTTTGAGATTTGCACGTCTATCGAATCTCTTGACAATAAAGCCCACGTGGAATAAATGATATTGAGTGTAAATTCTGTATAACGACACTGAAGGGACTGTCCATTTTATGACGTTATAGAGAGTTGTCGTTAAATGGAAAGAAGTCTGTTATTTTTATTCATATCTTGCGACATTGATAAAGGAAGTACTTAGAAGTTACGGTAGTTGGAGATTTCTTAGAAAAAAATTTTGGTATGCATGATGCCAACAGTCGAGTTTATTACGGGCTAGGATGATGATAGAGCGATAAAAGAACGTACACAACTGCGCAGCTTTTACTAATTTTGGCAACTAAGGTACTTTTATTACTTACTTGTTGTCGTTATTGAGAGTGCATGTAATGCTATATAGAGTGTATCATTGTACGGAAGACAAGCTAAACCAACCAAAGCCTAGTGATTTCGACGGTTAAGGGAGTATGTCGTTATATAGAGTGACGTTACATGGAGTTTACACTGTAATTGTCTTGTGGGTGACGTAATAGTGAGTCATGTAACGCAATGACTATTAAACCATCGACACGTAAATTATATAATTTGTTCCACTTGACTTTATTGGCAAGAAATATGGAACTTGATAGGCGTGCAAACGTCAAAAATAAAATACACGCTTGGGAAGAGAATAAATGAGATTTTACTATAAATATGGCTTTACAAGTTAACTAAAGTTAAACTAAGTACTTAAAAAAACTTTAATTGTAAGATTAAAACGTAATATGGTTTATGTATACTAGTTGTTGTAATATTTATAGAAAAAAAAAATAGTCAAATAAAAATACTTTAGGGTCTCAGACCAATAAAATAGGTAGAGCGAGCCCCGTGGTCTCATAGTGAAGCCGGATATAGGAAGCCGATCGAGCCCTCGTGTCTTATGAGAATATCCTTTATCGCCATTTTATCTTAAGGTAGGTACCTAAATATAAACTTTGTTACAAAAATATTTTAACTACTATTTTGTTTTTAGCTTTTATTTAACTTGCAATGGATGTATCGTATATAAGTTCGGGTGGAATCTTGCAAGTTAAATTTGACAAACTTTCTGGTTTCTGATTCAGCTGAAATTTTGCATCGCGTGACAATGCAATAATATGGTATCATGGAGCTGATCTGATGATGGAGTCGGAAGGTCATAGGAACTCCTGCACGAAACAAGACAGACCCGTCGTGTTTGGGCTCGTTTTACTTGTCTTGGCTAGCGCTCTGCTGCTAAATGATATCCTGGATCTCAAAAGCTTGTATTTAAAAACCTTTTTTTTTATGTTTATTAGTATAGTCTGCTGGCTGTAAGCAGCGCGACAGTTGTGCTTCTACTGCCTTGTTGATTGCGAATTAGTGTGAAGGTGCTCTAAGATCTCGTGGCGCACTGCGGTACGATCGGCTTCCTTTAACCGGCTTCAGTTTGATAGTTCGGGGCCCGTTCTACCTATTTTTTGTGTCTGAGCTATAGTATCTTAGAAATAAAACTGAAAATCCTAAAAAACAAATTGTATAATCCCCGGCACGCAACTTGGATAATGTCGTGAGATGAGCAAAAGTCGTTTTTAAGTCCAAGCCTGTCTCCCTCATACCTATAAGCATGTCCCTGTGCGAGAGAGACAGACAGACTTTTCATGATGCGAATGCAGTGTGACGTCACACCACGCGGTTATTCACAGACACTACACAATCACAACGTCCTGTTACAACCCTATCCGGTATGCACTTATTACTGAGTCGAACATTTCAATTGACATAGATTTCCAAAATGTCGATTAGTAATAATTCGGTAGTTGACAATTTTTGAGAAACAGGTTTATTTTGAGCCTTATAGAACATAGCCAAAATATTAATATTTCAGCAAAAAAAGAACATAAACATATTTAATTTAGCAATTTTATAAATATTTTGACATTTCGTCACAAAAACGCGTCAAGCTGTCATGGTGTCTCGCATGACGTCATAGTGTGCAAAACAAACATTGTTTCGTTGAAGTGTTATCTGAGAAGTCATTGATAACTTGTTGTGTTTTGCACGCTATGACGTCACGCGCTCTGATCGGCGTTCATTGTCACGTGGCTAATGGCTGCAATATAACAATTTTATTTCTCAAAAATATCAATTAATATTTAATATTTTGTTAAAACAATTTATTTTTGTCCTATTTAGATCGTAATCGACGATATATATTAAAATCAGCCAATATTTTTCATATTGTCAACTACCGAATTGCCTATAAATACCAAATCTTTTTCTAAATTCGCAGAGTTCTCTTGGTTATTAGCCGCAGTTCTACAGCTACGGACCTGGTTTTAGCCTGCCGGCTGGATTGCTTGAACTAATACCATATCGGTCCGGTAGACCTTTGAGGTCCCGTATATTGAGACTCCAAGTCATCTATTACTACCATACAGGTAAATCGATACTACGTCGTACATTTTGCACAGGTCTGATTATTGAATTAAAACTAAATGAAAATAAAGATTGTTTCATTATGAACACGGTGCTATAAGGGTTGTTGTGTTGTCGAATTTTGAAAAGTGAAATATTGTAAGTGAATATGTGTGACTGAGAGGTCCCAACCAACCATAGGGTTGGGTTTACATATATGTCCCCGGATGATTTTCTGGATGATTTTAATGGTTAATGTGTTTAGGAATATATTTATAACAACTGAAATTGGATTATGAGTGGAAAAAATACATATTCAATTAATTATCGAAGTTTGAAATTCACAACAATGATCTGGTAATTTTGTCGCCGAGACGTTTTTTACGTTTTTTGACGGGATTTATCGAAATAGGAGACTGTATGTATCCGAAAATTTAAATATGTGGAGTTTTAAACAGTTGATTAGGTCAGCTTTTGTGTAGACCTAAGCGAGAACCGACTGTAACCATTCACTATTTATTTTATATATTAGTGAAAAACAGAAGTGAGGTTAGATTGACAATAACATTAATAACTCAGGAACTATACATTTCCGTCACATGGGAATTGCAGAAGGGGTAAGTTTTCCTCCCTCCCCCTCCCCCCTTCCCCTCATTACTTATGATTCCAGGGACATATATGTAAACCACACCCCAACCATATCCCATGCTATAGAAGAGGACAGACAGCATAGCAGCTGTTTGAAGTGCGTCCATTTAAAGAAAGAGAGTGCGCATGCTATTTGATTTTGAAATTGAAAAGGATAGCGATAGACTCGTATATGCTGTGCATCATTTTGGAGTAGATTGTCGCTATAGTTACAATTAAAAAAACATGCTACTATTTATTGTTGAAAAAAATGGTTGGGACCTCTCAGTCGCACAAATTCACTTGCAGCAATATTTCGCTTTTCAAAATTCGACAGCCGGAATTCGGGACTGATTTTTCGCAGGCAACCCTATACCACCGTGTTCATAATGAAATAATCTTTATTTTCATTCAGTTTTAATTCAATAATCATACAGGTGCAAAATGCTAGTATCGATTTACCTGTTTATACATGGCTACCCGAGAGTTGTGACCGGAAAAGAATAGGCAAACCTAACATTTGCATATTCTATGGGCTACATACTTTCGATTGGTATAGAATTTACTTAATAAACAAACCGGTGAAATGTTTTTTTTTTTAAATTATTAATTAATCATATACTGGACTGAAATTGTTTAGGCAATCCATATGCAATATATTTATTGACATTTATACACTCGGTGAAGGTCGTTGTATAGCGGGATCCTACACAATAAAAATAAAAATGGTCCTATAGCCAGGTGTTTTTTTTTTAAACATATAAGTTCTCGGGACTAACAGTGCGTATACGTGTTGAACGTGCCATGCGCAAACTTACTCCCAATATGCCAAAACTTGGTCAAGTTACGTGCCGCGTGCTATACTGAAGTACTTAATGTGATACCCTGACAAGTGTTTGATGATGTTATATATAATAAATGGAAATTAAGATCTGTGTGTTTGTTGCAAGTCATTACCTAGGGCTGCTAGGCGCCTTTGTCTGCGCTGTGAAACAAAAAAACCTAGGAGCGACAGTCCCCCGGCGAACCTTCCTTTTGCGATCCGTGCTTGGTTTTATAGAATATCTTAATTAAAATTCATTCATTCATTCAAATGCATGTAATTAATTAAAATTTACGAAAGTAAATAATTTTAATTTCTCATTGATTTTAGTTTAAAAAATTCGTTTTAAACAATGAGGGCCGGTTGCACAAGGCTGGTTAAATTTATTTAAGAAACACAAAACGTATTTAACACCCTTAAATACAATTAGCGTCTTGCACAGCGCAAAATTTCCCGCTAAATATGTTTAAAGTACTGTCAATACGTTTTGTGTAAAATGTATTTAGGCAGTTTTAATTTATGATAGTAATTCAATTGGACTTACTTATGCAAAATGGAACCAACCCACATACTGACAGTTTTGAGAAAAAGCAGTTTTTATTAAAATTTTACGTACAAAAAAAGTGTGTATATATTGGAAAAAAATTAGAATATTGTACATTATATTATGTCCCATATATTCAAGTACAATTTTAATGTAAATAATTTCAAATTGGATTACCATGGGTCATGGATATTGTTAGTTTATTATACTCTTGGTGTTTTGTGGGTTAACTATTTTGTGATAAGAATGTTTTATTCTGTAAATGTTGTCAGATCTTGTTATGATTCTTATTGAGTCGATAGAAGGTGCATTTTGAAAGCCTTCTGCATCCTTAACCTAATTTTGGCATGTTTGTGGATTGGTTCTGTTTTGCATAAGTAGGTCCAATTGTTCTATTAAAACAGGAACATATTGGTGGCGCTACCTGTGATTGAAAAAAAGGGAAGAGAAATCATTTTTAAATAAGAAAATTTAACGACTATGTCGTATGTCCTATACGCTGTATATGTTGGCAGGTTTTCCTAGGAAAAGTAAGGTTAGCCTTGGTCCCCATCGGGAACACGTAGTTTAACAAAACTAAAGGAAATTTTGAAACGTAGGAATAATATTTATAAAAGAAACTAGTGACCCAGCAAACTTAGTACCGCCTCAAAATCAATAAAAATGTTGATTTCTGAACGACGGGACGAATATCAAACGTTTGACCGAGTTTCTGGCGGAAACTGAAAGGAGACGTGCTGTGCAGTTTTAATTTCTAAAAATGTCTAAAACTACTCTAAAATGAACAATATTTGTAGGATATTGATAGTTTTTGAGTAGTAATTATGTGTTTTGTGAGAAATGTGAACTATATAGTCAAATGTGGCCTTTTGAGTTGTCACAAGGACTCTGTTGAATGGCACCAGCTGTTTACCTACAGTTCAGCTGTGCTACACATAGGCTTAAGAAAATTAAGAAACTAAATGTATATTATAAACTAAGATCTGGCTTAAAGGCCTAGCTGCCAAGCTTTAAACCTAAATAAATAAAAAAAAAAACGTTTGTCATTCAAAACCAAAAGAATGAAAAAAACTTGACTTTTAAATTTAATTTGATTTCTGAACGACTTTGAACACTCATTACTGTGAACCTATGGAGGGTAGAGGTAAGGAGTACCATCTAGTTTGGAGAATCAGTTCACCTGTAAACAGCAAATTATGGTTCGAAAACACGTCAAAATAGCGCTAGTGTAGGAAAAGGAAATTATATAAATTTAGCAGTTATAAACGAAGTGAAGTGTGCTTGGTTGAAAAATTTAAAAAATATAATTTGAAAAAGTATTGAGACTCTCGTATTGAGATGTATGTATATGAATGCAATAGTTACATTTTCCCTAAAATGCGCGATGACAAAGAGGAAGTCTTTCTTTCCTTCTTTAATCCAGTATCCTACTCTAATTATTTGTGGCGCTATTTTTAAATACTTTCCACTTGCTATTGTGGCGCCATCTTAATTTGCTGCCCTTCAGTGGACACTTTTTAATATACTGAAATAGTTCGTACCTCTAGCCTCTATAAAGTAAACATAATTTACGGGCTATGATTAATAGGACAGTATTATTATATTTTAAACTATATAGCTTTGTCAACGTTATATAAATGACAAGACATAAGTAGTAATTTAGTGAATTGTTGTATTTATTAACATTGATTTAATAAAGTTTATGTAAATTGATTGAAGTTGTTTTATTGTATAAGTGTGTAGTATGCTAGGCCAGGGGTCGGCAACCTTTTGAGTCAAAAATACAATTGACTAAATTTCAAAGTTTTCAAAGTCACAATTTTTTCTTGCCAACAATAAATGTTACTTGCATAAATTAAGTGTTTGATAGAAACAAATAAATCTTTTTATTCATATATAAGTAGTGTTTTTCACAACAAAAAGATAATACTTGTGTTACATTAGAAGATAATTATTAATTACTAATTATTAAATACAAAAATTAAAACAATTAACTTACAAGACTAACTTGTGCTTCAATAACAAACAATTGGGCAAACAAACTCAATGAAAACCATGTCTTTTTTTACATATCGAGAGCTTCATAACATATAGGGGTATACGCAAAAATGACATTTATTATTTTGTACTAAAAATATGCATGTTACAAATTTAGGAGGTCTTACTAGTATGCAAGTGTACCTAAGAGAGGTATTCCGGATTTCAGCCTTACACGATCAACTGGTTTTGTTTTATTCACAATTTTGTGCATTGTGTAAAACTGTACCTTTGTCTGTACGCCCATTTGGTAGGAAGTTCGCGATGTATAACTACAGAGCCGCAGCTCTATACCCAAAGAGCCACATGTGGCCCGCGAGGGAGTTTTTGGCGGGAACTGAAATGAGGTGTTGTGCTGTGCAGTTTAATTTTCTAAAAATGTGTAAAATTACTCTAAAATTAACAATAGTTGTAGGATATTGATAGTTTTTGAGTAGTGATTATGTGTTTTGTGAGAAATGTGAACTGTATAGTCAAATGTGGCCTTGTGAGTTGTCACAAGAACTCCGTTGAATGGCACTAGCTGATTACCTACAGTTCAGCTGTGCTACACGTAGGCTTAAGAAAATGAAGAAACTAAATGTATATTATAAACTAAGATCTGGCTTAAAGGCCTAGCTGCCAAGCCATAAACCTAAAAAAAATGTGGCTCGCGAGCCGCAGGTTGCCGACCGTCATTTTCCCTCGCCTCAAAACAAAAAAAAAGGCCATTCACGAAAGCTTGACTGTGAAGTTAAGGCTTATGGCCATACGATCTTCTCGATCCAAGACACGTATGCAGAGACCTTAGTGTAGACCGTAGGCTCTCCCACAAATTTGCAAGCTCTCCCAAACGACATGACACCAACTATGGTATACATACACTTTATTTTGTCGCTTCTAATCTGAATTGGAGCGCCACTGTCACCCTGAAAAGGAAATTACAAGTTTAGTAATCACCCAAACAGCTCGCTGGAACTCAGATACTCCGGGTTCGATTCCTGGCGTGGAACTTTCTGTTATTTACTACTAGCTGCGCTCGCGGTTCTACCCGCGTGGTGATAATTCACACGATATCTTTAAGAATTATAGCCTATATGTCATTCTGATGTGTAAGCTATATTATTGTAAAGTTTCAACAAAATCTATTCAGCAGTTTTTGCGTGAAAGAGTAACAAACATACAACCTTATATACATACATCTTTTCTTACAAACTTTCGCCTTGATAATATTAGTAAGAAAGTAAGGATGGTTGTCTGGGCATGGCCCCAGACTGGTCCGTTGATATATCACCCATTCACCACTTATACAGTTCTCTGACCTAATGTGCATATTTAATTTAAATTACCACGTGCTAACAATGGCGAAAGAAAACATCGTGATGATACCTGCACATCGAGATAACTGATGTGTCAAACCCGCCAATCTGTCCAAACTAACGTGGCAGGTATACTGTCCGTTTCCCTATAGTGGGAGGCCCGAGCCCAGCAGTGGGGTTTTCGTTCCAATTTGAATTGCCGAATATTTAACCAAACTACTGCTCCACACATTGGCACCAACTTTTTGCCCAAACATTGGAAGTAGACTAGCGCATAGGAACTGTCCCAATTGCGGACGCACAGTAAAAGACTATGGACGATAACTTTTTTGCACTAACGATGGTTTAGATACATATTGCTATAAGTTGGGCCATCTGCACACCTATTGTTACATATCGATAAAGAAATGCCGAGCGCCTGGTTTGTTGCCCCTCCCCGCATTCGGAGTTCTTTTATGGTCGTCGTAATTAAAATTTGCAATTGGCCAGTAGTCTATTGTTATTGTTTTCGACTTTGTTGGCCGTTCGCAGGAATAATCAGTCAGGTGTACAAATTACTATTTCTCGGAAATTCACTGGTGTTCCCGAGTGCCGAGCGGTGCACTGGCACGCGGTTGATTTTTTTGTACTGTATAGTTAGTATAAAACAATGCCCGAACGGACGGATGGGGCAGTCATTCGACGACTACGACACGATTGAGATGTGTAGTACTTTCGATTAGCGACAAGGTGACGGACTTTGCGCCTGTTGAATTGCATTGAATCGTGCAGGGTGAACTGGTTGCATCCAGTATTATTTTGTACTTGTTTTATACGTGTTTGTACAGTTCTGTTAAACTCTATAGTAATTCCAACGGCATTTATTTTAATTCGAGTCCTGTAGCTTGTAACAATATTTTTACTATTTGCATCGATTATCAGCAATTTTCTTATTGTCTCTATTGATGTGAAGACACTAGTATCAGATTCAAATTATTTTATTTGCATTAAACATGGTTTAAAGTGTTATACATCCGATGTATCGACTCTAATAAAACTACGCGCGCTACCGCGCGCACGGGTATTACTCACAGTCATTTCTAAGTAGGGTCAAATTAAATTATTAATATATGTGGCACTGATATCGATTTTAAAATAGATAAAATTAAGCATAAGAAAGAAAGAAATTATGCGTCTTTAATTTTAGGCGTACCAGAGACTATTATCAAAAAATTCTAAGTTGTTACAGCCTGAAATATGGCCGGTGAATGCGGAGTTTAGTGAATGTATATGGTTTCGGAGATCTCCGAAAAATCAAAGCGATGGAAAATAAATCAATAGACATATTTTGCCAAAACTTAAGAGGTTTGCGTTCGAATGTGAGATGTGATACAATGTACGGGAGAAAGCAGGGAGGCGCGCTTCTCGTGGCCATACACCGGTTTGAACTACGAGCAGTGTGGTGTGTTACCGACGGACTTCAAAGCAGACGAATATCTGTTGGAATTAGTTTGCGCCACCATACATATGAGAAATATATGTTAGAACAAGAACTTAGTAGTATTAAAATACAAAGATGTTGTTGTGATAGGAGATATAATATATATGTTGTATAATATATGTTGAGACTGAATATGTTTATTATACATCTATAATGTATTATGTGTGCCACGCTATCGTATTGGTGACAACTGTGATGATGGCGATGTTTGTTGGTTAATAAATAATTAATAAAATACGGCGCTTAAACCCGTTAAAAAGTAGTTATTATGATGACTCTTGTTCATACTAGACTTTGATTGAAAGCAATACCCACAATACAGCGATTGAAGAAATATTTACCAGACAAGTTTCCATGGACTCGAATTGGTTGCCATAGCACAGCTGCGTATCTTCGTCAAATCCATACTCCATACGACGAGAGTCAGCCGGGAAATGCGCGTAACATTCTACAGCAGAGAGTTTTTTTAAGTACGCCTGAAATTTAAAAGAGCGGTTTAGCGATTTGAAGACTAATGCAGTTTCATTATTGTTACAGAACCGACAAAAAAATGGATTCCCACCTGCATACCATAAAAGAACCTCGTTTAAAAAAAACCGAGTTCAAAAATTAAAAAGTATTGAATTACTTATTTTATTATTACACTTATTGAATTGTGCATTACGTTTGGAGTTATTGCTTCCGGTTATATTTGTTTCTGTGTTATACGTGTTTTTATAGTTCTAATAAATTCTATAGTAATTCTAACGGCACTTTGATTCGAGTTCCGTAACTCGTAACATTATGTAAAAATATTAAAAAAAGAAACCTTCAAGAGTAATCAAAAAACATTTTTTATTGCTAGAAAGCGGTTTCCAGCGGTTACGGACATTCGTAACACCAAAGACGCTACCAATGAGCTGCTCTCTAAAGGGAGTCTGGAGCTGGCTACTGATGCCGGACACAACTCAAGGTTGTTATGGCCATATTCTAGACCAGGGGTGACAGCCATCCAGACGGGTAAATGCCCTGCTATCTGGCTGTGTTTTGTTTTGTCGCCTTTTACGACAGGCCGCCCGGCCGCAAGAAATTATATTCTTTCTCCGTTCTGCAAGGAGAGTCTTCTGTGATCACGGCTACTAAAAAGTGGCCGGCAGTTCGGAATAAAAAACTTGTGTACGTTAACACGCAGTAGAAGTGAAACAAAGTGTGACAAGGGGTGAGAGGAATTCAAAGTCCTCTTACTCCTCAGTTCTCTTACTCCTCCCAGTCCTCTTACTCCTCTCAGTCCTCTTACTCCTCTTAGTCCTCTAGATGATGAATTACTATATCTTCTAAATGATTGGTCTCCCATATAAACTTTCATCCCCTATTTCAACTCGTTCTAGTTTTATTTATCTAACCCCTGTGCCTTCTATCTATCTGCAAATTACATAAATGATAAAAAGGCCAAAATACACAAAAAATGCCTAAAGTATCAAAAATACCAAAATTCCAAAAATGGCAAAAGTGCCAGAAGTGGCAAAAACTACCAAAATGACAAAAGTGCCAGAAGTGCCAAAAATTACCAAAATGACAAAAATGCATAGTGTCAAAAATGACCAAGAGTGCCAAAAGTGACAAAAAACACCAAATGCCAAAAATTTAAGAGTGCCAATAATGTCAAAAATGCCAGAAATGACGAAAGTGATAAATATGTCAAAAACCTCTCCTACTTTCTGGGATAACCTTTACATAAGTCTATCCCATTATCCGGAATAAAAAGTATCTCTTGTCCACCCTCGATATTAAAATTATAATTATTATATATTTAGGAATCAGAAGCGGAAAATAATAATAAAAAGTAGAATCGAAAACAATTTAGCGATCAGGAGGAGAGGAGAGGAAAATGAGAATACAAGTAGAAAAAGGGGGATCGTAAATAATTGTTTAAGTTTCAGAACAAAACTGATAGTTTGATTATGAACAAACAATGGAAAATGCTGCCGCCGTACTTTAAAAAATACTCAACTACCGCCATTATGGCTTTTATATATACCAAATTTCAGCCAGATCGGTCAAGTAGTTTTTTGTAAACGCATAAGAAACAAAGAGACAAATATATTTTTATCCTGAAAACTATACCATTTTTCGGGAGAAGAAGTATCCTATGTTCATTTGAGGATGAACAGAATATATATATATATATATATATATATATATTTTATAGTTTCAAAAAACGATTCTAAAGAAGATTCACTTCAAAAAGAAAGGGGTTTGGGTAAATTTGTTCGGAGGTTGGCTTGATTTTTATAATGAGCGGCCACTTTTTTAAAACTATTGCTATATAGTAGTTCTATACTTGAGATACAAGAATATTAGATAGAGCCGAGCTATTTAAGATCAATATCATGTTGCGGGAACTTATAGTACTGTAAAACGGGGTTAATGGAATTCACGTGGTGACTACACACATTAGGGTTTGGGTAAAAGTGGCTTGATTTTTTATTGAAGTGAAACTTCTATATAGAGGGGGTCTTATGGACTTTTGGCTCACGAAAAGATGTCACAGTCACGTGATCACCGTCACTAATTCTTACATTTTTAAACTCGTGATATCTTTCGAATGGAATGTCCGAATTGAATAATTCAAAAAGTTATATAAAGGTATTGAAGCAGTCTTGAATATGAAGTAATTTATTTTGATAAGGATTAATATCAAGATACAAATAAAAAGCCTTTTCTAGCGGCGGCATTTTAATTAATTTTTTATAATAAAAAAACGCTTATTGTGGCATAACTATAATAGTTAGATATATGTTGTCGCGATACTTTTTGTAAATAATGATGTGTTCTACTACAAAGTCGTAGTACATTATTTTATTTTGTCATCAATAGTTTTCGCAGCGCACGCAATTTTAGGTATTTTTTTTATACCTTGGATTAAATTACTGGAGTTTTAGTAATGATCCCTATTTTTTTGTAAATATAATATACCCTTTGTCACCCGGGGATAGCGTAGCTTGCCAACAGTGAAAGAATTTTTCAAATCGGTTCAGTAATTTATTTTATTTGTTATTTTATCATCAATAGTTTTCGCAGCGCACGCGATTTTAGGTATTTTTTTATACCTTGGACTACATTATTGGAGTTTTAGTAATGATCCCTAATTTTTTTGTAAATATAATATACCCTATGTCACCCGGGGATAACGTAGCTTGCCAACAGTGAAAGAATTTTTCAAATCGGTTCAGTAATTTCGGAGCCTCTTCATGCAAGCAAAAACCAATCTTATCTTTCCTCTTTATAATATTAATATAGATATTCATATATATTTATTATAAAATTAATTAGATATTTGCATATTATAAAAAGCGCAAGATTTTGCGCTGGAAGTTGTTTAATAAAATTGGGAGCTGGATTGCCCTAAAAAGCGCTATATCTAGCTCCTAAAGCGCTAAATTGGCAGCTCTAGTGAGCCGAGCGCCGGGAAAGTCTCGTAAACGAGAAAGCTAGCGAGAGAGCGAGCGAGGATATACCGCGTCCTCAGACTACCTCATCCCTCTAATACCTAAAATTGCGTTCTGCGCATCGGAAAGTGCGATGTTCCGAGCCGCTATTAATGGAGGCAAACTTAAGTTTGCATCGAACTATAGCTCTGCTCTCCACGTGACAAGGCATCACTGCCTCTATTTGTGGTATGTGTAAAAAAAATATAAATAAATAAATAGAGTTTGTTGAGAAAACAAAAATAACAACAAGAAAACTTTGCCAACTGTTCAGTTTTTCGAAAGTCATAACAAAAGTGAACGACAACGAACAACAAAAGTGTTGACGTAAAAAATGGTCGGTGCGTGGGTAGCGTATTACATACACCATTAAAATGTACTTAACCTAACCAAATCATAATTTGCAGTAAACCTGCGAAAAATCGAAATGTGTGCTGGGACACATATTAGAAGTGAAACTTCAACGGACAAGTGGAAAAACGAATCGCAACGGACAAGTGGAAAAACGAATAGCAACGGATAAGTGGCAAAACGAATCGCAACGGACAAGTGGAAAAACGAATGGCAACGGATAAGTGGAAAAACGAATCGCAACGGACAAGTGGAAAAACGAATCGCAACGTACAAGTGGAAAACGAATCGCAACGGACATGTGGAAAATCTTCAACTGACAAGTGATAAAATGAATCGCAACAAAATTTTAACTTGAAGTTTTACGGGCAGATTGTTAATGTACTTGTCCAATTTGAAAACCTGCCCGTAAAACTTCAAGTTAAAATTTTGTTGCGATTCATTTTATCACTTGTCAGTTGAAGATTTTCCACTTGTCCGTTGCGATTCGTTTTCCACTTGTACGTTGCGATTCGTTTTTTAAGTTTGCGACCAGCGATTACATTTATACAGTAGATAGTATACAGTAATTAGCTTGGTAATCAAAATCGCTTAAGTGAATGTGTTAGAAAATAATCTAAACAGAAGACGGGCTCATTTTCAGTCTATAAATGCCGCTGATCTTGGCGGAGATGAGTTTCCAGTTTTAAGTAATGATGATCATGATCATTTATGCCCTGGGCATATATTAAGTAGAGCAAGCACGTAGCTATTATGGTGAACACATAAAAAACGGAACCTATTTAATTGAAATATTTAAAAAACCCAACCTGGAAGATTTCACAAACGTTAACTTAGATTGTAACGACCCATGGCTTGGCATGGAGAGGATGAATCCAATCCAGGCATGTATCGAGCCGAACTCACTATTTCTATATTTGGTAGAACGACGACTTCAGGGTCGGGATGCTATTTTAGATCATTATTGCTCTTGCATTGTTGGAAAACGTACATTAGGTTGTTGTTCCTATGTCATGTCGATCGTGTGGTATTTGGGATGGGGTATACACCAAAACCATTTGTCTTCTCCTGCTCAGTTCCTAGATACAATAATCAGGCATGATGTAGAGAACGAAGCGTATGAAGAACTCGATATCGAAAACTAAATAAAGTGCACATTTAATGTCATTATAGTGAGCGTTTTATTTAGTTTTCTTTTTTCGCGTGTGATTATAGATATATAAGACCTAATTAGTGGATTAATAAATATAATTGTAAAAAGGCTTTGTGTATTAAATGTAATTGTAAGAACAACTACTTTTTATTATGTGTATAAGTACCTATGTTCTAATAACAAACATGTTCAATTAGGGTAATAGTTCACTTTAATTACATATCTTATATTATTTCAAAAGCCATGCACAAAAACATGAATCTTGCAACAACAACAACCTTGCATAAAACTGATATCTTAAGTTCACGCAGCACGATTTTGATCTTAAATAGCTCGGCTCCGATGTAACTCAGGACCAAGTTTTTTTAATTGTCTTGTATCTTAAGTATAGAACTATAAAATAGCAATAGCTAAAAAAGTGGCCGCTCATAAAAAAATCATGCCTACCTCCGAACAAACCTTTATATTTTGTCAATTTATTTCTAAATGCATGTCTAAAAGCAATGAAATTATTATTAAATTAACGATAAGACACATTTGAAAATAATGTAAGCGTAAACGCTTTATGTCTGACTAAAGTCAGACATAAAAATAATTAAAGATAATCGAATCCAAAATTATGAAACTTGCCTATCGACCCCGGTTTACGGCACCAGTTTCATGCAAGGTTATTTGTTGCAAGATTCATGTTTTTGTGCATGGCTTTTGAAATAATATAACATATCTAATTAAAGTGAACTATTACCCTAATACTACTAAATGTTAGACAAAAATGTTAAAACAAAATCGATATGTGTGCGGGTACACATTTTGTCACTTTTCAGTTGAAGTTGAGTTTTTTGCGATTCGTTTTTCAACTTGTCCGTTGCCATTCGTTTTTCCACTTGTCCGTTGCGATTCATTTTTCAACTTGTCCGTTGCGATTCGTTTTTCAACTTGTCCGTTGAAGTTTCACTTCTAATATGTGTCCCAGCACACATTTCGATTTTTCGCAGGTTTACTGCAAATTATGATTTGGTTAGGTTAGGTACATTTTAATGAATGCATTTTTTATTTTAACATTTTATTTTATCAAACATAACACTGAATTCGATCCGGAACCAAAAAAACATTCATCATCATCAACTTCATTCGGACATCAAATTATATTAACAGAAAAATATTTTTTTTTAAATAACTCAATGAAATTTCGTTTGCTCATGTTTTGATGAAGAGGCTCCGAAACTACTGAACCGATTTGAAAAATTCTTTCACTGTTGGCAAGCTACACTATTCCCGGGTGACATAGGGTATATTATATTTACAAATAAATTAGGGGTCCTTACTAAAACTCCAATAATGTAACCCAAGGTGTAAAAAAATACATAAAATCGCTTGCGCTGCGAAAACTATTGATGATAGAATACAATAATGTACTATGACTTTGCAGAACACATCATTATTTACAAAAAGTGTCGCGATACTATATATCTAACTATTAGTTATGCCACAATAAGTGTTCTTTTATTTTAAAATTGTAATTAAAATGCCGCCGCTAGAAAGGGCTCTTTATTTGTATCTTGCTATTAATCCTTATCAAAATAAATTACTTCATATTCAAGACTGTTTCAATACCTTCATATAACTTTTTGAATTATTCAATTTGGACATTCCATTCGAAAAATATCACGAGTTTAAAAATGTAAGAATTTAGACCACGTGACACCTTTTCGTGAGCGAAACATCGTAAGACCCCCTCTATATAGAAGTTTCACTTCAAAAAGTGTTTCTATTACTGTATACTATCTACTGTATAAATGTAATCTCTCAAATCTGGCCGCAAACTTAAAAAATCAAGCCACTTCTCATACCCCTTTTATAATAACTCTCATCTCTTTGCATTCTTGCCCCAAGAATGTATAATAGCGTATCCGCTTATTTTACAAGCTTTTATTTGACTTGCAATGGATATATGTAAGTTCGGGTCGAATCTTGCAAGTTAATTTTAACCAACTTCCCGGTTTGCGATTGAGCTGAAATTTTGCACGCATATGTATATTATCTGATCTGATGATGGAGTCAGAAGGTGGCCATAGGAACTCCTGTACCAAACAAGATAGACTCGTCGTGTTTGGGTTCGTTTTACTTGTCGTGGCTAGCACTGTGCTACAACATGATATCCAGGATCTCAAAAGCTTGTATTTAAAAACCTTTTAAAAAAAACTTATTGATGTGTTACCTTCTGCAGCTGATTAGCGAAGGAACCGCGGTATTGCGTCCGCGCCCAGCCTGTCGCAGTTACTGCTGAGTCATTGAGCTTGTCTTCGAAGGGCAGACATGCCGGCACTGTGAACTCGTCCAAAGGTACGCTGAAATACAGAAATAATTAAGAACTTACCTGCTTTAGCAACACGGAATTCAATGTAGAATTTTTAGTTCTTGATATATAAAAATGAATGTTTGTCTGTATGTCCTTTATAGAATCGTAAACTATACATTTGATCATGTGATGATCTTTGACAAAGTTGTTGCGCATGAGCCAGAGGTTTCTGACTTGGTTCACAATTGGACCCGGTAGATGGCGCTGCTGTCGGCATATCGATTGAAGCTTTTCCGGGCAGGATGACGTTTGTCGGGACAGCTAGTTATTTAATAATTATTATGAAATATAGCTTTTTTGCGTTGTGCTCAGTATAGGTGCAAGAGTGTCATATAAATGTCATTGTAATTATACTTAATAATATTGTTACATGCCGACAAAAAGTGAATTCACATGTGACTGCCATAAACCTGGTTTATTACCTTCCCCGCATTTGGACGTCTTTTGTTTACTTTGTGTTTAAAATTTGTAATTAAGAAAAACATTATATTGTTATTGTACTTGTTTAATGGCAGGAGTCAGTAATTAGGCAGGAGTGTCGAACTGATTCTTGCTGTTATTGTTTTGCGTCGAGGCATATTTTATTTGTACAGAATAAAAGGAATGCCAGAACGGAGGGGTAAAGTCGGTCAAGCGACGATTACGACACGGCCAAGACGTGTGTAGTACATTCGATAGCGATATAGTGACGGATTTTGCGCGTGTTATTGGATCGCCCAGTTTGTACTGGTTGTGACCAGTTATATTTGTACCTGTGATATACGTGTTAGTATAGTTCTAATAAATTCTGTAGTAATTCCAACGGCATTTTAATTCCAGTCCCGTAGCTCGTAACAATATCATCGAAATATAACGAAAAGTTTTTTGCTTCAAATACTGCACTAGATATCCATGATAGACTTTAAAAATCATTGCTCACTTGAAACATCGTATTGTTACACGCGAATTTAGTTATTTTTTAGCGGATTTTAGACTCGGATCAACGTTAAAATTAAAATAATGTTACAAGTTACGGGACTCGAATTAAAATGCCGTTTCAATTACTATAGAATTTATTAGAACTATACAAACACGCATAACACAGGTACAAATATAACTGGTCATAACCAGTACAAACTGCGCGATGCAATAACACGCGCTAAGTCCGTCGCTATATCGCTATCGAATGTACTACACTCGTCTTGCCTCGCTTGTGCTTATCGCTCGACTCTCCCTCTCTGCATTGGGGCATTGCTTTATACTGCACAATTACAATATGGCTCTCGACCGCGCAGACTGAATTTCTTAGAATCACACCTGGCTAATGACTAACATAAAAAATTACAATACACAATGGGATGTTTTTCTAATTACAAATTTTAAACACAAAGTAAGCAAAGGAAGACGGTCATAAAAGCGCTTCAATGTTATTAACTCAAACGATAAATGTACTTTGTTTGCAGGTGGCCCAAATTTTAACAATAACATGGATAAATTCGCTTTGTTTATGATTTACTTACCTTGACTATAGATAAAATAGAATATTGTCAAAAGGCAAAAACAAAAATTTCGTTCTACACGTTATGGTCAGGTTATACACATAGTGGCAGGAACTGAAATAGGACGTTGTGCTGTGCAGTTTTATTTTCTAAAAATGTGTATAATTACTCAAAAATTAACAATACTCACAGAGTATTGGTAGTTTTTGAGTAGTAGTTATCTGTTTTTGTGAGAAATGTGAACTATATAGTCAAGAGTTTCGTTGAATGGCGTCGGTTACAGCCTACAATTCAACTGCGCTATAGGAAGACTTATACATCAGAATTGGCTGTATGGACTAAGATTCCTTTGCCTGCCTTTGTGGCGAATTCTACTGCCACTACCATTAAGCCAGGTGGTAGGTATTTGCGTGACTGGCTACCACCCCTGATCGAGACTACGCCGCCATAATAACTTTGAGTCGTGTTCCGGCATCATCAGTTCCAGTTTCTCCCTCAAAGACAGCAGCACATTGGCATTTTCTCTGGTATTACTAATGCCCATAAGCAACGGTAACCACTTTCCATCACAGCTGGGCCGTCAGCCTGTCTGCTGTTCTCCAGCAATAAAAATAATAATTACACACACATAATTATCATTTAAACAACATGGTTAGGTCGCTGGTTCAAATCCGGCTCGAAGGATCAAAATGTTAGGGACTGTATGAATTTATATATAATACTGAAAAATACGCTGGACAACGATGGTGAAAATATATTTCGTAACTAATAAACTTAAATGTCATTCTCTTATAATTAAAATAAATTTAAAAATAAATATACGAGAGTTCGTAACAAGTCTTTTAGCTTGTCATGGAATATAGTAAAAGTACGTACTCCCTGTCCAGCTCCAGGAGTGCGATATCGTCGTACTTAGACGGAGGATTATATGTCGGGTACATGATCTTCCTCTTCACGGTGTAAATCCCGGACGCATCCAGAGTGCCAAGCCTTTTGTCAGCGCCAATGTAAACGTATGATACGTTTCGACTGCAATAGAAAAATTAAAGGGTACAATTTAAATGCTCACCAAAAATATTTTTTGTCCCTTAGACTAAGCACCAAATAAAATATATTACTTCATATAAATTTAATCCACTCTATACCGAGGTGCCTAAAAAACAACGTTTTACGTTCCAAAATAAATATACACGCATCAGAACAATTGTATGTTTTGTATTTAAATTCTTTTTGCTTATGAAAATGGATAAATGTCCACCAAATATTGTTTTACTAAAACACTAACATTCAAACCGAAAATTGCAGTTTAATGTGTTTAGGAATATATTTAAGACTTATTTATAACAACTGAAATTGGTTTTGAGTGGAAAAAATACATATTCAATTAATTAATAAGTTTGAAATTCACGACAATGATCTGGTAATTTTGTCGTCGAGACGTTTTTTGACGGTATTTATCGAAATAGGAGACTGTATGTATCCGAAAATTTAAATATGTAGAGTTTTAAACAGTCGCTTAGGTTAGGTTTTGTGTTTTGTGTAACCATTCACTATTTATCTTATATATTAGTGAAAAACAGAAGTGAGGTTAGATTGACAAAAACATTAATAACTCAGGAACTATACATTTCCGCCATAGGAGTTGCAGAAGGGGTAAGTTTTCCTTCCCCCCCCCCCTGCCCCCTCCCCCGCTCATTACTTATGATTCCGGAGACATATATGTAAACCACAGCCTGTTTTAATCAAATTCATAAAACAATAAACAAGCAACATGTGTTTGGAATACGCAATATTATATTTGGTATCTATTAAAAATAATTGTACGTTCGACCATTTGCTTTTTTGGCTCAGCAAAAATTACTAAATTGGAAGTGGAGAAACAAAATATTGGTAATATCTATTTAGCGATAATATAAAATATTTGGTCTGAAATTAGCTTTAAAGGCGTTTATATATTTTTATGGCATAGCATCTTAGACCATTAATGGTCTAAGCATAGCATAAAAAGGAAAATAGCTTCATTTCTACGATACTTCTGGAAACACAATTTGGTGAGCATTTATCCATTCTGGTAGGTATTTCGAATTTATTGGTAGTAAAATAGGTGCATTTCTGGTAGGCGTTTAAACACAAGCCAAAATTAAATATAGTGCCCGGGAAATCTTGTCCAGAAAAAATAAAAATCTAGAACCAGGTTGCAGTCATGTGATACCACGCTCTCTAGGAATCTTGGCGTGAAACGGTTTGTCTTCAGCTTGTTCATAGTTTATATACATACATATTATGATCCGATAAGCAGTAGGCTGCCGTCAGGACGTATCTTTCGCTGATTAAGGCTCCGCCACAAAGCCATTCTATCCTTGATATGTTTGTATTGTGTGGTTCAGACCGATAATTGTATCCTAGCCGTACCTGAAACAAGGAAAATTGATAGATGATGTTTATACTAGTCGCGCTACACGAAAATCTTTTTATATTGTTACGAGTGCGGGACTCGAATTAAAATACCGTTGGAATAATATATAGAATATTAGAACTATACAAACACATATAAAAAAGGTACAAATATGACTGAACACGACCAGTACAAACTGCACGATCCAATAACACGCGCAAAGTCCGGCAAAATATCGCTTATCCAATGTACGAATCTTTTATACAAAACTGTACAATACAACAAAGGACCGCGTGGACTTAAGTTTCCGAGAAACCGTAATCTGCAAACCTGCGGCCATAACCAAGTACAATAACAATAGGCCATTATCTAATTGCAAATTTTAAACTCAAGTAAACAAAAGAAGTCCAAATGCGGAAAAGGCAATAAAATAGGTGTGCATTCACTTTGTCGGCATGAAACAATATTGTTATACAGGCGAAATCCCTTCGAGGGGCGAATAAGCCGCGCGAGGGAGACAAGTAGGGGTGGCACTAGCACCTCACGTGTTAAGTGCTATTTCTACGCCGCTGTTAGGGATATCCTTTGTAAAAGTGATTTTTTTCGTATCTGAACAACATGTGCATGTAACATACACACACGAGCTATGATTGAGCTTACGTTTGACGTTTGACATTCCTTTACACAAATTATTCCTGACAAGCTACAATAAAGATTGGTGGTGCGGCGGTTAATGGACTGTATTAGGGCGGCAAACGTCTTTGGGAAATGGAATCCAGGTTACTGGACACGACAGCTGCTGAAGGCTTCCTGGCCGGCCGGTTGTGGTCTGATCTCCCTAATAGCGGCACTATCAATCACACGCGTGCGTCCATAGCGGGATCGATTTACACTCGTAGATGCCAGCGAGCGTGGCAAGCGGCGTATGCGCGCGGGGGTGAGGAAGGATTGGGAAGGTTGACGTTTTACCGCCAGGTGGCGTTACCAATTGGTGTAATAATACAGGCTGTTATTTATTTTTTCAAAATCAGAGGATTCAATACCTGGCTAGGGTAGTTGTTTTTCCCTAGTCAGGTTTCGAATCCTCTGATTTTGAATAAATCGTAAGACCCCGTCTATATAGAAGTTTCAATTAAAAAAAAACGAAGACGGCGAACAGGGGTTCACAGGCGGTGCTTTGCTCATCTCACCCCCAAAAACATAGTGGGATGGGGGGGTCGGGGGACCCTCCCGACGAGCCCACACCCTTTGGCGTGGGGTGTTCTAGTCTCAGGGATACCCCTCCTTGTCAGCTTGCGTCAAGGTGTCACGGCAGTCATACCCATGATTAGGGTCCCGTGGCGCCTCATTATGACGCTGGAAGGTTTAGTGGGTAGTCTGGCAGTCGGTGCTTGCGAGCTATAACGTTGAAGCTGCACCAGCAGTCGGGGGTCCCACATACCCCTTGGCCTGAGGATATGCGCAAATGCGCTCCCCAGCGTTGTCAATAGAAGCTCCTTGTGGCACTCGGGGACTGCCGCGGTAAAGCTATTGCATAGCATTTTTTATCAACTTATGCAATTATAATTATTTATTTATTTTTTATTTATGAAGTATTTTTTTTCTGTGATATTAATTCAAGTTTTTTCTTTGATATTAATTGAAGTTACACTTTTTGAGCATGGTGACCGATAAGAAAATAAATCACCTATGTATACATATATACCTACATGTATACTTTACGGGGCGCACATGCGGTGAGTGTGGCATTATAAAGATATAATAGATACCTAGATATACACCTATATACTTCCTCATAAACAGCTGCTTACGTATTCGTCCGATTTCGGAGCAGCTCGTCGTCCATAATTTGCAATACCTGACATAGCTCGAACTGCTACGAGAGCTCGCGGCTCACTGTGGCCACCGCACGCCTCCGCTCGCCGCGCCCGCCTCGGGCCCCCGTCACTGCGCATTCAGTGTGGACGCACACATACACGTTAAGCGAACGCTCATGGTAGGCGGGATGGGAGGTGTTATGTTTTATTTTCGTTACGGAATTTCTTGATTCGGTCGCCGCACTCAAAGCTAAAAATAGTGCCCAAAATGCCTAAAGGAGTGTTATTTAAAAATTCATCAAAATCGGTCCAGCACGTTAGGAGGAGCTATGATAACCACTATCCATCAGTCAGGCAGTCAACCGGTTATTGCAGTCCATCAATAAAAAACTGCACAGAACTAGACAAATGACCAAAATTAATCTATCTGTACATATAATAAAACTGTAGAGGTCGAATTTCTGTACAATGAAAAAAAAATGCTAAACACGGAGTCAAGGGGATGTATGAAGTGAAATAGAATTAATTTAGATATTTTTCAAATTTTTGAAGTGATAACTTCTTATGGGACTCCAGCTCCACTTCGTTACGTAACGCGTTACGGAGCCCGTCTGTCTGACTTCCCTTTCTCTCACGCATATGGCAGCGGTAGGCAGGCTAAGTTGTCACTTCTGTCGGGCCTCCGAGACGCACACGTTTTTTTGTTTATCTATTTGTCTGTCTGTTTGTACCGGCTAAGCTCCGAAACAACTGGACCGATTCAAATGAAATTTTGTATGGTGGTAGCTTATATTCCTGATCAAGATATAGGATACTTTTTATCCCGAAAAATTAAAGAGTTCCCGTGGGATAGTTAAAAAAACTTTCCACGCGGACGAAGTTGCGGACGAGAGCTAGTCTTTGAATAAAGCGTACCCCCATAATTAATGCTTTAATACGTTCCGGTGTTCATACGCCATGATATTCAGCCATGGCATAGCGACAAATAGAAAAGTTTTTTAATCATTAATATAGGTAAAGTATTTTTCAGCAAGCATGCAAAGATTGCCATGAGGAAGACATAGGAGTTTCATTCACTTCAGACTTGTCTTCAAACTTGTCTAATAAGTTTGTAACCATACACTCATTCGTTCACTTGTACACATATACACACCACATATATATACACATACATACATATTACATATACACACCCATTCACATATCTGTACATTACAAATATTAAAACGAAAATTTTGCAAATGTATAAACTATTAAAAAAAAATGTATTACAAATAAATTGTCTGGAAGTGGGCGCTAACTACTGCAACACAGAACGAGTACATCAGTGGTTTGCAATACTGAATTGTTTCTGTACCTTACTTATAATCGATTCTTAAATTTAAAGAAACTGCTCAGCAACTGATTAGTGAAAATCTTACCCATAAACTCCTCTTTAGCCGAATATTTTGGGTAGAACCTACGTTAATCATTCATATTTCGTGTTATGTGCTCCGCTTAGGTAAACAACAAGTTATACACATTACATATAACATATCACATAAGGCGCCGATGACACAGGCCTTGCGAACATTGAACAAGACATGTCAACAAATTGATATTTATATCTGTAGGTACTGTGACTGAATTCACAAGAACTGCATATTATATTATATGTTATGACGACTGAATATATATATATATATATATATGATTGTTTGGATGTATAACGCACAATATTATTTGTTTACATTTTAACTACTTTTGAAATTCTTAATTTAATTTTATATGATTTGTTAAATGTTTCTATAACTTAAAGATCGTCCTAACCTAATAAAAGTTATGAATATTGTAATTTAACAAACGACCAATGAGAGCAGAGCATATGGCTCGGAGCGGGGTCAGACGCCCGCTATACTTGAGTAGTATCTACTTCGGTAGACGGAGGAGTTTTTGTGACACATTTGGTTAGTGGCAACAGGTCCAGTTGGACCTTTGAGAATTTTAAAGAAAGTATTAAAGTTGGAAGTATGAGCGGTGCCCTGAACTCGCTGCTCGGTCTAAACTATGTCAAAATATCGTGTAAATCTAAATTAAAAGTGTATAAACCGTGGCCATTGTGTTTTATGCATATATATATCTCTATGAATATTATGTGTACCACGTCAACTGTAATGATAGCGATGTTTGTATGATAATAAATAAATTGTTTCTTAACGAGATTATTATAAGGAAGGCCGTTAGTTAATAGTTTCGTATAAATTCTTTAAAAAATTTACCAATATGTCTACCAAATTAACCTTGAGTGGTGTTCCGCCATTAATGGCCAGGTTCCAGTTTTCCTTTAGAGTCTGACAGTACTTTCCATCAGGTGGGCCGTCTGGCCTGTCTGCAGAACTCGAGCTTTAAAGAAAAATGCAGAATATCGTACGTAACATTCTAATTAAGTATGGACATAATATCTTACCATATGTGGGAACTCATATGGTTCAGCGTCAGGACCTTCAACCATCAGGTATCTAGACCTCTGATAGCAGGAATTCCTTCTTTCCATCCCCACCATGAAAGAGTTTGACCTCATACAAGGATAGACCAGCTTATCCTGATACTCCAAGCATTCTAGAACAATTCGACCTTATTAGCCAATCCCTTATACGGCGCGATTCGTCGTTTAGGTAGTGTGGTACTGCGATGGTGGATGATCCCTGTTGTATGTTGGTAAAGCAGCACTGAGCGAGAGCACATGGCGCAATCGCCCGAGAGGGGAGTACAAAAAATGACGAGTGTTGTATTTTATATGTAAGTAGCTGATACCCGCCCGCTTCGCGTGTCGTACAATTCGTTCTTAGCTGACCTCTACTTGGCGAAAGTGTGCTACTTAAGTGCTACGTGATTATATTTGTAATGATTCTTATCCGTGCAGAAACGGACAAAGAATACAACTTCCTGCGGCCAGGCGGTCTGTTGCAAGAGGCGACAAAACAACCCACAGCCAGTGTATTTTCCCGACTGGATGGGTACCAAACCTTGGTCTAGAGTCTTCAGAGTAGGCCGCCATAACAACCTTGAGTTATGTTCCGGCATTAGTGACCAGGTTCCAGTCTCCCTTAAGAGTGCAGCAGCGCATTTGTAGCACCTTTGGTGTTGCAAATGTCCATAGGTGATGGTAACGGTTTTCTGCCAGTGGGTCATCAGGCCTGTCTGCTGAACTCATGTAATAAAAAATAAACAGTATAGACCACGTTTAAGTGCCATACAAAAGGACAGGTCTAATGATGGACGTATAGACTTGTCGCTTTAATTTAACCTGTCTTGCATCAAACTTATTCTAACAAAGTAAGCGACAGAAGGTACTAACTCTGCCAAGCTTTCTTTCCTGATTTAGGAGTTTCGATCACATTCCCTTCGACCGGTGGACACTCTCCAAGTTCGTCACTGTCATCTTCGTAAGAATAATCGTCGTCATCGTCAGATTTTGGAGTAGTTCTGAAAAAAATCAAAAATTCAATAAATGAAATAGACAACTGACGGCCTAAAATCTTTGACTTTGGAGAGCGGTTTAGTGAAATTGACACGTGTCTAGTTACTCTGGTAGTTGTAAGATAAGAGTATGCACAGATTGACATAATAATTAAAAAAACAGATATCTGTATTGTTACGACCGAGTGAATGCATACCTGAAGTTTATTATCTTCCCCGCATTTGGACTTCTTTTGTTTACCTTTGTGTTTAAATTTTGTAATAAAAAAAACATCCTATTGTTATTGTACGCGTTTTTCTAATTACTTATTTTTAAACACAAAGTAAACAAAAGAAGAAAGTCATAAAAGCGCTTCAATGTTATTAGCTCAAACGAAGCCGGCGGGTAATAAATGTGCTTTGTTTGCAGGTTGCCCAAATTGTAACAATAATATATATTTTTAGAATGTAGTCTAGTTTTCATATTCTGATATGTATTCGGAGATTGCACCTCTAATAAGGCAAAATGTATTGAAACAACGCACACTGTAACATCTGATGTGCATAGCAATAAATTGTTCATTCATTCATTCATAGTTTAAACTTGGTTAGAACTTACAGGTCTTAGATGGTTACTTACTTTCCATCAGCCATCTCTTCAGATCTTATGGCAGACTTATCATAGCAACAAACCATGACCTTTGAATCATTGTCGTTATCACATTTCTGGAAACATAAAAATATTTGATATATTCGATGTGTCAAACCCACTAATCCGCCTTGGACAAGTGTATACTATCGTACCGCTAAAACTGGGGAGATATTGATACTGGGGGGAGATAAAGAGGGAGGGAGATAACACTTTATTACACACCAAACTTTAATTGAAGCCACCACTAGAAAAGGCTCTTTATTTGTATCTTAGTATTCATTCTTATCAAAATAAATTACAGCACATTCAAGACTGCTTCAATACCTTTATATAACTTTTTGAATTATTCAATTCAGACATTCCATTCGAAAGATATCACGAGTTTAAGAATGTAAGTATCAGAAAAAAGTTGCGTGGTTGCCGCTCATCTTCCTCGGCTAGCTAGGCAGCACCTTATGTGATGTAGGCGTCAATGGGGTACGGGTCGTACGGGAGGGGAAATATTTTAATTTCGCCTAGTAGGTAATCAAACTCAACAAAAAAGTTATTTTTAGATACCCGTGCGAAGCCGGGGCGGACCGTTAGTTAGTAATAAATAAATAATCGGTAGACAAACACACATATTGTATTGTTACGAGCTACAGGACTCGAATTAAAATCTCGTTGGAATCACTATAGAATTTATTAGAACTATACAAACACGTATAACACAGGTACAAATATAACTGGACGCAACCAGTACAAACTGCACAATTTAACAACACGCGCAAAGTCCGTCACTATATCGCTTATCGAATGAACGTCTTGCTTGTATCGTAATCCTCGCTTGACTCCCGATCTCTCCATTGGGCCATTGCTACAACGATACAATGTGGCTGCCAGCCCGCATAGATTGGATTTCTTAGAATCAATTCGACACACCTACCTAATGACTGCTATAAAATATACACAATGGACTCGTTTTCTAATTACGAATTTTACAAACACAACGTAAACAAAAGAAGTCCAAATGCGGGAAGGTAATAAACTGCGCTTTATGACAGGCAGGTGTGCATTCACTTTTCGTCAGTATGTAACAATATAATAATAAATAATAACTCAATGCCCCAACATATGAGATTGTATTCTTTTGCGCTAGTCCTTGTTGGCTAGCATTATGTTGAGGCTGGTCCAATTTAGGACTTATTTTGTTTGTTTCTTTATCTATTTATATTAACTTAGTTTTTTTGTTCTTAATAAAATATTTTCTTTCTTTTTTCGCTCCTGCACGGATAAACCTCTCCTTTCAAGTAGAAGAATATTACCTGCATTTGTTCTCCTAAACTCAAACTCATCGTCGCAGACTTGCAGTTCTGTATCTCGGTGCAATTTCCTACCATGCCATTTTTTGTACAAACTGAAATCAAAAACATATTGAAGAATGTATGAATAGAATCTAAACTTTCCATATTAATATTAATTCTTACATACTAATATGTAATAGTAGATTGTTACAAGGGATGAAAGTGACCTATTTAGGTATGAGATGGTTTGGCGCGTGAGCGTAGCGAGTGCCTAAATAGGCCCTTTACCCGTAGTTAACAATCTGTTTTTTATTTCGAATATGAGAAAACTGAATAAAAACTGATTAGTTAAACAAACAACTACCTCTGTAATAAAATCAGGCGTTAAATCCATATTTAAATCTGATCAAATCATTTAATCATCGTCGTCACGTATGATACGTCAAGTGTTTGTTTTTGAAGTGAAACTTCTTTAGAATCGTTGTGATTTCAAACTGGATGCGACGGGAGAACGACAGGTAAGAGACACAAATACAATAATTAGTGAGCCAGAGCGAGAGAGCGCACTGAGCGGGAGGAATTCCATCGCACACCTCAAATCGCGGCACGAGGTTAGACACAGCGAGTCCAGTGGCCGCGTGGTCGGTCCAACTTTGGACTGCTGACTCCCCTCCCTCCCCGCTCAAGGTCGAACGGCGTGCGGATATTGTCATATGATTTTTACACTAAAAACAAACTTTGTAAATTCATAGAGATTTGCTCAAATATTAATATTGAAACGTTTTCAAAATACACATATTAAAAAAATCGAAATGTGTGCTGGGACACATATTAGAAGTGAAACTTCAACGGACAAGTGGAAAAACAAATCGCAACAAAATTTTAACTTGAAGTTTTACGAGCAAGTTTTCAAAATGGACAAGTACATTAACAATTTGTTCTGTGGTATTCTACCAGCCAGTATTGTTTTTTTTTGGTCACTGATGATAGTAAACATTTAAATTTATGTAAATTAATATTTTCTAACTTTTCGCGACTTACATACATAACAAAACTACGTTTCAGAGCTAGGCATGTTTGCTGGAGAGCTTCTTGCACCGCTTCTTCTCTTTATGTTGTTAAGGGGTGGTTAATTAGATTAGTCTCCCTTAGAGTAAATAATAAACAAAATAATTAAAATGAACAAGTTGGCGGTACGCTAAATAAAACTTTAACAACTCGTCCACAAATGACCAGTCATTATATATAATAGCTATTTAATCACTATGACTGTAACATATATTTTGAGCATTGTAGTAGGTAAATAATTATGTATATTCAATTGGGTATTGAAGCGAGAGTTGGGTATGGAATAGAGAGCATGAAAGTAAAGTAAACGCGGTCAAGATGCGAACACTGCGCAAAATCTGCGGAGTGACGCTTGCGGACCGCATTCGTAATACCTAAGTAAGAAAGAGAGTTGGTCTGAAAGAGAGTGTCGGGGTGAAGGTAAGGAAAGGAATGCTCCGGTGGTTCGGGCATGTGGAAAGAATGTATGATGAAAGAATGACTAAACAGATATACAATGCAATAGTGGATGGATGCAGAAGTCGCGGAGGGCCACGACACACCTTCCATGATCAAATTGATCGTGTACTAGCAGAAGGTGATGTCAGGAGCCTCAAGAACAGACGAGCGTGCATGACAAGAGTTATGAATGTCAAAAAAGCAAGTGAGGTATGTAAGAATAAGCCTGAATGGCGCTCTGTTGTTCGTGCCTGCCCCGCAAGGGACCTGGCGTGAAGTTATGTATGTATGTATATTCAATTACATTATATATTACTATTTACTAATTAACAAACTAAATTATTGTACGAGCGCAGGTTTAGCAACTACCGACTTTTGTTGACCCTTCTTATACTCCATCTAAAGGAGTTGCAGAAATACAGACAGAAATTATCTGTGTTTTTATATCTCTTATATATAAAAATGAATTGCAAAATGTGTTGGTAAGCGCATAACTTGAGAACGACTTTACCGATTTTGATGAAATTTTGTGTGCGTATTTCAGTGGGTCCCGGGATGGTTTAAATCCACAATAAGAACCGTTAGGTGGCGCTGAGATCGTGTTCTACAATCCTTCTAATCACCTGGTGCAATTTTGGTGATTTTGTATTTGTGTGTTTGAGTGAATTCCCGGATGGTTTAGATTCGCAATTAGAACCGTTAGGTGGCGCTGAGATCGGGTTCTACAATTCTCCTTATCACCTAGAGCGATTTAGGTGATTTTGTTTTTGTGTGTTTGAGTGAATTCCCGGATGGTTTAGATTCGCAATTAGAACCGGTAGGTGGCGCTGAGATCAGGTTCTAGAATCCTCCTAATCACCGGGAGCGATTTTGTTTTTGTGTGTTTGAGTGGGTCCCCGGATGGTTTAGATTCGCAATTAGAACCGGTAGGTGGCGCTGAGATCAGGTTCTAGAATCCTCCTAATCACCTGGACCGATTATTGTGTTTTCTTGTGTCATGGAACAAAGTCTTTTAGGAATTCAGAATATATGGCGGTACGAAGTTCGCCGGGTCAGGTAGTGTAAATATGAAGAGAGAGATAATACGTACCTTGTCCCGCAGCTTCGATTTGGTATACGAGTATATCCAATATTACAATAAAACTAATTATCCACATGGTCTTCACTATTTATATATCTATAAAATAATAAATTTGTAAATTGTTCGAAGTGTGTACAATGATCAAAAAACTACCACGGGCTTAGAGCATCACCTAAAAACTATTGAACAGATTTCAATGAAATTCGAAAATGATTAAAAATGACAGATTTGTCAATAACCTGAGCTACGAAGATGACCTGGTCCTACTTAGCCCCTCAATCAAAGGAATGAGAAAACTATCTATATGCGAGAGATATGCCCAGCGTCATGAGCTGGTATACAATGCTAAGAAGACCGAGATGCTAATTTTTAGGTCTGGAAGTGGACCATCTTATGTGCCTGATGTGTACATCGGTGTACAGCCTGTAAAAATCGTTTACACCTTCAAATACCTTGGACATATTCTTTCTTCTGATAAATAGTATAGGATCCCGTTATACAACAACCTTCACCGAGATGCTTATTTGATTAAACCTATTTTATATTTTATTTAATGTGTCAATAAATATATTACATATGGGTTGCCTAAAAAATTTCAGTCCAGTATAATATGATTAATTAATAATAAACTTAAATATATTTGATTACAATAATAAATAATCTTATTTTCATATTAACTGTGTTTAAGTAAAAACTAAAATAAACTAAGTTATAAAATACAAGCGATTATAGACTGTGTAACAAATCGCTGCAAACAAACAAACAATTAATAATTAAAAAAAACAAAACACCGGTATGTTTATTAAACAAATTCTATACCAATCGAAAGTATGTAGCCATAGAATATGCAAATGTTAGGTTGCCTATTCTTTTCCTGTCACACTCTTGGGTAGGCAGGTATTGTTTAATAAAAAAACCGGTGAAACGTTAAAAAAAATTCTTTAATTATTAATTAATCATATACTGGACTGAATTTTTTTAGGCAACCCATATGCAATATATTTAATGACACCTTTAATTAAATATAAAATAGGTTTCATCAAATTAGCACTCGGTGAAGGTCGTTGTATAGCGCGATCTTAGACTAAAAGAAAATGTCTCTCAGTGTGTGGCAATATGTTACCCAGAAGAGATTTTTTTAAGCTAGTAAAGACACTAACATATATCTATTCAGGACGTTTTGCCAGACATTCTACACCTGTCAGCTCTGGACGGAATGCACAAGGCGTTCTCTGGATGGCATACGTGTTCAATATAACAACATATTTCGACACCTTATGGGTTTTAAAAGATACTGTAGTGCCTCGAGTATGTTTCTTGAGGCTAGATTGAACACGTTTTGTGCTATTCGGAGAAGTCGCATTGCAAATTTCTTGGCCAGGGTTGAAGGGTGTAGAACAGTATAATTGCGGCTCTTTTTCTAAGACAGTAATGTTTCTCAAGGAGGCCGCCGAACGAGATAGGGAGAGAAGTCCTACTGCGCGTGCGTAAGCATCTACACGAGTTCGCCGGCCTTCAGCTGGCACCCGGAGAAGCAGGTACGCGCATTACTTCCCTCCCTGAATAATACCGCTGCGGGGGGCCTTTAGCTTGCTAGCTAGCAAAGGATTCACGACCCCCGTATGACAAAGTAGATGTGTCCTGCTTCGCGGGGCACATTCAGGCACTTTTTGCGCTGGATCGGACTGGGCGTAACTCTGTTCTAAGTCTCAGCCTTTCCTACACAAAACGCGGGGCACATGGGAGGAGGGTGGTTTTAGTGGGTAGTAGGGTGACTGTCTGTGCAGTTTCTCTGAGGCGCCACACAAGCTGGAGTCGATCGCAGTGGATTAATTGTACATGCAGTAATTCCGCCCCCGACCGATGCGATTCTGATCCCTGGCCAGAACCCAGTATTGTGCGTAAATCGGAAGCATTTCCCCCGCCTTAAAAAAAAGTATAATTGCGGCTATTGCTAGCAGCTTACATCAATCCAAAATATGTTGGGGCTGGTTGCAGATTGCTGCATAGACAAATAATTAAGTTTTATCTACATTTTTAAGTTCTTAATTTATTTTATAATAATGTAATTTAAAATATGTTTTTTTTGTGGATCTTTGTGTCTGAAATAAATAAATTATTATTTATTATTAAAATTAATTTAATTAAAAATAGTCTTGAACACTTTTCGATTGGCAAGTTATCACAGGGGTGTTTACAAATCAATATAATTTAATAAAAAATATGTCTCATCTGGTAATCAGATGAGGGTCATCTTCACCGTCTCCTGTCCTGCTTTAAATGGTGCCGCTACTCTTAGAATAAACTAACAAACACGCAATTACGGCAACGCGAAAGAAGTTTAGCATTCACATGCTACTTTGCTAGTGTTCATTGAAATATTGTTACGAGATACGCAGGTCTTAAATTGAGATACCGTTGGAATTGCTATAGAATTTATTACAAACACGTATAAAGTAGGTGCTAATATAACTGGACACTGCCAGTACAAACTGCACGATTCAATAACACGCGCAAAGTCCGTCACTATATAACTTGTCGAATGTACACACGTCTTGCTAGTATCGTAATCCTCGCTAACTGCCTTACCCCTCCGTTCGGACATTGTTTTATACTAACTATACAATACAACAAAGGATTAGTTGGACACACCTGCCATAAAAGACTGCCATAAAAGATGAATACACAATGAACTGTTTTTCTAATTACGAATTTTACAAACACAAAGTAAACAAAAGAATTCCAAAATGCGGGAAGGTAATAAACTGCGCTTTATTACAGGCAGGTAGATGTGCGTTTACCTTTGTCGGCATGTAACAATATGTTAAGTTGTTTCGGAGTCTCTACAAGGGACCCTTTCAAATAGATTAAAAAATAAAAATTATGACAATGTATGTATAGTCTCTTTTTTACAATTTTTTTATTGCATTAGCTTATCAGACAGACAGGACAGACAGTTCCTGATGGAACGCGGTTACCATCGTCTATGGACATTTATAATACCAAAGGTAATGTGCCACTAATGCCGGAGTTGTGTTCCGGCATTAGTGGCCAGGTTCCGGTCTCCCTTAAGAGAGCAGCAGCGCGTTTGTAGCACCTTTGCTGTTGCAAATGTCCACAGGTGATGGTAACAGCTTTCCATCAGGCAGTCTACCTATCTGCTGAACTCTTGCAATAAAAAAAACACAACTCAAGGTTGTTACACCCTACCACCTGGCTGTGGGTTGCTTTGTGGCCTTTTACGACAGACCACCCCAACGTAGGAAATTGTATTTCTTCCGTCCCTGCACTGATAAAAGTATCTATATATTATAAAATACGAAAAATAGTAAGTATGTATTATAATTTTTCAGTGATAGTGTTTTTTGAGTAATTTAATAATAATAATTTATTTCAAACACTAAGATCCATAATTACAATATATTTTATAGATTTATTATTAAATTAAATTATATTATCCCAAAAATAAATTAAAATCTAAAAAATATAGATAAAAATTAATTAATGTCCTGCAGTCAGTCAGTCAGTTGGTAATTTGATATATTTATTTAATAACCCAAACAAAATCACTTTATCTTCAAACACTTTGAATACTGAGTAGAGTTTGAAACTTGAAATATTGTATATATATACATTTGTATAATTACTTTTAAATTGTATATCCAATTATTTTGTCATTAAAAGATGATTTTACTTTATTATATTGTTGGGGATTTTCTGTACCTTAATTTGTCATTACTGTTTGCTCTAGGTGTTACATGCGCGTGTTAGAATCATATTTGTTATTATAAAGTAACCATATAACAAAAGTAGGCAATAACCGGATAGAGTTTTCATTGATGTAGTAATCGGAAGTCGTATAATCGGATGTCAACGTAGAAGAATTTATTATCAAGCCAACGGATATTGAAAATGGAGTAACCGGAAGTTGGAAGTTATACGGATGGCGGAAGTTGGTGTTATGACAAAAGTAAAGTGGCGGCACAGTATTACAGGATGGTATCGCTGCAGACGCACTACTAGTATCTTAATAAATACTCGGTGTTCAAGCAGAGGTGGGCTAGTCTACAAACGATAGTCATCTAGTCTACAGCTAATCTACCACGAGAGAATACCACCAACAGTCCTACGGTCTAGAACAACAACAATCTACCACGACGGTAGGAAAGAGCGAAAGCACTGTTGGGCAAGGGGCCCATAGAATACTGTGGTCGATGATTACTATTCGATAAGCGCAGTATTCTTTAAGGGCAAATTGCTGCTCGACACCTGACAAGCATAGAGACAACTCTTGGAGTTGTCTTAATATTTCTGTATTATTCAGTAATTACAATAACATTGTTAATGTACTTGTCTTCACGCCAGGTCCCTTGCGGGGTAGGCACGAACAACAGAGCGCCATTCAGGCTTATTCTTACACTCCTCACTGGCTTCTTTGACATTCATAGCTCTTGTCAAGAATTGTAACTAAGAATAAAATATACTTTATAATCAATAAAAGATTTTATTAATAAATAACCTTTTCTTACATTATATAAATATACATAAAATTTAAGTAATAACCTAAGCTTTTTTGAAGTTAAACAATTTTTTATTAATAAACATTTTATTTTATCAAACAAAGAACTGAATTCGATCCGGAACCAATAAAAATGTGTGCTGGGACACATATTAGAAGTGAAACTTCAACGGAAAAGTGAAAAAACGAATCGCAACGGACAAGTCGAAAAACGAATGGCAACGTACAAGTGGAAAAACGAATCGCAACGTACAAGTGGAAAACTAATCGCAACTGACAAGTGGAAAATCTTCAACTGACAAGTGATAAAATGAATCGCAACAAAATTTTGACTTGAAGTTTTACGGGCAGGTTTTCAAATTGGACAAGTACATTAACAATGTTATTGTAATTACTGAATAATACAGAAATATTAAGACAACTCCAAGAGTTGTCTCTATGCTTGTCAGGTGTCGAGCAGCAATTTGCCCTTAAAGAATACTGCGCTTATCGAATAGTAATCATCGACCACAGTATTCTATGGGCCCCTTGCCCAACAGTGCTTTCGCTCTTTCCTACCGTCGTGGTAGATTGTTGTTGTTCTAGACCGTAGGACTGTTGGTGGTATTCTCTCGTGGTAGATTAGCTGTAGACTAGATGACTATCGTTTGTAGACTAGCCCCCCTCTGCTTGAACACCGAGTATTTATTAAGATACTAGTAGTGCGTCTGCAGCGATACCATCCTGTAATACTGTGCCGCCACTTTACTTCTGTCATAACACCAACTTCCGCCATCCGTATAACTTCCAACTTACGGTTACTCCATTTTCAATATCCGTTGGCTTGATAATAAATTCTTCTACGTTGACATCCGATTATACGACTTCCGATTACTACATCAATGAATACTCTATCCGGTTATTGCCTATTTTTGTCATATGGTTACTTTATAATAACAAATATGATTCTAACACGCGCATGTAACACCTAGAGCAAACAGTAATGACAAATTAAGGTACAGAAAATCCCCAACAATATAATAAAGTAAAATCATCTTTTAATGACAAAATAATTGGATATATAATTTAAAAGTAAATATACAAATGTATATATATATACAATATTTCAAGTTTCAAACTCTACTCAGTATTCAAAGTGTTTGAAGATAAAGTGATTTTGTTTGGGTTATTAAATAAATATATCAAATTACCAACTGACTGACTGACTGCAGGACATTAATTAATTTTTATCTATATTTTTTAGATTTTAATTTATTTTTGGGATAATATAATTTAATCTAATAATAAATCTATAAAATATATTGTAATTATGGATCTTTGTGTTTGAAATAAATAATTATTATTATTAAATTACTCAAAAAACACTATCAATGAAAAATTATAATACATACTTACTATTTTTCGTATTTTATAATATATACTTTTATCAGTGCAGGGACGGAAGAAATACAATTTCCTGCATTGGGGTGGTCTGTCGTAAAAGGCGACAAAGCAACCCACAGCCAGGTGGTAGGGTGTAACAACCTTGAGTTGTGTTTTTTTTATTGCAAGAGTTCAGCAGATAGGTAGACTGCTTGATGGAAAGCTGTTACCATCACCTGTGGACATTTGCAACAGCAAAGGTGCTACAAACGCGCTGCTGCAAAACAATGTCCGAACGGAGGGGTAAGGCAATTAGCGAGGATTACGATACTAGCAAGACGTGTGTACATTCGACAAGTTATATAGTGACGGACTTTGCGCGTGTTATTGAATCGTGCAGTTTGTACTGGCAGTGTCCAGTTATATTCGCACCTACTTTATACGTGTTTGTAATAAATTCTATAGCAATTCCAACGGTATCTCAATTCAAGACCTGCGTATCTCGTAACAATATTTCAATGAACACTAGCAAAGTAGCATGTGAATGCTAAACTTCTTTCGCGTTGCCGTAATTGCGTGTTTGTTAGTTTATTCTAAGAGTAGCGGCACCATTTAAAGCAGGACAGGAGACGGTGAAGATGACCCTCATCTGATTACCAGATGAGACATATTTTTTATTAAATTATATTGATTTGTAAACACCCCTGTGATAACTTGCCAATCGAAAAGTGTTCAAGACTATTTTTAATTAAATTAATTTTAATAATAAATAATAATTTATTTATTTCAGACACAAAGATCCACAAAAAAAACATATTTTAAATTACATTATTATAAAATAAATTAAGAACTTAAAAATGTAGATAAAACTTAATTATTTGTCTATGCAGCAATCTGCAACCAGCCCCAACATATTTTGGATTGATGTAATCTGCTAGCAATAGCCGCAATTATACTTTTTTTTAAGGCGGGGGAAATGCTTCCGATTTACGCACAATACTGGGTTCTGGCCAGGGATCAGAATCGCATCGGTCGGGGGCGGAATTACTGCATGTAAAATTAATCCACCGCGATCGACTCCAGCTTGTGTGGCGCCTCAGAGAAACTGCACAGACAGTCACCCTACTACCCACTAAAACCACCCTCCTCCCATGTGCCCCGCGTTTTGTGTAGGAAAGGCTGAGACTTAGAACAGAGTTACGCCCAGTCCGATCCAGCGCAAAAAGTGCCTGAATGTGCCCCGCGAAGCAGGACACATCCACTTCGTCATACGGGGGTCGTGAATCCTTTGCTAGCTAGCAAGCTAAAGGCCCCCCGCAGCGGTAATATTCAGGGAGGGAAGTAATGCGCGTACCTGCTTCTCCGGGTGCCAGCTGAAGGCCGGCGAACTCGTGTAGATGCTTACGCACGCGCAGTAGGATTTCTCTCCCTATCTCGTTCGGCGGCCTCCTTGAGAAACATTACTGTCTCACAAAAAGAGCCGCAATTATACTGTTTTACACCCTTCAACCCTGGCCAAGAAATTTGCAATGAGACTTCTCCGAATAGTACAAAACGTGTTCAATCTAGCCTCAAGAAACATGCTCGAGGCACTACAGTATCTTTTAAAACCTATAAGGTGTCGAAATATGTTGTTATATTGAACACGTATGCCATCCAGAGAACGCCTTGTGCATTCCGTCCAGAGCTGACAGGTGTAGAATGTCTGGCAAAACGTCCTGAACAGATATATTTTAGTGTCTTTACTAGCTTTAAAAAATCTTCTGGGTAACATATTGCCACACACTGAGAGACATTTTCTTTTAGTCTAAGATCCCGCTATACAACGACCTTCACCGAGTGTTTATTTGATGAAACCTATTTTATATTTATTTAAAGGTGTCATTAAATATATTGCATATGGGTTGCCTAAAAAAATTTAGTCCAGTATATGATTAATTAATGATTAAAGATTTTTTTTTTTAACGTTTCACTGGTTTTTTTATTAAACAATACCTGGCTACCCAAGAGTGTGACAGGAAAAGAATAGGCAACCTAACATTTGCATATTCTATGGGCTACATACTTTCGATTGGTATAGAATTTGTTTAATAAACATACCGGTGTTTTTTTTTTAATTGTTAATTGTTTGTTTGTTTGCAGCGATTTGTTACACAGTCTATACTCGCTTGTATTTTATAACTTAGTTTATTTTAGTTTTTACTTAAACACAGTTAATATGAAAGTAAGATTATTTATTATTGTAATCATACATACATACATAACTTCACGCCAGGTCCCTTGTGGGGTAGGCACGAACAATAGAGCGCCATACAGGCTTATTTTTACACACCTCACTTGCTTCTTTGACATTCATAGCTCTTGTCATGCACGCTCGTCTGTTCTTAAGGCTCCTGACATCACCTTCTGCTAATACACGATCAATTTGATCATGGAAGCTGTGTCGTGGCCTTCCGCGACTTCTGCATCCATCCACTTTTGCATTGTATATCTGTTTAATCATTCTTTCATCATACATTCTTTCCACATGCCCGAACCACCGGAGCATTCCTTTCCTTACCTATTACCTATTGTAATCAAATATATTTAAGTTTATTATTAATTAATCATATTATACTGGACTGAAATTTTTTAGGTAACCCATATGTAATATATTTATTGATTAAATAAAATATAAAATAGGTTTAATCAAATAAGCATCTCGGTGAAGGTTGTTGTATAACGGGATCCTATACTATTTATCAGAAGAAAGAATATGTCCAAGGTATTTGAAGGTGTAAACGATTTTTACAGGCTGTACACCGATGTACACATCAGGCACATAAGATGGTCCACTTCCAGACCTAAAAATTAGCATCTCGGTCTTCTTAGCATTGTATACCAGCTCATGACGCTGGGCATATCTCTCGCATATAGATAGTTTTCTCATTCCTTTGATTGAGGGGCTAAGTAGGACCAGGTCATCTTCGTAGCTCAGGTTATTGACAAATCTGTCATTTTTAATCATTTTCGAATTTCATTGAAATCTGTTCAATAGTTTTTAGGTGATGCTCTAAGCCCGTGGTAGTTTTTTGATCATTGTACACACTTCGAACAATTTACAGATTTATTATTTTATAGATATATAAATAGTGAAAACCATGTGGATAATTAGTTTTATTGTAATATTGGATATACTCGTATACCAAATCGAAGCTGCGGGACAAGGTACGTATTATCTCTTTCTTCATATTTACACTACCTGACCCGGCGAACTTCGTACCGCCATACATTCTGAATTCCTAAAAGACTTTGTTCCATGACACAAAAAACACAATAATCGGTCCTGGTTATTAGGAGGATTCTAGAACCCGATCTCAGCGCCACCTACCGGTTCTAATTGCGTATCTCAATCATCCGGGAATTCACTCAAACACACGAAAACAAAGTCACCAAAATCGCTCTACGTGATAAGGAGAATTGTAGAACCCGATCTCAGCGCCACCTACCGGTTCTAATTGCGTATCTCAATCATCCGGGAATTCACTCAAACACACGAAAACAAAGTCACCAAAATCGCTCTACGTGATAAGGAGAATTGTAGAACCCGATCTCAGCGCCACCTACCGGTTCTAATTGCGTATCTCAACCATCCGGGAATTCACTCCAACACACAAAAACAAAGTCACCAAAATCGCTCTACGTGATAAGGAGAATTGTAGAACCCGATCTCAGCGCCACCTACCGGTTCTAATTGCGTATCTCAATCATCCGGGAATTCACTCAAACACACGAAAACAAAGTCACCAAAATCGCTCTACGTGATAAGGAGAATTGTAGAACCCGATCTCAGCGCCACCTACCGGTTCTAATTGCGTATCTCAACCATCCGGGAATTCACTCAAACACACAAAAACAAAGTCACCAAAATCGCTCTACGTGATAAGGAGAATTGTAGAACCCGATCTCAGCGCCACCTACCGGTTCTAATTGCGAATCTAAACCATCCGGGAACCCACTCAAACACACAAAAACCAAATCACCAAAATTGCACCAGGTGATTAGGAGGATTGTAGAAAACGATCTCAGCGCCACTTAACGGTTCTTATTGTGGATTTAAACCATCCCGGGACCCACTTAAATACGCACACAAAATTTCATCAAAATCGGTAAAGTCGTTCTCAAGTTATGCGCTTACCAACACATTTTGCACTTCATTTTTATATATAAGAGATATAAAAACACAGATGATTTCTGTCTGTATATCTGCAACTCCTTGAGGTGGAGTATAAGAAGGGTCAACAAAAGTCGGTAGTTGCTAAACCTGCGCTCGTACAATAATTTAGTTTGTTAACCCTTAAACGGATACGAGCTAATCGCGGCGATATGTTGGGATATTCGGTTAATTCTAGTTAATTATACTCTAATTATGATATGTAAATATAAAAAAAGAAAAAAAAATTACGAGATCAGTGTTTTTTTCGGTGGCTAATATATGACCATTGTCTGATAACGATTACCAAATGTGGCAGCTATATGACCGTTGTCTGAACAAGAAAATAAAATCATTATGTTAGCGTATAATATGAAAATATATTATTTTTATATTGATTCTTCTGAATTTTGAGCTAAATGAAAATAGCATTACATGGAACAAATGGAAGTTCCACGTCATCTTCCGAATCAATATCGGACCAATTTTCAAAAATACTAAGTAGTGCAGCATCAGATAGTGGCCTACTTGATGACATCTTGCCCTATAAAAAAACAATTAGACAATAACAATAAAAACGAAAAATATTTACTATATACTTTCGTTATTTCAAACATTTACTTCTACTAACGTACAATGGTCATAAATATATTAGCCACATACTTTGTGAACATATTTTATGATATAATTATTACTGAAAGCAACTAATTTTATACACTCAACGCCTAACAATATCATAAACTTTACAAATAAATAGCCCTTATTTGCTTAGCAGATTTTTTCCAAACAAAAATCAAATATTTATGAATAAATCACGACTAAAGTGCAAAATTAATAAATCTTCGCGGGTGTTTTGATTTTGACACTCAATGACAAACAATATATTTTATTTCTTTTACCGCCACTACCAAGAGTCAAAAGTTTAATAATCGTTCTAGTAGATAAACAAAAATAACCATAGGTTTCGCTTAAATTTTACTTTTTTTCTATAAACATATCGATCGATCGAATGTGGCATGTATTCTAGGCATGTATTCTACCATTATATAAGGTAATTGAATATACATAATTATTTACCTACTACAATGCTCAATATATATGTTACAGTCATAGTGATTAAATAGCTATTACATATCGATACCTCTGGGCTCAAAGGGCGTATAGCACAAAACAGCTACTGTTCAGGAGAGCCAAAAAACTTAAAAAATAAAACAAAATTAGCTATAACTTTTTTGTCTCAATGGTTATATAAAAACAATCTATGAGAAAAATACTTACATTTTCCTATATTTTAAGTAAATATTATTAAATGAAGCCTAAATATAATAGTTTCAAAAATAGTTTTGCTTTACTACCTAAAAAAACTACAAAATGTCCTTTAAACCCATTTAAAAACAGCTAACGTTATTAACTAAGGCAGTAAATATAACCTAGCGTAAAAAAGTTGTATAATATTAGGTAGTAAATGATAATAGCAATGTTTAATTGTGTTGTAAATCACAAAGTTTGCATTTAAAATTGTACAATTTTCATAATAAAAAGGGTTAAACGAGGTGGGGGGTACCCCATCGAGAGAATGTGGAAGTATTAACTTCGTCATCAGCACTAGAAGTAATAAACATCCTTGGCTTACAGCATTTCATAAAATTTTCTTCTTCACTATCTTCAATAATATCGCTATTTTACTTAGATTATTTGGATCGAGAGGATTACTAACATCATTTAACATACCGGAAGCAATTGGTTCCGTTGATTCTCGATCTGAGATAGGTTGAGGAAAAAGTCTTTTCGCATATAGTATGTATGAACTTGTAATTAGATCTCTTTGGCTATACCATTTGTATCTGGCTGGTTTTGGTATCATTAAAAAGTTTTAATTTTAAAGAAGACAAATTCAAATTAGGAAAATGTGTGATTTTCATTTGTTTTTCTTATTGTTAAAATGAGTGAATCTAATGAAGATATTCAATTCATTTTAAAATTTTACTATAAAAAAGGTAAAAATGCAAACAAGCCGCGAAATAAATTTGTGATGTTTATGGACCAAATGCAGTATCTGTGAGAGTGGCGTAAATTTGGTTTAAGCGTTTTCAATCCGGAAATTTTGATATCAAGGAGGCACGTCGCTCTGGTCGCCCTGTTACGGACAAAATTGATGCCATTTTTGAAAAAGTGGAGCAAGATCGGCGTATTAATATTTACGATGTAGCTGGAGCACTGGGAATTGACCACAAAACGGTTTTGGCGCATTTCAAAAAAGCTGGGTACACAAAAGCTCGATATTTGGGTGCCTCATGAGCTCACTGACAGAAACATAATTAACCGCGTACTCATTTGTGATTCTTTATTACGACGTAATAAAACCGAACCATTTTTGAAGACGCTGATAATTGACTGAATGTGATGAAAATTGGATCACGTACGACAAGAACGTGCGAAAAAGATCGTGGTCAAAGGCCGGTCAGGCTTCACAGACTGTGGCGAACCCCGGGTTAACTCGCAACAAGGTGATGCTGTATGTATGGTGGGATTGGAAGGGCATTATTCATTATGAGCTGTTACCGCCAGGCAGGATCATCGATTCTGAACTGTACTGCGAACAACTGATGAGATTAAAGCAAAAATTTGAGAGAAAGCGGCCAGAATTAATCAATAGAAGGGGTGTGGTTTTTCACGATGAAAACGCTAGACCTCACACATCTTTAGCCACTCAGCAAAAATTACGAGAGTTTGGCTCGGAGGTGTTAATGCATCCGCCGTATAGTCCTGGCCTTGCACCTTCAGATTGCAGTTCCTTAGGCAGTGTCAGTTTAACATCACGAGAGGACTGCCAAAACCACTCGTCGCAATTTTTTGATCAGAAGCCCCAAATTTTTTTATAGCAATGGGATCACGTCCCTACTTACAAGATGGCAAAAAGTTATCCAACAAAATGGCACCTACATACTTTAGGCAAATGTAAATAAACTTTATAAAAAAACCTTTTGAATTTTTATATAAAATGCGAAGAAACTTATTCCCCAACCTTATATATTTATTATCTTTCAATAATAATTCTTGAAGAGATATTGTGTGTGTTCTGAAATTGAAATAAGTACAAAAACGATTCAAAATAATATTCGATTGAAATTCAAATTGCCTTCCGGCTGAACTAATATATAAATTATGCCCTTTCATTTGATACCCCATTCGAGTGTATTTCCTGTTTTGGGTTGTTTATCCCCACCTTCACCCCCCCCCCATAATTTTAAACGGCTCGACTGATTTTCTTCAAACATAGAAAAAACTCTCTTGAACAGGTGTTTACAAACAAATACAAAAACTAAACCAAAATCGATTCATCTGTTCAAGAACTGTGATGCCACAGACTGATAGGTAAATAGATAGTACACTGTACACATACACACGTAAAACCATTAAGTTATAAAACATATAAGTACCTAACACGTCTTTTTTTGTCGGAGATTAAATATTATCTAACCTGAATAATAATTATAAAAACTATTACTTGAAACTGTATGAGCAAACTAAAAATATTAAATGGTAAAGGACAATAATGTAAAATTATTTACTATTGTAAACCACAGTCTTAAAACTTAAACACACTGGATACCTACTCGTAAAACTGATATTAATTAAATCATTATCAATTCGAATTCGAAGAAATTAAATCGAAATTAGTCGTATTTTTATTATTTTAATACTAAAAACAAAAACAGACAGACATCTTTTTTAATAGCTACCATAACTACAGGAAAATAAGGGCTAAAAATGTTGTATTACATAGTAAAAGACAAAGTAAACTTTAGTGTAAGGAAGTAAAGAACAAATGAGACGAACAAAAAATTATGTTTAATAATTATTTTAGGTAGTAAGGTACATTTAAATCGTTATCTTTTTAATATTTAGGGCGTGAAGTTGTTGTCAGTGAACAGTTGTCAAACACAATGTGCTTTACACCCTAAAATCAGCAAAATACTTTATGCATTTACAATAGTTTTGAGGTAGTATGGTACAGTTGCTGATTATGCTGAATGGTTGTAAAGAACAATAATATAATATGAGCATTAATGCGTTTATACGCCTTAATACTCATAATTGGATTCCTATACAACTTAGGACATTTTTAACTTGCGCAGTAATGTAATTTACAGCCCGATTTCCTGTTTCATTTTGGTTTAGCAGTCCAAAAAGATGGGGCGTAAAGAACATTTTTTGCGAATTTGGCAACTTCGTATATACTAATCGATAGAGAATGAAAAACTGAATACGATGGTATTATTAACTCCATATGCCCCAAAATGTGCTTTACGCCCTTGAGCCCAGAGGTATCGATATAATGTGACTGGTCATTTGTGGACGAGTTGTTAAAGTTTTATTTAGCGTACCGCCAACTTGTTCATTTTAATTATTTAGTTTTAATTTTTTTATGGTTATTATTTACTCTAAGGGAGACTAATCTAATTCACCACCGCTTCACAACATAAAGAGAAGAAGCGGTGCAAGAAGCTCTCCAGCAAACATGCCTAGCTCTGAACGTGATTTTATTATGTATGCAAGTCGCGAAAACTTAAGAAAATATTAATTTACATAAATTTAAATGTTTACTATCATCAGTGACCAAAAAAAAAACAATACTGGCTGGTAGAATACCACAGAACAGATTGTTAATGTACTTGTCCATTTTGAAAACTTGCTCGTAAAAGTTCAAGTTAAAATTTTGTTGCGATTTGTTTTCCCACTTGTCCGTCCGTTGCGATTCGTTTTTCCACTTGTCCGTTGAAGTTTCACTTCTAATATGTCTCCCAGCACACATTACGATTTTTTTAATATGTGTATTTTGAAAACGTTTTAATATTAATATTTGAGCAAATCTCTATGAATTTACAAAGTTTGTTTTTAGTGTAAAAATCATATGACAATATCCGCACGCCGTTCGACCTTGAGCGGGGAGGGAGGGGAGTCAGCTGTGCGGTGTGCTCGTAAGGGCAGCTCGCAATGTCGGTCCAAAGTTGGACCGACCACGCGGCCACTGGACTCGCTGTGTCTAACCTCGTGCCGCGATTTGAGGTGTGCGATGGAATTCCTCCCGCTCAGTGCGCTCTCTCGCTCTGGCTCACTAATTATTGTATTTGTGTCTCTTACCTGTCGTTCTCCCGTCGCATCCAGTTTGAAATCACAACGATTCTAAAGAAGTTTCACTTCAAAAACAAACACTTGACGTATCATACGTGACGACGATGATTAAATGATTTGATCACATTTAAATATGGATTTAACGCCTGATTTTATTACAGAGGTAGTTGTTTGTTTAACTAATCAGTTTTTATTCAGTTTTCTCATATTCGAAATAAAAAGCAGATTGTTAACTACGGGTAAAGGGCCTATTTAGGCACTCGCTACGCTCACGCGCCAAACCATCTCATACCTAAATAGGTCACTGTCATCCCTTGTGTAACAATCTACTATTCCATATTAGTATGTAAGAATTAATATTAATATGGAAAGTATAGATTCTATTCATACATTTTTCAATATGTTTTTGATTTCAGTTTGTACAAAAAATGGCATGGTAGGAAATTGCACCGAGATACAGAACTGCAAGTCTGCGGCGATGAGTTTGAGTATAGGAGAACAAATGCAGGTAATATTCTTCTACTTGAAAGGAGAGGTTTATCCGTGCAGGAGCGAAAAAAGAAAGAAAATATTTTATTAAAAACAATAAAACTAAGTTAATATAAATAGAGAAAGAAACAAACAAAATAAGTCCTAAATTGGACCAGCCTCAGCATAATGCTAGCCAACAAGGACTAGCGTAAAAGAATACAATCTCATATGTTGGGGCATTGAGTTATTATTTATTATTATATTGTTACATACTGACGAAAAGTGAATGCACACCTGCCTGTCATAAAGCGCAGTTTATTACCTTCCCGCATTTGGACTTCTTTTGTTTACGTTGTGTTTGTAAAATTCGTAATTAGAAAACGAGTCCATTGTGTATATTTTATTGCAGTCATTAGGTAGGTGTGTCGAATTGATTCTAAGAAATCCAATCTATGCGGGCTGGCAGCCACATTGTATCGTTGTAGCAATGGCCCAATGGAGAGATCGGCAGTCAAGCGAGGATTACGATACAAGCAAGACGTTCATTCGATAAGCGATATAGTGACGGACTTTGCGCGTGTTGTTAAATTGTGCAGTTTGTACTGGTTGCGTCCAGTTATATTTGTACCTGTGTTATACGTGTTTGTATAGTTCTAATAAATTCTATAGTGATTCCAACGAGATTTTAATTCGAGTCCTGTAGCTCGTAACAATACAATATGTGTGTTTGTCTACCGATTATTTATTTATTACTAACTAACGGTCCGCCCCGGCTTCGCACGGGTATCTAAAAATAACTTTTTTGTTGAGTTTGATTACCTACTAGGCGAATTTAAAATATTTCCCCTCCCGTACGACCCGTACCCCATTTACGCCTACATCGCATAAGGTGCTGCCTAGCTAGCCGAGGAAGATGAGCGGCAACCACGCAACTTTTTTCTGATACTTACATTCTTAAACACGTGATATCTTTCGAATGGAATGTCCGAATTGAATAATTCAAAAAGTTATATAAAGGTATTGAAGCAGTCTTGAATGTGCTGTAATTTATTTTGATAAGAATGAATACTAAGATACAAATAAAGAGCCTTTTCTAGTGGTGGCTTCAATTAAAGTTTGGTGTGTAATAAAGTGTTATCTCCCTCCCTCTTTATCTCCCCCCAGTATCAATATCGGCTGCGACTTAACAATCCGGTACACAAATTTTAAGTAGTGGGTGGGCGTAGTGGGTAGGGGGGAGGTATACTTACCCCCACTACAACCCCTAAGGTCCGGAGGTTTTAATTTTTTTTTAATTTTTAAACTTAACCTCACTTATTTTTGTTGTAAAATTGTGTCACTTTTGATAATAACAAAGCGTGATTTGAGTTTCTGAATGTACTCACGAATTGTTTATGAATGTACTCACGAATTACATATAACCACTGGAACTTTTTGTAAAATTAAAACTGTTTTTAATGTAGAAATGATACGTCGGCCGCTGTGCCGCGCCAGCGCCAGAACCGACTGGTTACCATTTACTATTTATTTTATACACACACACAAACAGTACGAAGCTGTCTCATATGAAACATTTGTTTTATTTATCAATTTACGACGATTAGCACTTTGCTTTTTAATATCACAATAAATCAATATATTAATTACATAAATTTTTAACATTTTTTCTTTAATATTGGTTAAATGTAAATAAATGGGATTACTTGAAATGGTCGCCATTTTGAATGGTTACTCTTGTGGTATATGTGAATGTGCTCTATTGTGTTTTTCTTCACTTTTATTCAATTAAACTGGTTTTTAGTTCTTTTTATGTTGATTACTGGCTTTTTTTTGGAGTTTGAAAAGATTTTTCAACTTTGGACTTATGATAGAAGTGCAATATTAGCCAAAAAATAAGTGAGGTTATGTTTATTAAAAATAAAAATAAAACAAGGTCTCCGGACCTCGGGGGTTATAGTAAAGGTAAGTATGCCTCTCCCCCTCCCCATTTCACCTCCCCGCTACTTAAAATTCGTGTACCGGAAAGCTATACATTTACCTCAATATCTCCCCAGTTTCAGCGGTACGATAGTATACACTTGTCCAAGGCGGATTAGTGGGTTTGACACATCGAATATATCAAATATTTTTATGTTTCCAGAAATGTGATAACGACAATGATTCAAAGGTCATGGTTTGTTGCTATGATAAGTCTGCCATAAGATCTGAAGAGATGGCTGATGGAAAGTAAGTAACCATCTAAGACCTGTAAGTTCTAACCAAGTTTAAACTATGAATGAATGAATGAACAATTTATTGCTATGCACATCAGATGTTACAGTGTGCGTTGTTTCAATACATTTTGCCTTATTAGAGGTGCAATCTCCGAATACATATCAGAATATGAAAACTAGACTACATTCTAAAATTATATATTATTGTTACAATTTGGGCCACTTGCAAACAAAGCACATTTATTACCCGCCGGCTTCGTTTGAGCTAATAACATTGAAGCGCTTTTATGACTTTCTTCTTTTGTTTACTTTGTGTTTAAAAATTAGTAATTAGAAAAACGCGTATAACAATAGGATGTTTTTTTATTACAAATTTTAAACACAAAGGTAAACAAAACAACAAAAGAAGTCCAAATGCGGGGAAGATAATAAACTTCAGGTATGCATTCACTCTGTCGGCACTCGGTCGTAACAATACAGATATCTGTTTTTTTTAATTATTATGTCAATCTGTGCATACTCTTATCTTACAACTACCAGAGTAACTAGACACGTGTCAATTTCACTAAACCGCTCTCCAAAGTCAAAGATTTTAGGCCGTCGGTTGTCTATTTCATTTATTGAATTTTTGATTTTTTTCAGAACTACTCCAAAATCTGACGATGACGACTATTCTTACGAAGATGACAGTTACGAATTTGGAGAGTGTCCACCGATCGAAAGGAATGTGATCGAATCTCCTAAATCAGGAAAGAAAGCTTGGCAGAGTTAGTACCTTCTATCGCTTACTTTGTTAGAATAAGTTTGATGCAAGACAGGTTAAATTAAAGCGACAAGTCTATACGTCGATCATTAGACTTGTCCTTTTGTATGGCACTTAAACGTGGTCTATACTGTTTATTTTTTATTACATGAGTTCAGCAGACAGGCCTGATGACCCACTGGCAGAAAACCGTTACCATCGCCTATGGACATTTGCAACACCAAAGGTGCTACAAATGCGCTGCTGCACTCTTAAGGGAGACTGGAACCTGGTCACTTATGCCGGAACACAACTCAAGGTTGTTATGGCGGCCTACTCTAGAAACTCTAGACCAAGGTTTGGTACCCATCCAGTCGGGCAAATACACTGGCTGTGGGTTGTTTTGTCGCCTCTTGCAACAGACCGCCTGGCCGCAGGAAGTTGTATTCTTTGTCCGTTTCTGCACGGATAAGAATCATTACAAATATAATCACGTAGCACTTAAGATTTCTGTATATAATTACAGTCTGCACTCTAGTTTTAAATTAATTAAGCAATAATCTAAATCACTCATCAAGTATCAGGAACTATAATACCTATAGACTTGAAATTTGGCATGGACCTTCCTTTCGCCAAGTAGAGGTCAGCTAAGAACGAATTGTACGACACGCGAAGCGGGCGGGTATCAGCTACTTACATATAAAATACAACACTCGTCCGTTTTTGTACTCCCCTCTCGGGCGATTGCGCCATGTGCTCTCGCTCAGGGGTGCTTTACCAACATACAACCAGGGATCATCCACCATCGCAGTACCACACTACCTAAACGACGAATCGCGCCGTATAAGGGATTGGCTAATAAGGTCGAATTGTTCTAGAATGCTTGGAGTATCAGGATAAGCTGGTCTATCCTTGTTTGGGGTCACACTCTCTCGCGGCGTTGATGGAAAGAAGGAATTTCTGCTATCACATGTCTAGATACCTGATGGTTGAAGGTCCTGACGCTGAACCACATGAGTTCCCACATATGGTAAGATATTATGTCCATACTTAATTAGAATGTTACGTACGATATTCTGCATTTTTTTTTAAAGCTCGAGTTCTGCAGACAGGCCAGACGGCCCACCTGATGGAAAGTACTGTCAGACTCTAAAGGGAAACTGGAACCTGGCCATTAATGGCGGAACACCACTCAAGGTTAATTTGGTAGACATATTGGTAAATTTTTTAAAGAATTTATACGAAACTATTAACTAACGGCCTTCCTTATAATAATCTCGTTAAGAAACAATTTATTTATTATCATACAAACATAGCTATCATTACAGTTGACGTGGTACACATAATATTCATAATAGATATGTGTGTGTGTGTGTGTGTGTGTGTGTGTGTGTGTGTGTGTGTGTGTGTGTGTGTGTGTGTGTGTGTGTGTGTGTGTGTGTGTGTGTGTGTGTGTGTGTGTGTGTGTGCGTGCGTGCGTGTGTGTGTGTGTGTGTGTGTGTCGGAGAAGGCCTCGTTCTCCTGACATCTTCTTTAGTTATTGCAGGTTTAGTGCGCGTCATCAGGGTAAAATGCGAGCATAAAACACAATGGCCACGGTTTATACACTTTTAATTTAGATTTACACGATATTTTGACATAGTTTAGACCGAGCAGCGAGTTCAGGGCACCGCTCATACTTCCAACTTCAATACTTTCTTTAAAATTCTCAAAGGTCCAACTGGACCTGTTGCCACCAACCAAATGTGTCACAAAAACTCCTCCGTCTACCGAAGTAGATACTACTCAAGTATAGAGGGCGTCTGACCCCGCTCCGAGCCATATGCTCTGCTCTCATTGGTCGTTTGTTAAATTACAATATTCATAACTTTTATTAGGTTAGGACGATCTTTAAGTTATAGAAACATTTAACAAATCATATTAAATTACATTAAGAATTTCAAAAGTAGTTAAAATGTAAACAAATAATATTGTGCGTTATACATCCAAACAATCATATATATATATATATATATATATATATTCAGTCGTCATAACATATAATATAATATGCAGTTCTTGTGAATTCAGTCACAGTACCTACAGATATAAATGTCAATTTGTTGACATGTCTTGTTCAATGTTCGTAAGGCCTGTGTCATCGGCGCCTTATGTGATATGTTATATGTAATGTGTATAACTTGTTGTTTACCTAAGCGGAGCACATAACACGAAATATGAATGATTAACGTAGGTTGTACCCAAAATATTCGGCTAAAGAGGAGTTTATGGGTAAGATTTTCACTAATCAGTTGCTGAGCAGTTTCTTTAAATTTAAGAAACGATTATAAGTAAGGTACAGAAACAATTCGGTATTGCGAACCTCTTGTGTTGCAGTAGTTAGTGCCCACTTCCAGAAAATTTATTTGTAATAAAAAAAATTTTAAATAGTTTATACATTTGCAAAATTTTCGTTTTAATATTTGTAATGTACAGATGTGTGAATGGGTGTGTATATGTAATATGTATGTATGTGTATATATATGTGGTGTGTATATGTGTACAAGTGAACGAGTGAGTGTATGGTTACAAACTTATTAGACAAGTTTGAAGACAAGTCTGAAGTGAATGAAACTCCTATGTCTTCCTCATGTCAATCTTTGCATGCTTGCTGAAAAATACTTTACCTATATTAATATATTAATGACTAAAAAACTTTTCTATTTGTCGCTATACCATGGCTGAATATCATGGCGTATGAACACCGGAACGTATTAAAGCATTAATTATGGGGGTACGTTTTATTCAAAGACTAGCTCCTGTCCGCAACTTCGTCCGCGTGGAAAGTTTTTTTAACAATCCCACGGGAACTCTTTAATTTTTCGGGATCAAAAGTATCCTATATCTTGACCAGGGATATAAGCTACCACCTTACAAAATTTCATTTAAACCGGTCCAGTCGTTTCGGAGCTTAGCCGGTACAAACAGACAGACAAACAGAGAAACAAAAAAACGTGTGCGTCTCGGAAGGCCCGACAGAACTGATAACTTAGCCTGCCCACCGCTGCCATATGCGTGAGAGAAAGGGAAGTGAGACAGACGAGCTCCGTAGCGCGTTACGTAACGAAGTGGAGCTGGAGTCCCATAAGAAGTTATCACTTCAAAAATTTGAAAAATATCTAAATTAATTCTATTTCACTGCTTACATCCCCCTGACTCCGTGTTTAGCATTTTTTTTCATTGTACAGAAATTCGAACTCTACAGTTTTATAATATGTACAGATAGATTGGTTTTGGTCATTTGTCTAGTTGTGTGGGGTTTTTAATTGCTGGACTGCAACAACCGGTTGACTGCCTGCCTGATGGATAGTGGTTGTCATGGCTCCTCCTAACGTGCTGGACCGATTTTGATGAATTTTTAAATGAACACTCCTTTAAGCATTTTGGGCACTATTAGGAAGGGGAAAAAGCACTGAACTCGCGTGACCGTCATGCTCACGTACATATATACAGATGTGTGTGTATATATACAGGTGAATATTTCAAGTGGGCATTTAGGGCAAATCCCTAAACTGTACGAAATAGCGAAAAATACTCAAAAAGATCTCGAGGCCGATTGTAATGAAAAATAAAGTAGTTGTATATGCCCGAATTTCAAAAAGAATACTTTGTGAATGTATCCGGGCATCCGCATAAAACCGCTGGTTAGCAAATAGCTCAACTTTGCGCGTCCGTTGCTGTGTATTTAAAAAGTAATAAATATGAGTACATATAACTTACATAGCACGTAGTTTACGTCCGCTAGCACGCTGCACTTTACACAATCACAGAATATAATTTGAAAGTTCACTGGGCCGGCCTTTGATATTGTATTTGGTTTTAAAAAGTATGGTGCGAAGGTAAGTGTCCCAGGGTTCGAAGAGAAGTGGTGCAGCCGCGCCGTCGCCGCTGCATTTCGCGCGTATTCGGTGTTGGGGGGAAGGAGATAGATATATATATATACATTACCATTGTAGAAGGAGAAGTGTTATACTATGTAATTAATGAAAGTGTAAGCCTGGCAACCATGCTCAAAATTCCCGCTTAAATAATAAACAGTAGTATAATTAGATTTTTGGAAAATCAATTACCCTTTTAAGTTTTCATCGTGGGCTTTGAGCGCGGCGACCGAATCAAGAAATTCCGTAACGAAAATAAAACCTAACACCTCCCACCCCGCCTACCATGTACCTCGGCCAAGCGTTCGCTTAACGTGTGTATATGGTACGACTGTACGAAGCTCGCACGGATCGAGACCAGCTGCTCCGAAATCGGACGAATACGTAAGCAGCTGTTTGTGAGAAAGTATATAGGTGTATAGGTATCTATCATATCTTTATAATGCCACACTCACCGCATGTGCGTTCCGTAAGTATACATGTAGGTATATACGTATACATAGGTGATTTGTTTTCTTATCGGACACCACGCTCAAAAAGTGTATATTGAATTAATATCAAAGAAAAAAAAATACTCGTCGTCAGCCATTTACAGTCCACTGCTGGACGTAGGTCTCCCTAATTCAAATTCAAATTCAAAAGTTTTTATTCAAAATAAGTTCCACTGGAGAACACTTTTTGAAGGTCATACATATAGGTTAAAATTTAATTTTACTTCCTAGTCTATGTACACCGCTTCGCAACGTGTTATTGCTGTTAAGGAGAAGAAGCGGCAAGAAACTCCCCAGCAACACGTCTAGCTAAAAAAAAATTTTCTCTATATTTGTTGTTCTATTTTTTATATTTAAGTACTTTTTTTTTAAAAGATTTTATACAGAATTATGTTACAGAATAACTTTTGAAAAATTAATGGAGTTGTAGCAAGACGGCTCCACTCATACCTGTCCGCGGCCTTTCTCATCCAGTGCCTACCGGCGACCTTGCGTAGGTCGTCGGTCCATCGGGCTGGAGGGCGTCCGACACTACGTTTACCGAGACGCGGTCTCCACTCCAGGACGCGTCTGCTCCAACGGCTATCGGTCCTGCGACAGACGTGACCGGCCCACTGCCACTTCAACTTGCTAATTTTGCGAGCTATGTCGGTTACTTTGGTTCTCTTACGGATATCCTCATTTCTAATTTTATCCATAAGGGAAACAACATAGCTCGCTCCATAGCCCGTTGAGTGACTTGGAACTTGTGGACCAATCCTGCCGTCAGTGTCCACGTCTCGGTCCCGTAGGTCAGGACGGGGAGGACGCACTGCTCGAAGACTTTTGTCTTCAAGCATTGCGGAATGGTCGACGAGAATATTTGACGAAGCTTACCGAATGCCGCCCAGCCCAACTGAATCCTCCTATTGGCTTCCCCCTCGAAGTTGTGCCTGCCTACCTGTATTTTCTATCCTAGGTAGACATATTCCTGCACAAATTCCAGAGGGACGCCATCGACGTTTACCAGTCTCGGCATGACGTGTTCATTGAACTTGACTTTCGTCTTGTCCAAATTCATACCGAGACCGACCCGTCGGGAAGATTCATTTAAGCTGCCCAGCATTTCGGCAAGTTCCTCCAAAGTCTCTGCAAAGACAACGATATCGTCGGCGAAACGGAGGTGAGAGATGCGCTCGCCGTTGATGTTAATGCCCCGTCCAGCCCAGTCCAGAGTTTTGAAGACATCCTCCATCTGTTGGTGAACAGTTTCGGGGAAATCACATCCCCCTGTCTCACCCCGCGACGTAGGGGTATAGGCTTCGCCCTCCGGTCCTGGATCTGGACGGTCATCGTTGCGGCGTCATACAGACATCTCAGCACCTCAATGTATCGCCAATCAATACGGCATCTTTGCAAAGACTCCAGAGCAACCCAAGTTTCGATGGAGTCGAAGGCTTTCTCGTAGTCCACAAATGCCATAAACAGCGGCTGATTATACTCTTCGGTCTTTTGTATAATCTGCCGAACAGTATGGATGTGGTCTACGGTGCTGTAGCCTGTAGCCGAAACCCAGCCTGTTCCGGTGGTTAGAACTCGTCATGTCTTCTGGCGAGACGATTCGTGACGACCCTCGAAAACAACTTTTAGACGTGGCTCAAGAATGAGATTGGCCTATAGTTTTTCAAGAGAGTGTTATCACCCTTCTTGAAAAATAAGACCACCACACTCTTGCTCCACGCCTTCGGCACTGTGCCCTGGTGGATAACGGAATTGAAGAGCTCAGCCAAGGGCTTGAGAATTGGCATACCTCCTGCCTTAAGGAGCTCAGTTGTAATTCCGTCATCCACCAGAGCCTTGCCATTTTTAAGTTGCCTGAGCGCCGCACTAATCTCGTCCACGTCGGCCTCCTCGAAAAAAAAATACTACATATATAAAAATAAATAAATAATTATAATTGCATAAGTTGATAAAAATGCTATGTGATAGCTTTACCGCGGCAGTCCCCGAGTGCCACAAGGAGTTTTTTTTGACAACGCTGGGGGTATGCATTTGCGCATATACTCAGGTCCCGGGGGATGCCACCAAGGGGCATGTGGGATTCCCGGCTGCTGGTGTAGCTTCAACGTTTTGCTCGCAAACACCGACCGCCAGACTACCCACTAAACCTTTCAGCGCCCCTCCGCATCACAATGAGACTCCACGGGACCGTAACCATGGGTATGACTGCCGTGACACCTCGACACAAGCCGACAAGGAGGGTTCCCCGACCCTCCCGTCCCCCTATGTTATACGGAGGACATGAGCAAAGCGCCGCCTGTGAACCCCTGTTCGCCGTTTTCGTTTTTTTTTCCAAATCAGAGGATTCGATGCCTGGCTAGGGTAAAATCAACTACCCTAGCCAGGTATCGAATCCTCCGATTTTCAAAAAAATTAAAGGCTCTATTATTTATTAACCAATCTTTGGTGTAGCTTGTAACTTGTAAGGAATCATTTTTGTAAAGGAATGTCAAACCTCAAACTTAAGCTCAAACATAGCTCGTGTTCGTGTATGTCCGTGAGTTTGTCTTGTGTGTGTATGTGGGTGTACATGTAGCTGACTGCAGCGTGGCAATTGCACTTCACACGTGAAATGCTAATGCCACTCCTTTCTTTCCCCTTAGCGCGGCTTATGGTCCTCAAAGGGATGTCGCCTTTATAACAATATAAAAAGATTTATTTAATTTTTATTTTATTGCATGAGTTCAGCAGCCAGGCAGACGGCCCACTTGATGGAAAGCGATTACCATCGCCTATGGACATTTGTAACACTAAAGATGCTACAAATGCGCTGCTGTTCTCTTAAGGGAGACCGGAACCTGGTCACTTATGCCGAACACAAATTAAGGTTGTTATGGCGGCACACTCTAGACCAGGGGTGGTAGCCATCCAGTCGGGCAAATACCCTATCACCTGGCATTTTTGCGTAGCGCTACGAGTATAAACATCATCTATAAAGTTTTCTTGTTTCAGGTACGGCTAGGATACAATAGTCGGTCTGAACCACACAATACAAACATATCAAAGATAGAATGGCTTTGCGGCGGGTCCTTGATCAGCGAAAAATACGTCCTGACGGCAGCCCACTGCTTATCGGATCATAATATGTATGTATATAAACTATGAGCAAGCTGAAGGCAAACCGTTTCACGCCAAGATTCCGAGAGAGCGTGGTATCAAATGACTGCAACCTGGTTTTAGATTTTTATTTTTTCTGGGCAAGATTTCCCGGCCGCTATATTTAACTTTGTATTGCAGTCGAAACGTATCATACGTTTACATTGGCGCTGACAAAAGGCTCGGCACTCTGGATGCGTCCGGGATTTACACCGTGAAGAGGGGGATCATGTATCCGTCATATCATCCTCCGTCTAAGCACAACGATATCGCACTCCTGGAGCTGGACAGGGAGTACGTACTTTTACTATATTCCATGACAAGCTAAATGGCTTGTTACGAACTCTTTCGTATATTTATTTTTAAATTTATTTTAATTATAAGAGAATGGCATTTGTGTTTATTAGTTACGAAATATATGTATTTTCACCATCATCGTCCAGCGTATTTTTCAGTATTATATATAAATTCATACAGTCCCTAACATTTGATCCTTCGAGCCGGATTTGAACCAGCGACCTAACCATGTTATTTAAATGATAATTATGTATGTATACTTATTTTTTTTATTGTTTGAGAACAGCAGACAGGCTGACGGCCCAACTGTGATGGAAAGTGGTTACAGTTGCTTATGGGCATTAGCAATACCAGAGGAACTGCCAATGTGCTGCTGTCCTTGAGGGAGAAACTGGAACTGATGATGCCGGAACACGATTCAAAGTTATTATGGCGGCGTAGTCTCGATCAGGGGTGGTAGCCAGTCAGGCAAATACCTATCACCTGGCTTAATGGTAATGGCAGTAGAATTCGCCACAAAGGCAGGCAAAGGAATCTTAGTCCACACAGCCAATTCTGATGTATAAGTGTTCCTATAGCGCAGTTGAATTGTAGGCTGTAACCGACGCCATTCAACGAAACCCTTGACTATACAGTTCACATTTCTCACAAAAACAGATAACTACTACTCAAAAACTACCAATACTCTGTGAGTATTGTTAATTTTTGAGTAATTATACATATTTTTAGAAAATAAAACTGCACAGCACAACGTAGGCTTTCAGTTCCTGCCACTATGTGTATAACCTGACCATAACGTGTAGAACGAAATTTTTGTTTTTGCCTTTTGACAATATTCTATTTTATCTACAGTCAAGGTCAGTAAATCATAAACAAAGCGAATTTATCCATGTTATTGTTAAAATTTGGGCCACCTGCAAACAAAGTACATTTATCGTTTGAGCTAATAACATTGAAGCGCTTTTATGACCGTCTTCCTTTGCTTACTTTGTGTTTAAAATTTGTAATTAGAAAAACATCCCATTGTGTATTGTAATCTTTTATGTTAGTCATTAGCCAGGTGTGATTCTAAGAAATTCAGTCATCAGAGCCATATTGTATTTGTGCAGTATAAAGCAATTCCCCAATGCAGAGAGGGAGAGTCGAGCGATAAGCACAGGCGAGGCAAGACGTGTGTAGTACATTCGATAGCGATATAGCGACGGACTTAGCGCGTGTTATTGGATCGCGCAGTTTGTACTGGTTACCAGTTATATTTGTACCTGTGTTATGCGTGTTTGTATAGTTCTAATAAATTCTATAGTAATTGAAACGGCATTTTAATTCGAGTCCCGTAACTCGTAACATTATTTTAATTTTAACGTTGATCCGAGTTTAAAATCCGCTAAAAATAACTAAATTCGCGTGTAACAATACGATGTTTCAAGTGAGCAGTGATTTTTTTAAGTCTATCATGAATATCTAGTGCAGTATTTGAAGCAAAAAACTTTTCGTTATATTTCGATGATATTGTTACGAGCTACGGGACTGGAATTAAAATGCCGTTGGAATTACTACAGAATTTATTAGAACTATACAAACACGTATATCACAGGTACAAATATAACTGGTCACAACCAGTACAAACTGGGCGATCCAATAACACGCGCAAAGTCCGTCACTATATCGCTATCGAATGTACTACACACGTCTTGCCCGTGTCGTAATCGTCGCTTGACTGACTTTACCCCTCCGTTCCGGCATTCCTTTTATTCTGTTCGAATATAATATGCCTCGATACAAAACAATAACAGCAAGAATCAGTTCGACACTCCTGCCTAATGACTGCCACTAAACAAGTACAATAATAATATGTTTTTCTTCATTACAAATTTTAAACACAAAGTAAACAAAAGAAGTCCAAATGCGGGAAAGATAATAAACCAGGTTTATGGTAGGCAGGTGTGCATTCACTTTTTGTCTGCATGTAACAACTTATTAACTATAATTTACAATGAATTTATATGACACTCTTGCACCTATACTGAGCACAACGCAAAAACGACAAAAAAGCTATATTTCATAATAATTATTAAATAACTAGCTATCCCGGCAGACGTCGTCCTGCCCGGAAAAAGCTTCAATCGATATGCCGACAGCAGCGCCACCTACCGGGTCCAATTGTGAACCAACTCAGAAACCTTCTTTGGCTCATGCACAACAACTTTGTTAAAGATCATCACATGATCAAATGTATAGTTTACGATTCTATAAAGGACATACAGACAAACATTCACTTTTATATATCTAGAACAAAAAATTCTACATTGAATTCCGTGTTGCTAAAGCAGGTAAGTTCTTTATGATTTCTGCATTTCAGCGTACCTTTGGACATGTACACAGTGCCGGCGTGTCTGCCCTTCGGAGACAAGCTCAATGACTCAGTAGTAACTGCGACAGGCTGGGGGCGGACGCAACACCGCGGTTTCTACTCTAATAGGCTGCGGAAGGTAACACATCAATAAGTTTTTTTTTAAAGGTTTTTAAATACAAGCTTTTGAGATCCTGGATATCATGTTGCAGCACAGTGCTAGACACGACAAGTAAAACGAGCCCGAACACGACGGGTCTATCTTGTTTGGTACAGGAGTTCCTATAGCCACCTTGTGACTCCATAATCAGATCAGATCCATGATACCATATTATTGTATTGTCACGTAATATAGGTACATATGCGTGCAACATTTCAGCTCAATGGGAAACCGGGAAGTTGGTTAAATTTAACTTGCAAGATTCGACCCGAACTTACATACATCCATTGCAAGTTAAATAAAAGCTTGTAAAATAGGCGGATACGCTATTAGACATTCTTGGGGCAAGATTACAAAGAGATGAGATAAAAGTCATCTGTAAAGCTAGAAAGGTCAAGTCGGCAGAATCACTCGTTTTATATATCAAAATTTAGTGCTCATTTAGAGTCTTCTCCTCGCTCTTGAGACTGCTGGAGTCGTTATACTAGCAGTAGTTAATTTGAAAAAAAAAAAAAAATTCAAAAATCTTCTACTGTACTGGCAGCATTAATTGAACACTAATTAGTAACTCTTTTCAATTTCACCAATACCGATTTTAAAGTCATCTTTTAGCTCTATGATTGCTCGTGTTGTTATGTCAGCAGTAATCTATACTTAAAAATTGAAAAAAAATAATTCGATGAATCTGTTTGCTTGTACGGGTAGCACTAATTGAGCACTAAATTATTAGCTGATGTGCCTCTCGCTCCAACTGTATCATAGCGCGGTCACGAATAGTACACTGCTAGCTTAATTAAAAGTTGGCAGTGTTCTCATTTTTAGTCCACCTATCACATCACCAAACATCTGTTATCAGCACTAAATTAGCACTAAATGAGCACTAAATTTTGATATATAAAAAGAGTGATTCTGCCGACTTGACCTAGAAAGGTTTTAGGTTTAGGTTTACAGACGTTTATAAAAGGGGTATGAGTAAAAGTGGCTTGTTTTTTTAAGTTTGCGGCCAGCGATTACATTTATATAGTAGATAGTATACAGTAATAGAAACACTTTTTGTTTTAATGTTTTTGTCTAACATACATCGGAGCCGAAATATGTGAAAAAATTTAACCAATTAAAACATAGATAGATTTTGGGTTTTCATGCACAAAACTTTTTAATCTGCAGTTTGTTCGTTAGTCGTATTAGGGTAATACTTCACTTTAATTAGATATGTTATATTATTTCAAAAGCCATGCTCAAAAACATGAATCTTGCAACAAATAACCTTGCATGAAACTGGTACCGTAAAACGGGGTCGATAGGCACGTTTGGTAAATTTGGATTCGATTATCTTTAATTATTTTTCTCTGAATAAACGCTTACATTGTTTTCAAATATGTCTTATCGTTAATTTTATCATTTTATAATAATTTCATTGCTTTTAGTCATGCATTTAGAAATAAATTGACAAAATATAAAGGGGTTTGTTCGGAGGTTGGCAAGATTTTTTTTATGAGCGGCCACTTTTTTAACTATTGCTATTTTATAGTTCTATACTTGAGATACAAGACAATTAAAAAAACTTGGTCCTGAGTTACATCGGAGCCGAGCTGTTTAAGATCAAAATCGTGGTGCGTGAACTTAAGGTATCAGTTTTATACAAGGTTGTTGTTGTTGCAAGATTCATGTTTTTGTGCATGGATTTTGAAATAATATAACATGTGTAATTAAAGTGAACTATAACCCTATTTGAACATGTTTGTTATTAGAACATAGGTACTTATACACATAATAAAAAGTAGTTGTTCTTACAATTACATTTAATACACAAAGCCATTTTACAATTATATTTATTAATCCACTAATTAGGTATTATATATCTATAATCACACGCGAAACAAAGAAAAATAAATAAAACGCTCACTATAATGACATTAAATGTGCACTTTATTTAGTTTTCGATATCGGGTTCTTCATACGCCTAGTTCAGAGCAGGAGAAGACAAATGGTTTTGGTGCATATCCCATCCCAAATACCACACGATTGACATGACATGGCAACAACAACCTAATGTACGTTTTCCAACAATGCAAGAGCAATAATGATTTAAAATAGCATCCCGACCCTGAAGCCCTCGTTCTAACAAAATATAGACATAGTAAGTTCGGCTCGAAACATGCCTGGATTGGATTCTTCCTCTCAAAAGCCATGGGTCGTTACAATGTAAGTTAACGTTTGTGAAATCTTCCAGGTTGGGTTCTTTAAATATTTCAATTAAATAGGTTCCGTTTTTAATGAGTTCACCATAATAGCTACGTGCTTGTTCTACTTGATATGTGCCCAGGGCATAAATGATCATGATCATCATTACTTAAAACTGGAAAGTCATCTCCGCCAAGATCAGCGGCATTTATAGACTGAAAATGAGCCCGTCTTCTGTTTAGATTATTTTCTAACACATATTCACTTAAGCGATTTTGATTACCAAACGTATTACTGTATACTATCTGCTGTATAAATGTAATCGCTGGCCGCAAACTTAAAAAATCCCACTTTTACCCAAACCCCAATGTGTCTAATCACCCCGTGAATTCTATTAACCCCGTTTTACAGTACTTTAAGTTCACGCAGCACGACTTTGATCTTAAATATCTCGGCTCTGATATAACTTAGGACCAAGTTTTTTTAATATTCTTGTATCTCAAGTATAGAACTACTAAATAGCAATAGTTAAAAAAGTGGCCGCTCATAATAAAAATCAAGCCAACCTCCGAACAAATTTACCCAAACCCCTTTCTTTTTGAAGTGAATCTTCTTTAGAATCGTGGTTTTTTGAAACTCAGTATATATATTTTCGATGCCTCGGCATGCTCATATATATACATATATATATATATATATATATATATATATATATATATATATGTCGGAGAAGGCCTCGTTCTCACGACATCTTCTTTAGTTATTGCAGGTTTAGTGGGCGTCATCAGGGTAAAATGCGAGCATAAAACACGATGGCCACGGTTTATACACTTTTAGTTAGGATTTAAACGATATTTAGACATAGTTTAGACCGAGCAGCGGGTTCAGGGCACCGCTCATACTTCCAACTTCAATACTTTCTTTAAAATTCTCAAAGGTCCAACTCGACCCGTTGCTCCTCCGTCTACCAAAGTAGATACTACCAAAGTATAGAGGGCGTCTGACCCCGCTCAAGACATATGCTCTGCTCTGATTGGTCGTTTATTAAATGACAATATTTATAACTTTTATTACGTTAGAACGATCTTTAAGTTATAGAAACATTTAACAAATCAAATTAAACTAAATTAAGAATTTTAGAAGTAATTAAAATGTAAACAAATGATATTATGCGTTATACATCCAAGCAACAATCCATCCAATTATAGCTTTCCTCCGACATATATATATATATATATATATATATATATATATATATATATATATATATATATATATATATTGTATGTTAATCCTCGGATGAACATAGGATACTTCTTCTCCCGAAAAATGGTATAGTTTTCGGGATAAAAATATATTTGTCTCCTTGTTTCTTATGCGTTTACGAAAAAACTACTTGACCGATCTGACTGAAATTTGGTATATATAATTTTATATCGAGGGTGGACAAGGGATACTTTTTATTCCGGATAATGGGATAGACTTATGTAAAGGTTATCCCAGAAATTAGGAAAGGTTTTTGGCATATTTATCACCTTCGGCATTTTTGTCATTTTGGTAATTTTTGGCACTTCTGGCACTTTTGTCATTTTTGGCATTTTGGTACTTTTTGCCACATCAGGCACTTTTGCCATTTTTGGAATTTTGGTATTTTTGATACTTTAGGCATTTTTGAGTATTTTGGCCTTTTTATCATTTATGTAATTTGCAGATAGATAGAAGGCACAGAGGATAGATAAATAAAACTAGAACGAGTAGAAATAGGGGATGAAAGTTTATATGGGAGAGCAATCATTTAGAAGATATAGTAATTCATCATCTAGAGGACTAAGAGGAGTAAGAGGACTGAGAGAAGTAAGAGGACTGAGAGGAGTAAGAGTATTGAGAGGAGTAAGAGGACTGAGTGGAGTAAGAGGACTGAGAGGGGTAAGAGAACTGAGGAGTAAGAGGACTTTGAATTCCTCTCACCCTTTGTCACACTTTGTTTCACTTCTACTGCGTGTTAACGTACACAAGTTTTTTATTCCGAACTACCGGCCACTTTTCAGTAGCCGTGATCACAGAGACTTTCTCCTTGCAGAACGGAGAAAGAAAACAAAACACAGCCAGGTAGCAGGGCATTTGCCCGTCTGGATGGCTGTCACCCCTGGTCTAGAATATGCCGCCATAACAACCTTGAGTTGTGTCCGGCATCAGTAGCCAGGTCCAGTCTCCCTTTTGAGAGCAGCTCATTGGTAGCGTCTTTGGTGTTACGAATGTCCGTAACCGATGGAAACAGCTTTCTAGCAATAAGAAAATGCTTTTTGATTACTCTTGAAGGTTTCTTGTTTTAATATTTTATCATAATGTTACGAGTTACGGGACTCGAATTAAAGTGCCGTTAGAATTACTATAGAATTTATTAGAACTATAAAAACACGTATAACACAGAAACAAGTATAACCGGACGCAATAAGTCCAAACGTAATGCACAATTCAATAACACGCGCAAAGTCCGTCACTAAGTAACTTATCGAATGTACACACGTCTTGTTTCGATTCTGACTCTCGTTAGACTGTCTCACCCCTGCGTTGGGGCATTTCCTCATACTAAACTATACAATATGTCTCGACGCAATAGTCGACCGCGTAACAATAATTTCTAAGAATCACACCTGGCTAACAATCAAATGACTATCATAAACATTACAATACACAATGGCCTATTTTTCTAATTACAAAGTTTAAACACACAGTAAACAAAAGAAGTCCAAATGCGGAAAGGTAATAGTGTGCTTTTTAACTCAATTCAAAAAAGGAGGAGGTCGGAATATTTTTTTTATGTATTGTGCGGATTGGCACGTAAATATTGATATTTAAATAGGCTTGCAAATAAATTATATGAAAAACTCACCGCTCGCTGCGTATTCGAATTTTGTTTGTAACAATTGGGTTGGTGGCGCCAATGTCACTTGTCACACGCGACACTGATACGTTCCGGTGAGCGGTTTATGGTATTGCAAGCTTTTAAAAACCCTTCATGTATGTTCACCGATTACTCCGAGATTTATAATCCTATTTACGTGATTCTTTTTTGTTCGACGCGGAATAGCTGCCATTTGGTCCCCTAAAAATTTGACATAGTTTTGCCCAGTAGTTTTCATTTTATGAACATGTTTTATGAAAAAAAATCCATTCCGCGCGACACCTCTCGTAGGCGTACCCATTGACACTAAAAAGTAACAAATAAATAAAAAAAACTTCGTTTAAAAAACTAAAAAGTATAAAATAACTTATTTCTAAAGCTATTATTATTAATATATATCATCTAAAACATCTTGAAGTCGATGCAAAGTAAAACATAAAAATAACTATATTTTGAAAATTACTAAGCAACTTTAAGATGTTTAAGATAATATATATTAATAATAATAGCTTTAGAAATAAGTTTTTTATACTTTTTAGTTTTTGAAGTCGGTTTTTTTATACGAAGTTTTTTTAACGGTATGCAGGTGTGAATCCACTTTTGTCGGTTCTGTAACAATAATGAAACTGCATTAGTCTTCAAATCGCTAAACCGCTCTTTTAAATTTCAGGTGAACTTAAACAAAGTCTCACCTATAGAATGTGACGCGAATTTTCCGCCTGACCCTCTTCGTATGGAGTTTGGATTTGATGAAGATTCTCAGCTTTGTTATGGCGACAAATCAAAGTCGAAAGATACTTGTCAGGTAAATATGTCTTCACTCGCTGTATTTTTTTTATTTTTTTTAATTTTTTTTTTAATTTATTGATGCACTGAACAAATTACAATCATTACAAAACCATACTAAACTAAAATATAAACAACAATCTGGATTGCAATCCACAAATAAGTGCATACATAAAATACTATAAATAGACTGACTTACTTATAACTAAATATTATGAGTGTTTGTTGACAAGTTTATCTTAAATGGATTATAACTACTATTACTGTTGTCTGTATTACTATTATCTGTTTTATAAATATACTAAGAGTCGTCGAGGATATTTTTTAAAATTTTACAATATTTATTGAAATTTGGTTCGAATATATCAATATCTTTACTGTTACCTGCCACCTCATTGTAATAACGAGCCATTCTGACAATGGGATTGAAGTAAGATATATTGTTTTTATGGACTTCTAAAGAGAAAATATTAGTACTGTGTGATCTTCGGGCAGTAAATCTTATGTTGAAAGATATTTGAGAAATTAAATCAGGACAGTCTATTATCGAGTGTATAATTTTATATAAATAGATTAAGTCAAAATATTTGCGGCGGAATGATAATGATTTAATTTGAAAGACAGCTAGCCTGTCTTCATAGTTAAGTTTATTACGTCCGGCCTTAAGCCTATATGTTAGAATTCTAAGACACTTTTTCTGTACTCTTTCAATCTCATCTATATGAACACCATAAAACGGGGACCAAACAGGCGTCGCATATTCCAATAAACTTCTTACAAGTGAAAAAAATAGATACAATACAGAACGAGAAGTTTTAAATTCCTTAGTTGACCTGAGAATAAAGCCTAAAAGCTGGTTAGCTCTAGCGGTTATATATTGGTAGTGCGCGCGAAACGAAAGCTTATCATCAAATACTACACCTAAATCTTTAGCAGTACAGGATCTAGTTAATATACAATTGTTTAAGAAATAATTATTAATAATTTTATGACGCTTATTTGTAAAGGAAATCACAAAACACTTATTGATATTTAAATACATATGATTTGAATCACACCATTTAGATAAAGTGTGTAAGTCTTGTTGAAGTAGGGCACAGTCAGTTGGACTAGAAATTTTGTGAAAAATTTTCAAGTCATCTGCGTATAGCAGATGATTACATGCCAGATGTTCCGTTAAATCATTTACAAAAATTGTGAAAAGCAAGGGTCCGAGAAGGGACCCCTGTGGCACGCCTGAAGTTACAGTAAAAGGTGTGGATAAGTAACCTTTTAAAGCGACCAACTGACTTCTATTGATGAGGTAAGAGGAAATCCATCTATACAAATTACCATGTACGCCATATTCTGCCAATTTATAACATAGTAAACGATGGTTGACTTTATCAAAAGCCTTTGAAAAATCTGTATAAACAGCATCGACCTGTCCTCTAATAGCAAAGGACTTGCAGAGAAAATTTTTATAAACTAGTAGGTTACTAACTGTAGATTTATTTTTTACAAAACCGTGCTGATTGACGGAAATTATAGGTTTAAAATGGTTATACAGATATACATACACTAACGATTCAAAAATTTTTGCAAAACACGATAAGATGCTTATAGGCCTGTAATTCTCGCATTTGGATTTGTCACCACCTTTGTGAATGGGAATTATATATGCAGTTTTCCAAAACTTAGGAAACACGCCACTAATAAGAGATTTGTTGAAGAGACTGCATAAGGGAGAAGACAACTCTTTACTACAACTTTTAACGAAATGAGGGGGTATTAGATCAGGTCCAGCGCCTTTATTAACATCCAATAACTTAAGCTTGAGCAATACATCGTCCTCATTAAGTAGAACAGACGACAGTGTATTGCTAATGCTATTGCAATTGCTCATGTCAAAATGAGAATTCAAAATATCATTAAATTTATCTTTTTCGTAAACCGAGCTAAAATATTCAGAAAAAAGTTCACTAATACCCAATCCGTCTGCTACAACAGTGTTGCCAAACTGCATAGTATGTGGAATAGAATTATGCGATTTGCGGGATCTCTTGTTGTTAACATAGCTCCAAAATATCTTAATATTATTATCAATAGAATTTTCAATAGAAGAGATATAATTACTGTAGCAAATTTCAGCTAATTTCTTGCATCTTTTCCGAAGCAGTGAAAAAGTATCATAGTCACGGGGATTATTATATTTTTTGAATAGTTTGTGATACTTATTTTTTTCTTCGTTGCATTTGATTAAGGGCTTGCTGTACCATATCGGATATGTGTGGTGTTTAATATTTGTTACTGGCGTATATTTGTTAATTATTTTAAATAATGCATTATAAAAGTTGTCACAGCATATATTGACGTCATCTTGGTCTAATATTTTAGACCAATCTGTCGAGTTTAATTCATCCCTAACCTTATTCAAGTCACATTTCGAAAAATTCAACTTTTTACAATTTCGCCTCTTTAGGGACTTAGAGATATTGTAATGAGGAATCTTAACACATAATGAGGGATGATGTCTGTCCAAAAGACTTAATTCTCTTGTCTCACTGACAATTAAAGAATCTAAAGTACAAAGAACAAGATCAAGTATACGTTCATTAGTATTTGTGATCATGTTAACTTGTTTAAGACTACATGCTGTTACTAATTCTATTACACGAATAGATTTTTTATTAGGAGTTACAGATAAAGTTATTAGATAAGAATTTGAGGATAAAACAGAAGGCCATACTATATCGGGTGTATTAAAATCTCCAATCAATAAGAAATCATCATCCGGATGTTCATTTAAAATAATATTTTGGCAATGGGAACAAAAATAATCTATGTCGTTGTAATTCATATCTGGTGGTAGGTAACAGACACAAATATTGAGCGTAGGAGCGCCACTTTTCTCTTGTTGAACACTAATCCAAATATCCTCGATACGGCTATCCCAATGTGTTTGACGTATAACTTGGAATCGTTTGTGAATGGCTACTAGAACACCACCACCTTCTTGCTTTTTACAATGAGTTTCATCTCTATCGCGTCTGAATATATTATAGCGGTCGTCAATAACTTCACCATTAAAGATACTTTTATTTAAATTAGTTTCAGTCAGGCAGATAATATCGAAGCTTGAATTAAGTACATTTATATAAAACTGTGTTAACTTGCTACGAATCCTATTAACATTTTGATAATAAATCGTAGCCATAAAAATTAAATGAGTAGGAAACAAAATATTAAAAAAAAACATAAATTTCAATAATTCAAGTATTTATGATAGTTTTTTAAGTGCCTCTATATTTTTGACATGAATAGCCGGACATTGCTCATCCTTACGCACATAAATCTGACCAAAACGAATCCATACAAATTTATATTTATTTTCCTTACAAAATTTTCTAACTAAACTGTGTAATTCTTTAGATTCCGGAGATAAATGTTCGCATAAATATATCCTACGACGTTCACCACCCATACCCAAATGTGTAGTACTAAGTTTTCCTTCCGTGGACGACTTATTAAAACGAGTGGTGGCTGAGAGTAGCTGATCCCTCAGCCGCGGGGATGATAGCGTCACCAGAATATTTCGGGGACGATTTGAAGTAGAATTCATCTTGGCCACTCTTCGACAAGCTCGAATATCATTGTCAGAGATGACCACTTGCAGGCAATCACATAGTTTCTTAAATAAAGTCAAAACATTCTCATTTCTACCCTCAGGCACTTCGTGAATTTCTATATTTAAATCCCTAGATATTTTTTCGATTGTTGCTGTTCGATTCTGTAGCTTGCTAAGTTCAGATTGTGTTTTCAAAAGAGCAGATTCTAAGTTTTTAATCCGCTTGTCTTTATCCTCTATGGCCGTTTTCAAATCAACCTGTTCTGCAGTAATGAAGTCAGTCGTAGCCGTAAGTTCATTTTTAAACTGCTGTAATGCATGATCGACTTCCACAGCCACTATGTCTTCAATATCCTTTTTCAACGCTGAACGCAAGTTTGAAACGAAGGCCGAGTTTAAAGATAATTTTGAATCCAGTAATTTGCTGATACTTTCCATGGTGACTGGTTCAGTTTTCAAGCTAGAGACTCCGTAAGTGCCGCTGGTTGAGTGCTGTGGTGTGTCAATGGAAACAATGCTGAATGAAGCATTCATTGTTTCATTCAAAGTACTATCTTGTGCACATGAAGAGCGACAGGGAGTATTATCTTTATTTATGATTTTACGCTTTGTCACATTCTGGCAATATGGGCAACTTAGAGAGGCCAGTTGAGTAGCTGTAAGATTTTTGTAGCATTCCGTAGAAATATTCAGGCATTGGTAGCAATACTCCGAAGAGCAAATATTGCATTTCAAATAATTGGAATCTTTTAAGACATTACAACACCCGTGACACTGCATAATTGGATTATGTTGTGATTTTTCCTCAATGTACGTCGGTAGTAATAATCTCGATTAAAAATAATGAAATCCAAAGTGGGTAGCACATAATAAACATTAAGTTGTGTAAAAGGGGTATTATAACTATAGCGGTTAAGAATTTCGCTATGCTCGCTCACCGTTCGATTGGCGTAATTGGTAAGTAACCGGCCTGTTACTGCTCGCCGAAAAGTCGTGGTTCGAACCCACCTCCGGTCCTGCGTCTTTTTCAAATCATAAATTATATACAGTGCGACTTACAGTGTATGTTTTCAAACAAATGAGAGGTCCGACACAATTCAATATGGCCACCGGTCAGTATGAAGATAAACCAAAGAAGAAACGAGAGGGGCCGAGTTTCTTCTCAAATGAAATAAAATAAACTTGTACAAAAATTAAATTAATTTAGATATTTAAATCAAACAAACTGATATACGTCCGATCAGTCCGATAGCTAAACGGGGGAATGCAATGTATTGTGGGTAAGTATAGCACGCGACGCTATCCCAACGGTGCTTCACGGTGCCCTGGGGCTTGGCACGGGTGGTACGGCTACCCCCTCCTCTATCCTGCGTCCCCGCAGGAATCACCGGCCGCCAGTGTTACCAGATGGGGGGATTCCCTGCAATTCGAGGGTTTTTTCGACGTTGGGGGGAGATTCGGGGGTAAAGATTAGACCGACGACCTATGCAAGATCGCCGGTAAGCGTTAGCTGAGGAAATCGGAGGACAGGGATGAGTGGCGCCGTCTTGGGGAGGCCTAGGGGAGCAGCGGGTTCAGGACACCGCTCATACTTCTAACTTAACACTTTCATTAAAATTATCAAAGGTCCAACTCGACCTGTTGTCACCAACCAAATGTGCCACAAAAACTCCTCCGTCTACCGAAGTAGATACTACTCAAGTATAGAGGGCGTCTGACCCCGCTCCGAGTCATATGCTCTGCTCTGATTGGTCGTTTATTAAATTACAATATTCATAACTTTTATTAGGTTAGAACGATCTTTAAGTTATAGGAACATTTAACAAATCAAATTAAATTAAATTAAGAATTTTAGAAGTAATTAAAATGTAAACAAATGATATTGTGCGTTATACATCCAAACAACAATCCATCCAATTATAGCTTCCCTCCGACACGGCCTTCCTGACGTATTACACGCCCTCGTGTGATAGGCCGATATATATATATATATATATATATATATATATATATATATATATATATATGTGTGTGTGTGTGTGAATTATCCAAAATATAACGATTTTCCATCATCACGCAGGTGAAACCGCGGGCGCAGCTAGTAAATTTCGAAATTTACCATGCCAATAATCGAATCAGGAGTCTCTGCGTTCCAGCGAGCTGTGGTTGTGTGATTACTAATCTGAAAATGTTATTTTCAGGGTGATAGTGGCGGTCCAATACAGATTAAAAGCGAGAACATTATGTGTATGTATGTGATAGTTGGTGTCACGTCGTTTGGGACAGCTTGCGGCTTTATGGGAGAGCCTGGGATCTACACTAGGGTCTCTGCATACGTTTCTTGGATCGAGAAGATCGTATGGCCATAATCTTTAACTCCGCAGTCGCGCTCAATCTACAATATAGTTGATTTAAAATAAAAATACGTTTTGACGGTTTCAAGATGCTCCCCCTCTCCCCCCCCCCTCACCGTGAGCATTCGCCTGTAACGCCTGTAACGAAACTTCTATGACAAGATTTTGAGCATTTGGTTGTATCATTACAAGTTGTGCATTGTGATGCTTGGTTCTCCCTTGTCGATGTAATGCTCGAATTTGTAACATTACAGGTCATGCACTGTAATGCTAGTTCTCTTTCGTCGATGTAATGCTTGAATCTGTAACATTACAGGTTGTACACTGTAATGCTGGTTCTACCTCACCGATGTGTTGCTCAAATCTGTAACATTATAGGTTGTGCACTGTAATGCTGGTTCTCCGTCGGCGATGTAATGCTCGAATCTGTAACATTACAGGTCATGCACTGTAATGCTAGTTTTCTTTGGTCGATGTCATGCTCGAATCTATAACATTACAGGTCATGCACTGTAATGCTAGTTCTCTTTCGTCGATGTAATGCTTGAATCTGTAACATTACAGGTTGTGCACTGTAATGCTGGTTCTACCTCACCGATGTGTTGCTCAAATCTGTAACATTATAGGTTGTGCACTGTAATGCTGGTTCTCCGTCGGCGATGTAATGCTCGAATCTGTAACATTACAGGTCATGCACTGTAATGCTAGTTTTCTTTGGTCGATGTCATGCTCGAATCTATAACATTACAGGTCATGCACTGTAATGCTAGTTCTCTTTCGTCGATGTAATGCTTGAATCTGTAACATTACAGGTTGTGCACTGTAATGCTGGTTCAGTTTTAACAACATTACTTATTATATTTTTCTATTAGGCGCTCTGATATTGATTAAATAATTTTTATGTTGGATTTATCAATGTGTTTTATTCATGTGTTTTGTGTTTGAATGTGGATTTTCTACTGGCTAAATATTTATATGTACATATATATATATGTCGCAGAACGGCCTCGTTCTCACGACATCATCTTTAGTTATTGCAGGTTTAGTGGGCGTCATCAGGATAAAATGCGAGCATAACACACAATAGCCACGGTTTATACACTTTTAATTTAGATTTGATCAACATTATGACATAGTTTAGACCGAGCAGCGGGTTCAGGGCACCCGCTCATACTTCCAGCTTCAATACTTTCTTTAAAATACTTCATGGTCCAACTCGACCTATTGCCACCAACCAAATGTGCCACAAAAACTCCTTAGTCTACCCAAGTAGATATTACTCAAAGTATAGAGGGCGCTGACCCCGCTCAAGACATGCTCTGCTCTCATTGGTCGTTTATTAAATTACAATATTCATAACTTTTATTAGGTTAGAACGATCTTTAAGTTATAGAAACATTTAACAAATCTAATTAAATTACATTAAGGATTTTAGAAGTAATTAAAATGTAAACAAATGAAATTGTGCGTTATACATCCAAATAATAATCCATCCAACTATAACTTCCCTCCGACACGGCCTTCCTGACGTATTACACGCCCTCGTGTAATAGGCCGCCCATTATAGATTATCTGCAAAAAGAAAGAGATATTATAGTTCGGCCACTCCTGACCAAGGACATCGTGTACATTTTATCTTCTGCGCAACAACTTCATTCTGGATTGTTTTCTGAGATCTGAGTCCTAACAGACTCCAGACTACACACCAAATCAAGTCAGCAGTATCGAAACTGCCACCTCGTCGCCCATCGAGCTACGCATTTTGGGTCAAACATCAAAACACAAATCAAAACATCAAACACAAAAATATCCAAATAGTATACAGCCTCTCATTCTATCGATACCAATTTTCAATCGCTACCCCGCCTTTTATTCCACTGATTTCACTTTGTAATGGCCACCTCGCCTCTATTTCACTGGCCACCTAGCCTCTATTTCACTGTGTAACGAACCCCCCCCCCCCCCCCCCTTTGAGTCTAATGACTATGGAATGACATACTCAAGCCGAAGCATAGAGTGAGAAATAAAAGAATTTATAAAGTGAAAATTAATAACATTTATTAAGTAAATAAATAATTATAACATTGGCCATAAATCGTGATCATCTAGTAATAGGAACCCTCGTCGTAATACCGTTAACCCTATGTTCACAAGGTAGGTTATATAAGAATGTTGATCAAAGGACAGGAAGACTCTCAAAGGTTGATGTACAATATATAATAGTAATAATTATTTTGTAGAAATTTATTGTAAGTGTAAAAATATATGCATTGTATGAATTATGACAAATGTATCGCTCATGATATAAGTTCATCACCTGAGTACGCCCGTGCCTTTATTTAGCCAAAAGATATTTTAATGTAGATTCATAACAAATTATATAATTTTGTGTAAGGCACCCCTCCTAACCACCTCTCTGATATTATGCCACCGCATTAGCTAAAATCAGTAAAAGAGCTCATATCAAGATAAAGGAAGAACCTCCAATTTTCTAATTAGAATTTATTGAATCAATTATAAACATTATCTAAAACTAGCGTCGGTTCACAACGTACTATCGCTGGCGAGAAGAGCCGACAAGAAACTCCCAGCAGTACGATCTATCAATTTAGAAAACACATTTGGAGTGCCTTATGTGTAAAATAAGTTGGATAAGCCATAAGACTTGAGTGATCGTTTCATCTCAGAGTCACCCTTCTAAAATATCAAATAAATTTGTAAATATGAGGAATAATACCTCAGCAACCTCCCCTGATGCAAGATAAGAATATCACAGTAAATTAAAAATAAAGATTAATTGAAGTTTAAATAGTGATACTCTCTACATCTCATAAAATTCCCCCTAAGTTATTAGTGTAAGAGTTTCAGGATGTTCCTCCGTGAATATGAAGTAAAGATAAAGATAAAATTGGGTGGAGGACACCTAAACTCATTATTTGTTACCCTATGTCAAAGATAGATTTCAGTGTAAGAGTTTCAGGGAAAGTTCTCCGTAAAGTAAAAGTGAAATTAAATTGGTATTGAACTGGAGTATTCCCTTATGCTCGTACTGTTTGTTACCTACTTGTCAAAGACAAGATTCAGATTCCACCGTAAAGTTTAAAATGAAAGTTAAAGTAAAGTAAAGTGGTGGAACCCTACATCCACCTAAAGACCCTAAAATCCAAGAGATGAGAGCATAGCACCGTAAAGTAAAGTTTAAATTGAAATAGTCATGAAATGGTGGAACTCTACATCGAGGGTGTCAACATCGGCAACACTGATCATATATAAGTTCTTATTAATCATCCTTTCCAGTCCAGTCAGATTTGCCTGGCCTAACTACATCAAAGACTCTCATGGAATCACATATCTTAAAAAGATATAAATATTGATGCGAATGATCCTCCTACAACACGGTAGCTTATTCCCTGACAAGGTGTCCACGCGCCTCTAGGCTGATCCGCGGCTTAACTGGCTCCAAACCTTCAGTTACCAAATCAGTTAAACACAATATGTAAAACCATCTTAGTCTCATGAATACACATATTTATAATAACAATCTAAATTTGCTTAAAAGCTGCGCGCGTGAGAAACCTGGATAATTGTCGAATAACCATCCTAGGTTTGTCGGTCCCGATAAGCGTTGAGTCGTGAATTCAACGCCCAAAGTTCCGAGGTTCTAGAAGACCCGGACCTAACCTGACTTATTATGAAAACATCCAATATGTGCTTTCACATCTAACTAGTTGTTGTTTCGTTACAGTTATACTACTATTTAGCATATATCCAGTGTCAACAGAGTCACTTGTTTGTAGGTATATATTTCATGAAGTATAGTATTGGAAGACAATAAATTAAAATAAGTAACCGAATTGCAAATTTGTCCAAACAAATAATTTCAAAGTAAACCTCATTAACATAATTAAAATTAAAATGATCCACTCTATTGCACTAAACCATGCCAAATGCCGAAGGCAAACCTTCTTAAACAAGAAAGTATTTAAACCGTTAAAATCAGTAAAACCAAAAATCAAACTTTAAATTTCCTAAAGTCCGTCAAGCTTCCCCAAACAAGTCGCATGATTGTTGTAGAGTGTGGTGTAATAATCTAGTGTTATAAAATATACCTAAATATATACACATATATGAATAAACTAAATAATAGATTACAAATCAAGACTACAGCTTCACAGACCTAGGTCAGTAATAAACTAATATTCAAAACAATCAAAACTCGATACAACGTCTGACTCCAAATTCACTGCGACAAGAGCAGATGGACATTAACAAGCAACACCCCTTCAGGCAAGAGACCGTAGCCAGGTACAACAACATGAATGCAACACCAAGACAAAAACTCTTATAAGTAAGCCCCCCTTGACATATAATTAAACTCCCTTAACAAATTAATAAATAATTATGTTGCCTAAAAGAATCATCATAAACCCTTCGCAGCCAGGTACAACAACATAATTGCAACACCAAAACAAGAACTCCTATAAGTAAGCCCCATTGACATATAATTAATCTCCCTTAACAAATTAATAAATAATTATATTGCCTAAAAGTATCATCAAAACCCCTTAGTAGCTCCCGACTATGAAGTAGTCATGTTATTGCATTAAGTTTCTAAAACCAAAGTGAGAGATATTTCTAAATATCTTTTTAGGGCTTTTCAATAAAACAACGACTGGGCGTAATACTTTCTATTGCAAGAATGAATGTACATGATTTTTCTATCTACCTACTTGTTATAACTATTTTTTTGGTTCACATACATAACACCTCACCACTTAATTTCAACTTAACAACTAAACTTACAACTTATCTTAAATTATACTACTACTATATTATATTATTATATACATATCTTAATTAATCAATTTGAAACCGAACAACAGGTTTCCGATTGCGGTTGGCATGACTCACTGGCTGAGGTGAAGGCTCTTGCATTACGGCATGTGGTTCCGTGGGTTCAATTTCTCCCTCATTGTTACTCTCCCCTTGACTCCTATCGGTCTCTACCACATCCGCTGGCCCTCGCTCTTGCGGGGCTCCATCCTCACGCCCAACCACTTCCGCCTGTATTATATCATCCTTTGAAATGGTACTCCCAGAACCGACCGCCCCCGATAGTCTAGATCTACGCCTTAAGTGATCTATATGTTTTCTTATAGGTCGACCGTTACCGTCCTCCACGAGATACTCCCGTGTACCTACTTTTGTTTCAATAACCCCCTTTGACCATTTATCACCACCAGCGTAATTTCTCATCCAAACCGTATCACCTTCATTTAATTCGCGTAATACTCCGGCGGAATACTCAATCTGCTTTTGCTGTGACGCACGCACCCTGTCCTCGAGTGACCGTTCACTACGTAACAGATCCAAACGAGATCGAAGCGTACGTCTCTGCAAAAGCATTGCCGGTGTCTCTCCCGTTGTACTCTGCGGGGTGTTTCTATATGCTAGCAGAAAAGTTTGCAAGGCCGTATCTAAATCTTTGTTTTCCCTATAGGCTTTTTTTATAGCTGATTTACACAATTTTACCGCATTTTCTGCCGCACCGTTTGATGCTGGATGATAAGTTGGTGAAAAATATTGAGAAATGCCATTCTGTTTTAAAAAGTCTCTAAACTCCGCACTAGTAAATGGGGGACCTTGATCAGACACTATCTCAATGGGCAAGCCAAACCTAGCAAAACAACGCCTTAAAACTTTTATAACATGAGACGCTGTCGTTCGTAACATTTCAAATACTTCTAACCATTTAGAAGACGTGTCAATTATTACCATAAAGGTCTTACCCCGTATGGGCCCTAGAAAGTCGATATGCAGCCTGCTCCACGGTTGTGTGTAGAACGGCCAGGGTTGTGGCGGAGCGCGTGGGGGCGCACTTGCCTCTGCCGCACAAGTTTCGCAACTCTGACATATATTTTCTATATCCTTATCTAGATTTGGCCACCAGACATAGCTGCGCGCTAAAGATTTTGTTCTGACAATACCCATGTGGCTACTGTGTAGCTGTTTCAATATGGTATCTCTTAATGAGTACGGTATTATTATTCGATATCCCCACATTAAGCACCCACAATCCAAATATAATTCATTGCGTCGTATGAAATATGGTTTAAGATTTTCGTCCAAGCATGATGATGGCCAACCTGATTCTACATACAGTAATATTTTACTAAGGTCTTTGTCTTTCGATGTTTGTATTTTTACATCATTATGCGTAACGGGTAAAAAGTTTTCAACAAAATTTAAATATGTTACTTCGACTTTCGTATCTGGTTGTTTCCCTTGAGGTAAGCGTGAGAGTGCGTCTGCACAATTCTTTTTAGACGTCACATATTCGATATTGTAATTATAGCCCGATAATAAAATCGCCCAACGCTGTAGTCGTGAAGCCGCCATAATCGGTATCCCTACCTTGTTTCCGAAAATATATGTCAAAGGTTTATGATCTGTACGCAGAATAAATTTACGGCCGTACAAATACTGATGGTATTTTCGAATACCAAACACGATGGCCAGGGCTTCTCTGTCTATTTGCGAATATGCCCGCTCGGCGGTTGTAAGCGAGCGTGACGCGTACGCAACGGACCGCTCCCCGTCTGCCATGATGTGCGTTAGCACGGCACCGACGCCGACGCCGCTCGCGTCCGCGGTCAACACTAATGGCAGATCTAACGAGTAATGTACTAACACCTCACTTGAAACTAGTAACCGCTTAATATTTTCAAACGCTTCCTGGCATTTAACACACCATACATACGGGACGTTTATACGAAGTAAGTTATACAATGGCGCGAGTATTGTGCTCACATTTTTTATAAACTTAGCATAATACATCGCCATTCCTATAAAAGCTCTCAACTCCGACACATTTGAAGGTGTCCAACGAGTATTATTGATAGCATTTACTTTATCGGGGCAAGTATGTACACCGTTTTTACTAATGACATATCCTAAGTAAGTAACAGATTTTGCAAAAAATGTACATTTTTCTTTTTTTACTTTAAGTCCATAAAATTGCAACCGTTCAAAAACTTTATGTAAAGTTTGTATGTGCTCCTGAGTATTTGATCCCGTTATTATTATATCGTCCAAAAACACACCTACTTTGGGTAAATCAGAAAACAATTGTTCTAATCGCCGTTGAAAAATACCCGGACTAGAGGCCAAACCATATACAAGTCTATTAAACATAAATAAACCCTTATGGGTATTTATAACCGTGTATTTTTTTGATTCATCAAGAGACAATTGTGCATAAGCTTGTGATAGGTCAATTTTACTATAACGTTCACCCCCTTGCAAGCGAACCAGCAAGTCTTCTACGCGTGGCAACGGGTAACGGTCGACTTCCAATACCTTATTTAAAGTAAGTTTATAATCGGCGCAAATTCTAATAGTACCATCTTTCTTTACCACGGGTACGATAGGCGTGGCCCAGTCGGAGTGGTCGACAGGTGTGAGGATGCCGTCCCGCACGAGCTGGTCCAGCGCGCGCTCCACGGGCTCGCGCATCGCGTACGCCAGCGGGCGCGCGCGCATGAACACCGGCTGCGCGCCGTCGCGCACTCGGATGCTCACCACGCCGCCAGTGAATCGGCCCAGGCCCGCCTCGAACACTTTACAGTATCTGGAACTGAATTCCGAAAAATTAAACTCTTCACTTTTTATTTTATTCATAGTTACATTATCATCATAGGTTATGTTAGGCAATTTTAAATTTAATTCAGCCATCCACTGTCGGCCCAATAAATTGGTTTTGCCCTTATTTATAATAAATAAATCAAGGATTTTACAAATACCATTATGTTTGACCAAAGGTTTTATAACACCTATTGGTTTAATTGTTTCCCCGGTATAGTATCTTAAAGATAAATTACAACTCTTTATTTCTAATGTATTAAATAATTTCTTGTAAACTTCATAATTTATACAGGAAATCGCGCTCCCAGTATCACATTCCATTAATAATTTTCTACCTTGCACATTTAACGTTACATGGATAGGCGTGCATTCAGCTATCGACAATTTATTTATAATTGTAACATTTACCTCGTCACTAGATTCGTTCTCCAAATTATTTTCTGACCTCAAAAGCTCGTCTGATGTGGCCCCTTGCCAGTGAGCGGGTTGTGCTACGAGTGGACACATCCTCCGAAGGTGCCCTTGCTTGTTACAGACACGGCACACATAATTCACAAACTTACATCGAGCCTCGTCATGATACTTGCCGCACACCTTACACATTTGATAGCGCCGAGCCCGCTCATCCGACTTCGAGGTCGATGCTGTCGCTGCGGGGCGGTTATAGCTACGCGTACGTGTCCTGGGTGCATAGACCGGCCGCCTATCTCCACCATGAGCGTCCCTCTGCCTTGTACTCGTTATCGGCAGACACTCCGCCGCGTCCCCTGTCCGTGTGCGGCCCAATGGCATGCTACTGTCGACTGCGGCCGCGTTCTTCTCCGCCGCCTCCATGCTCATTGCTAAACTATAGGCTTTTGCATAATCCAACTTATCCTCCGCAAACAGTCGTTGCCGTATTATTTCGCTGCTGATACCACAAACAAACTGGTCTCGAATACTCTCTTCTAGCCAAGACCCAAAGTCACAAGACTTCGTCATTTTTTTTAAAACGGCAGAATATTCTGAGATACTCTCCCCTTCTTGTTGTTTACGTTGTCGGAATTTGAAACGTTGTGCTAATATACTTGGCTTTGGTTGCAAGTGTTTTTCCATGATGGCCGTTAACTGCTCAAATTTCATACTACTTGGTTTACGCGGCGTACATAAATTTACCAACAATTCGTAGCTTTCGGCTCCCATTACCGTTATAAGTGTCGATACATATAACTCACTTTTGATTCCATTTACAATAAAATAATGTTCCAACCGCTCCACGTATAGATTCCAGTCATCTATTGCCACTTGAAACTCACTTATCTTTCCAATAGACATATTGTTAAAATTATAATTACTTAACGTCACAACTATATAAACTTGATTTAGTGCACTATTTAGGGTCCGTTTTTGATCCTCGTCGCCACTGAGAGATATTTCTAAATATCTTTTTAGGGCTTTTCAATAAAACAACGACTGGGCGTAATACTTTCTATTGCAAGAATGAATGTACATGATTTTTCTATCTACCTACTTGTTATAACTATTTTTTTGGTTCACATACATAACACAAAGTTATATTTCAGAACCCCTTAAATTAAATTAAATAAATTAGTAATATTATCTGCAAGAGACTATGTGTCATACCTCCTAAGTAATATATTAACACACTCAGGCTATACAATTAACCCTGTTACCTGGTGATTCGGTGCTTATAAATGAAACAAAGGAATCACTGGTAATCATTTATTTATATGGTTAAAATGGTTATTAAAAAGAGACCGTGGCACATAAGTTACGACGGACTACAATAGATTAAATATGAAGAGTATTTATAACAGAGCAGTTTGAGACTTTAAAAACATAGTTCACAAGTAGTGGGGTTGTAGAGGCGTCAGACTGTATTTAATAAAGGTTGGTTACGAAAAGTTGATAATATATTTGATAGATCTGAAGTAAATTAATCAAAGATGGTACGACGGTTCCGTTAACATGAATTTAGTTATTAAAAGTATTTGCTTAGCTGTAACGCCTGGTAACGGCGTGGGCAGCTAGCCTGAAGACGGCAGGCGCGTCGGCAGCCTGGCTTCACGTGCTTTTCTTGTATCAGCTACAGCGGTAGTAGTGAGCGGGTTGGAGGGCTCAACTGCCAACTCCAAACACCAGCTCCCGTAATAAAAAAAAACCCCGAAGACCTGGAACGCGTCATAATGCACGCTATTAGTCTTCGGTATACGAAATTGTCGTTAGCTTGCGCGGTTGTTTAAGACAACTGAGACATGTGGGTATGTAAAACTTTTAATAATGAAAAATTAAATAAAAGGGTTAAGAAAAAGAGATTTGCAAGAGTCGAGGTTTACTTACGGTGTTCTTTTGGTAAAACAGGAAACCGCAGAAGGGGTTCTTAATATTCAGGAGAATGTTCCTGGCCAAACTCAGGTGGCCGAACGAAATGTCCCCACGGTCCTGACGAGAGGCTATTCATCGTGCCTGGAAGGTTTTAGACTTCTTAGTTCTATATTGGAATGTGAACGAGGGTTTTCGAGTAGGAATTTAAAAAGGTACTCACCGATTTGGATGTCGGTGAGTGGTGACCTAGTTCGAAGTGTTCAACTTATCAACGACCAGTGTCGACCAAGGTTCGCAGCCAAAAGGGAATGCATTCAGTCCGTTGGTTATCAGCGGCTGTATTCACCTTCGAAGTCCTAACCAATAAGGTGGCTCTTTTGCTATTTCTCCAATCACATTACGACAGCTCAAACAATAAAAAGGCTCCACGTAATGACGATGTATAATTAAGGACGGCTGACAGTTATCGGTGTCGTTCAGAAACGAGAAGACTAAGGCACTCAGCCGATACTGTCGAGTTCTTAATTGCCGTTTTGAAAAAGTTGAAATTAAATTTAGTTTATTTTATTTAAATTAATGTTGGTATTTTTAAATGTATTTTGATTATTTTATTTAGTTTATTTAAGAAAGATGTTTTGTTTGTGAACGATTTTGCTGTTGTTGTGTTGGCGGCGACGATTCCATAGATAAGTGTTGGCAACCTGACATTGATATGTTTATTTGGCGGTAATTTTAAATGTGTTAAATTATTATTTTACGTAGGGTTTTTACTACGTAACAGTGCCTCTCCCCTCAAAGAATTTTGCTCCGTAAAATTCTGGCTGGCCCTCCAGCGCATAAAGGAGAAACAAAATAAAAAGAAAAAAAAACATACTATTGAGAAAAAAAATGTTAAGATTACACGAGTAAAAAAAATAATTAGCTAACTTAATGTAGATAAGAATAAAAGATAAAACGAAAAAGAAAAAAAAATCCATTCGCGACCAATAATCATCGTGAAGGAAAGAAAAAAAATTCAATATTAGAAAAATAATACGAAAAGTAATTAATTCAATATAAAAAAAATACGAAGTATATAAATTAATGTATTCGATCAGCGTTACTACCGTTGTGTGTTTTGCTGGCAAGCGGAGGGCTTGTTTACTCAGGCATGCTCCTTCTAGAAAACCTATGCATACCAATAACACTCACATTTCTTTCAAAAATCTCAGTCCAAATCATCACTCATTAACATATATTTAATATGGTGTAATATTGATATACTATACATACTAATACTAAATAATATAATGTAATATTTATATTATTCACATTCATTCATCTTTCAAATCATCAGGGTCTCGACAGCAGATTTTACGCTTCGAGACGTTCTACTTGAATTGCGTGTAGCTAGATTTATTTCTAGTCTACACTATACAAACCTCCGGCCAGGAAAACTGGTCGAATATACTTTACTTGGGCACAATATAAAATTATTACTGCTTTGTCCCATGTAGCATAACTATAGCTCATTCTATTTTTGCATGTCTTTGCAATTGCTCAATATTTTGTTTAAAAAGAAATTTTTAACACGATTGTTAACGTAATATGCTATCGGTTAACAATTACTGCTTAGTAGCAAAACGTTCTAAAATAGAAATATAATGAATTAAAACGGGTAACATTAAGTTCCTATAATCCGAACAAACGAAATGTTATAATCAGAGCTGTTTTAATAACTAAACTATAAAAATTAAAAAATACGATCTAAATTAAGATCTGTTTATATTTTATGAACTAAAAAAAATATCTGACTATATTACAGTCGAATAGCATTAATCTTAGAACCTAACACATAATAAGTAAAACTTAGAAAAAGAAATTATGTATCACCAAACTGGTGGTAAGTTGGTATCAGATAACCTGACTAAATAAAATAAAAATAAGAATCGATAAGAGGAATATTTTCCTGAGTATCGAATTCAGACTAAAATAATGTCTGTGTATGCTTAAAACATACTAATGTTCAAGAAAAACTTTATGTGTACTACGTACAAAAATACAAGTAATTTTAATGATGCTCTCATAACATTAAATTACTGTGTTAGTAGTAAATTACTACTTTACGAGGATTTTGCCCCAAAATGTTGTACAGGCAAAATGGAATGAATAACATACAGAACACATATTAGTGTTAACTGACTGAATTATACCAAGAACTATAATTAACAATGTTTAAAGTTTCGGTTTTCAGTATTTATAATGATTGTTGAATTTTTATTTATTTACATATATATATTTATTTGTTTATTATTTAAATTTGTTTTTGTAAGAAAAGTTTTATACGCACAATGTTGTCTTGTTGAATTTGATGTATTTTGACTATAAACAGTCGTATTTAGGTATACATATATTAAAATGTGATAATTTTTATAACGTTTATTGTTATTCGATTCATTTTTTAAGGTCTTTAATATGCCAACTGCCAATAATCTTTCCCGTTCTTAAGTCCTCTAATTCGTAGACTATAGGAGAGATTTTTCTGATTATGCGGCATTTATCAAATTTCGGCGCAAATTTCGCCGTAAAGAATTTACTTGCATCCGATAGTGGATACGTTTTCTTCCATACTATATCACCTATGTTATATTCTAAATATCGTCGGCTTTGATTATAGTGTTTTGTACTTTTCGCGTGAGCTTTTAGTAGAGCTTCACGGACTTTAGGGAACGTTTCCTCTAGGGAATTTAAATTATTAGCATAAGTGCTACGCGATGCGCAATTTAATGATATACGATCTGTATTAGTGTCTGTGTTACCGTATGTAGTACCACAAAGCACTGCTTCTCTTCCATGGAGAAGAAAGAAGGGTGTGAAGCGTGTTACCTCATTTACTACTGTGTTCATGCTAAATTGTATTTTGGGTATCGACAGATCCCATTTTCTGTGATCATCCTTTACTAATATTGATAAGGCAGTTACTATTGTACGATTATATCGTTCTACTGTGTTCACCTGAGGACAGTATTTAGGTGTTAAGTGTACTTCTGGTATATTGTATTTTTTAAAAAAGTTTTGCATCTCATTGCTGGTGAATTGCGAACCATTATCTGCAATCACTGTTTTTGGAATACCATGAACTAAAAATACGCCTTGTTCAAGGCATTGAATTATATTTTTGCCGATTGCACGGCGTAATGGAAACAAAAGGCAGTATTTGCTAAAACAACATACAACGACTAACAAATATATAAAACCCGCACGAGAGCGTGGTAAGGGACCTACCAGGTCTATGCTTATGCATTCAAATGGTCTGTTAATGACCTTAGGTGCACCTAATAGACCAGGTGTCTTTTTCTGACTATGTTTGTATGCTGCGCAAGTCTCACAGTCTCGAACCCACTTGACCACGTCTTGATAGAGTCCGGGCCAATGGTATCGAAGTGCGATACGTCGGTACGTCTTTAAGACGCCGAAATGTGGATTTAAATCTCCACTATGATGGCACTCGAGGATATTAGAGCGCTCATTTTGGGGAACTACTAATTTCCAATCGAATTCTGGACTATTCGAAAATTTACACTTAGAATATCTGTACAATTTATTGTCTTTTATCTGAAAATTTGGACAAGAGCTTGGACGTCTTTTACATTTTTCTAATAATGAGTTGTACCAAATATCATCATCGACTGGTTTCAACTCGAGTACTGGGACAGCGCGGGAAAGTGCGTCTGGAACTACATGATCTTTACCCTTGCGGTGAAAGATCTCGAAATTGTAGGGTGATAATCTAACACCCCACCTGGCAAGTCTACCAGTTGGATTGGTTAGGTCAAAAAACCACTTTAAACTCGAATGGTCAGTAATTACCTTAAATGTTGGTAAGCCTTCGACGTAAGGTCGGAAGCTTTCAACGGAAAATACGACGGCCAACGCCTCTCGTTCCGTCGCGCTGAAATTACGTTCTGCCTTGTTAAGGGATCTACTTGCGTAGGCGATAGGGTGTTCTTTCCCATCGTCATCCAGTTGAGTCAGGGTTCCAGCTATCCCGAAGCCTGAAGCGTCGCTGTGTATTGTGAAGGGTTTGGAAAAATCAGGGCACGCTAGTACCGGTGCAGAAATTAAAGATGATTTTAAGTCGTTAAAAGATTTCTCCGCGTCTTCCGTCCATAAAAATGGTGGAGCGGTTTTGCTAGTGCTTGTCAAAGCATTAAGAGGTGCTGCTAATGTACTGAAGTTTTTAATAAATCGACGATAATACGATGCTGTTCCTAAAAACATTTTTACTTCCTTTCTGCTTTTTGGAGTAGGAAATTCTACAATGGATTTTATTTTCGAAGGGTCTGTACGTAGCCCATTTTCATTCACTATATATCCTAGGTATTTTAATTCCTGTCTGAAGAAATTACATTTATTTAAATTAATAGTTAAATTCGCGAATTTTAAACGATCTAATACTTTATTTAATAATTTTAAGTGTTCTTTAAAAGTTGACGAAACTATTATAATATCGTCCAAATATGCGAATACTTTTCCGTCTAATTCGGGTCCAAACAGCTTATCCATTAAACGCTGTTGTGTGGCCGGTGCGGAAGTAAGGCCGAAGCACATAACTTTATATTGGAAAAGACCACGTCCTGGGACTGTAAAAGCTGTCTTTTCCTTTGAATTCGCTTCTAGGGGAATTTGCCAAAAACTGGACTTCAAGTCAATGGATGAAAGGTATCTAGCATCTCGTAACTGGTCGAGTATATTAGATACATACGGTAGAGGATATGCGTCCTTTTTGCTGACCGCATTAAGTTTGCGACTGTCCAAACAAAAGCGCATTTCGCCATTAGATTTAGGAGTTAAAAGAGTTGGATTATTCCAACCGGAAGAGCTTGGCTCGACGACACCCAATTTAAGCATTTCGTCTAACTGACGATTCATTTCTTTTAGCCGTTCGGGAGAGAGACGGTAATATCGTTGTTTTATTGGTGTGTGGTCGCCTGTGTCTATTACATGAGTTATTAAGGAAGTTCTTCCTAGACCATTTTTTTCTGAGCTGATATTTTCAAACTGTTTTATGATGGTCTGCGCCTGAACTTGTTCTTCTGGTGACAGATCATCATAAGGATGGATGTATTTTACTTCATTAACTGAAATGGGAATATCTATTTTATTAACTAAAGGTAAGGTATCGAACAACTCGGGAGCTATATTGAATGACTTCCAAAAGTCTACACCTAAAATAAATTGAGTTGAGATGGATGGTATAACATAAAATTTTATTACTCTAGATTCATTCTTTAAAGTTACAGGTAGTAAAAAATAGCCTTTTACCGTTGCACGGGAATTATTAGCCGTTGCAATAGTTTTAATGTCGTCGCAGCATTGAAGTGTTATACCTTGCTTTATAAATTTATTTTCTACCTCTTTATTTAGAATTGAAATTGAGGATCCGGAATCTAATAATCCGTAATAGGTTTTTCCGTAAACTGAAAAATTTAAATAAGGTCTTTCATCATTGGTTTTTGATTTAATCGTCGATATTTTATTAGTATTTGTTATTTTGGAACTATCTTCCTTGTTCCTGGTATACCTTGTATTTGTATGTTTATTTCTGTTATTTAAATTACGTTTATTTTTAAATGTAGTAAAGTATTTTTGACTCTCTTGATGTGACTGGCAATTGGGACAGTTTGGTCTGATTGTATTTGGTAATCCACAAGTGTAGCAAAAAATATTTGGACATTGTTTATTAAAATGACCAAATTGACCACAACGTCTGCAATAAACATTGCATTGTATGTTGCGTGACTTATTATTTTTATAGTTAGTATAATGTTTACGAACCGAAGCGTGGGTATTAGAAGAATTATAAAAATATCGGTGCATCCGGTTCGAGCTTACTAGTTTTTTGAATTAGTTCTAGGAATTTTTGGTTTAGTACAAATTGGACAATCAGGTTTCTTAGTATTTATACGGCCACAACCATAACAAAATATTTTGTTACAACTTTGGTAGTTATGACCAATATCGTTGCAGCGTTCGCAACGTATAAAATTATTATTATTAGTTTGGTAATTATTTCTTGATGTGACGTTTTGTTTAGGAAAGTACACATAATTTGAATTAAAGTTTCTATGATTCGAATAGTTATTTTGTGGAATATTGCCTTCGTTATTTTTAAAATTGCTATTATGTCTATTTGTTGACGGAAAGTTTTTATAACTCTGGTTTTGAAAATTTCGATTTAAATTATTGTTTTGATTTTGGGATTTATTGTGTGATACTTCTGTTGAGTTACACGAGTTTTGAGAAAAACCTTTAGGTTTTTGTTTAATGTTTGTTATGGTATTAACTTGGTTTTGTTTGTTTGTACAACCTTTGTATCCTAAGTCAGGAGCTACAAGTTGTGAAGACATTTTAGGTGGTTCGATAAAATTTGCCGTACGATCGCGTGTATGGTCTAATAGTTTACATTTACTTCGCAATTCATTGATTGTTGTGAAGTCATAAAGAGATAGTGGCATTTGTATTTCCGGTCGTAAATTTTTTCTTATAATATTTATTTGACTTTGTTCGTTTAATGGTTGCGTGAGGCGCGAAAAATAGTTTATCATTATCGATATGAATGCTGTAGAAGATTCACTAGAACCCTGGGTTCTACGTTGGATTTCTGCTAACAATTTATCATTATAGTCGATAGGCGAAAATTCGGAAATAAGGCCTAATTTTAACGATTCCCAATTGGATAATGTAGGTCTTATGCTACGAAACCATATCAGAGCTTTGTCTGTAAAAAGTTCTATTGAAGAGTTAAAAAGTTGAGAGTTGGAGATCCCCCTGGATTCACACAATTCTTCAAGGCGTTGTAAAAAAGAATGGATACAGATATTTCCATCGAATTTAAGATTTAATTTCACCACTGATAGGTTATGATTTTCTTGACATAAGTTAATTTTTTGAAATGAAGATTTTGGTTCCGGTGCTTCCTGTATATTTTCGAAGGATTCTTTAAAAGAATAATATAAGTTATCTATTTTAATTAAATAGGACTTTAACTCGGAGTGTAATGTTGAATATAAATTTTGGTTGACACTCCCATCTATTCGGCTAAGTCTATGGAAAAGATGGTGTGATATTGCACGAATACGGTTTAAGGATTTATACTGTGGTTGATGATCTTTGAAAAAATCTTTTATTTCTATTAATTTGGTTTGTATAATATTTAGTTCTTCCACGGAATCTAAGTCTGTTTCAAGGATTTCATCCGCCGGGATGTCCTTAACAAGTTGTCTAACTTGTACACGAAGTTCAGTCACGGTAGGTAATGGTTTTGCCTCGCGAACTAGGACTTCGTAAATCAATTCATCTTTTCTTAGTAAATTGTAAATAATTGGTCGTTCCATAATTAACGTTTGAGTATGTGACTATAACAAAGACAACAACGCGTAAAAACTAATTGAAGAATAAGAAAAAGTTGTAAAAAAAAATTTGAAAAAAATTTTTTTTTTCAAAAAAATTAAATTCAGTCTGAACACGCCCTTATTTATGTACAGATAAAAGTAGAGATTTAAACTCTATAAAGAAAGTTATAAAATTAACTTTTAAAATTTTTCAAGCTAAGCTATATTTATCGCTATGCCTGTTACAATAGGACATTTGCCTTATTTTTTGTTAAAAACAATCAAAATTTAAAATTTAATGTAATATAAGCCTCCTTAAATGATAAAATTGTATTATAAAAATGTTATAAAATGGCTACCTGCATGTGTAGCTGATATTAATTTTTAGCACTATCTTTAAAATATAAATCTGAAGATATGTAGGTATCTATGAATACAGAAACACAATTGATTATTACAATTTCATAGCAAATCCTATGAATTTATTTCAGAAACAAGAGATTTTAAGTTGATACTTTAAAATAAAACAAAATGCTTTTCATGAAATGTTTGAAGTCATTAAAATATTGGATTTACTGGTATAATTGCTTGAAAATTGCTAGAGTATTACAAAGAATTTATTACTACTTAATTATATGAAGGTATTTTGGTATGAAATTGCAATTGTATATTAAATGCTTTTGCTTAACTGTGAAGTATTACACAATACAAAGTAATATTTTATCTCCTAACCTTTCTTAAAAACAGTCTTTATGTTTTTGCCTCCTATTGTAAGGGGTGCAAAAATGCCTTTAAAATTATCTATTTTAAACCACGAATTTAGGCGCCATTGTTACCTGGTGATTCGGTGCTTATAAATGAAACAAAGGAATCACTGGTAATCATTTATTTATATGGTTAAAATGGTTATTAAAAAGAGACCGTGGCACATAAGTTACGACGGACTACAATAGATTAAATATGAAGAGTATTTATAACAGAGCAGTTTGAGACTTTAAAAACATAGTTCACAAGTAGTGGGGTTGTAGAGGCGTCAGACTGTATTTAATAAAGGTTGGTTACGAAAGTTGATAATATATTTGATAGATCTGAAGTAAATTAATCAAAGATGGTACGACGGTTCCGTTAACATGAATTTAGTTATTAAAAGTATTTGCTTAGCTGTAACGCCTGGTAACGGCGTGGGCAGCTAGCCTGAAGACGGCAGGCGCGTCGGCAGCCTGGCTTCACGTGCTTTTCTTGTATCAGCTACAGCGGTAGTAGTGAGCGGGTTGGAGGGCTCAACTGCCAACTCCAAACACCAGCTCCCGTAATAAAAAAAAACCCCGAAGACCTGGAACGCGTCATAATGCACGCTATTAGTCTTCGGTATACGAAATTGTCGTTAGCTTGCGCGGTTGTTTAAGACAACTGAGACATGTGGGTATGTAAAACTTTTAATAATGAAAAATTAAATAAAAGGGTTAAGAAAAAGAGATTTGCAAGAGTCGAGGTTTACTTACGGTGTTCTTTTGGTAAAACAGGAAACCGCAGAAGGGGTTCTTAATATTCAGGAGAATGTTCCTGGCCAAACTCAGGTGGCCGAACGAAATGTCCCCACGGTCCTGACGAGAGGCTATTCATCGTGCCTGGAAGGTTTTAGACTTCTTAGTTCTATATTGGAATGTGAACGAGGGTTTTCGAGTAGGAATTTAAAAAGGTACTCACCGATTTGGATGTCGGTGAGTGGTGACCTAGTTCGAAGTGTTCAACTTATCAACGACCAGTGTCGACCAAGGTTCGCAGCCAAAAGGGAATGCATTCAGTCCGTTGGTTATCAGCGGCTGTATTCACCTTCGAAGTCCTAACCAATAAGGTGGCTCTTTTGCTATTTCTCCAATCACATTACGACAGCTCAAACAATAAAAAGGCTCCACGTAATGACGATGTATAATTAAGGACGGCTGACAGTTATCGGTGTCGTTCAGAAACGAGAAGACTAAGGCACTCAGCCGATACTGTCGAGTTCTTAATTGCCGTTTTGAAAAAGTTGAAATTAAATTTAGTTTATTTTATTTAAATTAATGTTGGTATTTTTAAATGTATTTTGATTATTTTATTTAGTTTATTTAAGAAAGATGTTTTGTTTGTGAACGATTTTGCTGTTGTTGTGTTGGCGGCGACGATTCCATAGATAAGTGTTGGCAACCTGACATTGATATGTTTATTTGGCGGTAATTTTAAATGTGTTAAATTATTATTTTACGTAGGGTTTTTACTACGTAACAACCCTTAATAATTTAATTAACTATGAAACTATAACAATATACAAACAATTCTTATCTCTTAATAACGCACAAGTCAATCAAGATTTACTTCAAATTAATTTAATTATGCATAGCTCATTCTCCATATAATTTACAAATTAAGGACAGTAATTCGTTAAGTACTAAAACAGGAAGGTCAGTAATAGATAGTAAACAAGTCTGTCTATCATTACATATAGTTGTGTAAATCTTCAGAATAAATACTTATATATGTTAGCATATATGCCCATATAAGTCAAAGGAACGTTCCTATTGAATTAAAAGTCCGAAGAGATGAACCCACGGGCCCCTACATGTCTAAAGACTAACAACAAGATTTACCATACTCAATACTAACTAATTAATATATGCTGCTGTAGTTAGCTACAGATTATCAGTTAAGTTTTTAAAATAATTCCAGATTTATACATACAGACACTCATTAAATGCAAATATTCCATAATTTCTGAAATTTAAATTATTAACACAATATTATTAGTAACATCTCTGTAAAGAAAGGACATTAGAATTGCCTGCAAAATAATGTAATTAGTGCACAAGGAAAATGTCAACGATCACACAAATGATTAATTATAAAAACATATTCAAACAAACAGATTAGTTTAAAACACATAATTAGATATATCATTAATAACATACAAACATAAAACAGCCTCTGGATCATCTGAAAACAGAAATAAAAGCAACAAACACAGAATAGATTAATGTTAGTAAATTATTAGTATATAGTTATTAGTAGTAATATATTACAACAGTCCAAAAGAACACCTGAAAACATAGATAAACACAACAAGCAAGATATTAAACAAATCTACATGATTAGTAAAATTATTAATGTATTAATTGACGACTTGAAGTCGTAGACTAGCCCTTTGGTGAAATCCATAGCACCGAAGTCTGTAGCGCACATATCGAAGATATAGTTACTTATTGTTAGTATTGATCATTTTGTCCACAAATAGTTTTTCTCCATCTGTAATAATATAAAAACCAAATTTTTCCGAGAATAATTTTTTCATTGTCTTGTTCTGTCAAACACGAATATTCAAGTCCCTTATTTTCTCTGTCAAATTTTTGAACAAAGAAAAATTCGATTATATCATACAAAGAGATTAGTAGTAAATACATATATTATGCGAAATAAAGGAGGGAATACATTATATGGAGAACAGCCATTCCTTTATAAATAAATAAAAATAAATAGTTGAGAAATAATAAATACATGATGATGCGTACCGTCACAACTGGCCACCTCGCCTCTATTTCACTGGCCACCTCGCCTCTATTTCACTGGCCACCTCGCCTTTATTTACTGGCCACTAATGATTATTTTAACATCAAACTCACAATAAACTTTCAAAATTTTCAACGACTTATTTCACGAATAATATCACAAATTCATAATCTTTGACTATCAGACTAAAATCTTTAACTCTATATGTACCTCTAAATTTAAAAACTACCCATTATAGTAGTCAACTGCATTTACCACGTTTAATAATTATTGAAATTCCATTATTTTAACTTCAAACAAAAACCGTGTGAACGCATCAGTCATCCAACCCGCTAACAACACTTCTCAATCAGTCAAACAAACCAACACACCTAGACTAAACGAGTGTGTTCTCTGAACCAACCCACGCTGGGCATGGCTCGGATGACAGTCCTTGTGACCAGAGTAGGCAATCAGAGCAACCAAGGTTGTCACTCTACGGGCTCCAGGGTCGACAACTTATGAAAACTCATTATAATAGAAGAACAAACAAACTCAAAATAATTTTCCGATTTACAATGCGTTCAATAACTAGGGTATTCACCCTAATTCGAATTTGAAACTATCACAAAAATGATTTTAAATAAAAAATCAACTTACCAAAGTGTCTACTAACGTAAATACCCCCTGAGTACCTTATAGTGGCTTTCAAACTTCTTCATAGCCACACTTTCTTCACGGTAAAATTATTATCATCTGAATCTAAAATGTCTTTCATATAACGCCTGCAAACTTACTTTTACAGGAAAGAAAATCTTAATCATAAAACCAGCGGAATACATTGCATAGGAATAATGTGTCAAAACAAACTGTCCACCATACATAATATAATAACTCAAAAACTAGATCCGATTTTCACATAAAAATTATTGGAAGGTAAACTTGAAAAGACAATGAATTTCATGCACATCGTTTACAACATACAGAAGTTTTCTTATCTTAATCAGTAAACCAAGGAAAACATCGCATAGGAATAATATGTCAAAGTCAACTTTCTACCATACATAATCTAAGTAAAATAATTTAAAAAAAACTAGATCCGATTTTCCCATTATAAAAACTCTTGGAAGGTAGACTTGAAAAGACAATTAATACACGCACGTCGTTTATAAGGAACACAAGTTTTCTTACCTTAATCAGAAAACCAAGGAAAACGTCGCATAGGAATAATATGTCAAAGGCAACTTTCTACCATACATAATCCAAGTAAAATAATTTAAAAAACTAGACCCGATTTTCACATTATAAAAAACTCTTGGAAGGTAGACTTGAAAAGACAATGAATACACGCACATCGTTTATAACGAACACAAATTTCTTGTAAGTAACCAACTCCCAAAAATAATGATGAAAAAGTAAACTACCTACGTAATTTGTTCGTTTTCTATTTTTTGGCAACCATATCGTAATTTTTCGTACACGAAAAATATCACTTAAATATGAATAGGGTAGTAAAATTGTCTACCACAAACGATGAACTATAATTTTTCTTTTAAATCTCGCTTTCTTCATTTTCAGAATTCGCACTAAAATAATAATTAAAAATTACCATACCTCCTGTGCCAAGTAGAATAGGCACGTAATTTTTACCTTAGATTAGACTTCACGATCCATAAAACTGCCTTTCTACTCGCTGTACTAACGTGAATTTGAACCATTGCTGGCACACAGTAGGCCCAACGGTGACCAAACCATGCATAGGCCGACACACCGCCGCTCCACAGGCACATTCAGGACGTCACCACTACGTCGCCGCTATTGCCGCCGATGGCCCCGACATGTCAATCGTCCTCAAATGCTTTTGCTTCCACTGTGGGCATCCTTCAATCCATCAGCTCGCCTTCTTATACTGGCAAGGCTTCGCAGTCATTGCTTTTATTGTGGGCGCAAGCTGAGATCCCACTTCTGATGTCGCAGAACGGCCTCGTTCTCACGACATCATCTTTAGTTATTGCAGGTTTAGTGGGCGTCATCAGGATAAAATGCGAGCATAAAACACAATAGCCACGGTTTATACACTTTTAATTTAGATTTGATCAACATTATGACATAGTTTAGACCGAGCAGCGGGTTCAGGGCACCCGATCATACTTCCAGCTTCAATACTTTCTTTAAAATACTTCATGGTCCAACTCGACCTGTTGCCACCAACCAAATGTGCCACAAAAACTCCTCAGTCTACCCAAGTAGATATTACTCAAAGTATAGAGGGCGCTGACCCCGCTCAAGACATGCTCTGCTCTCATTGGTCGTTTATTAAATTACAATATTCATAACTTTTATTAGGTTAGAACGATCTTGAAGTTATAGAAACATTAACAAATCTAATTAAATTACATTAGGAATTTTAGAAGTGATTATAATGTAAACAAATGATATTGTGCGTTATACATCCAGTCAACAATACGTCATATCGTCATAGTCATAGCTTCCCTCCGACATATATATATATATATATATATATATATATATATATATATATATATATATATATATATATATATAATAATAATAATAATTTTATTCAGGAAAAAAAAAACATGAAAAAGTAACAATATAAAAGACAATAGAGTTTGATCTAAAACTAATATATGGGGGCTTCAACACCTAAAACTAGGTAAAAACCTGTATTAATTAGGTGTTGATGCTCTTCCAATGCTCAATTATTTATTATTTATTAACATTAATACGATGTATGTGTGTGTGTGTGTGTGTGTGTGTGTGTGTGTGTGTGTGTGTGTGTGTGTGTGTGTGTGTGTGTGTGTGTGTTAAATTATTCAAGCTGAAATTTTGCATCGCGTGACAATGCAATAATATGGTACCATGGAGCTGATCTGATGATGGGGTCGGAAGTTCATAGGAACTCCTGCACGAAACAAGACAGACCCGTCGTGTTTGGGCTCGTTTTACTTGTCTTGGCTAGCGCTCTGCTGCTAAATGATATCCTGGATCTCAAAAGCTTGTATTTAAAAACCATTTTTTTTTTAAGTTTATTAGTATAGTCTGCTGGCTCTAAGCAGCGCGACAGTTGTGCTGGTACTGCCTTGTTGATTGCGAATTAGTGTGAAGGTGCTCTAAGATCTCGTGGCGCACTGCGGTACGATCGGCTTCCTTTAACCGGCTTCACTTCGAGAGTTCGGGGCTCGTTCTACCTATTTTTTGTGTCTGAGCTATAGTGTCTTAGAAATAAAACTGAAAATCCTAAAAAAACAAATTGTATAATCCCCGGCACGCAACTTGGATAATGTCGTGAGATGCGCAAAAGTCGTTTTTAAATCCAAGCGGGACGCGGGGATTGAGTCCACTTAACTGTCTCCCTCATACCTATAAGCATGTCCCTGTGCGAGAGAGACAGACAGACTTTTCATGATGCGAATGCAGTGTGACGTCACACCACGCGGTTATTCACAGACACTACACAAGCACAACGTGCTGTTACAACCCTATCCGGTATGCACTTATTACTAAGTCGAACATTTCAATTGACATAGATGTCGATCAGTAATAATAATTCGGTAGTTGTCAATTTTTGAGAAACAGGTTTATTTTGAGCCTTATAGAGCATAGCCAAAATATTAATATTTCAGCAAAAAAACAACATAAACATATTTAATTTAGCAATTTTATAAATATTTTGACATTTCGTCACAAAAACGCGTCAAGCTGTCATGGCGTCTCGCATGACGTCATAGTGTGCAAAACAAACATCTGTTTCGTTGAAGTGTTATCTGAGAAGTCATTGATAACTTGTTGTGTTTTGCACACTATGACGTCACGCGCTCTGATCGGCGTTCATTGTCACGTGGCTAATGGCTGCAATATAACAATTTTATTTCTCAAAAATGTCAATTAATATTTAATATTTTAGTTAAAACAATTTATATTTGTCATATTTAGATCGTAATCTACGATATATATTAAAATCAGCCTATATTTTTCATATTGTCAACTACCGAATTGCCTATAAATACGAAATCTTTTTCCAAATTCGCAGAGTTCTCTTGGTTATTAGCCACAGTTCTACAGCAACGGACCTGGTTTATGGCTGCCGGCTGGATTGCTTGAACTAATACTATATCGGTCCGGTAGACCTTTCGACGAGAGCAAAGTAAATAAAGTTATCTACAAAATGACGATTTTTAGTTTATTGTACAATCGTTTTAATAAAACAATTCTTTACAATATGACATTATTTGTTTTGCGTATATCACATTATTTCAAGAAATTTTCGTACGTAAAAAAAGCCAGCTACGTATGTTCTTTCAAATACTACGAAGTTAATACGACCATCTTTTCGCTCTCCTGTCAAGTAGCTATTTTGCCTTAGATCATATAAACGTCTAGATCACGCATCAATTGCACAAAAACGGCAACAAAAACCGTGCACCAAATTTGGTGCACACGCTCCTCACGCCGGTCAGGCCTGTTAGTGTCGTTTTGACTACTTTACTGGCTGGAGCTCTCACGAAAAAAATCTTTATACCGTCCAGCGCTATTATAATGTCAATTGTGTCGAAACTATTTTAAAAGAGGAAAGGATAAGGATATGATGTTATTTCAACGAAAAACTTACCACCTTTTTCATGATTTCTTAGTAAAAACATGAAATTTAATTTCGATATTTCCAATGTTATAGAATTGACTAATGTTGTCAGGTGAGAAGTGGAACTTATTTTCCAAAATTTGGGGAGTTTATTACGTTTTTTTTTTGTAAAATACGAATAATTTGAAAAATCTATAGAAAACAGACATGTAATGTTTGTGGGTCCGTCCGGATTTCTTAACCAGTAATTACGTTTTAAATTTTCTACGAATCCAATTGTAGCAATTCATTGGATAAAAGAAATCTGGGAATCGCAAGATGTCCACCACTGGAATCTAAACAAAAGATCGTTTGTGTTTTCCAATTATTTTGAGGAATATATATATTATTTTAGAATATATAATAATATTTTCTATTTATTAGTTTGGGAAATGAACTAATTAACCATGAATCTCGACAATACAAACTTATTTTAATACTGTCATATGTACATACTTGCGGTAATGGAAATAAACATAATATACTTTTTAAAACAGAAAATAAGGGATATTTTAAGTATCATGCAAGCAAATTTTAAATAACCAATTATATATTGTTGCAATAGTGCTTGTTTTTGCTGGATAGATAATTTACAACAAATTATCAAAGAGTAAATTTTTGGTGCTCTTAAAGTTTACTTTAATTAACTTTTACCGTTTAGTTTCTTCTAATGCAATTTTAGTTATCGCTAAAGAGAAGTAGTAAGAGAGAGGGAAGGATTTCGAAACTTATTTTTTGTATAGCTTTATTTTATGTTACCTAAAAACATGTAATGAATTTATGGAGATGTGGTGTATTGACATTTTTTTAGTAGATTGTCTTATTTAAGAAATTAATTTTGTCCATATTCTGTTACCTGCATCTCCATTAATTCCTAATCAATAATAATTTTATATATTGATATGTTAGAAAACAAATTTTAGTTTATGAAATAATCAAATCGTAAAGTTTGAATAAAAACTTTTGGATATGAATATTTTTATTTGAATAATAGCCCTTTTCAAGTGCTTTAGTTGCTCTTAAGTTGCTGCATTAAACTATTCCGTGTACTTACCCCTTAGTTCCTACTACTGATATAAATTTACATTACATATAACACACCCAGTATGAACCCATCGAATCATCCCAAGTCCACTATTAGAAATTATTTCATTGATTTTTAGGGTAAAATAATCTTTGGGCCATAACTAGTCGTCTAATAACCATCGTGAACATATTGTGTAACACAAAATGAATTTGCCATTATGGAATATTTTTTTAGAATCGTTAAATTAGTATTGGTAATTAACAGACTTATAAAGATGTACTAATATCTGTACAGACATTTAATTGCGAATTAAAATTACTACATATACTAAAATGTGTTATGAATTCATTTGTGCATGTATTTTTTTATGATTCGGTCCAAGACACAACTTTAGTTGCTAATTTTATAGATTTTTATTATTTAATTATAGAAGAAAAACTGAAACCTCTGAGTAATATTAACTTATAACACAAAGAGGGATTAAATCATTACGATCATTTAAACTTTTCACTTACATAAAAATATTTAATTATAAAATATATAAATATGAGGTAATTTTTTTATAGCTGATATCCCGAAATCACGCACACATTGATAGTTTTTCTAGAGTGAATATAGAGACGCTTCGCGTTTTTGATGCCGTTTTTGGCGATGTTCTTTGTTCGCAATGCTCTCTCTAGACATGTTATACCTCAATGTATTTTGCAGATATCTCTTTTTACTTTGCACCCGTTGCTTTGAGGTCCCGTATATTGAGACTCCAAGTCATCTATTACTGGTAATAGTAAAAATAAAAAGGGTCCTAATACACAAAAGTGTTTTTTTTAAACATACAAGTGCTCGGGACTCGCAGTGCGTATACGTGTTGAACGTGCCATGCGCAAACTTACTCCCATCATGCCAAAACTTGGTCAAGTTACGTGCCGCGTGCTATACTGAAGTACTTAATGTGACCCTAACAAGTGTTTGATGATGTTATATATAATATATGGAAATTAAGATGTGTGTTTGTTACAATTCATTACCTAGGGCTGCTACGCGGCTTTGTCTGCGCTGTGAAAGAAAAATTCTAAGGGCGACAGTCACCTCACTGAACCTCACTTTTGCGATCCTTGCTTGTTTTTATAGAATATTTTAATTGAAATTCATACAATGAATTAAAATTTACGAAATTGTGAAGAAATTTAATTTCTCATTGATTTTAGTTAAAAAAATACGTTTTAAACAATAAGGGCCTTTTGCATAAGGCTTCTTAAATTTATTTAAGAAACACAAAACGCATTTAACACCCTTAAATACAATTGGCGTCTTGCACAGCGCAAAATTTGCCGCTAAGTATGTTTAAAGAACTGTCAATACGTTTTGCGTAAAACGTATTTAAGCAGATTTAATTATGATTAAATAATTTTATTTAAAGGCGTCATGAAAACGGCCCTAAGACGTTGATTGAAATAATTCAATTAGACCTACTTATGCAAAATGGAACCAATCTACATACTGACAGTTTTGAGAAAAAGCCGTTTTTATTAAAATTTTACATACAAAAAATTTGTGTATATTTTGAAAAAATATATTAGAATATTGTATATTATGTTTTGTCCTATATATTCAAGAACAATTTTAATTTAAATAATTTCACATTGGAGTACCATGAGTCATGAGTATTAGTTTATTATACTCTTGGTGTTTTGTGGGTTAGCTACTTTGTGATAAAAATGTTTTCTTCTGTAAATGTTGTCAGATCGTTATGATTCTTATTGATTCGACACAAGGTGCATTTTGAAAGCCTTGTGCACCCTTAACCTAATTTTGGCATGTTTGTGGATTGGTTCTGTTTTGCATAAGTAGGTCCAATTGTTCTATTAAAACAGCAACATATTGGTGGCGCTACCTGTGATTGAAAAAAGGAAGAAAAACATTTATGAATAGAAAATTCAACGACTATGTCGTATGTCATATACGCTGTATATGTTGGCAGGTTTTCCTAGAAAAAGTAAGGGTAGCCTTGATCCCCATCGGGAACACGTAGTTTATCAAAACTAAAGGAAATTTTGAAACATAGGAATAATATTTACAAAAGGAACTAGTGACCCAGCAAACTTAGTACCGCCTCAGAATCAATAAAAAGATTGATTTCTGAACGACGGAACGAATATCAAACGTTTGTCAGAATTTTTGGCGGGAACTGAAAGGAGATGTGCTGTGCAGTTTTATTTTCTAAAAATGTGTAAAATTACTCTAAAATGAACAATAGTTGTAGGATATTGATAGTTTTTGAGTAGTGATTATGTGTTTTGTGAGAAATGTGAACTGTATAGTCAAATGTGGCCTTTTGAGTTGTCACAAGAACTCCGTTGAATGGCACCAGCTGATTACCTACAGTTCAGCTGTGCTGCACATAGGCTTAAGAAAATGAAGAAACTATATTTTAAACTAAGATCTGGCTTAAAGGCCTAGCTGCCAAGCCATAAACCTAAATAAATAAATAAATCAAACGTTTGACATTACAAACCGAAAGAATTATGGAGGGTAGAGGTAAGGAGAACCATCTCAGTATATTAAAAAGTGTCCACTGAAGGGCAGCAAATTAAACGGCACCATTATAGCAAGTGGAAAGTATTTAAAAATGGAGCCACAAATAATTAGATTAGGATACAAGATTAAAGAAAGAAAGAAAAACTTCCTCTTTGTCACGGCGCATTTTACGAAAATGTAACTATTGCATGTCTCCTGATGGTGGAATTTTCAGATAATTTAGTTATCTTAATTACTGAAATAGGTTTCAAAAATTAAATTGGCCATAAATTTATATACATACATCTCAATACGAGAAAGTCTCAATACTTTTCCAAATTATATTTTTTTAATTTTTCAACCTAGCACACTTCACTTCGTTTATAACTGCTAAATTCATATAATTTCCTTTTCCTACACTAGGGCTATTTTGACGAGTTTTCGAACCATAATTTGCTGTTTACAGCAACACACTGACACTTTTTCAACTGATCACCCATACTAGATGGTCCTCATTACCTCTACCCTCTATAAAAATAATGAAAAAAAACTTGACTTTAATTTAATTTAATTTCTGAACGACTTTCAACACTCATTACTGTGAACCGTAAACATGGGTTTCTCTGTCTACGCTGTCAACAGTACCTCTAGCCTCTATAAAGTAAACATAATTAACGGGCTATGATTAATAGGACAGTATTATTATATTTTAAACTATACTCCAGCTTTGTCAACGTTATATAAATGACAAGACATAAGTAGTAATTTAGTGAATTGTTGTATTTATTAACATTGATTTAATAAAGTTTATGTAAATTGATTGAAGTTGTTTTATTGTATAAGTGTGTAGTATGCTAGGCCAGGGGTCGGCAACCTTTTGAGTCAAAAATACAATTGACTAAATTTCAAAGTTTTCAAAGTCACAATTTTTTCTTGCCAACAATAAATGTTACTTGCATAAATTAAGTGTTTGATAGAAAAAAATAAATCTTTTTATTCATATATAAGTAGTGTTTTTCACAACAAAAAGATAATACTTGTGTTACATTAGAAGATAATTATTAATTACTAATTATTAAATACAAAAATTAAAACAATTAACTTACAAGACTAACTTGTGCTTCAATAACAAACAATTGGGCAAACAAACTCAATGAAAACCATGTCTTTTTTTACATATCGAGAGCTTCATAACATATAGGGGTATACGCAAAAATGACATTTATTATTTTGTACTAAAAATATGCATGTTACAAATTTAGGAGGTCTTACTAGTATGCAAGTGTACCTAAGAGAGGTATTCCGGATTTCAGCCTTACACGATCAACTGGTTTTGTTTTATTCACAATTTTGTGCATTGTGTAAAACTGCACCTTTGTCTGTACGCCCATTTGGTAGGAAGTTCGCGATGTATAACTACAGAGCCGCAGCTCTATACCCAAAGAGCCACATGTGGCTCGCGAGGGAGTTTTTGGCGGGAACTGAAATGAGGTATTGTGCTGTGCAGTTTAATTTTCTAAAAATGTGTAAAATTACTCTAAAATTAACAATAGTTGTAGGATATTGATAGTTTTTGAGTAGTGATTATGTGTTTTGTGAGAAATGTGAACTGTATAGTCAAATGTGGCCTTGTGAGTTGTCACAAGAACTCCGTTGAATGGCACTAGCTGATTACCTACAGTTCAGCTGTGCTACACGTAGGCTTAAGAAAATGAAGAAACTAAATGTATATTATAAACTAAGATCTGGCTTAAAGGCCTAGCTGCCAAGCCATAAACCTAAAAAAAATGTGGCTCGCGAGCCGCAGGTTGCCGACCGTCATTTTCCCTCGCCTCAAAACAAAAAAAAAGGCCATTCACGAAAGCTTGGTGGGCCGCAGGTTGAGTATGGCGGCTCTAAGTTGAACGCGACTGTGAAGTTAAGGCTTATGGCCATACGATCTTCTCGATCCAAGACACGTATGCAGAGACCTTAGTGTAGACCGTAGGCTCTCCCACAAATTTGCAAGCTCTCCCAAACGACATGACACCAACTATGGTATACATACACTTTATTTTGTCGCTTCTAATCTGAATTGGAGCGCCACTGTCACCCTGAAAAGGAAATTACAAGTTTAGTAATCACCCAAACAGCTCGCTGGAACTCAGATACTCCGGGTTCGATTCCTGGCGTGGAACTTTCTGTTATTTACTACTAGCTGCGCTCGCGGTTCTACCCGCGTGGTGATAATTCACACGATATCTTTAAGAATTATAGCCTATATGTCATTCTGATGTGTAAGCTATATTATTGTAAAGTTTCAACAAAATCTATTCAGCAGTTTTTGCGTGAAAGAGTAACAAACATACAACCTTATATACATACATCTTTTCTTACAAACTTTCGCCTTGATAATATTAGTAAGAAAGTAAGGATGGTTGTCTGGGCATGGCCCCAGACTGGTCCGTTGATATATCACCCATTCACCACTTATACAGTTCTCTGACCTAATGTGCATATTTAATTTAAATTACCACGTGCTAACAATGGCGAAAGAAAACATCGTGATGATACCTGCACATCGAGATAACTGATGTGTCAAACCCGCCAATCTGTCCAAACTAACGTGGCAGGTATACTGTCCGTTTCCCTATAGTGGGAGGCCCGAGCCCAGCAGTGGGGTTTTCGTTCCAATTTGAATTGCCGAATATTTAACCAAACTACTGCTCCACACATTGGCACCAACTTTTTGCCCAAACATTGGAAGTAGACTAGCGCATAGGAACTGTCCCAATTGCGGACGCACAGTAAAAGACTATGGACGATAACTTTTTTGCACTAACGATGGTTTAGATACATATTGCTATAAGTTGGGCCATCTGCACACCTATTGTTACATATCGATAAAGAAATGCCGAGCGCCTGGTTTGTTGCCCCTCCCCGCATTCGGAGTTGTTTTATGGTCGTCGTAATTAAAATTTGCAATTGGCCAGTAGTCTATTGTTATTGTTTTCGACTTTGTTGGCCGTTCGCAGGAATAATCAGTCAGGTGTACAAATTACTATTTCTCGGAAATTCACTGGTGTTCCCGAGTGCCGAGCGGTGCACTGGCACGCGGTTGATTTTTTTGTACTGTATAGTTAGTATAAAACAATGCCCGAACGGACGGATGGGGCAGTCATTCGACGACTACGACACGATTGAGATGTGTAGTACTTTCGATTAGCGACAAGGTGACGGACTTTGCGCCTGTTGAATTGCATTGAATCGTGCAGGGTGAACTGGTTGCATCCAGTATTATTTTGTACTTGTTTTATACGTGTTTGTACAGTTCTGTTAAACTCTATAGTAATTCCAACGGCATTTATTTTAATTCGAGTCCTGTAGCTTGTAACAATATTTTTACTATTTGCATCGATTATCAGCAATTTTCTTATTGTCTCTATTGATGTGAAGACACTAGTATCAGATTCAAATTATTTTATTTGCATTAAACATGGTTTAAAGTGTTATACATCCGATGTATCGACTCTAATAAAACTACGCGCGCTACCGCGCGCACGGGTATTACTCACAGTCATTTCTAAGTAGGGTCAAATTAAATTATTAATATATGTGGCACTGATATCGATTTTAAAATAGATAAAATTAAGCATAAGAATGAAAGAAATTATGCGTCTTTTATTATAGGCGTACCAGAGACTATTATCAAAAAATGATAAGTTGTTACAGCCTGAAATATGGCCGGTGAATGCGGAGTTTAGTGAATGTATATGGTTTCGGAGATCTCCGAAAAATCAAAGCGATGGAAAATAAATCAATAGACATATTTTGCCAAGATTTAAGAGGTTTGCGTTGAAGTTAAATGCATTTTACAATAATATAGGATCATCTCGGGCAGACTTATTTGATATAACTAAATCTGGATGTAATCTATAAATACCAGATGCAGAAATCGCACCACCTAGTTATCGCATATTGAGATGTGATACAATGTACGGGAGAAAGCAGGGAGGCGCGCTTCTCGTGGCCACACACCGGTTTGAACTACGAGCGGTGTCGTTACCGACGGACTTCAAAGCAGACGAATATCTGTTGGAATTAGTTTGCGCCACCATACATATGAGAAATATATGTTAGAACAAGAACTTAGTAGTATTAAAATACAAAGATGTTGTTGTGATAGGAGATATAATATATATGTTGTATAATATATGTTGAGACTGAATATGTTTATTATACATCTATAATGTATTATGTGTGCCACGCTATCGTATTGGTGACAACTGTAATGATGGCGATGTTTGTTGGTTAATAAATAAATAATTAATAATTAATAAAATACGGCGCTTAAACCCGTTAAAACGTAGATATTATGATGACTCTTTGTTCATACTAGACTTTGATTGAAAGCACTACCCACAATACAGCGATTGAAGAAATATTTACCTGACAAGTTTCCATGGACTCGAATTGGTTGCCATAGCACAGCTGCTTATCTTCGTCAAATCCATACTCCATACGACGAGAGTCAGCCGGGAAATGCGCGTAACATTCTACAGTAGAGAATTTTTTTAAGTGCGCCTGAAATTTAAAAGAGCGGTTTAGCGATTTGAAGACTAATGCAGTTTCATTATTGTTACAGAACCGACAAAAAAATGGATTCACACCTGCATACCATAAAAAAACCTCGTTTAAAAAAAACCGACTTCAAAAACTAAAAAGTATTGAATTACTTATTTTATTATTACACTTATTGAATTGTGCATTACGTTTGGACTTATTGCGTCCGGTTATATTTGTTTCTGTGTTATACGTGTTTTTATAGTTCTAATAAATTCTATAGTAATTCTAACGGCACTTTGATTCGAGTTCCGTAACTCGTAACATTATGTAAAAATATTAAAAAAAGAAACCTTCAAGAGTAATCAAAAAACATTTTTTATTGCTAGAAAGCGGTTTCCAGCGGTTACGGACATTCGTAACACCAAAGACGCTACCAATGAGCTGCTCTCTCAAGGGAGACTGGACCTGGCTACTGATGCCGGACACAACTCAAGGTTGTTATGGCCATATTCTAGACCAGGGGTGACAGCCATCCAGACGGGTAAATGCCCTGCTATCTGGCTGTGTTTTGTTTTGTCGCCTTTTACGACAGGCCGCCCGGCCGCAAGAAATTATATTCTTTCTCCGTTCTGCAAGGAGAGTCTTCTGTGATCACGGCTACTGAAAAGTAGCCAGCAGTTCGGAATAAAAAACTTGTGTACGTTAACACGCAGTAGAAGTGAAACAAAGTGTGACAAGGGGTGAGAGGAATTCAAAGTCCTCTTACTCCTCAGTCCTCTTACTCCTCAGTTCTCTTACTCCTTCCAGTCCTCTTACTCCTCTCAGTCCTCTTACTCCTCTTAGTCCTCTAGATGATGAATTACTATATCTTCTAAATGATTGGTCTCCCATATAAACTTTCATCCCCTATTTCAACTCGTTCTAGTTTTATTTATCTAACCCCTGTGCCTTCTATCTATCTGCAAATTACATAAATGATAAAAAGGCCAAAATACACAAAAATGCCTAAAGTATCAAAAATACCAAAATTCCAAAAATGGCAAAAGTGCCAGAAGTGGCAAAAACTACCAAAATGACAAAAGTGCCAGAAGTGCCAAAAATTACCAAAATGACAAAAATGCCTAGTGTCAAAAATGACCAAAATGCCTAAACGACAACACTGCCAAAAATGCCAAGAGTGCCAAAAGTGACAAAAAACACCAAATGCCAAAAATTTAAGAGTGCCAATAATGTCAAAAATGCCAGAAATGACGAAAGTGATAAATATGTCAAAAACCTCTCCTACTTTCTGGGATAACCTTTACATAAGTCTATCCCATTATCCGGAATAAAAAGTATCTCTTGTCCACCCTCGATATTAAAATTATAATTATTATATATTTAGGAATCAGAAGCGGAAAATAATAATAAAAAGTAGAATCGAAAACAATTTAGCGATCAGGAGGAGAGGAGAGGAAAATGAGAATAAAAGTAGAAAATGGTTAATAAATAAATAAAAAGTAAATAATTGTTTAAGTTTCAGAACAAAACTGATAGTTTGATTATGAACAAACAATGGAAAATGCTGCCGCCGTACTTTAAAAAATACTCAACTACCGCCATTATGGCTTTTATATATATCAAATTTCAGCCAGATCGGTCAAGTAGTTTTTTTGTAAACGCATAAGAAACAAAGAGACAAATATATTTTTATCCTGAAAACTATACCATTTTTCGGGAGAAGAAGTATCCTATGTTCATCTGAGGATGAACATAGAATATATATATATATATATATATATATATATATATATATATATATATTATAGTTTCAAAAAACGATTCTAAAGAAGATTCACTTCAAAAAGAAAGGGGTTTGGGTAAATTTGTTCGGAGGTTGGCTTGATTTTTATAATGAGCGGCCACTTTTTTAAAACTATTGCTATATAGTAGTTCTATACTTGAGATACAAGAATATTAGATAGAGCCGGAGCTATTTAAGATCAATATCATGTTGCGGGAACTTATAGTACTGTAAAACGGGGTTAATGGAATTCACGTGGTGACTACACACATTAGGGTTTGGGTAAAAGTGGCTTGATTTTTTAAGTTTGCGACCAGCGATTACATTTATACAGTAGATAGTATACAGTAATTAGCTTGGTAATCAAAATCGCTTAAGTGAATGTGTTAGAAAATAATCTAAACAGAAGATGGGCTCATTTTCAGTCTATAAATGCCGCTGATCTTGGCGGAGATGAGTTTCCAGTTTTAAGTAATGATTATCATGATCATTTATGCCCTGGGCACATATTAAGTAGAGCAAGCACGTAGCTATTATGGTGAACACATAAAAAACGGAACCTATTTAATTGAAATATTTAAAAAACCCAACCTGGAAGATTTCACAAACATTAACTTAGATTGTAACGACCCATGGCTTGGCATGGAGAGGATGAATCCAATCCAGGCATGTATCGAGCCGAACTTACTATTTCTATATTTGGTAGAACGACGACTTCAGGGTCGGGATGCTATTTTAGATCATTATTGCTCTTGCATTGTTGGAAAACGTACATTAGGTTGTTGTTCCTATGTCATGTCGATCGTGTGGTATTTGGGATGGGGTATGCACCAAAACCATTTGTCTTCTCCTGCTCAGTTCCTAGATACAATAATCAGGCATGATGTAGAGAACGAAGCGTATGAAGAACTCGATATCGAAAACTAAATAAAGTGCACATTTAATGTCATTATAGTGAGCGTTTTATTTAGTTTTCTTTTTTCGCGTGTGATTATAGATATATAAGACCTAATTAGTGGATTAATAAATATAATTGTAAAAAGGCTTTGTGTATTAAATGTAATTGTAAGAACAACTACTTTTTATTATGTGTATAAGTACCTATGTTCTAATAACAAACATGTTCAATTAGGGTAATAGTTCACTTTAATTACATATCTTATATTATTTCAAAAGCCATGCACAAAAACATGAATCTTGCAACAACAACAACCTTGCATAAAACTGATATCTTAAGTTCACGCAGCACGATTTTGATCTTAAATAGCTCGGCTCCGATGTAACTCAGGACCAAGTTTTTTTAATTGTCTTGTATCTTAAGTATAGAACTATAAAATAGCAATAGCTAAAAAAGTGGCCGCTCATAAAAAAATCATGCCTACCTCCGAACAAACCTTTATATTTTGTCAATTTATTTCTAAATGCATGTCTAAAAGCAATGAAATTATTATAAAATTAACGATAAGACACATTTGAAAATAATGTAAGCGTAAACGCTTTATGTCTGACTAAAGTCAGACATAAAAATAATTAAAGATAATCGAATCCAAAATTATGAAACTTGCCTATCGACCCCGGTTTACGGCACCAGTTTCATGCAAGGTTATTTGTTGCAAGATTCATGTTTTTGTGCATGGCTTTTGAAATAATATAACATATCTAATTAAAGTGAACTATTACCCTAATACTACTAAATGTTAGACAAAAACGTTAAAACAAAATCGAAATGTGTGCGGGGACACATTTTGTCAGTTGAAGTTGAGTTTTTTGCGATTCGTTTTTCAACTTGTCCGTTGCCATTCGTTTTATCCACTTGTCCGTTGCGATTCATTTTTCAACTTGTCCGTTGCGATTCGTTTTTCAACTTGTCCGTTGAAGTTTCACTTCTAATATGTGTCCCAGCACACATTTCGATTTTTCGCAGGTTTACTGCAAATTATGATTTGGTTAGGTTAGGTACATTTTAATGAATGCATTTTTTATTTTAACATTTTATTTTATCAAACATAAAACTGAATTCGATCCGGAACCAAAAAATCATTCATCATCATCAACTTCATTCGGACATCAAATTATATTAACAGAAAAATATTTTTTTTTAAATAACTCAATGAAATTTCGTTTGCTCATGTTTTGATGAAGAGGCTCCGAAACTACTGAACCGATTTGAAAAATTCTTTCACTGTTGGCAAGCTACACTATTCCCGGGTGACATAGGGTATATTATATTTACAAATAAATTAGGGGTCCTTACTAAAACTCCAATAATGTAACCCAAGGTGTAAAAAAATACATAAAATCGCTTGCGCTGCGAAAACTATTGATGATAGAATACAATAATGTACTATGACTTTGCAGAACACATCATTATTTACAAAAAGTGTCGCGACACTATATATCTAACTATTAGTTATGCCACAATAAGTGTTCTTTTATTTTAAAATTGTAATTAAAATGCCGCCGCTAGAAAAGGCTCTTTATTTGTATCTTGCTATTAATCCTTATCAAAATAAATTACTTCATATTCAAGACTGCTTCAATACCTTCATATAACTTTTTGAATTATTCAATTTGGACATTCCATTCGAAAAATATCACGAGTTTAAAAATGTAAGAATTTAGACCACGTGACCGTGACACCTTTTCGTGAGCGAAACATCGTAAGACCCCCTCTATATAGAAGTTTCACTTCAAAAAGTGTTTCTATTACTGTATACTATCTACTGTATAAATGTAATCTCTCAAATCTGGCCACAAACTTAAAAAATCAAGCCACTTCTCATACCCCTTTTATAATAACTCTCATCTCTTTGCATTCTTGCCCCAAGAATGTATAATAGCGTATCCGCCTATTTTACAAGCTTTTATTTGACTTGCAATGGATATATGTAAGTTCGGGTCGAATCTTGCAAGTTAAATCTAACTTCCCGGTTTGCGATTGAGCTGAAATTTTGCACGCATATGTATATTATCTGATCTGATGATGGAGTCAGAAGGTGGCCATAGGAACTCCTGTACCAAACAAGATAGACTCGTCGTGTTTGGGTTCGTTTTACTTGTCGTGGCTAGCACTGTGCTGCAACATGATATCCAGGATCTCAAAAGCTTGTATTTAAAAACCTTTTAAAAAAAACTTATTGATGTGTTACCTTCTGCAGCTGATCAGCGAAGGAACCGCGGTATTGCGTCCGCGCCCAGCCTGTCGCAGTTACTGCTGAGTCATTGAGCTTGTCTTCGAAGGGCAGACATGCCGGCACTGTGAACTCGTCCAAAGGTACGCTGAAATGCAGAAATAATTAAGAACTTACCTGCTTTAGCAACACGGAATTCAATGTAGAATTTTTAGTTCTTGATATATAAAAATGAATGTTTGTCTGTATGTCCTTTATAGAATCGTAAACTATACATTTGATCATGTGATGATCTTTGACAAAGTTGTTGTGCATGAGCCAGAGGTTTCTGACTTGGTTCACAATTGGACCCGGTAGATGGCGCTGCTGTCGGCATATCGATTGAAGCTTTTCCGGGCAGGATGACGTTTGTCGGGACAGCTAGTTATTTAATAATTATTATGAAATATAGCTTTTTTGCGTTGTGCTCAGTATAGGTGCAAGAGTGTCATATAAATGTCATTGTAATTATACTTAATAATATTGTTACATGCCGACAAAAAGTGAATTCACATGTGACTGCCATAAACCTGGTTTATTACCTTCCCCGCATTTGGACGTCTTTTGTTTACTTTGTGTTTAAAATTTGTAATTAAGAAAAACATTATATTGTTATTGTACTTGTTTAATGGCAGGAGTCAGTAATTAGGCAGGAGTGTCGAACTGATTCTTGCTGTTATTGTTTTGCGTCGAGGCATATTTTATTTGTACAGAATAAAAGGAATGCCAGAACGGAGGGGTAAAGTCGGTCAAGCGACGATTACGACACGGCCAAGACGTGTGTAGTACATTCGATAGCGATATAGTGACGGATTTTGCGCGTGTTATTGGATCGCCCAGTTTGTACTGGTTGTGACCAGTTATATTTGTACCTGTGATATACGTGTTAGTATAGTTCTAATAAATTCTGTAGTAATTCCAACGGCATTTTAATTCCAGTCCCGTAGCTCGTAACAATATCATCGAAATATAACGAAAAGTTTTTTGCTTCAAATACTGCACTAGATATCCATGATAGACTTTAAAAATCATTGCTCACTTGAAACATCGTATTGTTACACGCGAATTTAGTTATTTTTTAGCGGATTTTAGACTCGGATCAACGTTAAAATTAAAATAATGTTACAAGTTACGGGACTCGAATTAAAATGCCGTTTCAATTACTATAGAATTTATTAGAACTATACAAACACGCATAACACAGGTACAAATATAACTGGTCATAACCAGTACAAACTGCGCGATGCAATAACACGCGCTAAGTCCGTCGCTATATCGCTATCGAATGTACTACACTCGTCTTGCCTCGCTTGTGCTTATCGCTCGACTCTCCCTCTCTGCATTGGGGCATTGCTTTATACTGCACAATTACAATATGGCTCTCGACCGCGCAGACTGAATTTCTTAGAATCACACCTGGCTAATGACTAACATAAAAAATTACAATACACAATGGGATGTTTTTCTAATTACAAATTTTAAACACAAAGTAAGCAAAGGAAGACGGTCATAAAAGCGCTTCAATGTTATTAACTCAAACGATAAATGTACTTTGTTTGCAGGTGGCCCAAATTTTAACAATAACATGGATAAATTCGCTTTGTTTATGATTTACTTACCTTGACTATAGATAAAATAGAATATTGTCAAAAGGCAAAAACAAAAATTTCGTTCTACACGTTATGGTCAGGTTATACACATAGTGGCAGGAACTGAAATAGGACGTTGTGCTGTGCAGTTTTATTTTCTAAAAATGTGTATAATTACTCAAAAATTAACAATACTCACAGAGTATTGGTAGTTTTTGAGTAGTAGTTATCTGTTTTTGTGAGAAATGTGAACTATATAGTCAAGAGTTTCGTTGAATGGCGTCGGTTACAGCCTACAATTCAACTGCGCTATAGGAAGACTTATACATCAGAATTGGCTGTATGGACTAAGATTCCTTTGCCTGCCTTTGTGGCGAATTCTACTGCCACTACCATTAAGCCAGGTGGTAGGTATTTGCGTGACTGGCTACCACCCCTGATCGAGACTACGCCGCCATAATAACTTTGAGTCGTGTTCCGGCATCATCAGTTCCAGTTTCTCCCTCAAAGACAGCAGCACATTGGCATTTTCTCTGGTATTACTAATGCCCATAAGCAACGGTAACCACTTTCCATCACAGCTGGGCCGTCAGCCTGTCTGCTGTTCTCCAGCAATAAAAATAATAATTACACACACATAATTATCATTTAAACAACATGGTTAGGTCGCTGGTTCAAATCCGGCTCGAAGGATCAAAATGTTAGGGACTGTATGAATTTATATATAATACTGAAAAATACGCTGGACAACGATGGTGAAAATATATTTCGTAACTAATAAACTTAAATGTCATTCTCTTATAATTAAAATAAATTTAAAAATAAATATACGAGAGTTCGTAACAAGTCTTTTAGCTTGTCATGTAATATAGTAAAAGTACGTACTCCCTGTCCAGCTCCAGGAGTGCGATATCGTCGTACTTAGACGGAGGATGATATGACGGATACATGATCCTCCTCTTCACGGTGTAAATCCCGGACGCATCCAGAGTGCCGAGCCTTTTGTCAGCGCCAACGTAAACGTATGATACGTTTCGACTGCAATAGAAAAATTAAAGGGTACAATTTAAATGCTCACCAAAAATATTTTTTGTCCCTTAGACTAAGCACCAAATAAAATATATTACTTCATATAAATTTACTCCACTCTATACCGAGGTGCCTAAAAAACAACGTTTTACGTTCCAAAATAAATATACACGCATCAGAACAATTGTATGTTTTGTATTTAAATTCTTTTTGCTTATCAAAATGGATAAATGCCCACCAAATATTGTTTTACTAAAACACTAACATTCAAACCGAAAATTGCAGTTTAATGTGTTTAGGAATATATTTAAGACTTATTTATAACAAGTGAAATTGGTTTTGAGTGGAAAAAATACATATTCAATTAATTAATAAGTTTGAAATTCACGACAATGATCTGGTAATTTTGTCGCTGAGACGTTTTTTCACGGGATTTATCGAAATAGGAGACTGTATGTATCCGAAAATTTAAATATGTAGAGTTTTAAACAGTCGCTTAGGTTAGGTTTTGTGTAGACCAAAGCGCCAGAACCGACTGGTAACCATTCACTATTTATCTTATATATTAGTGAAAAACAGAAGTGAGGTTAGATTGACAAAAACATTAATAACTCAGGAACTATACATTTCCCGCACATAGGAGTTGCAGAAGGGGTGAGTTTTCCGTTTAAACATAAGCCAAAATTAAAAATAGTGCCCGGGAAATCTTGTCCAGAAAAAAATAAAAATCTAGAACCAGGTTGCAGTCATGTGATACCACGCTCTCTCGGAATCTTGGCGTGAAACGGTTTGTCTTCAGCTTGTTCATAGTTTATATACATACATATTATGATCCGATAAGCAGTGGGCTGCCGTCAGGACGTATCTTTCGCTGATTAAGGCTCCGCCACAAAGCCATTCTATCCTTGATATGTTTGTATTGTGTGGTTCAGACCGATAATTGTATCCTAGCCGTACCTGAAACAAGGAAAATTGATAGATGATGTTTATACTAGTCGCGCTACACGAAAATCTTTTTATATTGTTACGAGTGCGGGACTCGAATTAAAATACCGTTGGAATTACTATAGAGTATTAGAACTATACAAACACATATAAAAAAGGTACAAATATGACTGAACACGACCAGTACAATAACAATAGGCCATTATCTAATTGCAAATTTTAAACTCAAGTAAACAAAAGAAGTCCAAATGCGGAAAAGGCAATAAAATAGGTGTGCATTCACTTTGTCGGCATGAAACAATATTGTTATACAGGCTAAATCCCTTCGAGGGGCGAATAAGCCGCGCGAGGGAGACAAGTAGGGGTGGCACTAGCACCTCACGTGTTAAGTGCTATTTCTACGCCGCTGTTAGGGATATCCTTTGTAAAAGTGATTTTTTTCGTATCTGAACTACATGTGCATGTAACATACACACACGAGCTATGATTGAGCTTACGTTTGACGTTTGACATTCCTTTACACAAATTATTCCTGACAAGCTACAATAAAGATTGGTGGTGCGGCGGTTAATGGACTGTATTAGGGCGGCAAACGTCTTTGGGGCATGGAATCTAGTTGGACACGACAGCTGCTGAAGGCTTCCTGGCCGGCCGGCTGTGGTCTGATCTCCCTAATAGCGGCACTATCAATCAGACGCGTGCGTTCATAGCGGGATCGATTTACACTCGTAGATGCCAGCGAGCGTGGCAAGCGGTGTATGCGCGCGGGGGTTAGGAAGGATTGGGGAGGTTGACGTTTTACCGCCAGGTGGCGTTACCAATTGGTGTAATAATACAGGCTGTTATTTATTTTTTCAAAATCAGAGGATTCAATACCTGGCTAGGGTAGTTGTTTTTCCCTAGTCAGGTTTCGAATCCTCTGATTTTGAATAAATCGTAAGACCCCGTCTATATAGAAGTTTCAATTAAAAAAAAACGAAGACGGCGAACAGGGGTTCACAGGCGGTGCTTTGCTCATCTCACCCCCAAAAACATAGTGGGATGGGGGGGTCGGGGGACCCTCCCGACGAGCCACACCCTTTGGCTAGGGGTGTTCTAGTCTCAGGGATACCCCTCCTTGTCAGCTTGCGTCAAGGTGTCACGGCAGTCATACCCATGATTAGGGTCCCGTGGCGCCTCATTATGACGCTGGAAGGTTTAGTGGGTAGTCTGGCAGTCGGTGCTTGCGAGCTATAACGTTGAAGCTGCACCAGCAGTCGGGGGTCCCACATACCCCTTGGCCTGAGGATATGCGCAAATGCGCTCCCCAGCGTTGTCAATAGAAGCTCCTTGTGGCACTCGGGGACTGCCGCGGTAAAGCTATTGCATAGCATTTTTTATCAACTTATGCAATTATAATTATTTATTTATTTTTTATTTATGAAGTATTTTTTTTCTGTGATATTAATTCAAGTTTTTTCTTTGATATTAATTGAAGTTACACTTTTTGAGCATGGTGACCGATAAGAAAATAAATCACCTATGTATACATATATACCTACATGTATACTTTACGGGGCGCACATGCGGTGAGTGTGGCATTATAAAGATATAATAGATACCTAGATATACACCTATATACTTCCTCATAAACAGCTGCTTACGTATTCGTCCGATTTCGGAGCAGCTCGTCGTCCATAATTTGCAATACCTGACATAGCTCGAACTGCTACGAGAGCTCGCGGCTCACTGTGGCCACCGCACGCCTCCGCTCGCCGCGCCCGCCTCGGGCCCCCGTCACTGCGCATTCAGTGTGAACGCACACATACACGTTAAGCGAACGCTCATGGTAGGCGGGATGGGAGGTGTTATGTTTTATTTTCGTTACGGAATTTCTTGATTCGGTCGCCGCACTCAAAGCTAAAAATAGTGCCCAAAATGCCTAAAGGAGTGTTATTTAAAAATTCATCAAAATCGGTCCAGCACGTTAGGAGGAGCTATGATAACCACTATCCATCAGTCAGGCAGTCAACCGGTTATTGCAGTCCAGCAATAAAAAACTGCACAGAACTAGACAAATGACCAAAATTAATCTATCTGTACATATAATAAAACTGTAGAGGTCGAATTTCTGTACAATGAAAAAAAAATGCTAAACACGGAGTCAAGGGGATGTATGAAGTGAAATAGAATTAATTTAGATATTTTTCAAATTTTTGAAGTGATAACTTCTTATGGGACTCCAGCTCCACTTCGTTACGTAACGCGTTACGGAGCCCGTCTGTCTGACTTCCCTTTCTCTCACGCATATGGCAGCGGTAGGCAGGCTAAGTTGTCACTTCTGTCGGGCCTCCGAGACGCACACGTTTTTTTTTTTATCTATTTGTCTGTCTGTTTGTACCGTCTAAGCTCCGAAACGACTGGACCGATTTAAATGAAATTTTGTATGGTGGTAGCTTATATTCCTGATCAAGATATAGGATACTTTTGATCCCGAAAAATTAAAGAGTTCCCGTGGGATAGTTATAAAAACTTTCCACGCGGACGAAGTTGCGGACAGGAGCTAGTCTTTGAATAAAGCGTACCCCCATAATTAATGCTTTAATACGTTCCGGTGTTCATACGCCATGATATTCAGCCATGGTATAGCGACAAATAGAAAAGTTTTTTAATCATTAATATAGGTAAAGTATTTTTCAGCAAGCATGCAAAGATTGCCATGAGGAAGACATAGGAGTTTCATTCACTTCAGACTTGTCTTCAAACTTGTCTAATAAGTTTGTAACCATACACTCATTCGTTCACTTGTACACATATACACACCACATATATATACACATACATACATATTACATATACACACCCATTCACATATCTGTACATTACAAATATTAAAACGAAAATTTTGCAAATGTATAAACTATTAAAAAAAAATGTATTACAAATAAATTGTCTGGAAGTGGGCGCTAACTACTGCAACACAGAACGAGTACATCAGTGGTTTGCAATACTGAATTGTTTCTGTACCTTACTTATAATCGATTCTTAAATTTAAAGAAACTGCTCAGCAACTGATTAGTGAAAATCTTACCCATAAACTCCTCTTTAGCCGAATATTTTGGGTACAACCTACGTTAATCATTCATATTTCGTGTTATGTGCTCCGCTTAGGTAAACAACAAGTTATACACATTACATATAACATATCACATAAGGCGCCGATGACACAGGCCTTGCGAACATTGAACAAGACATGTCAACAAATTGATATTTATATCTGTAGGTACTGTGACTGAATTCACAAGAACTGCATATTATATTATATGTTATGACGACTGAATATATATATATATATATGATTGTTTGGATGTATAACGCACAATATTATTTGTTTACATTTTAACTACTTTTGAAATTCTTAATTTAATTTTATATGATTTGTTAAATGTTTCTATAACTTAAAGATCGTCCTAACCTAATAAAAGTTATGAATATTGTAATTTAACAAACGACCAATGAGAGCAGAGCATATGGCTCGGAGCGGGGTCAGACGCCCGCTATACTTGAGTAGTATCTACTTCGGTAGACGGAGGAGTTTTTGTGACACATTTGGTTAGTGGCAACAGGTCCAGTTGGACCTTTGAGAATTTTAAAGAAAGTATTGAAGTTGGAAGTATGAGCGGTGCCCTGAACTCGCTGCTCGGTCTAAACTATGTCAAAATATCGTGTAAATCTAAATTAAAAGTGTATAAACCGTGGCCATTGTGTTTTATGCTCGCATTTTACCCTGATGACGCGCACTAAACCTGCAATAACTAAAGAAGATGTCAGGAGAACGAGGCCTTCTCCGACACACACACACACACACACACACACATACATATATATATATATATATATATATATATATATATATATATATATCTCTCTCTCTCTCTCTCTCTCTCTATGAATATTATGTGTACCACGTCAACTGTAATGATAGCGATGTTTGTATGATAATAAATAAATTGTTTCTTAACGAGATTATTATAAGGAAGGCCGTTAGTTAATAGTTTCGTATAAATTCTTTAAAAAATTTACCAATATGTCTACCAAATTAACCTTGAGTGGTGTTCCGCCATTAATGGCCAGGTTCCAGTTTTCCTTTAGAGTCTGACAGTACTTTCCATCAGGTGGGCCGTCTGGCCTGTCTGCAGAACTCGAGCTTTAAAAAAAAATGCAGAATATCGTACGTAACATTCTAATTAAGTATGGACATAATATCTTACCATATGTGAGAACTCATGTGGTTCAGCGTCAGGACCTTCAACCATCAGGTGTCTAGACCTCTGATAGCAGAAATTCATTCTTTCCATCCCCAGCATGAGAGCGGTGGACTTCACACAAGGGTAGACCAATTTATCCTGATACTCCAAGCATTCTAGAACAATTCGACCTTATTAGCCAACTGCGTTAAGGCTCCCTTATACGGCGCGATTCGTCGTTCAGGTAGTGTGATACTGCGATGGTCGATTATCCCTGTTGTATGTTGGTAAAGCAGCACTGAGCGAGAGCACATGGCGCAATCGCCCGAGAGGGGAGTACAAAAAATGACGAGTGTTGTATTTTATATGTAAGTAGCTGATACCCGCCCGCTTCGCGTGTCGTACAATTCGTTCTTAGCTGACCTCTACTTGGCGAAAGTGTGCTACTTAAGTGCTACGTGATTATATTTGTAATGATTCTTATTCGTGCAGAAACGGACAAAGAATACAACTTCCTGCGGCCAGGCGGTCTGTTGCAAGAGGCGACAAAACAACCCACAGCCAGTGTATTTTCCCGACTGGATGGGTACCAAACCTTGGTCTAGAGTCTTTAGAGTAGGCCGCCATAACAACCTTGAGTTATGTTCCGGCATTAGTGACCAGGTTCCAGTCTCCCTTAAGAGTGCAGCAGCGCATTTGTAGCACCTTTGGTGTTGCAAATGTCCATACGCGATGGTAACGGTTTTCTGCCAGTGGGTCATCAGACCCGTCTGCTGAACTCATGTAATAAAAAATAAACAGTATAGACCACGTTTAAGTGCCATACAAAAGGACAGGTCTAATGATGGACGTATAGACTTGTCGCTTTAATTTAACCTGTCTTGCATCAAACTTATTCTAACAAAGTAAGCGATAGAAGGTACTAACTCTGCCAAGCTTTCTTTCCTGATTTAGGAGTTTCGATCACATTCCCTTCGACCGGTGGACACTCTCCAAGTTCGTCACTGTCATCTTCGTAAGAATAGTCGTCATCGTCAGATTTTGGAGTAGTTCTGAAAAAAATCAAAAATTCAATAAATGAAATAGACAACTGACGGCCTAAAATCTTTGACTTTGGAGAGCGGTTTAGTGAAATTGACACGTGTCTAGTTACTCTGGTAGTTGTAAGATAAGAGTATGCACAGATTGACATAATAATTAAAAAAACAGATATCTGTATTGTTACGACCGAGTGAATGCATACCTGAAGTTTATTATCTTCCCCGCATTTGGACTTCTTTTGTTTACCTTTGTGTTTAAATTTTGTAATAAAAAAACATCCTATTGTTATTGTACGCGTTTTTCTAATTACTTATTTTTAAACACAAAGTAAACAAAAGAAGAAAGTCATAAAAGCTCTTCAATGTTATTAGCTCAAACGAAGCCGGCGGGTAATAAATGTGCTTTGTTTGCAAGTGGCCCAAATTGTAACAATAATATATATTTTTAGAATGTAATCTAGTTTTCATATTCTGATATGTATTCGGAGATTGCACCTCTAATAAGGCAAAATGTATTGAAACAACGCACACTGTAACATCTGGTGTGCATAGCAATAAATTATTCATTCATTCATTCATAGTTTAAACTTGGTTAGAACTTACAGGTCTTAGACGGTTACTTACTTTCCATCAGCCATCTCTTCAGATCTTATGGCAGACTTATCATAGCAACAAACCATGACCTTTGAATCATTGTCGTTATCACATTTCTGGAAACATAAAAATATTTGATATATTCGATGTGTCAAACCCACTAATCCGCCTTGGACAAGTGTATACTATCGTACCGCTAAAACTGGGGAGATATTGATACTGGGGGGAGATAAAGAGGGAGGGAGATAACACTTTATTACACACCAAACTTTAATTGAAGCCACCACTAGAAAAGGCTCTTTTTTTGTATCTTAGTATTCATTCTTATTAAAATAAATTACAGCACATTCAAGACTGCTTCAATACCTTTATATAACTTTTTGAATTATTCAATTCGGACATTCCATTCGAAAGATATCACGAGTTTAAGAATGTAAGTATCAGAAAAAAGTTGCGTGGTTGCCGCTCATCTTCCTCGGCTAGCTAGGCAGCACCTTATGCGATGTAGGCGTCAATGGGGTACGGGTCGTACGGGAGGGGAAATATTTTAAATTCGCCTAGTAGGTAATCAAACTCAACAAAAAAGTTATTTTTAGATACCCGTGCGAAGCCGGGGCGGACCGTTAATTAGTAATAAATAAATAATCGGTAGACAAACACACATATTGTATTGTTACGAGCTACAGGACTCGAATTAGGTTGACCAGGTTCCAGTCTCCCTTAAGAGAGCAGCAGCGCGTTTGTAGCACCTTTGGTGTTGCTAATGTCCATAGGCGATGGTAACCGCTTTCCATCAAGTGGGCCGTCTGCCTGTCTGCTGAACTCCTGCAATAAAAAAAATAAAAAATCTCGTTGGAATCACTATATAATTTATTAGAACTATACAAACACGTATAACACAGGTACAAATATAACTGGACGCAACCAGTACAAACTGCACAATTTAACAACACGCGCAAAGTCTGTCACTATATCGGTTATCGAATGTACGTCTTGCTTGTATCGTAATCCTCGCTTGACTGCCGATCTCTCCATTGGGCCATTGCTACAACGATACAATGTGGCTGCCAGCCCGCATAGATTGGATTTCTTAGAATCAATTCGACACACCTACCTAATGACTGCTATAAAATATACACAATGGACTCGTTTTCTAATTACGAATTTTACAAACACAACGTAAACAAAAGAAGTCCAAATGCGGGAAGGTAATAAACTGCGCTTTATGACAGGCAGGTGTGCATTCACTTTTCGTCAGTATGTAACAATATAATAATAAATAATAACTCAATGCCACAACATATGAGATTGTATTCTTTTGCGCTAGTCCTTGTTGGCTAGCATTATGTTGAGGCTGGTCCAATTTAGGACTTATTTTGTTTGTTTCTTTATCTATTTATATTAACTTAGTTTTTTTGTTCTTAATAAAATATTTTCTTTCTTTTTTCGCTCCTGCACGGATAAACCTCTCCTTTCAAGTAGAAGAATATTACCTGCATTTGTTCTCCTAAACTCAAACTCATCGTCGCAGACTTGCAGTTCTGTATCTCGGTGCAATTTCCTACCATGCCATTTTTTGTACAAACTGAAATCAAAAACATATTGAAGAATGTATGAATAGAATCTAAACTTTCCATATTAATATTAATTCTTACATACTAATATGTAATAGTAGATTGTTACAAGGGATGAAAGTGACCTATTTAGGTATGAGATGGTTTGGCGCGTGAGCGTAGCGAGTGCCTAAATAGGCCCTTTACCCGTAGTTAACAATCTGTTTTTTATTTCGAATATGAGAAAACTGAATAAAAACTGATTAGTTAAACAAACAACTACCTCTGTAATAAAATCAGGCGTTAAATCCATATTTAAATGTGATCAAATCATTTAATCATCGTCGTCACGTATGATACGTCAAGTGTTTGTTTTTGAAGTGAAACTTCTTTAGAATCGTTGTGATTTCAAACTGGATGCGACGGGAGAACGACAGGTAAGAGACACAAATACAATAATTAGTGAGCCAGAGCGAGAGAGCGCACTGAGCGGGAGGAATTCCATCGCACACCTCAAATCGCGGCACGAGGTTAGACACAGCGAGTCCAGTGGCCGCGTGGTCGGTCCAACTTTGGACCGACATTGCGAGCTAGTTTTCAAAATGGACAAGTACATTAACAATCTGTTCTGTGGTATTCTACCAGCCAGTATTGGTTTTTTTTTTGTCACTGATGATAGTAAACATTTAAATTTATGTAAATTAATATTTTCTTAAGTTTTCGCCACTTGCATACATAATAAAATCACGTTCAGAGCTAGGCATGTTTGCTGGAGAGCTTCTTGCACCGCTTCTTCTCTTTATGTTGTTAAGCCGTGGTTAATTAGATTAGTCTCCCTTAGAGTAAATAATAAACAAAATAATTAAAATGAACAAGTTGGCGGTACGCTAAATAAAACTTTAACAACTCGTCCACAAATGACCAGTCATTATATATAATAGCTATTTAATCACTATGACTGTAACATATATTTTGAGCATTGTAGTAGGTAAATAATTATGTATATTCAATTGGGTATTGAAGCGAGAGTTGGGTATGGAATAGAGAGCATGAAAGTAAAGTAAACGCGGTCGAGATGCGAGCACTGCGCAAAATCTGCGGAGTGACGCTCGCGGACCGCGTTCGTAATACCTAAGTAAGAAAGAGAGTTGGTCTGAAAGAGAGTGTCGGGGTGAAGGTAAGGAAAGGAATGCTCCGGTGGTTCGGGCATGTGGAAAGAATGTATGATGAAAGAGTGACTAAACAGATATACAATGCAATAGTGGATGGATGCAGAAGTCGCGGAGGGCCACGACACACCTTCCATGATCAAATTGATCGTGTACTAGCAGAAGGTGATGTCAGGAGCCTCAAGAACAGACGAGCGTGCATGACAAGAGTTATGAATGTCAAAAAAGCAAGTGAGGTATGTAAGAATAAGCCTGAATGGCGCTCTGTTGTTCGTGCCTGCCCCGCAAGGGACCTGGCGTGAAGTTATGTATGTATGTATATTCAATTACCTTATATATTACTATTTACTAATTAACAAACTAAATTATTGTACGAGCGCAGGTTTAGCAACTACCGACTTTTGTTGACCCTTCTTATACTCCATCTAAAGGAGTTGCAGAAATACAGACAGAAATTATCTGTGTTTTTATATCTCTTATATATAAAAATGAATTGCAAAATGTGTTGGTAAGCGCATAACTTGAGAACGACTTTACCGATTTTGATGAAATTTTGTGTGCGTATTTCAGTGGGTCCCAGGATGGTTTATATCCACAATAAGAACCGTTAGGTGGCGCTGAGATCGTGTTCTACAATCCTTCTAATCACCTGGTGCAATTTTGGTGATTTTGTATTTGTGTGTTTGAGTGAATTCCCGGATGGTTTAGATTCGCAATTAGAACCGGTAGGTGGCGCTGAGATCAGGTTCTAGAATCCTCCTAATCACCGGGAGCGATTTTGTTTTTGTGTGTTTGAGTGGGTCCCCGGATGGTTTAGATTCGCAATTAGAACCGGTAGGTGGCGCTGAGATCAGGTTCTAGAATCCTCCTAATCACCTGGACCGATTATTGTGTTTTCTTGTGTCATGGAACAAAGTCTTTTAGGAATTCAGAATATATGGCGGTACGAAGTTCGCCGGGTCAGGTAGTGTAAATATGAAGAAAGAGATAAAACGTACCTTGTCCCGCAGCTTCGATTTGGTATACGAGTATATCCAATATTACAATAAAACTAATTATCCACATGGTTTTCACTATTTATATATCTATAAAATAACAAATTTGTAAATTGTTCGAAGTGTGTACAATGATCAAAAAACTACCACGGGCTTAGAGCATCACCTAAAAACTATTTAACAGATTTCAATAAAATTCGAAAATAATTAAAAATGACAGATTTCTCAATAACCTGAGCTGCGAAGATGACCTGGTCCTACTTAGCCCCTCAATCAAGGGAATGAGAAAACTACTATCTATATGCGAGAGATATGCCCAGCGTCATGAGCTGGTATACAATGCTAAAAAGACCGAGATTATTAATTAATCATATTATTATTAATTAATCATATACTGGACTGAATTTTTTTAGGCAACCCATATGCAATATATTTATTGACACCTTTAATTAAATATAAAATAAGTTACATCAAATAAACACTCGGTGAAGGTCGTTGTATAGCGGGATCTTAGACTAAAAGAAAATGTCTCTCAGTGAGTGGCAACATGTTACCCAGAAGATTTTTTAAAGCTAGTAAAGACACTAAAATATATCTGTTCAGGACGTTTTGCCAGACATTCTACACCTGTCAGCTCTGGACGGAATGCACAAGGCGTTCTCTGGATGGCATACGTGTTCAATATAACAACATATTTCGACACCTTATGGGTTTTAAAAGATACTGTAGTGCCTCGAGTATGTTTCTTGAGGCTAGATTGAACACGTTTTGTGCTATTCGGAGAAGTCGCATTGCAAATTTCTTGGCCAGGGTTGAAGGGTGTAGAACTGTATAATTGCGGCTCTTTTTCTAAGACAGTAATGTTTCTCAAGGAGGCCGCCGAACGAGATAGGGAGAGAAGTCCTACTGCGCGTGCGTAAGCATCTACACGAGTTCGCCGGCCTTCAGCTGGCACCCGGAGAGGCAGGTACGCGCATTACTTCCCTCCCTGAATAATACCGCTGCGGGGGGCCTTTAGCTTGCTAGGTAGCAAAGGATTCAAGACCCCCGTATGACGAAGTGGATGTGTCCTGCTTCGCGGGGCACATTCAGGCACTTTTTGCGCTGGATCGGACTGGGCGTAACTCTGTTCTAAGTGTCAGCCTTTCCTACACAAAACGCGGGGCACATGGGAGGAGGGTGGTTTTAG